>BSBN01000589.1:2400000-3105000 GCA_027924645.1 Cunninghamia lanceolata | reverse complement strand
CAAAAATTAGTTAAGGTGCATGTATCTTTGTATATACAAGGATGTTTGGATATGCATGCAGGTCAAAATATGCATAGGCAGGTCAGACATCTCTATTGCCCTTTGAAAAAATCAGTTAGATGCATTTCTGAATGCATATCGGGCTTAGGATAGTGCATATACAAAGGGGGGAATCTTTTGCAGATTCTCGAGAATATTCCTTGTTTGTATATCGGGTTGCATGTATATTTGGTTTGTATGTTCAGACATACAACAGCTATGTACAAGAGAAAAGATACATTGTAGGCATATTCCAGGAAAGATTCGTTGTTTGTATGCAGGGGTGAATGTATATTCGGATATACAATGGTCACATGCGAGAAAAGGATACAAGGGCCGATGTACATTTGGTGGGGCCCGCGGATTGCACATGCATCAGAGGAAGTATGCAAATGGACAAGTATAAGGTGGACGGGGCCAAAGAATTAATAGTATTTGAGAAATATTTTGAAATCCGCCTTTGTATGTTTGGGATTGTATATTCCAAATATACAATCGAATGTGCAAGCAAAATATACAAAGAAGAAATGTACAAGGCCCAATATGCAAGGGCATATGCATTGGGTCATCGGTGGGACAGTTATCATCGGCGGATGCCTCAAGAGTTATTCTGATGGCCGACGGAGGAAAATGCATGGCGATAGAGGACCAACCAATGACCGCCATGTGTCCGGAAACAGTCGCATGTATATGTTGAATACATATATAATGGTTTTAAAAGGCTAAAGGAGGCGGTTGTATATGCTCTTGCATATACAAAGACGAATGTATGTGCTCTGGGTGACAAAGGCAAAAATGAGAGGGAAGAAGGCCAGCGATAAAAACATGAGGTGCCTACGTGGCACGATCTGACTGGTTGGCAATTTTTAGGGTGTTTTTGGGGCCGTCGATTTCAGCGATGGGAGTAGATCGACGGCCATGTTTTGAACCTGCGAGGAAGGACTTTCTGTGTGTCTACACCAATTTAAGCAAGAAAAGCTTCATAGACAAGCGGAACTGCAATGGCTGTGGGTAGCTGACCATTAATGGTGGACTTGCAGAGGATGATCGATGGAATTGATAGGTCAACCACCCGATTGATGAAGAAAATCCCTAGGTGGCGGTGCAAATCCTGAGTTCACCTGCTCATTCCTCTTTCTCTCTGTTGCATTTACTATTTCTGAGCACCATTCCTCATGCATTGAATCTAGTGGATTTTTTATTTTCCTTGTAATTAATTTTTGCTGGGTACACAGTCTTGGTATAAAAGCCAAACTGTGTCACTTTTTTTGTTGTTGAAGACTTGGGCAATTTTGGGGGAAAAATAATGAAATACAGAGCATTTCATGTTTGTTGTATCTCTATAGAGTTTATGAGTTGCATCTGAGTGTATCTTGCACATATGTTTAGTTTCTTGTCATTGTATATGGAAAATGCATTGTTGCATGTATTTATCTATTTGTCTCCATTTGTTGCATGCAATTTCTTCTTTTGAATCTGGTTGCTAAGGGTTTCTCAGATTCTTGGGTATAGATTTATGTATCACATGCCTAATCTCTAACTTCCATTCAAGGAGTGGATTAAATCGTTTTAGGTTAAGTATGAAGAAGATTGTATGTCAACTGGGATATTTGTAAGTAGAGACAGTTGAATACTTAACCTTGGGTGGTATTTGTAAGGCAAACACCAGTCCTAACCCCTTGAAACTCAAATGACAGTTGCAAGCCATTCTTATGTATACGTCTAGTTGACTCCTTGCCCTAAGATAGGCAGCGGTCTATTCTTGTGAAGTAGTTATGATCCAAAACACATGTCTTGCATCCAAACCATAATTTCAAACCATTCCATAATTTCAACATGTTAGTTGTAGGAGTAGGATTAGGAACCCCCTACATACTCTCATCCATAACCAGACACACATGTCCAAGAGTGTTGCTAAACTTGTGATTTGTCATTCAAATCTTGGTCCATACATGAGAGTATTCTACCTATTATCACAAAGCTAAATCTTCATGTCATTGGGTGAGTCAAAGTGTTAAATCTTTAGCTATAGGGATACCCCCCTTGGTGCGGCAGAACCAGAAGTGAAGGGGAGGCAGCTCACGCAACCTCTTGTATCCGTTGACTAAATCTGCCTGTGCATTGGAACTGGCAAACCCTCTGCTGATTCCGAAATAAATACCAACAGTGTCAAGGAGCCTAAATACCTTGTTCAAGGTCTAATCACATAGTAGAGGTGTTTAAAGAAACATAAACACCCATTGTCTATGCAAACCAACTAAGGATTAGTTGAAGATTACGAACTGTCCAAAAATAGTTCAGGAAGTTCGAATGGGTTATGGCCTTTACCATCGACCAAACTACCTCAAAGGAAGTTTCCAAGAGGTATGCCAATCTATATAACCTTGAACAAGTCAAATGTATGGAGAAGGAGAAGATATATGCAATAAAAACACCATTCTCTTGTTGTTTTCTGTTGTTTTCTGTTATTTTCTAAATTTTCTGTAGGAAAAGCCCGTACTACTCTACTGTATGGAATTGTTATGAATCACAAGTTTGTGGAGAGTGAAGTATGGTGAACTAACATTCATCCAAACATGAAATGAGTCTATGACACTAGGCAAAAGGAAAGTTGGAAGCATTTGAAAGTAGACTATTTTCTTGAAAACTCTCTTTTTCCCTGAAGAACCCGCTGCTACAGTCTGTACTATAGGAAGGTACAGATCTATTCATATCTCCTCATGACTTGATTGGGTAATATATTGAATTATCTTGCATTTTAATGTGATTTGGTGTCTTGGAAGCTTTATTGTAAGGAGTTATAAGGTTTTGTTTGAAAACTATCTTATAGAACCCTAAACAAGGGTTTTGCCTCCAACCATGAGGAATTGACCATCCCATAGTCTTCCAAAGCCATAAGACTAGTGGGATGGATGTATCTAGGTGTATTTCAAATGTTTTGATTGTTTGTAGGAGTGGGATAATGGATGTGTGCAAGGTTTATTAGAAAGGGCTTAATAAAACCATGTATTAAGCCATTTGGAGGAACCTAAGGGGTAATTCTTGGAACAGCAGAGAGTAGAATCTAACAAAATCCTTTGTTTTAGCATGCATTCTAACTATCCAAACTTTTGGATGAGTTCTGGGCTTGAATTTGAAGGTAGTCTCTTTGTAAATTTGGCCTAATTGGGGCTCTAGGTCACTGACAGGGGTTATTGGTTGAGATATTCCATCCAAAAAAACCTATGCCAAGTTTGGGATATGTGATAGAGGGCCATAATGGGTATCTATCGATTGTCTAAGATCTAGGTTTGGAGGTCTGAGTCAAAATTTATTTGGATTGTTGTCATTTTGAAGGGCTACAAGCCATTTTTGGGGGTTTGTGAAGGAAGTACCAACCCTGAGTCTAATCTACCTTGGCCAATGGATGGAATGGGTCCCCTAACATCCCAAACCAACATTTCCATGATGATGCTAGAGTTTCTTTCTATTGTTCCCACTTTTGCATAAAGATCTTTGATTTTAAGCTTGTAGGTGTAGTAGAACCTTGTCTAGTTTGTCTATCCTTTCCCATCCAATTTGCCTCTACATCATGGAAGGTTTCACTAGGAAATCCCTCATGTTGCCAAGATATCCAACAGATAGGGTCATAATGATGGAGATGGCCAGGCAAATATTGCCTTCATTTGAAGCTTGTTTAGAAAAATAAGATACCCAATGTCCTGTTTCCCCTCATCATTGGGTGGTATATGTGTCCTGATAAGGAGAGTGCAAAATAAGAAATAGGAGGATTACAGATGATGTCCTCGTAGCCTTTCCCTATATCCAGGCAATATGACCCCTATGATAGAATGCAGACATTGTATAAGAAACCAGTGCATCAAGTACACCTTGAAGATTATTGGACTGATTGTGATGATGAAGTAGAGGTGCATAAGAGAAGCTACCAAAGGCTTACTCTGAGGCAAATTTGAACATTGGATTGCATACCAGTTCTAGTACAACTGCATGAAGATGATGGAATGGTTATGTCACAAGAGTATGAGGATAAGAAAGTATATAATGAATAATCTCATCCCCCGACTGGAGTCAACCAGAGGAATCTTCATTGGAAATAATAACACAAAGGGTCATGTAATTGACCAAAGAGTGGGTGGATAGAGATGTTACTACATTCAAGAACAAAGGAGTGGCCCTCACCATCAACAAAAAGAGAAAAAGGCAAGACCTGACCGATGAGGAATATGATGATTTCCTCAAAGAGAAGAGGGCATCCAAAGGAGAAAGGAAGAAAGGGGATACACCCAAGGGATCCAAGAAAGGGGACATGAATATAGGTGTGAGAATCATCTGTCAACCCCCACCTAAAAGGGATCCAACTTCAAATTCACCTACTACAACATCCCAAGCATCTGCAAAACAACAAAATCCCATCACAAAACCTGCTATCACTTGTGAAGACTTGGAGGAAAGCACTAATGAAGAAGATCTCCTCATAAGGAGGAAAAGAAAGAAAACCCAAGAGGTGCCACAAAAGAAAAATCCAGCACCTACAATGAGAGGGTCATTAGATGTGAACCCTAATATTGTATTGAAAGGAAAATGAGGTGAAGGAATCAGGATAAATCTGTAGCATGATGTACCCATCCCCACCATAGTACATTTTAAAACTGAATTGGCTGAAGAGAAGAGAGAAGAGATGAGGAATAGAGGGGATGATCACTCCCTTCCCTTAGATGAAACAGTAGAACTTTCTAATGATGAAGTGGTAAGGGAAATGTCCACCAGCCCTATGGAGACACTAATGAAAAACACAGCAACAACTCCCCAAAATACTCCCACCGTGCAAAAGGAGAGGGAAGAAGAAGATATAAAAGAAGATAGTCTTGAGAATGTAGAACAGAAATCATCTTAACAAGACTAGTTGATAAGGTTACTAGCCCGATAGCTATTGACTTAGCATATCAGGGCAACGAAGATGAAAATAAAGATGAGGACATAGCTCTGGGGCATGATGAAATGGAAGAAAATACAACCATGAATGAATGAATGAATGAGGGGGTACCTGATCAGCCTAATGCTCAAAATAGTGAGCAAATACGTGATAAAGAGACAGAGGAAATCAAGATGGTTGAATCCCAAGGTTCCAAGGATACTGATGCACCCAAGGTTGAGAAACAAGGTCCACAGGTAGGTGATGATAAAAAGACAAAAGAAAATGTTGATAAGAGTAGCAGGAAGACCAATTGGATTGCTCTACAAGCCCAGTTCCAATCACAAGGACATGCAGTTACAAAGGCTAAACTACAAGATGGGGGAGCAATAGAAATAATTGTGCAGGCATATGAACCCATCAGGTGGGATTATCAAGGTACATGTGGAGGATGACTTATTTACTAATGAGGAGGAAAAAGAATAAATAAAGATGCAGTGTAATAGGGTCATATGCATGATATGTTGAAAAGGACAATTGTACACTACTAGATGGTTGCCAGTTGGCAACCTGTGCCACAAATTTTGGTCTTTTGACCTGTCAATGCAACATGAACTGTTGATCTTAATAGACAAATCTTGATCATAGGATCATTTGTAATCATCTCCTATCCTTGTCCTATAAAAGGAGATGGAGTGCACATTGTAATTCATTCGAAACTTAATTGAGATTAGATTACTGAAACATCAGGACTAATTCTCAAGACCAATTGTAAATTTACACTCTTTTGCATACTTAATGAAGATGAAGTACCCTGATTACATACAATCATAAACTTTGAGTAATCTGTGAATGGATTTTGGATATGTTCTTTGATTTGTTGTGTCCCTTGGAGTGCATTTCATGTTGTGCATGTTGTTTTCATTCCTTTCCATCGAAGTTAGCATCACTCATATCTAGATGTGGAACATCCTAGTGAACATATGGTTTGATTTCCTTCTCTTCATGACAGTGTCAAGAATGTATATGGATCAATGGCTAAAGATTCACTCATTTTAGTAAAATTTAGAAAGCATTCATTCAAATTTCTTTAATTTAATTTGATCATCATCATAATTGCAAATACACTGAAAGTCCTAAGCAAATATAGAAAATATGTTGATATCTCATAAATAACTGAACATCCTTAGCATATTTGAGCACATAGCACATTGAAATGATAAATATCATGCAAATGAACATGAATAATGACAATAATCATAGAAATACATACCTGTAGGCACATCATTTGAATAGATTTATAGTGCAGAGGTAAAATCCAGTCAATATAAGTTGATATGCAGAAGAATTGATCAAACTTACAAAATATCTACATCATCTGGTTAAGTATAGTAGGATCTAACATCGTTTGCTAAGAAATTTACAGAAAGCGGGTGAGAAAAGATTATCCAGACATGAATTTCTTGGAATCAGAAATGTAAGGCCCCTGAATGGAAAACAACAACACACATTAAACCACTGAGTAACGTCAAATGATTATGAACTAATCCACAGAGACTTGGGATGATGAATTCATCGTATCTTTCAAGATGATAAAGGTTTTATTTGCATTTCTTTATCTATGTTTGTTTATGACTAGCATCATGATCAACATAGTTATAGCGCCACAGGTGGTGATAGAAGATTTTGTAGCTTTACAGCCCCAGTAGTGGGCTTGGGATAGCAGAGTGGTGGACACAAGGACTACTCCTATGTATGACCAGTGGTGGGCACATGGAGGCCAATCCATTTGATGGATCCCAATGCAGAGCCAAACATGACAGTGGAGCTGGGGGAGGAGGGAGATATGGTAGAGAAGGAGGTTGAGGAGGATGATGATGATCCCATTAGGATATTAGCATTGGTAGCTTATGAGTAGGTTGTGGCTGGTAGAGGACGGAGGCTAGTGGAGCAATTACCTATGCAATAGGTGGGGAGAGGGCAGAGAGGGCAGATGCTACCACCATAAGCACCACAGCAGTAGGGTCTGAGTCAGGGATCACCATAGTAGTAGGGTCAGAGGGGGCAGATGTTACCCCCATAGCAATAGTGGGGATAGCAGAGATAGGGACAGCAACCACAGGGTAGGGTCCAGACCTGACATCAAGCACAGTAGGGGTAGGGACATCATCCATAGGGTAGAGACTGGACTCAGCAGTAAGCATAGTAGTAGGTGCAGGGGATAGAGTGGATTGATGCCAGTTCCCTGGGCACCGTTAAAACAGCAGGTACAACAGCATCAAGCTGGGACACCTACGATCAAGACCTTGAGGAGGAGACAGATACCCTTCGGGCTTAGATTGCCATCCTAGATGACTCAGTGAGACAACAGAGGCAGGAGCTCCAATGGTTACAAGGGGTTCATGCCTTATTGGATGGGGTCAGTGGTGGAGATGGGGATCCTCATTTCCTTGTTTTACAGGCTTAGATAGGGCACTTACAAGGATAGTTGCAAGTGCAGGTGGTTGCAGTTATAGCTGAGCGGGATTTAGAGAACGCTGAATAGCAGGCAGCAAAGGCGAGGGCTCAGCAGGCTGAGACACAAGTGGGGAGTCTGCAGGCAGAGGTGAGTCATTTGAAGGGGATGGTGTCAGGTGCTGGCATTGGTCAGATTTGCACATTCACAGGCTCAGGTTACACAAATGCAGGGTCAGATTCAATAGCTATAGAGTCAGCTGCTAGATAAGAGCAGACGGGCTGAGTATTACTATGGGGCCTATTGTGGTGCGGTTCCAACAGATCGTCGAATTTCCAGCTATAGTGCGAGGAGTGGATCAAGGATGTATGGGTCACACAGATCTAGGTCTATTCAGTCTGTTTAGTAGCCCATGGCACCTCCACCATTTCCACCACAGCAGCAGTAGCAGTGATAGCAACATCCAGGGTCACCTACTGATTCTGCTAGGGGATCATTAGCCCAGGGTTGATGCTTCGATATATTATTGATGTATTTTGGGCCCTTAGAGGCAATTTTGTATCATGACATTGAGCGATATATTATTTTTGCAGCGATATATCTGATGATGCTTATGGATGTTTATTATGATTTTATGGACATGATGTTTATGATGATGTACCCTATGTTTATGATATGCATATGATTTTTATGGATATGTGATGGATCGTGTATGTTATATTGCTATGGTTTATGCTTTTGATATGATACTTATGCATTATGAATGATGTTATGTTGATGTTTATGATGTGCATGGATGATTATGGATATGTTATGGATTATGATGTGGATTATATAGGTTATGATCATGGTTTTGTGATGTTATGATGTTATGATGATGTATATGGATCATGCATGTTATGATTATGGATGTATTTTCATAAATGGTGTTGGGATGTTAATGTATGAGACGTATTTGGATTATATTATAGATTACACTGTGGATTATGGAATATATGCTTAGATTAACAAACATATATTATGGATGCAAAATGAATGAAATGGAAATATATGCTTAGATTAATAAACATATATTATGGATGCAAAATGAATGTGTTCATATTACACTTGTGTGAGAGTTTGATTAACTCTTGTATGCAATATGAATTTTCTATGCTCAGTGCTTTAATTGTTTGTTTTTGTGTCAAGCAATAGAAATTGTCAGACGATGTGTTCTCCAAAAGTCCTAATGAAGATGCAATGGTTAAATGATGTAATGATAATGCAAATGATTAATGAGTCAATGCAATGATGTAATGGAATGAACAAGTCATGATACATGTTATGTGCGTTAACTCTGGGTGATGGGGTTGGATGATAGGGGATGGGTTGGGAAAGTGGATGGTCAAGGAAAGGTTTAGGCTAGGTTGGGAGGGTGTGGAACAGGAATGGTTTTAGGAATATTAGGTTGCCATACACCACGTCATTAAGGGGCAAAGTTGATTTGAGATGGTTTAGGTTTGTAGAGTGGATTGATGGGGGGGAGGGTATGTTAGATGGGGGAGGTTAGAGTGAATGGATTAGAGGGGGGAGGGTGAATGGAGTAGATGGGGGAGGGTAGAGTGAGTGGATTATATGGGGGAGGGTAGAGTGAGTGGATTAGATGGGGGGAGGTAGATCAAAATTCTAAGCCCAGATAATATAGTTGGATGGGTAGTGATAGAAAAGGAGCTGATTTGAGCTAGGTACAATACTTGCATGACATTATTGAGAGCATTTCTAGGTTTATTATAGAAAAGTAGGATACTTTTCACGAAGGTATGAGAGGACCTAGGTGATGATGTTTATCCCACATTTGCATGGACTAGACTCACAAATAATAGATTGATTCCATGCATGCCCAAGGTAGTATAACCTTGCCTAGATGAGGGAAGGGGACTCATAACATAAATTCTCATAGTACATAGAAGGTATGATTAACAACCTGCTTTGCAAATGGGAAGCACTATGCTAGAACTGACCCTATCTTCAAGATATGAATACTATTCTTGGAGTAATGAAATTAACCCACAAGCATAGCATACAGAAACAATGACCATGTCTATTCCAGGTATTGCTCGCCACATACCATGATATAATGAGATCAAGGTAGCTTTAGAAAATGACCTAGAACAAGACAAGAACATAAAAAATCAATAATCAAAAGGCCAACAAAAAAGCACAAACAACCATTGTATTCTCTTTCCAAGATAGGTGTTGATAGGATGATGGATTCGGTCCATTGTAGGAACAATATATCCTAGGACACAAATCGGTTGGATATTGTTGGATAAATTTGGAAAGATGGGGAAAAGGATAGTCAGGCCATGTGATGATTATAGTTGATGGGTTGATTGATCATTTTTGCGTGAGATGTGATGTTTATGGGCTATGCTTAGTGTGTGTATAACTTGGTGAATCTAGTAAGCTTAGTAGATAGGGACCATCCAAACAAGTTAGATGGGTGCATCTTATGTACCTAAGTACTGGATACTTCCTTCGTATTCCAGACTGCCTACATACCCTATGTCCACAGGATCAAGGCACTTTAAGATGTGGGTGAGATGAATATGTAGTTCTGGTTTGATGTGATGATGTGGGAACAGTTTGGGATGGATGTGATGATGTTGAAGATGATTTGTGGGATGATAATGTGAGAGTGTTTTTATTTTTTTCTTGCTTTTTATAATGTTTTTGGTGTTTTTGGATTTTCTATTATTTTTAGATTTTTTGAATTTTCTAATGTTTTTGGGTTTTTTGGATTTTCTAATGTTTTTGGGTTTTTTGGATTTTCTAATGTTTTTGGGTTTTTTGGATATTCTAATGTTTTTGGGTTTTTTATTTTTATTTTTTTGTATTTTTGCTTTGGGATACTCAATGAGTCATGTGTAGAACCTTTTCAAATGCAGGATGTTCATAGGTTCATCTAGAGGCTACCCCTCAGGTGTTGCAAACTTATATGCCCCTAACCCATAGCTGGTTGTAATAACATATGGTCCAAGCCAATTGGGCTTGAATTTTCCCTTTTTGGTGTGCTCTTGCAAATTTTTCTGGTTTTCCATGAGGACAAGGTCGCCTACTTCAAACTTGCGGTTCTTGATTTTCTTGTTATAGCTCCTTTGTAGGTGATTTTGGTAGGCCTAAAGATGGTTGAGAGCATCCAAGCGTTTCTCATCCAATAATTCTAACTCATGCATCCTTACAACTCGATACTCTTCATCAATGATCATATTTTGTAATGAAACCCTGAGTGATGGGAGCTCGACCTCAATAGGTAAGATGGCTTCAGAACTGAATAGTAGGGAATATGGTGTGGCTCCTGTGGGTGTGTGGATACTTGTGCGGTAGACCCATAGGGTGGGATTGAGTTGGAGGTGCCAATCACAGCCAGTTTCATTATCTGTCTTCCTCAAAATGTGCAAGATGGATTTATTAGAAGCCTCAGCTTGACCGTTACCTTGTGGATAATAGGGAGTGGAGAAACGGTGTTGGATATGGAATTTCTCACACAAAGTGTGGATTTCCTGGTTTTTAAATGGTTTCTCATTATATGTGATGATGGAATGGGGAACACCGTAGTGGCATATTATGTAATGGAGGATAAATTTGGCTATATGGATACCTATGGTGAAAGTGAACGGAATGGCTTCAACCCACTTAGTGAAGTATTCAGTGGCAGTGATGATGAACTTATGACCATTGGATGATGGAGGGTGAATCTTACCTACAAGGTTGAGTCCCCATTGTGAAAAAGGCCATAGAGTTGTTATCGGTTGTAGCTCCTGTGATGGTGCATGGATGAGGTCCCCATGTTGCTGACATGGCCAACACTTCTTCACAAACTTGTAAGCATCTCGCTCCATAGTCGGCTAATAATATCATATCCTCAAAATCTTCTTGGCTAAGGTAGGTCCACTAGAATGTGCCCCACAAATGCCTTCGTGCACCTCTTGTAAGGCCACTTCGGCTTCCCTAGAGTCAAGACATCGTAAAGCATACCATTAAGACTTCTTTTATAAAGGGTGTCTCCTATGAGGGTGAAGCGAGAGGCTCGGTGGATAAAACTTTTGCGTTGTGAGGATGATAGGTTTGGTGGGATGATGTTGTCATGGAGGTACATGTAAGTCTCTTGATAGCAGGGAGATAAAGGACCAACAATGTCACACACTCATTCTGATTGCAGACATCATAAGCAGGTATGGGGAGTTCAATCAGGAACTCCCACGTCTTGCTATCCTTCTTCATATCCACTAAGGATCCTATTGTAGCCATGGCATCTATTGCCTAGTTGTTTAGTCTTGGAATCTGTTCAAAATGGATGTCGTGAAAATAATCTTTGAAGTTGTCAACCATTCTTTTATAGGGCAAGAGCTTATCATCATTTATCTTGTACTCATTGTTTACTTGTCAAATGACCAATTGGGAGTCTCCATAAACCGTCAGCTTCTTAATCTTCCACTGAATCGCCATGTGGAGTCCTGTGATAAGGGCCTCATATTCTGCTATATTATTTGTGCATGGAAATGTGATCTTGTAGGATTTGGGGATAGTGTCTCCTTGAGGGGTAAAAAAGAAAATGCCTATCCCCGAGCCACGATGCATGTAGGATCTATCAAAATACATCTTCCATGTTTCTATTGTCAGTGCCACTGTCAATATGGATTCGTCTAAAAATTTTGTAAGCAGTGGTTGTTTCGTTGGGATTGGTGCATCAACTAGTTGATCAGCAATACCTATCCTTTGATGGATTTCCTTTCTATATATTTGATGTCAAAATCACTCAGGATCATAACCCATTTAGCCATTCTTCCTGTAAGAGTTATTCTTGTCAGTAGATACTTCAGCAGGTCAATCTTGGCAATGAGCTTAGTCTTGTGATTAAGCATGTAGTGTCTCAACTTTTGTGAAGTGAAGATGATCGCAAGACATGCTCATTCAATTGGAGTATAGTTAAGCTCATAGGTCACCAAGGTGTGGCTGATATAATAAATAGCTCTTTCTTTTCCCTAGTCATCATGTTGTGCTAACAAGGCTCCTATAGTTATTTCTATTGTTGAGATGTATAAAAGGAGGGGTTCTCCTTGTTTTGGGGGACTATGGACAAGTGGGTTAGTGAGGTATTCTTTCAACTACTCAAAATCATTCAGACACTAGCTATCCCACACAAAGGTTGTATTCTTGCAGAGAAGATGTTGAAACAGCTGGCATTTATCGGCAAGTTGTGCTATAAACTAACTGATGGATAGGAGTTTTCCTTGTAGACTTCTTAGTTGCTTAAGTGTCTTTGGTGGAGGCATCTCAACTATAGCTTTAACTTTGGTGGGATCCACTTCAATTCCCCTTCTTGACACTATGTATCCTAGAAGCTTTCCAGAAGTGACCTTGAAAACACATTTCTTTGGACTGAGTCGCACATTATACTGCTCTAGCCTGTCAAAAATCTTAGCCAACATGTTTAGGTGTTCTTCTCTAGTTTTGGATTTTCCTAATTGATCATCGACATAGTCTTCCATTATGTTGTGGAAGAAATCATGGAAGATAACTGTCATTGCCCTTTGATATGTAGCACCTTCATTCTTCAAGCTGAAAGGCATTACGACCCAGCAATATATCCCCCAGGGGCATATGAAGGATGTTTTATGTTGACCTTCCTCTGCGATCCTAATTTGATTGTACCCTGAAAAATCATCCATCAAAGACAACATCTCATGTCTGGCGGTGAGGTCCACTATGATGTCAATGTTTGGTAGCGGGAAGTCGTCCTTAGGGCAAGCTTTATTAAGATCACTAAAACATGTACAGCACCAGATGCCCCCAATGACTTTGGCTACAGGTACAATATTGGATACCCACTCAGGGTAATCTATTGTACAGATAAACCCCACATCTAACAGTTTCTTAAGCTCTACTTTGACAAGAAGTGCAATTTGAGGATTCATTTTTCTTAGCTTTTGTTTCACAGGTTTTGCATCAAGGCGTACCGCAAGATGATGAACAATGAAGGCGGGATCCAGTCCTGACATATTGGCATAAGTCCATGCAAAATTATGGCTCCTTTGTTTAAAAAAGGCTAAGAAATTCTCTTGTTCCTTTGTTGTGAGGGATTCAACTCTGAATGTGATTTTTGGTGCTTCTTTTGTTCCAAGATTCATTTCTTGCAATGCTTCCACTAGGATTAGCGATCTTTCTGGATATAGCTCAACCACTTCAGGAAGGCCCATGCTCTCATCCTCTAGCCCCTCATTAAGGTTTTCACTAGGTGATACATCCTTTATTTTGATTTTTTTCTTCACTTGAAAGTGCCACAGAGTGGTTTTCACTAGGGGGTGTTTTTTTTATTTTTATGTTTTTGCGACTAAGAGTGTGGGTGGTCTCCCCAAAGTAGGAAGAGGTGTTGAGCTCCATGATGTATCTGGCTTTATGGTCTCCAAGGTGGAAGTGATCCCTCACCCCCATCATCTCAGCTATGGCTTCATCATTCTGTGCAACATCAAGGATGGGTGGTCCTTGTTGGTCCTAATCTACAAGTTGTAGGTAAACAAGAGGCAAGTCATTGGAAGTGGATGGCATGATGGTTAAGGTATAGATAGTACATATGGAGGATTTGAAGAATTTGGTGAAATCACTAAAGGAGTCTTGATGGTGTGCTTCATTGATCTTATCGACCGTAGGGAAGGCCTTAGCAACCCCACTTAAGATACATTCACCATTTGCAAGGATGGACTCTTGTTTTCCATACCCTAACCCATGAAGACGCGGGTTTCTTGTTGCTTGGATTGGTTCCATAATTCCCTGCTCATGAAGGCCTATACTGCCTTGTCCTTTATAGCCCATGTATGTGACAATCTCGAGACCCTTTCTATAGATCTCATCTGGGATAGTAGGGACTTCTTGTTCTGCTTCTTCTTCTCTGTATAACCATGAGGACACATCTTCAAGAACATCCTGGTCAAGGATGTGTTTCTTCTCGAAGGTGGGTGATGGCTTGCACTTGATGATCATTGTGGAGACTTCTTCTTCCCTAGGAACACCAAATGTTTTAGGAGTGGGCAATAGTCCCACACAAAAGGTACCGTGTAGGTCATATTCCCCACATCCCATGTTGCTTAGCTTGATCTTGACTTCAGGTGGTGGAGATATTTGCAAAGTAGTTGCAATGTTGGAAGGGTTGATGTATGAAGAGGACAGTGTAGGATAGGCTTGTGGGGTGGATTTCTTGGTGGCATTGTTGTATGGGTAGAAGGTATGGGCATGTCCTTCCAAGAAGCTGCTATATTGGAAATGACGTGGGTCGGCATAGATAGTAACTTCCGTGCCGTTGTGGGGGAACTTCAAGCATTGGTGGAAAGTGGAAGGGATGGCTTGCATGGCATGAATCCATGGTCAGCCGAGAAGAATATTGTAGGGAAGATCAAGATCAAGCACTTGGCACTTGGTTTCCAAGATTTTTTGTCCTACTTGGATAGGAAGTTTGATAGTACCTTTAGATAGTCTCTCAGTTTCATCATATCCTTTAATAGTTATACATTCACTAGTATCCACAACCACATCAGAGTATCCCAAATGTTTTAACAATTTTAGAGTGCACAGGTTTAGGTCGGAGCCACCATCTATTAAGACTCTTTTTATGGTTTGTTTGTGGATACGGACTTCAATATGCAAGGCATCATTATGTAGGTCATCGGAGGCGGGAAGATCTTTTTCAGAGAAGGTGAGATGGTGTGGTGAAGTGATATGGCCCACCATGGCTTGGAATTGATCCACATTCAAATTGGTGGGGACTTGCATCTCCATCAAGGCTTTGTCGATAATTTCCTTGTTGAGGGGATGTGCGGAGCAGCTCGAGAATGGAGATTTGTGCGGGGGTTTTGCCTAGATGATCTAGGAGGTTATACTTGTGGGTGGATGGTGGGTTGGTGGATGTGGATGTGGAGGGTTGGTCATTGGTGGGTGCCCCACGAATAGAGACACATCTGCGATGGGTAGTGACGGCTTAATTTGGGGTCTTGGCTCGAATAGTGATGGTATTGATATGATTGGAAGAATCCTCTATTCGCCCCATGATGGAGTTGAAAGAAGCGGGAGGTGGTACAACGTTGTATGCTTGATTGGACGAAGATGCTTTTCCTTTATTATGGTCAAGTAGAGGATCCTTGTAGGCTCCTAGGTTAGCATTTGGGGATTGTTTAGGTGGTTTGTCAAGGGTGATGTCACCCCTATCAATGAGATCTTGTATGCAATGTTTCAGTCTCATGCAATTAAACGTTTTATGTCCTTTTACGCGATGGTATTCACAAAAGGCATTCTCATCAAACCAAGAGGGTTCGAATTGATTCTAATCACAGGGTCTAATAAGTGGCAAGGTGATTAAATCCACCTTTATGATGTTGTTCAAAACATTCTCAATAGGTTCCCCAAGGGTGTGAATTTCCTCTTGGGATTATTATTTTGTTTGGGCGGTCCTTTGGGGACATTTACATTATTTGTGGTGGATGTGCTTGGTGGTGTTTGGTTTTGTACATGTTGGATGGCCTTCACATAGGTGACGCCATCATTGAGAGTATTTTTATTCTTTCCCCAAAAGTGGGGTTTGTCACTTGAAGGTGCATTGGTGTTTGTGTTGTTATTAGCCTTATTGTTGTGATTGTTGGCTTTGTTATTGTTATTGTAAAGTTTAATGGAGCCCTTAGCGATGAGGGTTCTTTCAATGGTAGTTCCCTTGTCTATGACCTCTTCAAAGGTAGATGCACATTGTATTTGTAGATGGAATCCCATTTCTTGATTTAAGTTGGTGACGAACATGGTAACGAGTTGTTTCTCTAGGATAGGCCATGGGAGCTTGCCTGCTAAGCCTCTCCATCTTTGTAAAAAGGTGGCAAAAGATTCTCCACTCTTTTGTTTGGTGTTACACAAGTCAGTCATCGATATTTCATGTTCAAAGTTGTAGGAGAAATGGTTTACAAACTTCTCTACGAGTTCGTGGAATGTCCTAATGTCGGGAGGAAGATGTGCAAACCATTCAGTGGCTTGGCCACCGAGGCTTTGAAGAAAGAGTCTCATCAAATAAGTATCATCATATGAGACCTCTAGGAAAGCTATGTATAATTCCCTAAGGTGTTCCCTGGGGTCTCACTTTCCCTTGTATTAGTCAAATTTAGGTGTTTCAAAGTTTTTGGGAAAGGGAGGCATATATAATGTCCTATCAAAAGGATAGGGGCAAATATCCTCGAAATAATATTGCTTCCTCTTGTTTCCATGTTGCATGTTGTCAACCTTTTGGATCAACACTTGTACAACGCTAGCTAAATCTTGAGATGGTGGTTGCGAAATATGGGTTTGTTGATTTTGCATGAGCTGTTGGAGGAAGGGTGGGATTTGATTTTGAGGTGGCATTTGATGTTGTAATGTTTGATTTTGGCCAATTTGATTTTGGAGCGTGAGGTGTTGTTGGTATGCAATGAGTTGTTGGAGAGTGTGTGGTGGAAGTTTTTGGTTTTGGTTAGGATTATGTTGTGTGGTTTGGACGGATGACACAACGGGTGCTTGGGTGATGGGATTTTGTACATATGTGAAGTTAGATGACGGGTTGTTACATGGATTGGTGTTGGATGTGTTAGGAGGTGGTTGCAAAAATAAGTGATTTATGAAAGCTATAGTGTTAGCATCAAGTTGAGGGGTGCTAGTGGAGATGCTTGTATGTGTGTTGTTGTTAGGAATGCTTAGGGTGATTTGGGGTGTTGATTTGGTGATGGTAGATATTGATACGTTTAAGATATTTGGTGTGGTCGATACATTTGTGGGGATTGCAAATGTGGTAATATTAGAGTTTGTGGGAATTATAGATGTGGTGACGTTTGAGGTTTGAGATGTGTTAGGATTGGTATTTGATGTGGATGGTTGTGACGATGTGGTGACGTTGGGTATTGTAGCACCATTTTTTAGAAGAAAATTAAGATATCTATTAAGGTTCAACTTTAGGACTCTATCAATTATATCCATAGAGTCAGGATCTTGTGTAAAGTCTAAGACATCTTGATCTATGTTGTTGGTGTTAGATGAAGGTGCTTGTGATGGGAAGGGGAATGGATTTAGCATAGCGCTAGCGTTAAATGATGGTACTTGTTGGACTATGGGGACATTGTTTTGGTCAGTATTAGGCATCCCTATACCAAATTTGTTTCCAAAATGGGCCATTTCTTGGCTCTTCTTGGCTTGGGATCTTGTTATGGGCATGCAACAGTTTTGGGTGGAGGTTTGATTGGGTGGATGAAGATCGAGTCCTTAGAGAATGGATTTGATTAATTGGACCCAAAGATAAGATGGTGATGTGATGAGAGGTAAATAGAGGTTTATCCTTACGAGAAGGAAATCCCAAAATTCTAAACCTAAGGGTGAATACTGATGTGGATATGATAGGTTCTTAGTTTTGAGAGAATAAAATCTCAAAAGTTCAAAACCTAGGGAAGGTAAATGTTAAAAATATGAGGGTAGTGGAACAACCTTAGAGGTTAAGACCTTAAAGGAAGTGGGTGAATTGATCTTCGAAAAATTTGGACCAAAAGGAGTGAAAGAGGAAATGGATTGGGATGTAGGTGAAAATGATTTGGAGGATGTGACTAAGGATAATAATCAACCAAGGAAACCTTAGATGACTAGGGTAAATGATTTTAGGTAATAATCAACTAAGGGAACCTTAGATGATGTTGGATGTTGGATAAAATTTTGATGATGTTGGGAGGATATTCAAATCAAAAGTGAGCTTGAATGGATCTAGATCTTAAGATTTTGTAATGATGGATGTTTCTTCTTACCTAAAGTAGACTAATGACCTTAGGAAAAAAGGGGATGATTATTTCACTTGAAGGTAGACTAATGACCAACAATCAAAATAGGATGACAAGGGATGATATAAGTTCTAGATTTAATTTTTGCTTAAAGGTTGATTTGAAATATGGTTGGGGATTTGATTGACAGATTGATCTTGGATGTTTTGGCTTTGATATTTTGGATGTTTAGATTTTGAGATTTTGGAAAGTGTTGGGATGAGGATGACAAATGTTGGATGTGAGATGAAATAAAGTGGAGGTCCAAAGATGAAAATCAAAATGTAAGGCTATGTTGGATTATGTATGGAGATTGGATTATGGAAAGAGGAATTATGGTTGGGCTTAGTGATTTGATTGATAGTGAAGGGACCAATAATGAAATTGATTATTCTCTAAGGTCAAGATGGGAATATGGGTGAAAATAATTATGGATGATGGTCCAAGGTAGACTATGGTTTTGATGGATTTTGACAATGTGGTTGCAGATTGTGATTGGGCAAGTCCCAAGGATTCTAAAACAATTTGCTAGACCTGTGTGTAGTTTGGTTTGCAAATGGCGCTAAAACACAGAGATAAGGCACCACAATAGAGATTAATGGCACCAAGATTAGG
The DNA here is from genome assembly GCA_027924645.1 of Cunninghamia lanceolata. Taxonomy (NCBI): domain Eukaryota; kingdom Viridiplantae; phylum Streptophyta; class Pinopsida; order Cupressales; family Cupressaceae; genus Cunninghamia; species Cunninghamia lanceolata. Next base: position 3,086,138 of record BSBN01000589.1, on the reverse strand, counting down.
TAAATAGCACCAAAACAGTGACCTTAGGCACCAAACAAAAAAGGTTTTGGCGCCAAAATGGGACAATTGTTTGGATTTGGTTTGGGTATTTGGCAAATTTTTGGGTTTGGAAGGTCAAATGATATATTTTGGTGATGTCAAATGTTCCAATGGTTTAATGATGTCAATGATAGTTTCTTGGCAAACAATACAAACACTTCAAACAAGAGAACACAATGGCCAAGGTTTAATGTGAAGTATCAATGTTATGTGTATGTTCGAGAAGCCCCTCAAGGCCCAAATTTCCATGGGTATAACATAATCACAACAATCATTTGAAAATAAAACCTAATCTACCTAAGGTCAATGTGAATGGCGATTTGTCAAGCCCACAACTTGGAATCTCTAACTCAAATGCCAGCACCTCTTAAGCGAATGTGCCCATTATATTATCTTCTCGAGAGAGAATAGCTAGGGGCCTCCTACACTGGAAGGATGTCACAATCACCCTTTCCTTGGAAAGCTACACGTAGCTTATGCTAAGCTAAGGATTTCCATCTCATCTCAAGGGAGCCACATGGTGAGAATCTTGCGAGGATTTTCTGTCCTCTTGCATTGAACAAACTGCCACAAGGTCAAAAATGGTGGCCTCTACCTTAAGGTGTTTAGTGGGGGAACATTAGGGGGATCAACACATTACGAGTGTCCAGTAAACCACTTAAGTTTTTAACTAGTCCTACTACGAGTATCATATACACAAGGTACGCCTCCTTTTGAACTAGCACTGTACAGTAAGCACTAATACCGAGTAGACTTGGCTTTCTCCTTATCCTATTTTGTATAGTGGACCAAATGAAAGTACCACTTGAGGTCATTCCCTTGGGGTGAGTACCTCTTTTCCCACCAAGGCAGGCCTCTCTAAGAAAATGAAAAAGAAGAGCATAGAACCATTTCTCTTCACCTAAGATCCTTATAAAGGTGAGGGGAGAGGATACTTCGATTATATCCCTTGGGTTCTAATGACACATGCATGCAAGTGCACAAGACACTTCAAACAAAGCTACATTCCTTTTAAATGCCCAAATTGAAGTGTTCCTATGATTGTTTTGCAAACAAGGTTTATTTTAATGCACCAAATCCAAATGTTTTTCTAAGCTAAGCAAGCAAGGTTCATTTTAGTTCACTAAAGGAGATGTGTCTAAGTAACAAAACCCTGCAAAAACTGTTAGTAGTTTTAATTTTAGTCTTGGACAAATGTTCTTTTCCCCTGCACAACACTGTCAAACACCTGCATAGATTCCAATGTTAGCCCAATAAATAGCGCCAAAACAGACACACGTAGCACCAAATCAAATACAAATAGCACCAAAATATACAGAAATAGCGCTAAGAAAATAGAAAAATGGCACTAGATAGAGTTTTACCTACACTTACCCTTGTTGCTTAACCCGATAGCATTGAATTGGGTGTGGATAGCGCCAAAACAACGCAATGTCTCAAAAAGCCATTCAAAAACAAAGTTAGTCTCAAAATCTTACCTTAAGCAAGGTTAGTACTTCTCCCCCTGCCAAGTAACATTGAAAAGACCTGAAAGATAGTGATGAATAGGGTGCAAACAAACAAAATGAACTAAGGTTAAATGATCAATACTTATAAGTTCCCCTAGAAAAATTTTTCCATTATAATACCCTCTTTCTTTGCATTTAGTGTCAAAACAGAGAGGAAAAGAGACTAAAAGATTGCTAAAAGTTCTAAAAGGAGCATTAAACCCAAAGTATAAGCCTAGGAGTTAGTGGTTGATGTTGTGAAAATAGTGACAAAACAGTATGAAATAGCACCACTATACTAGCAAATGGCACCGTTGCGGGAGAAAATGGCACTGCTACAGGAGAAATGGCGCCAAACAGAGAGCCTTTAGCACCAAAACCTGAAAAACCCTCTCTTTTTACACCAAAAACTCAAGAAAGATTAGTATTTTGGCACCGTGGGGCCCCACTGGGTGTGCCAAATGAGAGCAAGGAAAATAAATGAAAATAAAAACACAAAATGAATGCATGAAAACACAAGTTTTATATCTTCTAAGTGATCTCCTCCTCCTAGATAAGGTGGAGAGCCTAGCACCCAAAGAATCTTACTTTACCCATGGTTTTGATATCTGAAATGCTCTCAACTAGACTACAAATCACTAAAAACCTAGCTCAATGGATGAAGAGATGGAGAGATTTTGACATAATAACTTTTCTCAAATTGTGGATGATCAAATGGCTTGGGAGAGGCTCTATTTATAGGCATTTTGGAGGGAGATTTGATCCAATGGTTGAGATTTGATGTTGAGATCAATAGATGAGAATGCATGTGAGGTGGAGGGCTTAAATTCAATCACCAAAAATGGAGGGATGAGAATAAAGATGAATTTTTAATTAATTCATCTTGGGAAGAGGGGTTCATTAAATGAGGTTAGATGAGAAGGATTAAAAGGAAATTAAAAATTCTTTTGGAGAAGAGGTGAGGATTAGAAATGAATTAAAATTAATTTGGGGAAGAGTTATCATAAATGAAGGTAGGTGATGTAAGAGGTCATTAATGAGATTTATGACAAAAGTGTATAAAAAATTGTTTTATGTGGCATAAAGATCATTTTTTTATTTGGGAAATGTGGGGAGGAGTGTTAAACAAGATTTGACCAAACTAATCAGGGTGATTGGTTTAATTAATATGGTTGTAGTAAATTAGGGAGTGAGTTAATTAGGGGTTAAGATTAATTAAATGGTGTTTTATTTAATTAATCCTAGGTCTAGAGGATAGGTAGGTTAGACTAGCTAATTAAATAATAGGTATTTAATTAACTAGGGTAGGGATAGGCTGATTAACAGGCTAAATTAACTTGATAAACATCTAATTAATTTGGTTTAATGAAATAAGAGAATTAATCAAATAAATATTTACACATTTATTTAATTAATTGGGCTAATGTTAGTAAATGGGACCATTGAATTAATTAGATTAATTCAATTTCAGGGGTGAGATGATGATTAATTAATTAAATATAAATTCAATTAATTTATTAGAATGGGAATCAGTGATATTAGTGATGTTGGAGGTCAGTTAAATGGTGAAGACATTTTTTAGGTGTCTACAGATAGATTACTACTTGCCTAGTTAGAAATAATGTACAATATTTGTTTTCTTTTCTAAAGTTAAAAAGAACTCAAATACTAATGATTATGTGGCTGCAAAAGATTATTTTTTTCAAACAGGTCTATAGTGTCAAAAGAACAAGCTCCGAAAGGGAAGAAAGGAGAAGACTCTAGAAAAGGGGGATTCTCCATAATAATAATGGCATGGAAGACATGTGTGGAAAACAACTCCAGAAAGCTCTCAAATTGTTTCCTCCTTATTTGTAGCAGTCATGATAGTTCATAAATGTTTAAAAGTAGTTGAAAGTAGTCAACATAGGAAGACTCCTACTTGGAGTCAACTTCAATAATTTATTTTATTGCTACAAACTGAACTTGATGTTGTTTTTATGATTTCAGTTGAAAAACTTGGAAATTGTGGTAATGCATGCACCACAATACACTAGATTTTAGGCTTTCTTTTAGCATTCAAAATATATAGCATTGTACTTTTCATTTTAACACGTAGAGACATATAGAATAGATATAATTTTTTGGTAATCTAAATCTACCTATCTGATAGCAATTTGTGGATTTCCATATTATGTTAGTTTGAATTTCTACAAGTTTGACTTTTTGAGGAGATGGTCACTCATTCGAACTGAAGATTTGTGTTTATAGATAAGTGTTCATTTCTTTTGATGTTCTATGAATTTTATGTATTGTTTCATTAAGAAGTTATATGCAATCTTTTATATTTATTATGTGTTAGAAATTCATTTTATCTTGCAGGTTCCATAGTTTTGTCATTCAATTTTAAAGTAAGTTGTGTAGTTTTATTGTTCCATTGTTCTATTTAAATTATGTCTTGTTCATTATTCTGTAGACTTAAGTCATGTTGGAAAATCATAGGTGGAAGAACTATTCTTTTCTGTAGTTAGTAGTATAGTTGTTACTGTTCATTTCCCTAGTTAACTTTATTTTACTGATGTATTTCTTTCTGAATGATTAAACGCTTTTGTAGTTAGATTTCACATGCTTTCCTAGTTTAGTTCCCAGTGCTTTTGTAGATTAGACTTTAAATGCTTTCATAGATAAGATCTTATTTCTATATCAACATTTGTTTTATTTGAAAAAGCTAAAAAATTATCACTAAGATGAGTATTTAACTTCCTCTTGCAAATAACCATCGGACACCACCTTGGTTGACAAACTGATTGTTAAAATAAAGCATGAGTTTAACAACACCTTGTCAAGCATCATCGAGGAGAAGGCATCTAGAGGATTGTTAAGGCAGCATGACATGATGGAATCTACACACACAACTAGAAATAATTTACTTAGGTTGCATATGTGTGTGAGTGTGATTAGAAATCATTTTATGTGTTTCATATATTAGAAATAATTACTTAATTACATCATTTAATGAGTTGGAATATAAATATGTGTATTCCATATTTTATTGATTTTAATAATAAAATTGAAATTTAAAATAAATTAAATGAGATTTAAAGATATTTTGGTTTTTCTTTATTATTTAGGATTAAATTTCTAAATTCAAGAAAATAAAAAGAAGATAAGATAAGTTAGTTAGGATAAGAGAATCCTATCAAATGCATGCAAGGATAAGAAGGAATTAATTTTTGAAAAGAAGGGCATAAAAAACAAAGGGTTACTACTCTCTTGTTCATCAGTAAATGTTCTCTCTCACTGGAGTTAGCTCAACAATGCTTCAAATGAACAAGATTTGTTGGCATTCAAGGCAGGTGTCACTATGGATCTCTATAATTCATTACGTGATTGGAACTCCACACATCTAGTGTGCAATTGGAGTGGATTGAAATGCTCCCAACATAGAGAGAGTGTCGTGGAGCTCAATCTTACAAGTATGTCTTAGAAGGCTCCATGTCACCATTTCTAGCTAATTTTTCATTTCTTCACATGCTTGACCTCAATAACAACACTGCGGGTGGCCATATTCTCCATAAATTGGGCAACCTTACTTGCTTAAGGAACCACCACCTCTCCAAGAATAGATTATAAGTTATATACCCTCCACATTTAGCAATTTCCACTTACTAAAATCATTCTCTATTTTTTTCCCAATCATTTGTTTTTTTACATGTTTTGTTGTCTTTATTTATGATTTTATTTAAATCACTGTTTGAGATTTTATATACAAGATTATTATGAGGTACAAATATATTTTTAATCATCCTTTCTTGATATCAATATATAGTGATTGATCCTCTATGTAAATTATCATTAAGGTTAAATCTAAAATTCTTGTATTAGGTTCTCTTACTTTATAAAAGCACTTTGTGAAATGCAGATGGATCAAAGATTCTATAGATATTTTTAAATAGCTAATCAGATATTTGTAGAGGCATATAGTGTCAAACAAAACTCGTGCCTTTCATGTGCAAAACTTTAAAATCAAATATAAGTGTATTCCTTAATTTAATTTCTATTCTCTATCATATCATGTATTCTGAGCACATGTCCATTAAATATGAGTATGTTAGAACGAGCATTAGATAGTCTTCTAGATTGTCAATAAATGCATGTAGCACCAAATTCTTCCATGCATGTCAATTTCAATTTTCCAGATCCTTCATGAAGGGTCAAGCTTCTCTAGTTTGAGAGTAAGCATAGGGAAGCTTAGTGCTTCATGTGTTAGGTGGAAAATTTGTTGAACACAATGAGGTGTTAAGAGGGGGGTGAATCAGCACATACTAAAACTTAACCAGATATCAACAAATTAAACTGAATAACATATAGAATAGAAAGGAAATCATGTAGCATAAGAATCAACACATGACACTAGTATTTTTACTTGGAAAACCCTAAAATAGGGAAAAACCACGGTGAGTGTTAGCTCACAATATAATATGCTCACTGCAAAATTGTTACAACTTTGTTTTAGGGATTTAACCGAAGGAAGCAACTACTCTTTGATTTATAACTTTGATTTAGGGATAGAACCCAAGGAAACTTCTACTCCCTGAATACTCAGCTCACTGCTATTGAATTATAATGATAAAATAGATACAAGGATTGCTATGGAGAACACATATGTTATATGTTGATGGTGCAGTCTGCTTTTCTTGCTCAAAACATATCTTCAAACTAATTTTATTCACTTGATATCTTATCCTCTTCTCTTCTATATTCACATTTGTCGTGTTACATTACAAATGAAAAATATATTCTATAAATATCCTCTGCAACACATTAGAACACTGATTAGGTCGGCATCATGATCAACATTAGATGAAATGTGTAGCATAACACTGGTCAGCCTCAACACATACAAAATAATGAGAGAACTTGTTGTGGACTTCAAGGATTTATAAAAAGGATCAAGGCACATCTTTACATACTTTCCAGATATGAGGAAATTAATCAAGAGTCTCTGCATATTTTGATACTTAACCGGTTAGCTCATACTACTCAATACAATCAACTGTTCATCTTTCTCCTACCAGGGAGAAGCCAAAAACTCAATGCAGACCAAGGATTCATTCATACATGAACACAACAACATCCATACACCTTACTGAATAAGTATAATATCAATCTATGCATCTGTAAGACAAGAAACATGACTCTCTATAGAAAACAGTCTTTTGGACCTTGTGTGATACTTCACAACCCAAGATATGATGTTGCGGTGAAGTGAAAGGCCTGAAACCTTTTGGGAATGAACTTAGACATCAATATATGCTACTTATCAGATCCGCACACCTTTATCTGATGTTTCTAGAGGAATTTAAAAAATGACTTGGATAACCAGGGTTCCAGAACAGGCTGCATTGCCTCTGTTACTTAAGTATTGTCTTTGTGTACCACCAGAGCACTTGAAACTCCATCATAACATGTCTCATAAACATCTTAGTCATTCTTCAGAGCCACATAAAAAATAGATCTCTTCTGGAGGAATGCGGAGCATTCCATTATCTCCCTATGACTGCATTGCTTTGTCTAGGTGATGGCCGATACACTGTCCCTTGTAACTTTTCATGCTGAAGATGTGAGAAGATAAAAACTTGGAAATATGATGTCAATATATACAAGAAGCTATCTTTAGAACAGCAAGATCAAATCTTTCTTTGCAGAGAAGTGCAGACCAATTCAAGTTGACTCTACTTTAGGATGTGTACTGTGAATGCCTTAGTCAGTTTTTTGCTTCTTAGCATTAAGTACGGTACTCCCAACTAATGAGATATGTATGTGTGGATGTAGGAATCATGCAGGGGCATAGGTTTTTACCTCTGCATTATGCTCAAACCCAAAACTAATCATCTCTTCTTCATACTTAGACTATTTCCTCTTCTCCCAGACTGGTTTCCCTTGACCATACTAACTCTTTCTTTGTACAAGTCTGTCTATACATTTCCATCTGTTATGTTGACATCAATGACAACACATATTGCCAACAATCTCCTCCTTTGTCATTGATGGCAACATATACTCCCCCTTAGACATATGTTTCTCTCTCTCCCCCTTTGACATCAAGGACAAAGAGATTGATATCCCTTGTTTGTATCTATCCAAAACTTGTATAGACTCTCCCTTACTGTGTTATTTAGTTACAAAATTGTACCTTTGAAAACCAAAATAGTACTGCCAATCTACTCAATATATCTGCAATACTATATACATCAAAATTGTTTTATCTAACAACTCATTTGGATGGTATGATGGATTTGTAGATTACCTTGAGTTGTTGAACAGTTGTGGTCCAGATAACACATTATGAGGCAAGCATGTAGTTTTGAAATTCACACTCCTTGCACATTTCTTTAGCTTCCTCTAAGCTACTTGGGGTTTTCATCTTTTGATCTACTTTTTCTGCTTCCCCTAACAGACTAGACATTGAGGCCAGTCTCAAATTCACTGCCTCTCTCAACTGACCAAATTGCTTTTTTATGTTTTCTCTTTGATCCTGTAGTTGAGATAATTGTGCATGTTAGTTTTCCACTTGTGCTCTTGTTGCACCCATTTTGTCCTTTGACAAGTCATACACTTTGGCCACCTTAGAGATCTATGACTCAATAGAGTCCATCTGAGTTTTAATCTTCTTTGTTGAGTTTGGCCAATTTAGGCAGAATAGATATAAGGTTGTGGCCTCCTCAATACAAGCTTTAAATTTCTTTAGATTTTCTTTAATCTTGTTATGTACTTTAGCAAACTTGTCAGTCATCTCTGTCATTCTTTTGTCATTAATTCTTTTTGTTGCCTCTTTTCTTGCTTTTTGCTTTAAGTGGGAAGAGTGATCTTTGAAAGAGTCCATTAGTAACTTGAGCTTTTGCTCAACAGGCAGAGAGGGTTCAATGGTTACCTTTGGTAACCCTTCCTGAATTACCTTTACCATATCTTATATTGCACTGGATTTTTTCAAATTTTCTTGTAAGAACTCTTTCCTAGAAGTTGCATGCAGTATATATCCAAGCTACAATTTGTGAAACGGGGAGATGCTTGCTAAGTCTATCTGTCCTTCATTGGTTGGAACCTGTAGCAGTTGAGGGGTGACCACCGCTTGAAACTACAACTACATGCCTAATAGGTCTTTGAGAGACTATGTCTCTGATGTATTTTGACCTATATCATTCACTCCTTTTGATGTCTCGCCCTTATATGTTTCATCCTTATGTTCCTCTTTATTCTCCTCCTTTTCTTCCTAATCCTTCTTGGATTTATCTTCTTCCCTCTCTTCTAAAAGGATGCAAGGTACACGGAACACACTTCCTACACCAATCTAATGAGGGGAATAGTATGCAAATTCTCTTAAATCCTTACAATTACAGTTATGTCATGTGTTTAACATATAGATTACAACAACAAACACAACACAATAATGCAAGAGAGACACAAGATATATCGTGGGGAAAACCTTTTCAAGTGAAAAACCCCACACTCCAAAACCTGCACAATGTATTATCAAAACAAGATTGTTTACAACACACTTGTAATGCAAGTTCTTCCAGAAGTCTACAAATGTCATTTCTAGAGTAAGTCTGGCAGCATAACAGTACATGTACAAACACTATGCAACTACCACTCCAAAACACCTCATTATATAGAGTTACAAGGCATAAACAGGAAGCTTCTAGAGATGGGCGTCCATCTTGGCCACATAGCCCATTTCTCACACCAAGGATACTTGTCCAACATGCATACATCTCATTTACATCTATCATACATGGAATATTTGACTTCCCAAGAATGGTGCTCCAAGTTAAAAATAGGCAATGACAGATGCTCTTACGCATCTTACAGCTATCATAAAATCTACAACATAACAACACTTAATGTTGTAAGAGAATCCGTCATACCCGACTAAAAAAAGAATATTCCTCTTACAACATGTCATAACCCAACTTGGGCACCCAAAGATGCATTCTCCACATGCAAAGATGCTCTTCGAAACTTGTCTTCACTTGTCATAGGAATCTCTATACTTGGCTCTTACACGTCATAGATTCTATCATACAAAATCACTCCACTGTCATAACACAAGATGCCGACACATGGCATATTAGTGTCACCTCAAATGGGATGCCTATATCCACATGGGATGAGTTGACCATCCTAGTTACCTTACAAGTTGAGTGACAACTCACCATGCCACTTCACACTAAATGAAAAAATAGGATGTGCAACATAAATTACATCATAGGCAAATAAATAAATAATCTAATAACCAATGCTAGGAATTGCAAGGTTGAGACACCTTAATTCCCAACATTCTCCCACTTGTCGAACACCTTGCAAGAGCCAATAGAATGACAATATTTAACTGCTAGGGGCTAAGAGGCCCATAGACTCCGAACACCATCTGAACTTATCTATGCCCACAGGTTTCATCAATTCATCTGCAACATTCTTCAAAGTGTCAACTTTTTCCAATATCACCTTCCCATCTTCTACCATATCATGAACAAAATGATACTGAACATCAGTGTGCTTTGTTCTAGCATGGAAAGTAGGATTCTTTGCTAAGCAATCGCACTCTAACTATCGCAACAGATAGTAATCTATCTTGAATCAAAACCAATATCTGAACACAACCTCTTAAGCCAAATAGCTTCCTTACAAGCATGAGTTGCTGCCATGTACTCTACGTCTATCGTGGACAAAGTAACCACAGGTTGTTTCTTACTCATCCAACTAATAGCTCCACCAAACATAGTGAATACATAGGCACTGGTGGATCTCCTGCTGTCAATGTCACCTACCCAATCAGAATCCACAAATACTCACAGAATGTTAAAGTCTTGTAGGATAACCATGATAACATAGGGAATACTCAGAAGTACCCCTCAAATATCTAAACACTCTCTTCACTGCATCCCAAAGTACCCATCCAAGATTAGCCATAAACTGACTAAGGACTCCCACTGCTTGGGCAATGTCTGGTATTGTACAGACCATAGCATACATCAAGCTGCCAACTGCACTAGCATAAGATACTCTGCTCATATCCTCTATCTCAGAAGGAGACTTTGGACAATCATCAACACATAACTTTGTCCCCATCGTAACAAGAATAGTCAACAGTCTGCAATCCACCATACTGAATCTCTCCAACACAGTGTTAACATACTTACTCTAGCCTAACCAAAGTGTTATGTTTGCTCTATCTCTTTTGATCTCCATCCCCAGAATGTACCTGGCTGCCCCTAAATTTTTTATTTCAAACCATTTTGACAACTGAGACTTCAAATCAAAAATCAAACTTTTACAATTCCCAATTAGTAACATATCATCAACATACAATGTTATAATGAGAATGCGATCATTGTCAAATTTGAAATAAACACAATGATCTAATTTCAATCTTAGAAATCTAATACTCAACACAAAAGCATCAAACTTTTGGTACCACATCCTAGGAGACTATTTCAAACCATACAAAGACTTCTTTAACTTGTAAACTAGATTTTCTTTACCTTTTACCATGTAGTGCTCTGGCTATGACATGTAGATTTCTTCCTCCAAATCACCATGAAGGAAAGTTGTCTTCACATCCATTTGTTCCACTTCTAAGTCATAAATTGCAGCAAGAGATAATAAGAACCGAATAGATGTCATCTTTGCAATGGGAGAGAAAATCTCACCATAATCAATTCCCTCCACTTGAGAATACCCCTTCACAACCAATCTGGTCTTATACTTCTCAACATTGCCATCTGCACCAAATTTCTTTTTGAACACCCATTTGCATCCAACAAGTTTCCATCCATCAAGCAAAGGCACCAAGTCCCAAGTTCTATTCTTTTCCAAAGAAGCCATCTCTTCTTCCATGGCCTCCTTCTAGGAACCTGCATCTTTCATACCCATAGCCTCTTGTACAGTTCTAGGCTCATCAGTGTTAGAAATCAAGGCAAAAACACAACTATAATCAAGCAATGAATAACCAAACCTCTCAAGTTGCTTCTTGTTCCATGTAGACCTCCTCAAAGGTTGAGGTGGAGGTTCTTCTTCTTCTTCTAAACTTTCAGAGATTCTAGAGCTCTCCTCATCATCAGGTCCAACAGGGTCTTTCAGTTTAGTCTTCTCAGGGGTAGTAGGAAACTGAACCACATCCTCTTTCTTTTCTTTTTCTTCTAGCTGTAAAATAACAGGAGAAGGAGTTACCTCTCTAAAAATAACACTTCTACTATACAAGACTTTCGTAGCCATAGGATCCCAAATCTTTTACCCTTTCACACCGACACCATAGCCAATGAAGATACACTTAACTGCCTTGTTCTCCAATTTTTACCTCTTCTCCTTAGGCACATGTGCATATGCCTCACAACCAAAAACATGAAGATATCTAATGAAGGCTTCTTACCAGACCACACCTCCATGGGTGTCTTATCAAAGAGCGTTGAAGTAGGAGACATGTTAATCAAGTAGCAAGCAGTGGCTACATCTTCAACCCAAAACTTATGTTCGAGGCTAGCTCCACTAAGCATACTCCTATCCCTCTCCATCAACGTTATGTTCATCCTCTCTGTAACTCCATTTTGTTGAGGGGTGTATGGAGTTGTCTTATGTCTTTCAATCCCATGTTCTTTACAGAACTTATCAAACTCTGCGGAACAAAACTCACCACTGTTATCAGTTCTCAAACACTTAATCTTTTTACCAGTCTGATTCTCAACAAAAGCTTTAAACTCTTTGAACCAACTAAATACTTCATATTTGCTTCTGAGAAAATAAACCCATGTCCTTCTACTGTAATCATCAATGAATGATACAAAATATAACAATTTAGAAATCAAAGGAACATTCACAAGACCAAACACATCAGAATAAGATCCAACACACCAGAAGACTTGTGAGAACTAGAGTAAAACTGAACACGGTTTTTCTTTCCATATATACAATGTTCACAAAACTCAAACTCGATATTACAATCATTTAACCCCTCAATGAGGTTTTTATTTTTCAGGGCTCTAAGACCCTTCTCACCAATGTGACCAAGTCTCTTATGCCACAACATTGTCTTCTCAGCAGGAAGTTTCATTTCCAAACCATGAGCACCCTTAGGTACCCAGAAAGTATTACCATCAGAAGTTGAAGAAACATATTTCTTTGCTACTAGTTCCAATGGTGACGATGAAGAATCTAAAGCTCTTTTCTTCAAAACAAAAGAACTATTACACTACATAGTGCATGCATCCAACTAAAACAGAGTACCTCTCTGAGTACCCTTTAGCAAGCACCATAGTTCCTCTTGTCATCTTGCATCCTCCACTCGAGAAGACAACCTGCACACCTGCATCATTCAATTTACTTACAGAGAGCAGTTTTCATGCTAAACTGGGGATGTGCATAACCCCATTGATCCCCTTCACTCATCCATCAAGCAATCAGATCAACACTCTTCCACAGCGAACTATCTTCAGGTGAGAGTCATCACCTAGGAACACCTTCCCACCATCAAACTCTTCATACTTTGTGAACCAACCTTGATGTGAGGTCATGTCGAAGGAAGCATCGGAGTCAATCAACCACACATCTTCTAATGCATGGGTGGCCAAGGTAGAAATAAAAGCATCACCATCATCTTAAGATTTGTCAAAATCTGAATCAGAGGTGTTCTTCTTTTTCTTCTTCTCCTCATTGCACTCCTTTCAATAATGCCCAAATTTACCACAATTCCAACACAGTGCCTTGGACTTTCCAGGATATTTGGATCTCCCATGGGATTTGGATCTGCCCTTTCCATATTTCTTGTCCTTCTTCTTCCCTTTCTCTTTGGGTCTACCATGAATTGCAAGAGCCTCCTTAGCCAACTCAGAAGACTTTCTCTGCATTTCTTCAGATAACAGCAAAGACACCACTTCATCCTTCTTGAAGGTGGTTGTAGTACTCCTAATGGCCATGAAAAGGTGGTCCCATGAGTTTAGCAAAGAACAAAGCAAGGTCATGCAACGATCCTCCTCCTCCATTTTCACACCAACGGAAGTCAACTGTGCAACTAGCATATTAAAGGCATTCATGTAATCTACAACCAATCCTCCATCTTCCATCCTTAGAGAATACAAATTCTTCCTTAGGAATAACTTGTTTACCAAGGATTTAGCCTAATAAACATCACCAAGTTTCTTCCATAGCTCTTTCACGGTCTTCTCTTCATGAACATTTAACAGGATAAAATTAGCTAAACAGAGTCTCACAAGACCCTTAGCTTTACGATCTTTGAGATCCCAATCTGCCTAAGCCATTGTTGTTGGTTTTGTTTCATAAATTGTTTCCCATAGGTCTCTATCAACAAGCATGTCTTCCATTTTAAGTTTCCACAACTCAAAATTGTTGCCATTAAGCTTTTCCAACTCTATTCTTCCAAATGTGCCTGCCATCTCCTTCCTGCAACAAGATTATAGAATACTCTACACAGACTCCCACTCAATCAAAAATTAGCTCAAAAAAACCCTACCCAACAACTAGGAAGCAAGGTACGTGGAACACACTTCCTACACCAATATAATGAGGGGAATAGTATGCAAATTCTTTTAAATCCTTACAATTATAGTTCTGTCATGTGTTTAACATAGAGATTATAGCAGCAAACACAACACAAAAATGCAAGAGATACACAAGATATATCATGGGGAAAACCTTTTCAGGTGAAAAACCCCACACTCCAAAACCTGCACAATGTATTATCAAAACAAGATTGTTTACAACACACTTGCAATGCAAGTTCTTCCAGGAGTCTGCAAATGTCATTTCCAGATTAATTCTAGTAGCATAATAGTACCTGTACAAACACTATGCAACTACCAAAACACCTCATTATATAGAGTTACAAGGCATGAACATGAAGCTTCTAGAGATGGGCATCCATCTTGGCCACATGGCCCATTTCTCACACCCAGGGATACTTGTCCAATATGCATACATCTCATTTACATCTATCATACATGGCAGATTTGACTTCCCAAGAATGGAGCACTCCAGGCTAAAAATAGGCAATGACAGATGCTCTTATGCATCTTACAGCTGTCATAAAAATCTACAACATAACAACACTTAATGTTGTAAGAGAATCTGTCATACAAGACTAAAAATAGAATATTCCTCTTAAAACATGTCATAACCCAACTTGGGCACCCAACTTGGGCACCCAAAGATGAATTCTCCACATGCAAATATACTCTTCGACACTTATCTTCACTTGTCATAGGAATCTCTATACTTGGCTCTTACGCGTCATAGATTCTGTCATACAAAATAACTCCTCTGTCATAACACAAGATGCTGACACATGGCATATTATTGCCACCTCAAATGGGATGCCTATATCCACATGGGATGAGTTGACCATACTAGTCTCCTTACAAGTTGAGTGATAACTCACCATGCCACTTCACACTAAATGACAAAACAGGATGTGCAACATAAATTACATCATAGGCAAATAAATAAATAAATAATCTAATAATCAATACTAGGAATTGCAAGGTTGAGACTGTTGCAAGTATGGGCCTAACTGGTGTTGTCATTTATGTCAACATACTCCTATTGCATTGATGATAAGGATTGGATGAGCTTTGTGCTGAGGATATTGAAAAAATTAGTCCTAATCAGGAACAGAGAAGAATAGTGAAGACAGTGAGCTAAAGATCCTAGCTAAGATGAAGATCAAAGGATGCGCATCAAAGGGTTTGTAGATATGTGTCTTAAGATGAATCAGTAAAGATTTCAGAGGTTCGCATGAAGATTTGAAGAAGTTGTGGCCGCTCAAGTAAAACTAGTTCTGGCAGATGTTCAGAGGTGACATAGTGACACAGATAGGTCCGGTGAGATCCAGAAATGAAATATCTTGTTCTATGGATTTGGTTAAGTGTTTTAGGAAGTCAATGTGAATTGACAACTCAATTAGTTCGTGGTCTGGAGGTCTGCAAGCATCTATTCCATTGTGACAGTGATGACAGACTGTGTTCTTGAGGTTCTGGATGAAGGAGATAAGGATTTCAGTAAGCAGATGTAGTGTGGATGTTCTTGGTGATTCAGGCAAGCTTGTGGAGGTCTCTGGATTGTGTCCAGTTTGTGTTGGTGGTCTGTATTGGATTTTGAGCTGGCAATTGAAGAATAACTTTCAGATGATGATGTTCTTCCTAACTCTGGCCAACCGGATGAGTTACACATCCTGCGGATGATCTTCAAGATGTTATGTGAGGATTGGCATGTTCCTAAATGAAGATTGAAGTCTTAGATCTGTGTGGCCGACAGTGTGTTGATTCGAGTGAAGTCTTTTTGTAATTAGTCATGTTGCATTTATGTATTTGCTCTGTAATGTATGCTGACTTGGATGATTATCCCTAAGTCGATGTCTTGTATAAATAGGGAGTTGCAAAGTCATTTCAAAGGTATCTTGTGGAGATGAGAGTGTGGTAGAGAGGAGAGGAGCGAAAGGCAGAGAAGAAGTATTGGGCTTAAATGGAACTGACTCAAGCATGGTGAAGATGCTATTCTTCAGTTCAAGTATGTAATACTTATTATTATGTAGACAGTGTGTCTCCTATAGGCATTGAGCCTCTTGTGAGCAGTGTGCTCGGGCAGTGAGCCCTAATTAGCATGTGCCATTTTGTTCTTTCTATTCTTCTAATAGAGAATACAATCTTGGGTTAATCACCTCGTGGTTTTTCCCTTAACCAGGTTTTCCATGTCAAAATCTTGGTGTCTTGTGTGTTAATGTGTTTTTGCTCTTGATTTAATGCATTATGTTTTCATGATTGATATATTATCATGCTACTGAATTACAAAGTGGATTTAAGTGTTTAATTGGAAGAAAGTTTTGGACAACTGATTCATCCCCCCTCTCAGTTGTCTGCCCTAAATCTAACAATTGGTATCAGAGCTAAGTTCCTCTAAACAAAGCCTAATAGCTTGAGGAAGATCTGGGAATCTCAATGGATATGTATGGTATGAGGGAACATATTCAGTCTGCCCTAGATGATCTTGAGCAATCTCACTCTAAAGTCAATAACCTGAGGGAAAGACTCAAACAAGCTGATGATTTCATAAATGAACTCAAAGAAAAACTAAGTATCTCAGTGAAGAAAAGAAAGGAACTACTTCAACAATTAGCAAGTCAAAGTGAAGCCAATGATACTAATGAAGATTTGAATGAGAAAAACAAGTTATGTGAGAAGCTATCAAAAGAGGTCATTATGGTAAGACATGAAATGGAATCAGGGGTTATGAAATTCACCCAAGAAATTGAAGAGAAAAGAAAAATTGAAGATAATCTAAAACAATCTCACAAGGAGAAGTCAAAAGACTGCCACAAAATGGATAGAATAATTAGGCATCTGGAATCTGATCTTGAAGAAGCTAGAGATAATGAAGAACAACTTGAGAATCAGATAGACACTCTTAAAAGGGATCTTCAAACTGCAAATGAATACAAAGAGAAATTCAAGATAAGCTCCACTCAACTTGAAGTTCTTCTTGAAAGCCAAAAGAGGGTAGATGACAAGCATGGCTTGAGGTATGAGAAAGGTGAAAGCTCTAGATCCGGTCAGAAGAACTCTGGATCAGGAAATCCAAGGAACAGACCTAGAAGACCTCCGGTAAGGTAACCAAATGCTCAAAGATACCCATCCTTCAATGGATACTGCTACAATTGCAATAACTTCGATCATAAAGCAAATCAGTGCAGAAGAAGAATGAATCAGACTAATTCATCCTTCTCCGGACAGTGTTTTAACTACAAAAGGTATGGTCACAAATCTCATGAATGTAGAAATATGCAAATAAACAATTCATTCAATGGTAGATGCTTTCATGCAATAGAATGGGACATATGGCTAATTAATGCAGATCAAGAGGATATCAGTCAAATTTGCAAAGAAATGTTGTTTGCTACAATTGCAATAGATCAGGTCATATTGCCAAATTCTGCAGAAGTAAGAATCAGGATAAAAAGGGTCTGGTGCATCATAACCAAAATCAAGACAAAGGAAAAGGAAAAGTAAATGCGGATGAAGTTCAAAGGGAGATGAACAAGATTTGGGTGAAGAGAAGTACATAAAATGTTGGGGATGGATCCGTACCAGAATCTGGTGTTGATATTCCTTCCAAAAATTGAATAGATGAGCTCTGGCTCAGGGGGAGTCACAAAGGAAAATAAATTCCCCCAGCCAGTCAATCAGTGCTTGAAATTGGCACATGGAAAGTTGCGGATTAAAGGTTCTCAAAGAGATATCTAAATAACCCTTGGTAAAAATATAAAAGACCCACAAGGAGTTTTGAAGAGGTTAATCATCCAAGATTGATCTGGTTTAACAGTCATCCAGTAAAAGTAGGATTTTCACAGTTAGATCCGGTATGATTCAAAAATTGAAATATCTTGATCTGTGGATAAATGGAATGATTGGAGAGAGGAAGATTATAGAAAGTACAAATGTGAAGGTTGATGAAGGTATTGAAAACCCTCAAGGTTTTATGAATTTGATGAAGATGATCAAAATGATGTTTCTGTTAAAGAAGTCCAAACTCCCTCTGAAATTCAGATTCAAACTAATCCGGTAAATCAGGAAGAAGAGATAAGTTTGATTGAACATGTTCAAGATTTAGAAGAATATTGTCTAATTTCAAAGATTGAACCTAAGACAGTGAATGAAGCTTGCAATGATGAAAACTGGACTAAAGCAATGGAGGAAGAGTTGTTGCAAATTGAGAAAAATCACACTTGGGATCTTGTTCCCAGACCTAAAAACAAGAATGTGATTGGAACCAAATGGTTCTTCTGGAAAAAATTGAATGAAGATGGTGAAGTAATCAGAAACAAAGCCAGATTGGTCTGCAAGGGTTACTCCCAAGTAGGAGTTGATTTTGAAGAAACTTTTTCTCCGGTGGCAAGAATTGAAGTAGTCAGATTATTTCTTGCTTTTTCTACCTTCAAGGATTTCAAAGTATATCCGATGGATGTCAAATCTGCTTTCCTGAATGGTGATTTAGAAGAAGAAGTATACATTGAACAACCGGATGGATTTCAATTGTCTGATCATGGTGATATGGTTTGCAAGTTGAAGAAAGATTTGTATGGACCGAAGCAAGCCCCAAGAGCCTTCTATGAAAGATTGGATAAGCATCTTTTGAAGATTGGTTTCAACAAAGGTACTGCTGACAATAATTTGTATTTCAAAATTGATCATGAAAATATCTTGATAGTTGAAGTGTTTGTTGATGATATCATTTTTGGAGGAAGTGATAGTATGTGCAAGACTTTTGCAAATCAAATGAAAAGTGAATTTGAGATGTCCATGTTTGGGGAAATGAATTTCTTCTTGGGTCTGCAAATCACTCAAACAAAGAAAGGAATCTTCATTTCTCAGACCAAATATGTGAAAGAATTGTTGAAGAAATTTGGGATGGAAGACTCAAAACCAATGAGTACTCCCATGGCAACCGGATGTAAATTGAGCAAAGATGATAACTCTCCTAAGGCTTATCAGAAAAAGTATAGGTCAATGATTGGAGGATTGTTGTATCTCACTCAAACTAGACCTGATATTATGAATGTTGTTGGTCTTGTTGCTAGATTCCAAGCTAATCCTAGAGAATCTCATGTCATGGCAATCAAGAGGATTTTTAGGTATCTAAAAGGGACAGTTGAGTATGGTTTGTGGTATCCTAGAGATCATAATTTCTCTCTTCATGCATATACAGATGCAGATTGGGCAGGAGATGTGGATGACCAGAAGAGTACCAGTGGTGGAGCATTCTTTTTGGGGAAGAGATTGGTTTCTTGGCTAAGCAAGAAATAAGAGGCAATATCTATGTCCACTACAGAAGCAGAATATATTACAATAGCAGGTAGTTGCACTCAAGTTTTATGGATGAAGCAAATGCTAAGAGACATCAAAATGGAGTATGAGGAGCCTATCACAATCTTCTGTGATAATTCAAGTACAATAAATATATCTAAGAATCTGGTGTTGTATTCAAAGACCAAACATATATCCATCAAGTTTCACTTTTTGAGAGAGCAAGTGAACAAGAATGAGGTCAGATTGGAGTTTGTGTCTTCCAAGGATTAGATTGCAGATATCTTTACTAAACCTCTTCCTAAGGATTCTTTTGAGTATCTCAGGGAGAAGTTAGGGGTTATTACCCCTCCGGTTCTGAATTAAGGTGCACTGATGTGCATCAGTCCGGTGGATATCACAGTCATATCTTGTGGTCTAGATTGATGATGGGGAGCTGCTACTCAGGGGGAGCAGCTGGTATGATTCTGAAGTATTGGAGTTGCAAGTATGTGCCCTTTGCCATTGATGTCAAAGGGGGAGAGAAGACATGTGAAAAACAAGTGGTTGTTGATCAAAGGGGGAGCAGTAAAGGAAGAGAAGACATGTGAATGGTTGTTGTTGATAGGGGGAGTTGTGTTAGTGAGAAAAAAGTTCTTGTCTTGATGGTCAAAACAGTTTTTCACATCATATGTTGCCATCAATGACAAAGGGGGAGATTGTTGCAAGTATGGGCCTAACCGGTGTTGTCATTGATGTCAACATACTCATGTTGCATTGATGATAAGGATTGGATGAGCTGTGTGCTAAGGATATTGAGAAAATTAGTCCTAATCAGGAACAGAGAAGAACAATGAAGACAGTAAGCTAAAGATCCTAGCTAAGATGAAGATCAGAGGATGCGCATCAAAGGGTTTGTAGATATGTCTTAAGATGATCCAGTAAAGATTTTAGAGGTCCACATGAAGATCTGAATAAGTTGTGGCCACTCAAGTAAAACCAGTTCTGGCAGATGTTCAGAGGTGACAGAGTGACATAGATAGGTCCGGTGAGATCCAAAAATGAAATATCTTGTTCTACAGATTTGGTGAAGTGTTTAAGAAGTTAATGTGAATTGACAACTTAATTGGTTCATGGTTTGGAGGTCCACAAGCATCTATTCCATTGTGACAGTGATGACAGACTATGTTTTTGAGGTTCTAGATGAAGGAGATAAGGATTTCAGTAAGCAGATGTAGTGTGGATGTTCTCGGTGATTCAGGCAAGCTTGTGGAGGTCTTTGGATCATGTCTAGTTCATGTTGGTGGTCTGCATTGGAGTTTGATCTCACAATTGAAGAATAACTTCTGGATGATGATGTTCTTCCTAACTCTAGCTGACCGGATGAGTTACACATCCTGCGGATGATCTTGAAGATGTTATGTGAGGATTGGCATGTTCCTAAATGAAGATTGAAGTCTCAGATTTGTGTGGCCGACAGTGTGTTGATCTACATGAAGTCTTTTTGTAATTAGTCATGTTGTATTTATGTATTTGCTCTGTAATGTATGCCGACTTGGATGATTATCCCTAAGTCGATGTCTTGTATAAATAAGGAGTTGCAAAGTCATTTCAAAGGTATCTTGTGGAGATGAGAGTGTGGTAGAGAGGAGAGGAGCGAAAGGTAGAGAAGAAGTATTGGGCTTAAATGGAACTGACTCAAGCATGGTGAAGATGCTATTCTTCAGTTCAAGTATGTAATACTTATTATTTTGTAGACAGTGTGTCTCCTATAGGCAATGAGCCTCTTGTGAGCAGTGTGCTCAGGTAGTGAGCCCTAATTGGCATGTGCCATTTTGTTCTTTCTATTCTTCTAACAGAGAATACAATCTTGGGTTAATCACCCCGTGGTTTTTCCCTTAACCGGGTTTTCCACGTCAAAATCTTGGTGTCTTGTGTGTTAATGTGTTTCTGCTCTTGATTTAATGCATTATGTTTTCATGATTGATTTATTATCATGCTACTAAATTACAAAGTGGATTTAAGTGTTTAATTGGAAGAAAGTTTTGGACAACTGATTCACCCCCCCTCTCAGTTGCCTGCCCTAAATCTAACAGAGACACCATAATTCCCAACATCTTCTTCATTTCTTATATTCTCTGGAGGAGGTGTAGTAGTGTTTTTATCCTGACCCTCACTGTTTTGTGCCTCGACAATCTCTGGAGGAAAAGAACTTTGCTCTACAAGAATATCTGGAGGGGGTAGATCTGTTTTATCTTGTTCCTCTGTGACTGATGCTCTAGTACCCACAGGAGGAGAAATCTCCTCTTTCTTTTTAGGCATGTCATTGCCTTCTTCTTCAGAGACAGATTGTTCAAATGTATCTTCAATGATTCCTACTTCAATTTTCATCTCCTTAAGGATTTCAGCAATTTTTTTTAGAGTTTCCTTCTCCAATCCTTTCATTTCTTCTTCATCATTGGATAATAGAATATTCCATCTCTTTTTTATTAGAACTTTAACCACTTTACCTTTTTCTTCCTTTGAGATGGAAGGACAAATCTTTTCAACTGCCCAATTTTTCATTTTAGCTTCTTTCCTCAAGGCTTCATTTATCCTTTTAGTGAGAACATCACCAAGGCTTTTAGGTAGTTGACCTATGATCTCAATTAGGACCACATTGTAGGTTTTCATGTACCTTATTATTGCTTTCTCAATGGTAGATTTGTCATTTGCAAGCCTTTCATCATAAAGTGATGCAACTTATTTTAGGGCACCATGTTTAGTGATTGCACTTACTGTTGCTTCCAGTTGTAGGGGAACATAATCAGATTTCTTGACCTTCTTTATTTTTCCTTTACTTTCCTTCTTTGAGGTCTCACCTTCTTCTCTTGTTCTTTTCTTCATAATGAATGCTTTCTTTATTTCCTCTTCATCTTCTTCATCATCTTCAGTATTTACTGGATTTATCTTTTCTTCAGCTTCAACTTCTTCACTTATTCTTTTATTTTTCCTCACCAAAGCTTCTACTTCTTGTTCTTCAATATCTTTAACATCTTTGACTCTTTCTGCCTTACTCTTTTGCCTAGGCCTCTTCTTCTCAGTAGATTGTACTGGGATCTCAAAACCAGTTCTTTTGGCAGGTAGTGATGACCCAGAGGCAACAGAGGAAGTGGTTGTAGCAGATGTTGATCTGCTTGTTCTTCTTGGAAGTTGTGTAGAGGGAGGTGTTTGTGCCTCTCCTAAGGAACCTTTAGGAGTCCTAAATATCTCCTCTAAGTTTGTTTTTATTTTCTCAACTTTAGATTTTATCTCTTATGTTTCCTTTACATCCTTTTTGACATTTTTGTACATGATTTCATCATATGTCCCAAACCTCTCAGTAGAAAGATCCTTTGGCTTGCTGAGAAGCATGTCAGCATACCCTAACAAATCAAACTCTAAAACCTCATAGGGAAAAGTTGTAATCCAAAATGTCCTTGGCTCAACAGCCTCTATTTAACAATTATCTTTATCAACCATAAATGTGATATCATTTTTGTATTTCTCTACAACCTTGGCAGGTATCCTTTTCTCTAAATTGCATATCATTCTGAAAAGTCTTGAAGAACCCCCAAAATAACGTATTATAGTGCTTATGATTAGGGAAACTTCTCATGTAATCCTTGATTTGATGGGCAACAAGGTTATTTGGATTCCACACCATTCCTTTCTTTGAAGGCAATTCATTCAAAAAGTAAAACATGAGACTATAATTAAAGAACCATACCGAAATTTGTATTTGGTTTCTTTTGTTCTTTTTAGGTTGTCTATTATTTGTTGCCACAGGAGCTCACAAAGATCAAAATATTTTCCCTCTTTAACCATCTAATATGCTATGTAGATTGTTGTTGCAGAGGTAGAGTTATCTCTGTTTGTAAAGTAAATTTTGTATGCAATGCCCATGGTTGCATACCTGACCCCCAAGTCTTCAATATCATCCACTGTCAAAGTTCTCTTGTCAAATTTAGCTTTGGTGAGCCTCATTACTTCTTCATTCTTTATAGACTTCATAATAGGCATTGGTCCAGAGGGGCACAAACCATTCACTACCTTTATATATTCCTTAGTGATTATGTGACGGTGGTCTAAGTAGAAGATATCATCATGAATTCATCTTAGGGTAATTCTTACCCAAGCATCTTCATACCAAAAGTTCAGAAAACCCTTCCAAATGTCTAGGTTTTTGGTAGTAATGTTTGCAAATTCTAGTTTTAACTGGAAATCATCTCCCAATAAATGTTCATTTATGAATTGTTCAAGTTTGAGATGATCAAACTCTACAATCGGTGAGTGAATGTAGATCCGAACATCTTCCGTATGTAAAAAATTTGTAGGAACATGTGAGAATGCCCCAGCTTCATCAGTTATAGTGGATTTGAGGGGATGTTTCTTGAACCTTGGCCTTGGCCTCTCAACCATATCAATCACAACTGGTGTCACCATTTTGCTACCTTCAAAAATTAGGGTTTTAACTAGAGAAATCAGAAAATACTTGTGGATGCGGAGAGTAGTGTTTGCTTCAATACTTTGTTGAGAGTCTTTGGTTCTCCTTTGGCTCTTAAAATCTTGTCTTTGATCAAATGTGATAAAAAATGATCAGGCGTCACCTATATATCCATTTCACCAAACAATTCTACTCCACATTAATTGCATCCTTTGTTTTTTACCTAATTTGCCCTTTTAATATGCAGAACCTTATGAACCTTCAGCAATCCTCCCCAAGTCAATCAATTGCTCCAAAATTTTGATCAATCTTCTTTAAGACATTATCTAAACATGCACAAGACACCACTAGCCAAAATGTTGAGAGATTCAACATCTTGCACATTCAGGGGTTTGAGGAATTTTGCAATTATAACTCCCCCTAAACCAGTATTTCATCTTTTAATTATCAGAGGATCCACCTACACTAGGCAGTGGTCTAAAATCATCACATACTTCCTTCTTCTCCCATAATTTGTTCATTTCCATCCTTTGTTGAGAAATATCAACTTTCTTTTGAGAAATAAGCCTCACATTCCTTCCAGAGTGCCTTGTTTGATTGCACTCATGACGGGTACACTTTGTTTGCTGAGTATTTCCACTTCTTCTTGCCTTTGATCTGTAGTTAGATGATTTGTGGCCAAACTTATTACAAGTGTAACAGTATCCATAGAAGGATTGAGCATTATCCCTGTTATACCTTGGCATTTTACTTCTGCACTCATTAGCCCTATGTCCCATCTTATTGTAGGCATAACACCTAATTGAGTTCTGATTTGTCTTACTTTTGTAGTTAGCAACTTTATGACCAACTTTATTGCAAGTGTAACATCTTAGAGTATTTTGATTTATCTTGCTCCTACAATCAACAACTTTGTGACCAAACTTATTGCAAGTAAAATAATTATCATTGAAACCTTGAGAGTATCTAATGTGAGCTGGTTGCCTTGTAGGTTGAGGAATTTTGAAATTCTTCCTCACATTCTTCCTTTGTCTTCGGACAGGAGTAAATTCATCTTCTCTTGTAACTCTGTAAGCTTTCTTCTTAAGATCTTCAGTGTAGGTCTCTTCCTTCTTAGTTTCAGACATTCCTCCTAAATGAAAGTTATCATATAAGTTTGCAGAGACACAGATCATTGGACTCTTTCCCTTTACAAAGCCAAGACCTAATTTTTCTTTTGCTAGATCTTGAGAGCTAATTATCTCATCAAGAATTCTAGTTCCTCCTTTTAGTTTTAGTCCTTTGTGAATATGCTCTTTTGCCTTTTCCAATTCTTTCATTAGAATGACGACTTCTTCCTCAAGTTTTGAACATTTAGCTTATTCCTCATTGATTTTGATGTTTAAGCAGTCTTTAATCCTCTTCTCTTCTTCAACCATGACTTTTAGATTTGAGATCATATCTTCAGCCTCTTTGAGTTTTGTGTCACCCCCTTTGTCTTCTTCTAATAAAGTTTTCAACTTGTCAATTTCTTCTTTTGATTCTTTGGCCTTTGTCTTCAATTTTTTAATTGTATCTTTTGCTAATTAAAGCATGTCTTCATATTCTACATTTAGTCCTCTAACTTCATCTAGTTCATTAAGGGTTGACTTGAGTTCTTCCTCAAGGTCTACTTCACTCCCATCAATATCTCAACCTTCAAGTTCCATTGCTTCAAGGTCTGGTTCCGATACAAATATGTCATTGTCCAAAACTTTAGATTCCATTTGTTTGAGTACAAGATCTGCCTTGGTTGTTAGGCTTTTCAAAGGCATTTGGCTCTGATACCAATTGTTGAACAAAATGAGGTGCTGAGAGGGGGGGTGAATCAGCACATACTAAAACTTAACTAGATATCAACAAATTAAACTAAATAGCATATAGAACAGAAAGGAAATCATGCAACATAAGAATCAACACATGACACCAGTATTTTTACATGGAAAACCCTAAAACATGGAAAAAACATGGTGAGTGTTAGCTCATAATATAATATGCTCACTGCAAAATTGTTACAACTTTGTTTTAGGGCTTCAACCCAAGAAAGCAACTACTCCCTGATTTACAACTTTGATTTAGGGATACAAGCCAAGGAAGCTTCTACTTCCTGAATACTCAGCTCACTACTATTGAATTACAATGATAAAATAGATACAAGGACTGCTATGGAGAACACATCCGTTATATGTTGATAGTGCAGTCTACTTTTCTTGCTCAAAACATATCTTCAAACTGATTTTACACACTTCATATCTTATCCTCTACTCTGATATATTCACATTCACCTTGTTACTCTACAAATGAAAAATATCTTCTATAAATATCCTCCACAGCACAGTAGAACACTGATTAGGTCAGCATCATGATCAACATTAGATGAAACGTGTAGCGTAACACTGGTCAACCTCAACACATACAAAATGATGAGAGAACTTGTTGCAGACCTTAGGGATTTATGAAAAGGATCAAGTCACATCTTTACATATTTTCTAGACTTGAGGAAATTAATCAAGAGCCTCCGCATATTCTGATACTTAACTAGTTAGCTCATACTGCTCAAGAGAGTCAACTGTTCATCTTTCTATTACCAGAGAGAAGCCAAAAACTTAATGCTGACCAAGGATTCATTAATATATAAACTCAACAACATCCATACACCTTACTAAAGAAGTATCATATCAAACTATGCATCTGTAAGACAAGAAACACGACTCTCTATAGAAAATAGTCTTTCAGACCTTGTGTGATACTTCACAACCCAATATATGATGTTGCGGTGAAGTGCAAGGCCTAAAACCTTTTGGGAATGAACTTAGACATCAATATATGCTACTTATCATATCCACACACCTTTATCTAATGTTTCTAGAGGAATTTAAAAAATGACTTGGATAACCAGGGTTCCAGAATAGGCTACATTGCCTCTGTTACTTAATTATTGTCTTTGCAGACCACCAAAGCACTTGAAACTCCATCATAACATGTCTCATACATATCTTAGTCATTCTTCAAAACCACATGACAAACAAATCTCTTTTGGAGGAATGCGGAGCATTCCATTATCTCCCTATTACTGCATTGCTCTATCTAGGTGATGGTTGATACATTGTCCCTTGTAACTTTTCATGCTGAAGATGTGAGAAGCTGAAAACTTGGAAATATGATGTCAATATATACAAGAAGCTATCTTTATAACGGCAAGATCACATTTTTCTTTGTAGAGAAGTGCAAATCAATTCAAGTTGACTCTACCTTACCTTATGTGCATTGTGAATGCCTTAGTCAGTTTTTTGCTTCTTACCATTGAGTGCGGTACTCCCAACTGATGAGCTATATATGTGTTGATGTAGGAATCATGTAGGGACTAGTTGTTTACCTCTGCATTGTGCTCAAATCCAAAACTAATCATCTCTTCTTCATGCTTAGACTGTTTCCTCTTCTCCCAAACCGGTTTGCCTTGACCATACTAACTCTTTCTTTGTACAAGTTTATCTATACATTTCCATCTACTATGTTGGCATTAATGTATACTATGTTGACATCAATGACAACACATATAGCCAACAAAATCACCATAATGATTCTCTCTCTCTCCTCTCCATGTTTCAAAGGTATTGACTTTAGAAGATCTATCAAATGATAATGTAAATATTTGATACTTTTGTAAATAAGCCTTTAAGGCCATCTTGAATTGTAATCTCAAATTGTAAAAGGACTAAGTCCTTATTTGTATATCAAAAGATATGATTATCTAACTTGTTGTAATAATCAATATTTTGATATTCTCTTATGAAATTTTTTTTATAAAATAATTCTAAGCATTGTAATTAGTTTTACTAAATTTATTTAGTAATGATGATTACTCTTGGGTTAAATAATAATATTTTACAATATCTAATTATTTTATTGAATAATTTTGGTTATTAAGAGGTAGGATCTTATAATACTTGTCGATGATATTATTTTTTGGATTGCCATCAAGGTGTATGGATCATGTATTTTGGATTCAATATGTGGATTTGCATATGCTTAAACTCATTTTGTGTTTTGATACTATTATTGTTTGTTGATGATGTTCTTTTGGATTGCCATCAATGTGTATGGATCTTGTACTTGGATTCATGTGTGTGGGATTTTTATATATCTAGACTCTATAGTATTTTTAGCTTCATTACCTTCACTATGATATGTGATTGCGCTTAGGTTCATTAAGTTCAACATTATGATTATTTTATCATAAATTTGTATATATAAATCATGGTAGTGTTAGATGGTTTTCATTTAGATATAGATTATGATATCTTGTGGATATTATCTCATTGGTTTCTATATGTTATGCTTCAACTATCTTATGTTGTGTAGATATGCTTGATGTTTTCATTGAGTGTGTAGGCATAGGTTTCCCCAATAGTGATAAATTGGAGACAAGTAGCTTGGGTAAAAGTGTTGTGTTCTTATCCCCATCTCACTTGATTATGAGTTATGAGATGAGTCTTGTGTGGCCTTGTGAGCTTGAATCCAAATCAATTGATTAAAACTCCCAAGTCATTGAAAACTTGTAAAACATGTTTGTGTGTTTTATGTAGGTTGTTTGACACTTGTGCTTAATTGTATTTAATCTTTTTTTTGTAATTTCTTAATTGCTTTCGAAATGAATTTATGTTATTATCAAGAAACTTTTATATTGTTTTGATGCCTTACAATGTGTATAAATTGCTTGAGCAAAAAAGAAATTGTGTGTTTTCAAGAATTGAAAGGATATGTATATATTAGTATATAAATATTTTATCTAATTTGTTCTAATTTTTGCTTTATGTCAAAAAGAATTAAAATAGGCAAGAAAAATTAAAAAGGGAATATTGTATTAATGAAAGGAAGGTTGCATGGTTATTAGATTAAGTTTTTTTTCTTCAAACAAATGCAAAAGTCACTTTATTCAAAATGTATTGTTTTAAGTGGTTTGAGTGTGAAATGGGAAAAATGGGACTTTTTGTAAAGTGGAAAATTGCATTATAGAAAAGAAAAGAACTCATTTTTCAAGTCATTCTATTTTATCGTGTTTAAGGGTGCATTTTCCTCTCCTCCTCTTACTTTCTTGAGATTTTGGAAAGATAGATTGGGAAGAATTTGAAGTTGGATTGTTTTTGGATTGAAGGCTGTATTAGATCGATCATGGATTTGGATTGTGTGGGAGAAGATACAAACTCTCTTCTTTTTTCTTTCAAATTGCTTGGATTGAAGGTAATTGATTTAAAATTCAAGCTTTTTGGTTGTGTTTTGTTGTTTTGGCCATGCCCACCTTATGTGGTTGCATATGGAATCCTTTGGTAGGATTATTCATGTAATGGGAATTGTTAAATTGTGTGAAATCAATTTAACAATTCTCATGTCTTAAATTTTAGTGATCATTCATTTTGCGTTGAAACTATGGAAAAATATTCTAAAAATTGTATGTTACTGGAAAAGTTTTTTGTCCATGCCCTTAGCTTCAAAAGGGTGTTCTTAGAATTTATAAATTTGAAATTTGAATTTCGAGTGGGGTTTGAGCTCCCACCATTAATATTTGGAATTTTGTAAATTTCATGCATGTCAAGTTGGAAAATGATTATGCACTTTTTTTAAGTATTATTTTGTGGGAATGGAATTCACTCATGGAAATGGGATGGAGAATCATACATGGCTATAGGTGTACTATGATTGGACCTCATTTTTCATGCCATGCCCATATTGTGTTTTTGACTATGTGGTCTTAGGAGGTGAGGACTCTAGGTCTTAATAGAGTAGACTCTCACCCTCATTCGTTTGTAATGTAAATTATGCTAAGTTCAATGAGAGGTAATAAAAGATAAATATTAAAAAGGGGGTTACACATTTCACACATATAAATACTAATCCACAAGTTCATTTGTCATATGCCCATGTGGATATGATGTATGATCACTAAAGACATGAGTTGATCCTAGAGATCAATGAAAGTATCATTGAGGATCCTCATTAGATGGGGGCATACTCATCAACCTCTCCATGGTGGTTAGATATTCCATTTGGTGACACTCTATTAGTGTACCCATGATACTCCCTTTTTTATTTGTGTGTCAGATCATGAATCTGATGAATGATTGTGAACACATTTATGTATGCATTGATTGGTGTGTTCTTCCTAATTTTATGTGTGGGTATCCTTGTATGATGTCTTTTGGATGTTGTTCTATTTGAATTGATATGACCACATGTTATACTTGTGTGTGTGTGGTGTGTGTGTTGAATGACTACGTAGTCAGTTGCCTCTTAGTTCAAAGGGGTGTGCCTAAAGGTTCCACATGGTTGGATGGTGTTGAACCACCATTGGAGCAAATATATATTTTGGAGTATCTTGGAGAGCATATGGTGCAGAAGCACATTAGCTTTGATTAAATTGTAATTTTACAACATTGTATAAGTTTTATTAAGTCATTTGTATGTGTTAGGAAGGTTAAAGTTTAAGTCCATTTGTTGCAAAATGCAAAAGTTGTCACAACATTGTAAAGTTGCAAAGAAGTGCAAATGGTGGGAAGATGAAAGGTCATGAAGGTTTGATTCGCTGTACGAAGTTAGAAATCAATTGGAAACTAAAAATTCTTGATGAGATGCCTTTAAAAAAAGGCCTTGTAACCTTTAGAAATTCGTGGGTGATTGAAGTTAGGAGTTTTGAATAAAGAAATCCACTGTTTTTCTGTATTTTTCATCAGAAAATGTTGTTTCCAGGCCTTGTACGGATCTGTACGGGCATGCATGGCTGTGTAATTGGTTTTAAGTGATAGTCCTATCAATCACCCTCTATTTCCTTTTGGTTGCATGCACTTTGGTTTTGTTTAGAGCAAGATATTGCATTTTTGGTCTAGACTGTCAAAACCCTAATTTAGAGTAACCTGTTTTGGGAAAAACACCATAACTTTTGTTTCCACTGTTGGATCTTTATGTAACTTGGCAAAAATGTCTATAACTATGTTATCTAAAATTTGACTGAAGCGATCAACCTCATTTTGTGTTGTGTGGAAGTTATGTATACTGTTCGTGGCATTTCACAGTGACATTTCTGAGTTTGAACCCTTGTAGCAGAATTACCAGTCCATTTTTAGAGCACATTTTCTAAAACAACCCAAACCCATTCTGGAGTATATTGTGGGGAGGCATAATGGGTATCTAATACATGTCTAATATTTGCATTTGGATGTTTATACAGAAATTTATTGGGACTGTTCTCCGTTTGTAGGCTACTAGTCTTTCTTGGGGTTTGTGAAGGAACTAGTAGTTCGAAGTTTGATCCACCTTTGCCAATGGATGGGATGGGATCTAATACATGTCCAAACACCATTTCCAAGAAGAATTCAAGAACTTTAACTACTGTTCCCACTTTTCCATGAAGATCCTTATTTTTTGGGCTCATTGGTGTAGTTGAACTTTGCCTAGTATGAAGTTGAGTTGATCCTTTCCTCTGCATCAAATTGGTATCAGAGCTCAGAAGATTCTGAGCGTGTAGATAGAGCACCGAAGGAGGCAATCTACACCAGGAGTTCGAGATGAGCATTAGTTTTTGCTATCTGATTCTTGTTGAGAAGTTTTATGGTTGTAGGTGCAAGTTCACTCACTGTTGTAGGCAAACATGAAGGTCTGTCAAGAGGGCCAGAGAAGATGGTCCATTGGTTGTCGCCAACAGTCTTGGGGAGAGAGGCAAGAGAGGACTCCAAGGTGAGGGACAGAACTGTTGTTGTAGCAGAAAGGAGTGGACTTTTGATGCACCTTGGAGGCAGCCAGTCAAACTCCATTAATAGGAGTCACAGTTGGAAAGTAAAAAGGAAGCAGAGAAGGCATCAAATAGGGGTTGAAGACATAAAGAGGCAAAAGTCATTTGAAGCAGACCACACAACTCTTGGGACAAGAGTTTTCTTCATGCTGAGGAGTATGGTGTAGGAGCACCTTAGTTTTGATTAAATTGTAATTTTACAACATTGTATAAGGTTTATTAAGTCATTTGTATGTGTTAGGAAGGTTAAAGTTTAAGTCCATTTGTTGCAAAATGCAAAAGTTGTCACAACATTGTAAAGTTGCAAAGAAGTGCAAATGGTGGGAAGATGAAAGGTCATGAAGGTTTGATTTCCTGTAGGAAGTTAGAAATCAGTTGGAAACTGAAAAGTCTTGATGAGATGCTTTTAAAAAAAGGCCTTGTAACCTTTAGAAATTCGTGGGTGATTGAAGTTAGGAGTTTTGAATAAAGAAATCCACTATTTTTCTGTATTTTTCATCAGAAAACACTGTTTCCAGGCCTTGTACGGATATGTACGGGCATGCATGGCTGTGTAATTGGTTGTAAGTGATAGTCCTATAAATCACCCTCCATTTCCTTTTAGTTTCATGTATTTTGGTTTTGTTTAGAGCAAGATATTGCATTTTTTGTCTAGACTGTCAAAACCCTGATTTAGAGTAACCTGTTTTGGGAAAAACACCATAACTTTTGTTTCCACTGTTGGATCTTTATGTAACTTGGGTAAAATTTCTGTAACTATGTTATCTACAATCTGACTGAAGCGATCAACCTCATTTTGTGTTGTGTGGAAGTTATGTATGACTATTCGTGGCATTTCACAGTGACATTTCTGAGTTTGAACCCTTGTAGTAGAATTACTAGTCTATTTTTAGAGCACATTTTCCAAAACAACCCAAACCCATTCTGGAGTATATTGTGGGGAGGCATAATGGGTATCTAATACATGTCTAAGATTTGCATTTGGATGTTTATACAGAAAGTTATTGGGACTGTTCTCTGTTTGTAGGCTACTAGTCTTTCTTGGGGTTTGTGAAGGAACTAGTAGTTTGAAGTTTGATCCACCTTTGCCAATGGATGGGATGGGATCTAATACATGTCCAAACACCATTTCCAATAAGAATTCAAGAACTTTAACTGCTGTTCCCACTTTTCCATGAAGATCCTTGTTTTTTGGGCTCATTGGTGTAGTTGAACTTTGCCTAGTATGAAGTTGAGTTGATCCTTTCCTCTGCATCAGCATATAAGGATCTCATGACCTTGTAGATGTGGTAAAATTATTATTTTGTGTTTAGGAGTAAAAGAGAGGGGTTTCAATTTCAAGGTTAAATTCTCCTTTCACACCTTACATTCAAAGACATAAATCGAGTCAAGCCACAACCTTTTGCAAGAGGGCTCTACTACAGATTTAGTGTCCCTTAGAACGAAGAGGAAAATTGGAATTTGCTAATTAGTTGGTCAATTAAAGCTCAATTATGCTTAAAATACTAATTTCATAAAATTGTAAATAAACGGACGAATCATGACAAATGCTCAGAGACAGAGATAGAATATTTAGAGTAAATACATACCAAACTTTGAGATTCTAGATGCGGAAAATTTAGGGACTAATGAGTGGGTGCCCTAGTCCAAGGTACCAATTTATGTTGAGATCTCTGAAAGTTGTCTGTAACCTATTCATACTGTTCCAGGGATTTCTGTGTCTCAGAATATGGAGGACTAATGAGCGAGCGCCCAAGTCTAGGTCCTGCTTTTCTACTTTGATCTACAATTCTGACACTCTGTTATGTTTCCCTACAACTCCACTTCTTCTAATTCTATACCTATAACCTGCAATCACAGAAAAGGGGATTGGGGATTGTGGTGTTTAGAGGCTTGCCTTGGTCAAGCCCCAGAGAGACATTCAAGTCTTCTGAACATCGTTGTCAGATAGAGAGTGTATATCCCTATGGAATAGAGGCAAAAACTAATTGATAAATGATTGAAAACACAAATAAATGTCACCTCGGAGGTGTAGCTAGCATATAGATGAAAATCTTTTACATCATGAGAAGATGAAGCCAAATCTGCATAACAAACACAATAACAAGACAAGTTTGCTCTGCAACAATGAATACTTTGAATGCTCTAAAATCACAAGTGCGGTAAAAGTTCATAATCATCTTATTCTAGTTTACAAATGAAACCCTAAACATGCCTATATATGGAACTAAACAACATTCCCGCTTTAATTTCGTAACTCAAACTTGAGATGTCGGCAACGGACACTTCTAATGGTCACATAATTGACATTAAAAATTTGGGAGCCCGCTAAATAGGGTAGGACTAGGGCATGGGTGCCCAAGTCTTTTGCCCCTATTTAGGTCAGGGTTAAGCTCACAAGAGTTCCCTAAGCCTCATTTAACATGGGTTTTCAAGGATTTTTCATCAGGAGTTAAAACAAACATGCATGATTACACTAAAAGGACCCGGGAGATAAACATAGGAGGGAAAAAGCCCTAGGGAGACATTTTCTGACATAACATTTAGCCCCCACTTTAATGTAGCATGAATGCAAGGCCCATACATGCATTAAATTACGGTCAACAAACACAACAAACACGCCAGGCA
This sequence comes from Cunninghamia lanceolata, assembly GCA_027924645.1. Classification (NCBI taxonomy): domain Eukaryota; kingdom Viridiplantae; phylum Streptophyta; class Pinopsida; order Cupressales; family Cupressaceae; genus Cunninghamia; species Cunninghamia lanceolata. The sequence continues at coordinate 3,051,893 of BSBN01000589.1, read as the reverse complement.
CTTAGAGCTAATGTATACACAAAGATTGAGAACTATTTCTAGCCCCCAGTCTTAGGTAGACATTAGAGAAGACACATCGTAGATATGCCAAACACAATGAAGATAGTAATAGGCACGTAAAACATGGAGAAAATAGTAACAGTCACGCAAAACACAGTGAATGTAGTAAATATTTCTTTTTTTTCGTTTTCATATATAAATGAATGCAAATGCAAGTGCATGGAAAATAAACACACAACCCAAAATGTAGGAGGGACTCATCGCCACATGTCTTTAGAATACATATGGAGCAACAGACATGCAATACAAATCTCAAAGTGTAGGAGGGACTCATCGCCACATGTCTTTAGACTACACTTGAGAACAAACACGCCATACAAATCCCAAAGCATAGGAGGGACTCATTGCCACACGTCTTTAGACTATGCTTGGGAACAAACACGCCATACAAAACCCAAGTGTAGGAGGGACTCATCACCACACGTCTTTAGACTATACAAGGGAGAAAACACACAGAAGGCACGAGCATCGTATAGTATGCCAAAGACATACTATACATCTAAAACATGGCAAACAAGCGATGGAAGTAGCCTATTTCTAGGTTCACCACCATCTCAGGCACATTATAGGTACACCTAACGGTTGGGCTTATGCCACAACAACCACCAAAGACACGCTTAAGGGAGGATACACCAACCTCGCCTGCTCAAAGGACTTTTAGAATAAAAAGGATGTGCACTAGCTCAAGAGATACACCATCCCCACCTCCGTAGAGAGCTTTCAAAATGCAACCCCACCCGCATCATGGAGACGCCTTACAGTGAAAAGGAGGTATATGCCATAGATCAATGTACGCAAACACACTTTATTAGTATCAAAATCATCGGACAACTTACCTTATATGCCCCCACCTTAAGGTGGTTGATATTGTGTACCAATATCAAGCACATTAAGGGAGGAAGAAAACACACAAGGGAACAAGAGCTCTCACAAAGCCCATGCCCCCAAAGGTGACATGTACTTTACGATCGTCGAATGTTCCCACAAACATACAATTTCCTACAAGAAAAGAGGTTAGAAATCTTTATATAAGATAATGACCACATCACATGATCAAAATCAATGCATGTAGATCATTCACATAAAGAGGCAAGGCTATACTATGGGTTCAAATTATGAGTATAACAGAGGGGCTATACTGCAGAAATCTCAAAACTAAGTGTAACCAAGGTGAGATTCAAAGATAAACAAAGTGCACGGAGCAGATGTATTGTTATGGTTTGTTAGTACGATAAGACAACATCAGAATATCACACAGAGTGATTCTACTAGCCAAGTGTTAGATAATATATATCAACCCTGTCTTCATATATGGACTAGGTCCGTTTTTACTTACTCGCTGAAGGGACACATGGTCCATATCAGTCTTATTTTTTTTTTGTCATCCACCAGCTAGATAGAACCACTATAAGAAGGTAAACACTAAATCAAGAGAGGAGAGCAAGTGCCTTAGGGTCGTCACATAGGAAGGCACCCCCAAGTCACCAACCACAATGCTATGCCCCTAAAGGCACAACACACAACAATAAAAATAGAGGAGAAGCAATATAGACGAATGATGATACAAATAGAAGAAGGGTCGCAACATACACAGTCTCCCGGTATCCCTAACCTTACAAGAGTGTCAACGGTCATCCAAGGAGGCCTAAACAACACATAACACATCACGGGGGAAACACAACACAAAGGTAAAGGTTTAGAAATACTTACCTGATACAACACAAAGCTAACAACATATATATCTAGGAGGAGGCCACCCTTGAGAGCAACTATAATTTTTGCTACAATTAGTGTGGCTTAAAGAGGGAGAAATATTTACTTGTTTCAATGGGATATTTCCTGGAAGACAATTATTGTCTATCAGCCCAAGGTATCTCACATGTTGATTTGGTCTTGTTGAGATTGTGGTAGCATTAGTACACTTATTCACTACCTTCTTAGGAGGTGGAAGAATTGATTTGTTTTGAGTGATCTCAACATCTGTCCATAAGGGATTTAATGTGAGATACCTTTCCTCGTCTACAAATGTTGCATCTTTTGAAGAGAGAGCATAGGAATGAAGGGAAGGTAAGGTGTTGTGAGGATAATTGTTGGTGATTGTATCTTTAGTGATGTTCAAAGAATATTCCATTAAAGGAGAGGTATTCAAGGCTTTCACATCCTTAGTGATATCCAAGGGACTTGAAAATTCAACCAAAGGAGGGAGATCAAGGATCTTCACTTCCTTTTTGATGTCCAAAGTGCTTGAATATTCAACTAAAGGAGGAATATCAATAGGATGATCCATAGAGGCTTGGTGCATTATGGTAGGGGGAACATTTTATTATTGTTAGATGAATGCTCATTATCTATCCATGGAATGTTCTTTGTTGGAGGGGGTTCTTTATTCACTAATGCTTCATCATGGCCAGAGAGAGCATTAGGATAAAGAGATAGTGGTGGTTCTTCATTCACCAATGCTTCATCTTGGCCGGAGAGAGCATTGAAATGAAGAGATGGAGTTGTGATGTTGAGGGATGTGTCAATGAATTCATCATCTTACGCCAGAATGTCCCCATAAGTGGGAACAACGTTGGGAGAGAGATCATAATGTAAAACTAAGTTATCATCACATGTGTTAGCAATAATAGGTGTAATGGAATGTCCAATAGAGATAAAATCATTTAGGGCTTCATGTAACATATTAAAGTCATCACTACTAAACGATGCAACATATTTATTACTATATATGAATTTAGTGGCATCATCTAATATCGAATGATATGTTCCCATGAGATTTGTGAAACTATCAAAATCAGATATGTAACAAAGGATTTCATATGTGGAACACAAAAATGTCAACATCATAGATATATGCAATTTGTTTTAAGACTTGAGGATATTCATGAGTAAATTTAGAAAAATTATCAATGTCTATGGTGTATGCAAACAAATCTTCCAAACATGAATAACAAGAATTATCCATGATGCTAATTTGAAAGAACTCCAATACGCACAAATTTCACAATGATCAACAAGGCAAAATAAGTGAGACTATTTTGCACCAAAGGAAACGGGTATTAAAAGACACATGAAGTCCAAAACAAACATAGTGGGTAGGAGGAAAGAGTATAACACAACAAATCCCAATTGATGATTTTAAAGGTTTGGATAAAAAGATGTGAATGAAGTGTGTGGACAACTAGTGTTGAAATACACACTATGTAATTAAAAAGATGCCAATTTTCACACGCTTTAATGAAATAATGCCAAATTTTCAAATGATAATTGAATGAATGATTTAATATGAATGCAATATCTAAAATGAAAGAGATTTCGGGTGAATGTAATGAAATAACACCAATTTATGTTTGCTTATGTGCCTAAAAATGCTCAAATGTTCCACTTTTTTCAAAATTTTCAATGCAAATGCCTAAAAGAAGTAGTGTTGTGAAGAAATTGATGAGGGGAAGAGAATAATAAGATATATATCGGTCCAATAATACAGAAATATCCTTCACAACACACCTATAATGCAATTCTATATGCAAAATAAGCCAAAATCCAGTGAAAATGCAAGTTTTTCAAACCCTAGTTGTGAAATTAAGGCATGAATATTTGAAAAATGATATTCAAATGAATTATAATCAGATTTATGATGCAAAAAAACCAATCTCAGATCTTAAAATGCTTTTAAAATTCTTATAATGCTCAATGCAAGTGCAATTTTAAGGATGATGAATGAAAAAGCTAGTTTTTGTTGAAATTATCTGTGTAAACGCAAATTTTTGAAATATGAATACAAAAACACGCAAAAATGAAACACTACAAAAAATTAGATTTGAATGAGTGCCCAATATGAGTAGTAAAATCTACAACAAGATTTTAACTACAAACCCTAGTTTTTGAAATCACTAGGTTATAAGAAAAATTCAAAATTTCAAACAAACCCTAGCAATTTTAATATGAAAAATGCAATGCAAAGGATTATAAGATGATGAATTTCTGTAATTTATATCAAATCTAATTTAAAAATCAGAAATTAAATGAAATTAAATTTAAATTAATTCAAATTATTTAAAAATGCAAGACTAAAATGCTAATTTTTTTCAATTTTTTCAATTTTTTTGTAAATTTTCAAATGCAATAGGAAAATGATAAAATGAAATTAATGCAAATATGAATTAAAACACTCAAAAAGGTGCAAAATTGAAATAAAATACGAGTTCACCAAAATTTTTAGGAGTAAAAGAGAGGGGTTTCAATTTCAAGGTTAAATCCTCCTTTCACACCTTACATTCAAAGACATAAATCGAGTCAACCCACAACCTTTTGCAAGAGGGATCTACTATAGATTTAGTGTCTCTTAGAACAAAGAGGAAACTTTTAATTTTCTAATTAGTTGATCAATTAAAGCCCAATTATGCTTAAAACCTTAATTTCATATAATCATAAATAAACGGACAAATCACAATAAATGCTCACAGACAGAGATATAATATTCAAAGTAAATACATACCAAACTTCAAGATTCTAGATGCAGAAAGGTTGGGGAACAATGAGTGGGCACTCTAGTCCAAGGTACCAGTTTCTGTCGAAATCTCTGAAAATTGTTTGTAACCTGTTCCTGTTGTTCCAAGGATTTCTGTGTCTCAGAATCCAGAGGACTAATGAGCAGGCGCCCAACTCCAGGGCCTACTTTTCTGCTTTGATCTGCTATTCTGACACTCTGTTATGTTTCCCTGCAACTCCACTTCTTCCGCTTTTGCATCTGTAACCTGCAATCATAGAAAAGGGGTTGGGGGTTGTGGTGTTTAGAGGCTTGCCTTGGTCAAGCCTTGGAGAGACATTCAAGTCTTCTGAACACCGTTGTCAGATAGAGAGTGTGTATCCCTACGGGATAGAGGCAAAAACCAATTGATAAATGATTGAAAACATAATTAAATGTCACCTTGGAGGTGTAGCTCGCATATAGATGAAAATCTTTCACATCATGAGAAGATGAAGCCAAATCTGCATAATAAACACAATAACAAGAGAAGTCTGCTCTGCAACAATGAATACTTTGAATGCTCTAAAATCACAAGTGCAGAAAAAATTCATAATCATCTTCTTCTAGTTTACAAATGAAACCCTAAACATGCTTATACATGCAATTAAACAACATTTCCGCTTTAATTTCATAATTCAAACTTGAGATGTCGACAACGTACACTTCTAATGGTCACATAACCGACATTTAAAATTTAGGACCCCGCTAAATAGGATAGGACTAGAGCACGGGTGCCCAAGTCCTCAACCCCTATTTAGGTCAATGTTAAGCTCACAAGAGTCCCCTAAGCCCCATTTTTCATGGGTTTTTAGGGATTTTTCATTGGGAGTTAAAACAAACATGCATGATTACACTAAAAGGACTCAAGAGCTAAACATAGGAGGGAAAAAGTCCTAGGGAGACATTTTTTGACATAACATTTTGTAGTTTAGTTGAAAATATATAATTCATGGCATTTGATTCCTTATATGTAAAATTGTAAATATGATTAAGGATAGTTGAGTATTGGATTATTATCCTCCCACATATGCGGTGTGAGATCCATCATTTATTTTAGCATTGCTTGACCTTGGAGTCAAATGAGTATGGTATTTGTAATGAAATTCTCATGTTTGGTAAAATTTGGGAAACATGATTAAAAAGCATGATTTATATGTCTTGTGGGAATAAAAATATGATTAATATACTTGTGTTGTATTTACTTGTTTTACAAATATATGTTACAATTAGAGTTTGAAACTTTTACTTCTATGAGCAGTTGTTTCCCCTTGCACATCTTGTCATTTCCTTAGCATGTGTAGACTCATGTAGGTATGCGATATTTGATATTGGGTTTATATAGTTTTTGAGGTCTTTGAGACTTTTTGTTTGTCTAATGAAGAGCCTGTGTGTGTTTGAGTACTTGGCCCAAGCCATTTTTATATAGCTCACAAAGAAAGGAAACCTTTTCCTTTGGTTTGTAGCACCTATTCTGCATTTGAAGTTTGGTTGGTCTTTTATATGATGTAATTTGGACCCCAAAGCTTGAAGTGTTATAAAATTGCATCCAAACTCCAAAGTTTGAAATAATGCAATTCAAACATTGAAGTCTAAAGTGTTATAAAAGTGCATCTAAAGAAAAATACTTAAAACATTTCCCCAAAGACTTAGTCATTTCGAAAGACAATATACACTTGCTTCATAAGCCGCTATCGACTACTCGACAAATCAGCTAAAATCCGAACTTGCAAACTAGTTTGGGAAATTGAGTTTTTCCTGACAGTGTTTTTCTGTGAACACTTCAAACACTTGTTTTTATACCACCTTTTGCTTTGTCGGTAAATCAGTAAAAGGCCAAACTGGTGAATAAGTTTGAAAAATAAAAACTTTGCCAATATAAACATTTTACCTCTCTTTTCTTCAAAGTTTTTGACATAAAATGGGTTCTGATTTGGAACAGTTTGCCGATAGAAGTCATTCGACTTCTCTTTTCTTCCAAGTTACCGATATAAGTAATTTTGACTTCTTGTTTCTTCTAAGTTACCAATATAAGATAGGTTTTGATTGAGAACATTTTGCCGATAGACCTGACTTGGTTCAGGTTTAGAACATTTTGCCGATTGGAATATTGTGTCGACAATCTGTAACACACTAACAGGGGTGTGAATCAATGTATGTTAAAACTTTAAAAAGAAATCAGTAGTCAAGAATTAAAAGCACACATAAATCACACACACACAAGGAGACACCAGATTTACATGGAAAACCCAAAAGGGAAAAACCATGGTGAGAATGTTGCTTGAGTCTACTGCTCAAATCCAACCTCACAATAAAAGATTTTATAGATGTTTTGTAAGCACCAACTTACAGGTACATTGACACCCAAGACAATTTTTTGAGGCTCCAACTTTCAGGTACACTGTATACCTATTGAGCACCAACCCAATACAATGAGGCACCAACCCCTGAATCCTTACAAATTCTAATGTGCACACATTGGTTCTTCACTAACCTGAAATGCACCCTGTCAGCACTTTTTTATTCTATGTTTCTCATTAACACGGTCTTTACCTTCCTCTATGTTCTCAACATTCTTAGCCCTCGTTTACAAAGACTCCCTCCTTCAACACAATCTGCTTATGAACATCTATATGTTCATGCAACCTCTGCCCTCTATACCCATGAGTAAAAGATATTCAATTTAGTGTGTGTAACCTATTCACCACATATTCAATGTGTATAAAAACACATACACCCAATCAGTTGAACCGCCATCAACCACATACAAATCGAACATCGACAGTTTTAAATCGTTAACTGTTGTGCAACTGATCTAGATCGGGCTTAGAATTGTTTATCGATGAAATATCCCATTATTCTTTTCACTTCAGAGTTAGCAAGATCATTCCAAACATATTGTTTCTTATGTTACCAATTTAATTTATTGGCAAAAATTCAATATTACAAACTTGAGTCTTTGTTGCTTTTATCAGCAAAAGTTGATTTTTCAAAAGCTGGCTCTTATCGCCCTTTGTCAGTGAAATCTCATATTTCCAAACTAAGTACCTTACTTCTCTATCAGTAAAAATATACTTTTCCAAAATTTTGTCTTTTGTGCCTTTTTGACTCTTATTGGCAAAAATACATTTTTCAGAACTATCCCTTTTAACACACATTATCGGCAAAGAGTTGTTTTTACAAACTTTGGCCTTCGTCCATTCTATCGACAACTTCTCCCTTTTTTCTAACCTTAGCTATCTCCATCACAAATGCTTTATCGGTGAAATTACAACATTACAAACTTGACCTTGTTTCCCCCATTATCAGTGAATTCTCAAATTTAAGAACCTACCTTTATCTGCATCTTATGCCTTTATCGGTAAATATTGCTTATTCCAAACTTTGCCTTATCTTTAGCTTTCATTCCTTCTATCAATGAATATTACTTTTTCAAAACTTTGGCTTTTAGCACACTTGGTTGGCAAAGTGGCTATTTCACGAACTCAGTGGATTATCGGTAACAATAGAAAATCCTAAACTTACACCAACTTCTCATTGTCGGCAATTTTCAACTATCACAAACTATATTTCTCACTCCATACACTGTTCATTCTTGGCCAAGCATCACCTAGTCGACGAATTAGGAAAAACCTGAACTTCCAAACTAGTTAGCTATTGATGCACTTTCCCGATAACGAGGACAAATACTTAAAACATTTCCCCAAAGACTTAGTCATTTCAAAAGATAATATACACTTTCCTTCATAAGCCGCTATCGGATAGTCGACAAATCAGCCAAAAGCTAAACTTGCAAACTAGTTCAGGAAATTGAGATTTTCCTGACAGTGTTTTTCTACAAACTCTTCAAACACTTGTTTTTATACCACCTTCTGCTTTGTCAGTAAATTAGCAAAAAGTAGAACTCGCAAACAAGTTTGAAAAATAAAAACTTTGCCAATATAAAAGATTTTACCTCTCTTTTCTTCAAAATTTTTAATATAAAATGGTTCTGATTTGGAACAGTTTGCTGATAGAAGTCATTTGACTTCTCTTTTCTTCCAAGTTGCCGATATAAGTAATTTTGAATTCTCATTTCTTCTAAGTTGCCAATCTAAGACAAGTTTTGATTGAGAACATTTTGTCGATAGACCTGACTTGGTTCAGGTTTATAACATTTTATCAATTGGAATATTGTGCCAACAGTATGTAACACGGCTTTGACATCAAAACCAACAAACCCAATCAATTATGCCCAATCGATGGCTCCTTGCTTTGACATCAATGGCAACAATTCAACAATATCCCCCTTTAGTAGATATTAGATTTCCACAGTCCATAATATGTAATTTTGTGCTTTAGGATTTAACTATGTGCATCACATAGTTAAATCCTGAAGCACATAATTATAAATCTCCCCCTTTGTCATTGATGGCAACACCAAAATTTAACCATGACAACCATACCATTCTTCCCCTTATGACATGCATTAGCATGTACTTTGCTATTTTGTAATGAACACTCTACAGAATTCTCCCCCTTTGACATCAATTACAAAGAGACTCATAGAAAAATAACAGTGCTAACTTACTCTCCCCAAGGACAATCATCCTTTAGGACAACTACGGTACCAAGGATAAAGAAATACTCTGATATACTCCCCCTAGATGAATACATTCAGTATTCAATTAGAGATAGGAGAATGAACAACTCCTAATTTCTTCCTGAGTTGTTCAAATGTCTCCTTTGGAAGGGGTTTTGTAAATATATCTACCAACTGTTCTTTTGTAACCACATAGTCCAACTTGACTTCTTGTTCAGCAACTTTCTCCCTGAGAAAATGGTACTCAATGGATATGTTCTTGGTCCTTGAATGCATAACTAGATTATTTGAGATGTTTATTGCACTGGTATTATCACAAAGAATGTTGACTAGCTCATTAAAATCTACCTTGATATCTTGCAATGTTTGTTTCATCCATAATACTTGAGTACAACAAGATACAACAACTATATATTCAACTTCATCTATTGACAAAGAGACTGATTCTTGTTTCTTACTTAACGAAGTGACCAATCTATCTCCTAGAAGGAATGCACTACCACTAGTGTTTTTTTCTGTCATCCACACAACCAGCCTAATCTCCATCTATGTATGTAGTCAAAGTGAAATCATCACCAACAAGATACCATAGACCATAATCTACTATACTCTTCAAGTATCTGAAAATCCTCTTCACAGCTTTGACATGTGTTTCATTAAGAGCAGCTTCAAATATAGCTACCATGCAAACAACTTGCATGATATCAGGCCTTGTTGTTGTGAGATAGAGACTTCCAATCATATATCTATACAAAGTTTGATCTGCTAAAGCATATTCATCATCTTTACTAAGCTTACACCCAGTGACCATAGGTGTATTGACTGGCTTGCAATCTTCCATCTTGAATTTCTTTAGAATTTCCTTCACATACTTGGTATGAGAAATGAAAATCCTTGTGTCTAATTGATTAACCTATAAACCAAGAAAAATTCTAATTCTCCTAGCATTGAAATCTCAAACTCTTTCTGCATAGTAGCAACAAACTCTCTACACATTTGTCACTATCTCCACTAAATATTATATCTTCAACATAAACAATAACAATTAGCATATGATTGATTATCTTCAGTTTTAAAATACAGATTGCTAGCAACTATACCTTTCTTATAACCTTGTTGTTGAAGATATTTGTCTAGCCTGGAGTACCAAGCCTGAGGAGCTTGTTTTAGACCATATAGTTCCTTCTTCAATCTACATACGTAGTCTTTATTTTCAATCACTTAGAATCCTTCAAGTTGCTTTATATAAACTTCCTCAACCAAATAGCCATTGAGAAATGCAGATTTCACATCCATCTAGTACACCTTGAAACATTTAAAAACTAAATATGCAAGAAACATTCTAATGGCTTCAAGCCTAGCCAGCTATTACCACTACCTATTCTCAACCACCCATCACTTCCACTTATTATCAACCACCCTATAATTTCACAACCACAACATCCAATCCATATTTCTCAATTCCACAAGCCAATTCTTCATCCAATGATACTCTCCTAAATCAACTTTTGTAGAGTATGTCTTCTTTATAGCAGAAAGTGACAAACTTGACTAGTTCTTCTTCTCAACCTACTTTACCAACATATCATGCTCATAGTCCTTTATCCTATGCAATTCTAAGAACTCCAATGCCTAACAAATTTGAGACCCCTCGCTTTGAAAAGTATGGTGGTAAAGATGATAATAATACTCATGTGGTAGCATTCACAACGATGTGTAGTAATTTCTTCTTTAATGAGGAATTGTTAGCAAAACTCTTTCCCCAATCTCTCAAAGATACCGCTTTGGAATGGTTTTGCTCTTTACCTCCTAATTCAATCAATTCTTTCTCACAGTTAGTTGATCAATTCTTGCAACATTTCCAAGAAAACATTGGACCCATTGTTTCCTTGATTGATTTGGTTCATTGTAAACAAGGCCCGAAGGAGAAGTTGATAGAGTTCATTAGTCAATATCAAGGTCTCATCTCGCAGATACAATATCTAATTAAAGATGAGGATCTTCAGAAGGTATTCATTACAAATTTACAACTGAACATACGCGATAAGATATTGTTGATGAAGTATAGTTCTTTTCAACATTTATGCATATCTTTCTGAGATTACCAAATTTTGGCTAGTCAGTATGAGAATCACACCTCATCAGCTCCTGTTGGTCAATCCCTGGCTGGGCCATCTCAAAATTCATTCAAGAAGAACAATAGGAATTTCATCAAGATCAATGGGCAACATTCGAATAACTTTCACTCACAAGTGTCTGCCCAGCCACCATTTTAATTCAAACAAGAACAACGACAATTAACTCCATTATCAGATTATCTCCATTCGATAATGACTCAAGTAGTGAATAACAATCTTTTGAAGCTTCCTCCTACTCATCCTTTCGACAGTTCAAGGCCACAAGGACCTTCATTCAATGCTAATGCTTAATGTCACTATCATTGCTCTTCGGTACATGATACTAAAAGATGTATGTGTCTTAAACATGAAATTCAAGACCTCGTCGATTCTAATATGATACAAGTTACTAGTGTGAATGACAATGGAAATAAGTTGGTAGAACCTCCGAGTCAAAATCTACAAATCTTCACTGATCCTTTTCCTAAGCATAGCAACAACAATATGGTGGAAGAAAATACAATAGAGATTGAAGACGACTATCTTGATTATGACGGCATAATGGGTATGTTAGAAGTGGATAAGATGACAACTGAAGATTTACCTCGTCCATGTGGAAAAGGTATCTAAGCTAAGATTCCTCCTCCATTATCCCTTTATGGATTAGGAGATAACCAACAGGCACAAGATACACAATTGGAACAACCTATATGTAATCACTTGAAGCAAGAGAAAGTGGTGTCGATGAGAAGCATTCCATTTCATTGTGAAAGGCTCATTAATCAAAGTAAGAAATCAAAAGGAAGGAAAAGAGCAAGGTGATTGTCATCGGTGGGAAACAACAATGATTCCCCTCCTCATAACTAGCAAAAGATTTCAAACATACTAGTTATTGAGAAGTAAGCACTGTATGGCTATTCTGAAAACAAGCATTAATCAGGTATGAACATCTCACAGAATTTGCCACTCTTGATGGAGCACCTCTCTAAGATGCTCACAAGTTTGACCTCTTCTTAAATATATAGATATGTCGTGTTGTATTCCCCCATGTTGTGTTATATGTTGTTTAGGTCTCTTTGGATGACCATTAACACTCTTGTAAGGTCAAGGATACAAGGAGATCACCTCCGTTGTTTACTTTTTCTATTTGTATCATCATTCTTCCACTTTCCTCTCCTCTATTTTATTGTTGTGTTGTGCCTTGGGGACATAACACTGAGGGTGATGACTTACGGCATCTTCCCATGTTATAAACCCAAGTCACTCTTGTCTCCTCTCTCATTTTATTGTTTACATTCTTCAATGGCTCTACTAGCCGGTAGATGACAAAAATAAACAAAATACTGATAAGGACCATGTGTCCCTTCAGCAAGAAAGGAAAAATGGACCTAGTCCATATATGAAGAGGGTGTTGATATATATATATATATATATATATATATATATATATCCGATGCTTGGCTAGTAGAATCACTCTGTGTTGTGATTCGTGCTGTAAAATCTCTTTTAACAAATATTTTACAATACTCTCAATCTGCTTCAATGCACTTTGGATTGTTTTGTATCTCACCTTGTTGTTACACTCAATTCTGAGATACCTGCAATACAACCCAATGGATATACTCAGTACCAAACCTACAAGTGTAGCCTTGGTCTACCATGTGATATGATTTCTACATAGATTTCATGAATTGATTTGGTTGTTATCTTAGAGAAAGATTTTCTAACCAAAGCTTATCTATCATATATCATATCAATGTATTTGTGGGAACATTCGGCGATCGTGGCACATGTCACCTTTAGGGGCATGGGCTTTGCAAGAGCTCTTGTTCCCTTGCATGTTTTCATTCTACCTTAATGTGCTTGATACTGACAAGCGGGATCAACCACCTTAAGGTGGGGGCATATATAATAGTATATGTCTGATTATCTTTTGACACTGACATATATAATAGTATATGTCTTCCATGTGTTTTATGTGTCTTGTGTGTTTGCGGCATAGTCTAAAGTTGTGTAGCGATGAGTCCCTCCCTACGATCTATGTGTTTTGTGTGTTTTTGAGTGGTCTAAAGTTGTGTGGTGATGAGTCCCTCCCCATGCTATGTGTTTATTTACTTTAATATATATATATATATATATGTAATTGCTTAATCATGTCTTCCATTCATGTCTTCTTTGTGTATTGCATGATTGTATTCATGTCTTCTCTGTGTATTGTGTGCTTCTTTACTGTATTCATTATGTCTTATGTGACTGTTAAGTGTTTTCTTATGTTTGCCTAAGCTTGGGGGCTAGAGATAGTCTTCAAACTTAGGGTGTGTTTGATGTGTCTGATATGCTTTGACCATACTTTAATGCATGTATGGATCACAAGTTCATACATACATTAAAGTGTGGGCTAAATGTTATGGAGTAAAAAGTGGCCACATGCCTTTTTACCTCCTAATTTAGCTCCTAGGTCTTATTTGCTTCCTTATACTTAATTTTACATTATAATTGATCATCTCAAAGGAAACTTCCCAACACCTAGGACATTTTGGGACCCTTGGGAACTTATCCCTGGCCCAATTTAGGCCGCTGGACTTAGGCGCCAACCACCCAAGTCTCTCCTAATTGGTCAGGGCTAACTTTTGGTGTGTCAGCTTGGGTCCTTCCAAAATGTTTCTCCTTGTCAGATCTTGTGATTTAAATTCATAAATGTTAGAGGGAAAGCATATATAAGTGAGTTTATGACTTCATTTTACACCTAGATGGATAATGTGAACTTATGATATTGGAGTAAAGAGAATTCAAGACTTCCATTGTGTATTTGTTATAGATTTGTGTTAGTATTTGTGTGTTTGTTGCAGATATGGCTTCATTATCCATCTCCTTGTGAGTTGAAGAGATTTCATCCTCCCAAGGGCTTCACCTCTGAGGTGATATCATTGTTATTTGAATCATTTGAATCACTTCATCATTTGGATTATCTTTGGCCTCTACTCTGCAAGAGCATGCCCTCTCATTAACACTGGTGTTGGGAAAGCTTGAATGCTAACTTGGGGCTTGACTGAGGCAAGCTTGTAAACACCACAACCCCCAAACCCCTCTCTTGTCATCTTGTGTGTAGGTTATAGGTACAGGTTTCAGGAAAACTGGAGCTACAAGGAAGCAATGCAGACATTATCATTTCGGGATCCAGAAATAGTGCCAAAATATCCCTCTAACTAGAGTTGGGTGGTTGTCGCCCTAGTCTACAGGGCCTCAATCTTCTGGGTATGAGTTTCAGGCATCATCTAGAGCATTTCATTAGTTTTGACTTTTGGAAGATTCCAACATCTAGACTTAGGTGGTTGTCAAATTTGTCCTCTGACACCTCTACTTTCGAGAGATAGGTTTTGACATCTTATTGATCCTCTCTATACTTTTGGTTTCTAGATTTCTGTTGTCGATCATCTACTTCAAGTTGATTATCTTAAAACTAGGGTTTCCTTGATACTTGACCTAGGGTTTGATAAGAGCTTGGTTAAATCTTATATTTCCTTGAAAAACAAGAGCACAAAGATCAGTAGTTGATCCCTCTTCCATCTTGTAGTGTCTTGGCTTGGTCTTTGTCCTTGAATGTTAGAGTGAAAGGAGGGTTTGATCTAGTGAATCCATATATTCCATCATCTCTCTTTTTACCTCTTAACACTATTCACTATTATGTTTAAAGGAAAAAACTCCTTTCAATGACCACAGGATAACCTCCCATAATAACAGAGGTAGAACCTAAAATAGATTCACTAATAAAAGGGAAAAATAGAGCATTCAATGGACAAATAATAGTCCAATTTTCTAAACATGAACCTGATTTTCTTATACACATGACCTTAAGTCTCTATATCAAGACTATATACCCAAGTCCATTCACCTATGCACAAAAGAAACTTACACTTTCATACAAGTGAGAAATAAGAGAAAAAAAACATGCAATCATCACTTTACTAAAACAAGAGAGTTTTCAACCTAAAATGAGTGAAGAAGGACAATATTTTTCACTTATCAAAGTCCTTAACACTATTAGAATGAATTAAACATTTTCCTTGATCCTTGAAGCCAAAGGTGAGATCAACACTCTACAATTGTAAAAATGATGAAACACATAGTTTTCCCTCCTTTGGTTTGCAAGCTTAGTCCATATGATGCCCCCATAAAATTCCAACGAAACCCACTTTTTCAACAAACTCCTCCATGGGGAAGGCCTAATCTAGCCCCATGTTGTTGGATTCTCGCATATAAGATAGGTAGAAACCTAAAAAATAAACACCCCTATCTCCATACCACTCCCCAAACCAAAACTAAAACATGAGAAATGAAACAATTAAAACACTATACCTCCCTCAATCCCACAAGAATATTCCCCTCTTAAAACCTAACAAAACTCCATAAATGACCAAGTACTCTATAAATGACATAAAAAATGGGGAGTAATGATTCTTTTTAGCTCTTACCAAGGTTGGCAAAGCCAACTTTTAATTCAAATAATTGGATTTACAAAAAACACAGTCACACTGAGGTTTGCTTAGTAATCCTGGACCATAGCATTTAAACAAATAGAACCAATAGACAATAAGGATCCCTTAAGAAAAAAGCTTTTCACTTGAAGTAGTCCAAAATATGACCACAATGAAGGTTGGAATAATCAACTGGAAACATGAAAGAATCCAAATAAAGACAATGGCAATCATAATACATGCAAATGATGTTCTCTCTAGCACATGGTGGTATAACATTTGAATGAAGCTATAAATGTAAAACCTAGTCAATTTTCACCCTTCCACTCATATCAAGTGTTGAAAATGTAGATTTGCATAGTAAAATTGAAAGGAAGTAAGGTACACATAAATGCTTCATAGAGGAGAATATTGTACAAATACAGATATTTATAATTACAATAAAGAGAAACACATTTAAGACATAAAAAATAATATATCACAACATGATAGTTTACATGGGGAAAACCCTTTCAGGAGAAAAACCTCACAGTCCAAAAGCATGGTCACTTGTATTAATCAATAACAGCCATGGTTACAATACAATGAGAATGCTATGCTTCTTCCAAGAGCATCACCAACATGTAAAGTTGGAGTGATTCTGATAGAATATTGGTAGTTGAAAAATAGACTTAAAAAAACCATACATCTACTCCATCCCAAGCACCAATATGTAGGAGATGAACAAACTAGAAACCATCACATGGTTTTTGAAATCCATGGACAAGTCCAAAGAAATTATGGTGCCCAAATTCAAGGGCCCAAATCCCAATGCCTCCCTTGGAAAAGGTTCTCCAAGCTATTCTTAGCATATTCCTGACATGTCATATGTCATAAGTTATCATATTTGATCACCCAAACTTGGGCACCCTGATTTATCTTCATTCCTAGTGCATAAAGATGCTCCGTGACAAGTGTCCAAACCTATCATAATGCTAGTTAAGATCCCAATGTAACCTCCCTCTTACATGATCTTATGTGTCATAAGAGTATATCATAGTAACTACCATCATGATGAGTCAAGATGATCTTACAAACCTTTCAATATGCTAACACATGGCCAAGAGTGCCACCTCAATATGGGATGCTTACTGCCTCATGTGAGGGTCCAAAAAAGCTAAAGATGAGAAATAGTGCCACCTCAAAATGGGACACCAACTCCCCCATGTGAGGATAAAAATACTAAAGACAAATTAGTAAATACAAATGAATTATTATTTATGAACAGTAGGAATGCAAGGTTGAGACACCTTTTTCCCAACATTCTCCCACTTGTTGAACATCTTGTAAGAGAAAAAGGAGAACATCCAACACTAAAATATAATTTCTAGCGGTCATGAGGCCCAAAGATTCACTACATCACTTGAACTTCTCTATGCTAACAGGCTTAATCAAAGAATATGTAACATTCATCAAAGTATCAACCTTCTCTAGCACTACCCTCCCATCCTCTACTTTGTGATGGACAAAATGGTACTGGACATCAATGTGCTTCATCCTCACATGAAAGGTGGGGTTCTTTGCTAGACATATGGCACTCTAATTGTCACATAGAACTATAATAGCTCTTGCCTTTAGCCCCACATCTAAATGCAACTACTTAATCTATATGGCTTCCTTAAAAGCATGAGTAGCTTCGATGTATTCTACTTCTGTAGTGGACAAAGCAACCACAACCTACCACTTACTCATCCAACTGATAGTACCACCAAACATAGTGAAAACATATCCACTTGTGTATATCCTATTATTGACATCACCAGCCCAATATGAATCTATAAATCAACAAATAGTCACTTAGTGTTGGTCCCTTGTAGAATAACCATGATAAGAAATGGAGTACTTGGAGGTACCCCATAAATATCTAAAGATTTTCTTCACTTCATCCCAATTTACTTATCTAAGATTAGCCATGAAACAATTGACTCCCACTATTTGTGCAATGTTTGGTCTAGAATAGACCATAACAAACATTAAGCTCCCAACAACACTAGCATAAGGTACTCTTGCCATATCCTCCATCTCACTAGGACAAATTAAACACTACTTAACTAATAACTTTGTCCCCACTAAAATTGGAACACACAATGTTTGTAAGTTGTCATGTTGAATCTCTCCAACATTGAGTTCACATACTTGCTATGGACAACCAAAGCTTTATGTTAACTCTATCTCTTTTTATCTCCATCCCCAAGATGAACCTAGCATCCCCTAAGTATTTCATCTCAAACTCTGCTAAAAGCTGAGACTTTAATTCGTAAATCATATCCTTATCATTACCAAAAAACAACATATCATTAACACATAATGCAAATCATTGTCCATCTTATAAGAAATGCAATGATTTGATTTTGACCGTAGAAATCCCAATCCCAACACAAAAGAGTTAAACTTTGGTATCACATCCTAGGAGATTGTTTAAGACCATACAAAGATTTCTTCAACATACAAACCAAATTTTCTTTACATTTTTTAATGTAGTGCTCTAGTTGTGTCATGTAAATTTATTCCTCCAAATCACCATGAGGAAAAGTTATCTTCACATCCATCTACTCAACCTTAAGATAAAAAGCCACTACAATAGATAATAAGAACTAAATGGATGTCAACTTAGCAATTAGAGAGAATATCTCACCATAATCAATTCCCCCAACCTAGGAATATCCCTTCACAACCAATATCACCTTTACTTATCAACACTACCATCTAAGTTGATTTTTCTTTTGAACACCAATTTGCATCCAATGGGTTTTCATCCATTAGATAAAGGTACTAAGTCCCATGTATCATTTTTCTTCAATGTAGCCATCTCCTCATCCATGACCACTTCCCAGGACTCTACATCATTCATACCCAAATCCTCCTTCATAGTCATAGGCTCATCAGTGTTCGTAATAAAAGTAAATATACATCTCTAATAAGGAGGAGTATACCTTTCTAGTTGTCTTTGTGGACTGGACCTCCTTAATGACTAAGGTGAAGGCTCTCTCTCTTCTTCTAAACTATCTAAACTATCTAAGCTCTCTCCTCTTCAGGTCCTTCGGCGGCTTCAGGTTCAACCTTCTTGGTCTTTGGTGTTATGTGAACCACATATTTATTTTTATCCTTCTTTGGATATAGTATTGTGGAAGAAGGCTTAACTTCTCTAAAGATAACACTCATGTTATGCAAAACTCTCTATACCACAAGATCTTGAAGCTTGTAGCTTTTCAAACCAATGACATAGCCAATGAAGATAGATTTTATAACTTTGCTCTCTAACTTTGACCACTTCTCCCTAGGAACATGAGCATATGCCTTGCAATCAAAGACTCAAAGATATCTTAATTAGGCCTTTTTACTCAACTATACCTCCATAGGTGTCTTCTCAATAAGAGCTAATGTAGGAGACTTTTTAACCAGGTAACAAGCTGTGGCAACTATTTGTACCTAAAAATTCTATTCCAAGATGGATCCACTAAGCATACTACTAGCCCTTTCCATCAATGAACTATTCATTCTTTCTGTAACTCAATTCTATTGAGTGGTGTACAAAGTTATCTTATGTCTTTCTATTCCATGATCCCTATAGAACTTGTCAAATATTCTAAACAAAACTCACTGCCATTATCAGTCCTCAAAATCTTAGTCTTCCTACTAGTTACATCTTCAACAAGAGCCTTAAACTCTTTAAAATGACCGAAGACTTCAATTTTACTTCCAAGGAAATATACCCATGTCCTACTGTAATCATCAATGAAGAAACATAATATACAAATTTTAAAATTGAAGGAACGTTAACAAGACCAAAAATATCAAAATATATCAATTCCAATACCCAAAAGATTTATGTGAACTAGAGTAAAACTAAATGTAGTTATGTTTTTCATAGACACAATGCTCACAGAAATCAAATTCATGGTTACAATCATTTAACTCCTCAACAATGTTTTTATTTTTTAGGGTCATTAGAGCCTTCTCACCTATGTGACCCATCCTTTGGTGCCATAACATTTTTTCTTTGTTGGTAGCTTAGTCTCTAATGCATAAGCAACCTTAGGTTCCTAGAAAGCATGACCATTAGAAGTGGATGTAACACTCCTCTTTGTTGTTGGTTCAAATGATGAAGGTGTAGATTTTTTAAATCTCTTCACTATAGGAGCAAAAGAATTATTGTATTAAATTGTACATGCATCTAGCTTAAAAAGAGTGCTAATATGAACATCCTTAGCAAGCACCATAACCCCTCTCACCATCTTGCACCCTCCAACTGAGAAAACAACCTTTACACCCAAATCATTAATTTTACCTACAAAAAGTAGGTTCCATGCCAAACTAGGGATATGCAATACACCATTGATTCCCTTCACTCATCCATTAGGGAATCAAATCATGACTCTTCCATGACTAGCAATCTTTATATGGAATTCATCTCCAAGGTACACCTTCCCACCATCATATTCTTCATATTTCATAAACCAACCCTGATGTGAGGCCATGTGGAAAGAGGCATCCGAGTCTATCAACTATGTACCTTCCAATGCATGTATTTCTAAGGCCGTGACAAATTCATCACCATCATATTAGGAGAACTTCTCAAACTCATCATCAAAATTTCTCTTTTTCTTCCTTTTCTCCTCACAATCTCTTTTGAAATGGCCACGCTTGCCACAATTCCAACATTTTTCCTTGGACTTACCATGAGATTTGGATCTCTTATGTGATTTAGATCTATACTTGTCTTGCTCCTTGTCCCTCTTCTTGCCTTTTTCTCTCTATCTACCATGAATAGATAAGAGTCTCCTTGGTTGTTTCAAAATTCTTTCTTCATATCTCTTTAGAAAGTAATGATGCCACCACCTCATCCATTTTAAACTTTGTGGTAGTTCTCCTAATAGCCAAAACAAGGTGATCCCATGAATCTAGAAAAGAACAAAGAAAATTCATGCAACGATCCTACTCCATTTTCACTCTAGTGTTGGTGCGAGGACAACAAAGTTTAGTTAGGTAACTATAATATTAAAGGCATTCATATGGTCAACAATGGGTCCACAATTCTCCATCTTGAGGTTATACAACTTCTTTCCCAGGAAGAGTTTATTCACTAGGGATTTAGCTTGATAAATCTCTCCCAACTTATTCCAAAGATTTTCTACAGTGATCTCTTCATGAATGTTTAGCAACACTAAATCTGCCAAACAAAGTCTAACAAGACCCTTCACCTTTCTATCCATCAAGTCCCAAACTTCTTAATTCATTACAATAGGCTACATACCAAATATTACAACCCATAGATCTTAATCTACAAGTATATCCTCCATTTTGAGATTCCATAGCTCAAATTTGTGCATGTGAACTTCTCCATTTCTTTTCATGATGTTCTTGCTAACCCTTCTTGTAATAAGATCAAAACTCCTTCTATGAAAGCTCCCGTTCAATCAAAGATTAGTACAAAACCCTCTACCCAACACCTAAAATTGATATGATCAAGTTTTGATACCAAATGAAAGGAAGCAAGGTACCAAAAATGCTCCTACACTAATCTTAGAGGAGAGTATTATGTAAATATAGATCTTTAAAATTACAAGAAAGAGAAGCACATATAACACATACAAAATAAGATACTGCAACACGAGGGTTTATGTGGGGAAAACCCTTTCTGGAGAAAAACCCCACCCCAAAACCACAACCACTCTTTATTAATCAACAACAACCACAATTACAATACAATGAGAAGGCTATGTTTCTTCCAAGATTATCACCAACATGTAAATTTGGAGTGATTTTGATAGCATAACAATACTCACGAATAGACTTAAAAAAACCATACATCTACTCCATCCCAAATACCAATTTATATAGAATGTGAACAAACTAGAAACCATCACATGATTTTTGAAAGCCATGAACAAGTCCAAAATAAGTATGGCACCCAAATTCAAGGGCCTAAATCTCAACACCTCCCTTAGATAAGGTTCTCTGGGCTATTATTAGCATATTCCTGACATGTGATCATATGTCATAAATTGTCATATTTGACCACCCAACTTGGGTGCCCCAATTTGTCTTCATTCCTAATACATAAAGATGCTCTATGACAAGTGTCCAAACCATTCATAATATTAGTCAAGATTCTAATGTAACCTCCCTATTACATGCTCTTACATGCCATAATAATATATCATGTAACTCCCCTCATGATGAGTCAATATGCTCTTACACACCTTCCAAGATGCTGACACATGGCCAAGAGTGTCACCTCAACATGGGACGACTATAAAATCACTAAAGATGAACAATAGTGCCACCTCAAAATGGGATGCCAACTTCCCCACGTGAACACAAAAATACTAAAGATGAAATAGTAAATATAAATGAATTATCAAATATGAACATTAGGAATGCAAGGTTGAGACACCTTTTTCCCAACAAAAATAAATAGTAGCATTCAAACCTATTGTAATATCATAACATCAATAATAATTTAAAATATAAATTAAATGCTAAAATTAAAAGAACATTACATATCAATTTGAATGTGACATTTTCCTTTGATAACCTACCATGTCAAGAAACATAACATAATAACAATTTGCTCGCTCATCAAAACTAAACAGTAATGATATTACATGCTAGCTTTCCAAACATAAGGTTACAATAGGGTGGTGACCACACTAGAAGGAATAGATTTATGAGTGACACTAGTTGGTGGTATGAACCTGCATCATACCAATAAGATGGAATGGAGTCATCACACTAGTGGGATGGGATGAAGGCCCCACATGATTGTAATGAGGAGGAGAAATCAAACAAGGTTTGACATATATAATAGACTAGAGATGAGAAGTGGGAGTAAGGAAAGGCTCAATCTCAAGTAGGATGAAAAACAAATGACATATCATTTTGAGGCACAAAATTATGAGGAGGTACAAAAGAAGAGGCTTGGGTGGGAGGGGGATGGCACAACACTCAAAGGATTTGAAGGAATAACCCTTTCACCTATGCCTTTAAGCA
The DNA here is from genome assembly GCA_027924645.1 of Cunninghamia lanceolata. Lineage (NCBI taxonomy): Eukaryota > Viridiplantae > Streptophyta > Pinopsida > Cupressales > Cupressaceae > Cunninghamia > Cunninghamia lanceolata. Next base: position 3,029,099 of record BSBN01000589.1, on the reverse strand, counting down.
CCCCTAATCCATAGGGCTTGCTAATCAACAACTTATGAAGAACATGAACTAATTGTGCAAGATTTGCATCATTGCCCAATTGTGCTAGATCAAAAGATAACATGTGCATAGTCAAAGAAATATCTTTCTTTTCCATAAACTCAACATGGACATCATGATCAAAATTTTCCACTTCCCCATCAATATGGCTATTATTAGTTAGATTTTTAATATTTCCATTCTCATCTTGACTCTTATCATAGGATTCAAATGAACACTTCTTCTCAAGGGGAGAGTGGGATGATAGTGAGATTTTGACATAAAATGTAATGTACCAAACATAAATTTTATGTAAATATGCTTAGATCTGAAATATTTTAATGGTTTCAACCAAATTAATATGAAATATACTTAAATCTAAAGTACCCATAATAATTAAAATAGACCTGCACTCAAATTCACCCAAAAACTAGACATGCACTGTTATGACCCAAACAACTGATTTTTCTAAAATTTGTATATGGTGAAAGTTGGTTAGCATACGAGAGATCAAAATAATAAAGACTCAAGACCAAACTCAACCACAATCTCAAGGAATTATCAAAAGCATAATCATAATCAAATAAATGAATAAATAATCAAAAGATGTTACCAATTGACTTATATTCCTTGGTTGTATTTGTAATGTGGATTGCTCAAATACGTAGCATAACCTTGTTGCAATGGATGGGTGAGTGATAAGTGCTCAATGGATGAAAAATACGAAATCTCAACAAATGCTCAAAGCTCAATATGAAGATACGAATGCCAAAAGCTTAAAGATCGTGGAGGATTCATGAGATGGAGAATGGGCGTATTTATAACTTTCACAAGATATTGATCAACGGTGGAGAAAAATAGAATGAATCAACATATGAGATAAATTGAGAGGACATGAAGAATGTGCACATGACATATGTCCATGCAAAAAACTTGTTTTAAAGAGTTAATTGCTTTCATGGATAATAAAACTGATTTGTTTTTCATAAATAGAATGTTTTTTTCTATTTAATGAATTTATTGATAGAGATAAAGATTTAAAAGCTAAGTTAACTCAATGTTTGGTTTACTTTTTGACATGCAAATAGATTTAAAGAAAAAGAATTAAATAAATAAATTATTTAATTCATGTGCATGAAAAAGATATTATTAGAAGATAAGAAGATTTTACTAGAATTAAATAATTAAATTTATCTCATTTTTTAAATTTATTTATTATATTTTGATTTTTTATCTAATTCATGTGCATGATAGAAGAAAGCAAATAAATAAAATATTTAGTTTTATTTATTTGTGAAAGAGGAAAAATAAAAAAGTCAACTAAATAAATTATTTTAATTTATTTAATTATAGAGAAAAATGTTAGTTAATTAAATAATTAAGAATTATTTAATTATTGTGGATAAGAAGAATCAAATTGATGAATTAATTAAATAATAGGAATTATTTAATTAATGTGAAATTGAGGATTGAAATGGATGATTTAATTAAATAATTAAAACTAATTAATTAAAGTGGATTAGAAAAATAAAAATTGATGAAATGTTAGATTTAATTAAATAATTAGAAATTATTTAATTAATGTTGGATAGAAGAATTAATGATGAAAATGACACAAATGATGAGATGATAATGCATTAGTCATTTTTAGGTGTCTACATTTTGCCCCTCTTTGAGACAATGCATTTTATGGCATTGTTTCAAAGAATTAATAATGATGTGAAGATTTTGCTAAAATTGTGCCCCAATGTAATGATGGATAGAGGTAGGGTGCCCCTTAAGAGACCGTCCAGGAAAAATAATTATCTGGTTGATCTCATGATAGGAATGAAAGATGAGGGGAAGAGGATTGGGAAATGAAGAACAAGGAGGTTGGATAGAAGAACGTACGCAAAAGTGGAGTGGATGAAAATGTTTGGATAGACGATTAAGAACTAGGGTCTATGAGGGAAGAATTAGGATTGGTATGGCTACAATAGGCTGAGGAGGGTCACTTTCAAGTCATTTGCACTCTCGCTAGTTAGAATTTGTCACTCAAAGCTTAGGAGATTTTTAGAGTTAAGAGCGTAAAGTAGTTTGTAGAGATGTCTAGGATTCTGAGGGAGGATCATTGAGCAGAGCGAGTCCTGATCCATGGACGATCAGCTGGAGTACTTGCGACAGTATGTATCAATTCCTTATAGCTCTGGTGCATTTATTAGGGACATTTATGAGGGCTAGAAGTAGGTAAATAGGCAAGAAATTAGAAGCGCAACTTTAGGTAGAATGGCTCTAGTGATAGGAAACAGAGCGCTTTTGATGCGAAATGACACATTTGAAAAAAGTTCACTAATGATTTAGGTAGATTTTAGGCTAGAAAATGTGTAGCTAATTCTAGCAGGTTGGCGCAAATGACTGCCAGGTTGGCACAAATGAAAAAGGAGTCGCTAATGATAGGCATATGTGTGCTAATGAATTATAAAATGGTGCTTTTGACAAGCTATAGGTAAGTTTAATAGAGATGTGCAAAAGACTTACCAGATTGACGCAAGTAAGAAAACAAGCTGCAAGTGATAATTAGATAAGCACTTTTAAATGCCAGAATGATGCATATGATTTAGAGTTAGACACTTTTGAGGCAAGTAAATCTTCAAGGTTTTTGCAAAGTAGCTGACAATGACTTTATAATGGATGCAAGTTGTACTTTCACCATTGATGTCGTGAGAGCATCATCCCACAACGATGGACCTTGTAGCTAACTTGGATGAGGAGGAAATGCTATTTTTCAATGTGATGGGATTGTGGTACGTCATGCACATGCCCCAGATTAGAGCACATCTGTCCATGATGACAGCATTGGTAGAGCAATGGTATAGTGAGCACAACTCATTTTTGTTGCCTACTGGAGAGGTTACCATCACACTTGAGGATGTATGGAGGATACTATGCATTCCCCTATACAAAGAGTGAGTGGTTTATGACATAGCTACTGGTGAAAGTGCATTGGCTAGGCTCTTGATGACATAGGACTTGGGGATCGAGGATGGTGAGATCTGGCCTAGCCAGATGCGAGCCATATTCAATAGATTGTAGTTGATTCTAGTTGGATTGATCAAAGGAGTGTTGATGCCTGATTAGTGGTCCTAAGGATTTTTTATTAGATGGGGGAGAGTACTTGAGGGGATGCTGAGTGAGGGCATAGTATATGCTTGGGCCCTTGCATGCTTGGACAGATTTATCATGATATGTATCAGGGGGTGTGTAGGTATGGATCCAATTTGGTGGTTGGAGTGACATTGCTTCATGTGTTGGCCTAGGAGCACATAGCTATGACTCAACCTATCTCTGCTTAGAGGAGGGGTCTTAGACAACCTTTTGTGTATTTATATGAGGGATCTGTGACACAACGACAATTAGGAGAGCTCACCTATGGAGGTGGGTTCTGGATGAGATGGACACGATTACCTTGGAGAGATTGTGATATTTGGGTTGATGGCGCAAAGCATCTTCTATAATGTCGATAGGTGAGATATCTTTTTAGCAGGACCTATTACGTTATTGAGAGATATATGCCTGATAGGGTTTTGTGACGGTTTGGTTTTTCCACAGTTGGTGCCTATATAGGAGTCCATTTTTATGAGGACCCAAAGAGAGGTTCTAGAGTGGGGTCCTGAGATTGTAGTTGAGACAGCATTAGCTGATTTTTGTTAACATGTGGTGACTGATCATGTTGCAGGGGTTGCGGATACACGTAGCAAGGTAAATTTTGGTGACTTTGTCAACCACAATTCCCCCCAAAACAATTAACGAGGGAGTGTAGGAGGGTGAAGCCCCTCCTAGGAGGCCCGAGGGGCTCATCCCCCCAGTAGGGGCCCAAGGGAGGAGCCCACGGTGGGGGTCTGAGGGCAACGTCTCCAATGGGGATTGCTGGGGGTAGTGCCCTTGAAGCAAAAATTGGCCTATATTTAATAAAGGCATCGACAGTTAGTTTGTTATTAGCGGATATGTAAAAACCCACTTTATATAACTGCCATAAGGCTTGATAAATAAGTGAATGGAGAAGGTGAAAAGCCTTCAGTCACAGTTGAGATTGTAATCATGAGTTTTGCTGGATAATAATATTGGATGGTTGTGTTTGTGGATGTAGCCCACTTTGGGTGAACCACATTAAATCTTTCTTTTCAATTTGTGTTATTTTTCTCTATTTCTATGTGTATTTAAATCTACATTATAATTGTTAATTGGTATTGCTCTAGTTTGCCCTAACATAATCCTAACAATTGGTATCAGAGTCATGTAATTTCGGTTAATTGGTAGGGAATTTCATATTTGAGTGGGAGCAATGGAAGAAGGCAAATTCAAGGTCAAGAAGTTCAATGGCTAGAATTATCAAAGATGCAGATGGGAGATTGCTTGTATCAGAAAGATTTGTGGCGGACATTGCAAGGAAAAGCGAAGAAGCCAGCTGTGATGTCAGATGAAGAATGGGAGATACTAGACAAAAAGGCACTTGGAACCATTCAGTTGTGCCTGGCACCATCTGTGGCATTTTAAATATCAAAAGTAGTGACTACTAATAAATTGATGAAAGCATTGGAGAAATTGTATGAAAAATCCTCAGCCTCAAATAAGGTATTTCTTATGAAACATTTGTTTAACATGAAAATGAGTGAAGGAGGATCTATAACAGATCATTTAAATTAGTTTAATACAGTCACTAGCTAATTAAATTATGTAAAGGTGAATTTTTATGAAGAGGTGAGGGATCTCTTGATATTATGTTTTTTTTCCAGAAAGTTAGAATAGATTGGTCATGGTTGTAAGTAACTCTATCTCTGGTTCAAGTATATTGAAGTTTGATGATGTTGTTGGTGTTATCCTTAGCGAGGAAATCCGACGGAAAAGCACAGGTGAGACTTCAACATTAGGTAATGTTCTGAATGTAGAGAATAAGGGAAGATCAGAGAAGAGAGGAAAAAGCCCTGCAAATCGTGGGAAGACACAAGGGAAGAAAGACAGATCTTAATCTAGCAGAAGGAAGGATTGTTGGCACTATGGAAAGCCAGGACACCTAAAGAAAGATTGTTGGTCTCGAAAAGGCAAACAAGGAGATAGATAATAAGATGACAATAAGGAAGCTAATGTTGCAAGTAATAAATTACAAGATGTTTTAATTCTGTGTTTAGATAATGCAAATGATTCTTGGGTAATAGATTTAGGGGCTTTGTTTCATGCCACACCCAATAGGAAATATTTCCTAGATTATGTTCAAGGTGATTTTGGACAGGTATATTTGGGTGAAGATGAACCAGGTCAGATTGTTGGAAAAGGGAAGATAAAAATTAAATTACAGAATGGAAATTAATGGTTGTTGCAGGAGGTAAGGCATGTTCCAAATTTAAGGAGGAATTTAATTTTTGTAGGACAACTAGGCAGTGAAGGCTGCATAGCTACCTTTGCAGACAAAGTCTAGAAGGTCACTAAAGGTGCATTAGTAGTAGCTAAAGGTGAGAAGGTAGGTGATGAGACTGTTGACACCTAAAAATGTCCCGAACCTGCGAGCACTATTTTCACGCCAATCTCTTCTTAATTCCACATTTTGTTAGTAATTAAATAAATTTTAATTATTTAATTAATTCATTTTCCTACCACTAGCCTATAATTAAATAGATTTTATTTATTTAATTATTTGTCTATTTTCCTCTATGTTGCTCTATAATTAAATAATTAAATTTTAATTATTTAATTATTCACTCTCCAATGTCCGCTTCACTCAATTAATTTAAATAAATAAACATTTGTTTAAATTATGGCCCTCACCTTAATTAAATAAATCCCGTTTATTTGATTATGAGTTCACAATCATTCTCCCACTTCAAATAAATTAAATAAATTGACCAAATTTATTTAATTTAAAATTCCCTCTTGTCCTTTTGTGGGAGGGAAAACCTAATCAATCCCCACCATCCATTTCACTCCAAAGTCAACACTAAATCTCAACCCTTCATTCAACCCTAGTCTTCTATAAAACCACTTCTCCAGCCTCATTTTCTCACTTCCTAGCTTGCTGAATACGCTCCAAGATTTTGCTAAGTCAATCCACTTGAGCTTCTCATGATTGTTGTAGGTCTATGAATCTGATAACACCATGGCAAATTTGAGGAGAATAATGGAGGGAAGCCAAATGTAGCTTAGGGACTTACTTAGTTTGCTTTGTTTGATTAGTTTCTAGGTTATTTGCACTCCATTGAGGAGTTAGGGTTGTTGTAGTTTGATTTTGACATGTTTGAATGATTTATCCTGACTTACACAGACCATAAATTATCTCATCATTAGCTAAATAAAATTATATATTTATTCTTAAATAAATCGGTTTTAAAGAGGACTTGTGTATGGTTTAAAAGGTTTGAGCTAAAACATCAAATAAACTTCTTGTTTAGATGGCACAATCAGTGCCATGTATGAGTTTATTTAGATAGTGCATGTTCACCTCTAGATCATTTCATCAATAGACTGAAGAATAATTCAATTTTCACTCAAGTTTGAGTGCCAAAAAGATTTCCTAAAAAGGACAAAGTGAAGAGAAAAAGTCAAAAACCTAGTCTTAGTAAAATGATGATATCTCCCTCATTTATCAATGAAATTTAGAATTTCAAAATGATTTGGAAAGCTAAGAATGAGGCACACAAAACCTACAAGTCATTTGAGATAAATAGTAAAAATAAATCAATAGTTCGTGACAAAAGTTGCTTGAAGTAAATTTGGCATGGAAGGAGTAAAAGAAGTAGTTTTGGTAAAATGGCCATATCTCTCTTGTTTCTTAATGAAATTTAGATTTTCAAAATGATTCAAAAAGTTGAAAATGAGGGGAAAAAACACAAAACAAATTGAGGAAATTTGAAAAAATAAAGGAGAAGTTTGTGATAGAAAATGACTATCATAAATTCGATCAAGATTGGAGGAAACATCTGTAGTTTTCTCCCCAAAAATAGGATCTCAGATCCACATTTTTGGTGGATTGATTTAGCATATTAGCAATAAGTAATCTATGAATACATTTTAATCAATCAATCATAGGGAGGAGAAGAAAAAATAAAGTTTCTTTGTGTATGAATCAAGTTGTTTTCAGAAAATAATACAATTCAACATTTTGCAGTAGTAGTGTAATTTTCTTTCACCTTATTCTAAAGGGGAGCAAGGGCATGCTCAGCCTAAGGAAGAAGGTTAATTGTTGTAGTTTCATCTCTTAAGTTTGTTTTCCAATAATTTTTCCATTCCCTATTTATTTACATTTCCAGAATTTCCCTTTGAAATCTTCTAGGATAGATTTGATTCCAACATTTCTATTTACCAGCTCTTAGATTAAATTTGATTGTATTAGTTAAACCTTAGTTGTTTCATCCATTGTTGTCAATTCCTTTTGTAGAAAGGGTTTCTACTCAAATTATTCCTCCTTCCCTCTTGCATAAGCAATGGACACCACCCTGGATTGACATTTATTAAAATTAAATGATGAGGACTACAACGACCCTCATCAGTAGGCACATTGTACTTGTGTACAGGTAATACTTATTCTACCCTTGCTGCTACATAAATAATTTCTACAGGAACAACTACAGAAATAATTATTGCAAGAACATCTACAAAAACAACTATTGTAGGGACAACTACAATAGTTGTTGCAAGGATAACTATTGCTACGGGAACAGATGCAGAACAGTGGCATCATGGACTTGGGCATATGAGTGAGAACTCCAGAAAGTTGCTACCAGGACTGAAGCAGATTGACTTGGAGTTTCTGTGAAAATTGTGTCTATGGGAAACAAAAGAGAGTTATATTTCTCAAGGTTTGGAAAGAGAAGAAGAGTGAGAATTTAGAGCTTGTGCATTCAGATGTATGGGGACCAGCTCATGTATCATCTCTTGATGTCTCTTGTTATTATGTTACTTTTATTGATGATGCAACTAGGAAAACATGGGTGTATTCCTACAAATAAAATCAAATGTGTTTGAAACATTTAAGAAATGGAAAGCTTTGGTTGAGAATGAGACAGGGAAAAATGTGAAATGTCTCAAATTTGATAATGGAGGTGAGTATTGCAGTAGAGAATTTGAGAACTACTAGTCATTCAATGGAATCCATAGGCATAAAATGGTTCTAGAAACCCCACAAGAAAATGGTGCATCTGAGAGGATGAATATGACAATCATGGAGTGTGCAAGGAGCATGAGGTTGCATGTTGGATTGCCTTTACATTTATTGGTCTATGTTGTACATAGTATTATTTATTTAATAAATAAAGGACCTTCAAATCCTTTGGATGGTGGTATTCCAGAGAAGGTGTGGACATGTAAGAAGGTAAAATATTCTTTTCTAAAAACCTTTGGCAGTGAAGCTTTTGTCCACGTTGATATTGAAAACATAACCAAGTTTGATGCAAAATCTCAAAAATGTACCTTCATTGGATACAGAATAGATGACTTTGGTTATTGGTTATGGGATTATAAAAATTAGAAAATTATTAGGAGCAGAGATGTCATATTCAATGAGAAGGTTATGTATAAAGATTAATTGTAGGAAAAGAAGCATGAACAGGCAAGAAAGGAATATGTGGTGCTGGATGAAATTCTAGAAAATTAATTGCCATTGGTACCTAATGCTCAACAACAACGAGATATCCCACACACTCCTGCAAGTGTTAGATGTTCTACAAGGTTAAATAGACCTCCTAAAAGATTTTCTCCTTCATTATATTCTATTTTATTAACTAATTCTGGGGAACCTGAAGGTTATGAAGAAGCAATGCAGGTTGTAGTGCCCCTCATTTTGGCTTTCTGATAGACTGTTAGTTATTTCTTTATATCTAGACAGACATTTGTACCTAAATTTTATGTATCAGTGGGAATCATTATGTAAATTGATGTATCCAGTAAAAGAGCTTTTGTATCATTGAAATTATGTAATTCCTCTTGTAAGATAAACTATTCTGCACTTGTAAATAATATTGCAAAAATGTTGATGATGTAATTAAGTTGTTAGTTTAAGTTATTTGAATGAGTTATGTATATTGTTGAATATTGTTTAATATCAATAATGCAGCTATGTATCAGTGGGAATCATTATGTAAATTGATGTATCCAGTAAAAGAGCTTTTGTATCATTGAAATTATGTAATTCCTCTTGTAAGATAAACTATTCTGCACTTGTAAATAATATTGCAAAAATGTTGATGATGTAATTAAGTTGTTAGTTTGAGTTATTTGAATGAGTTATGTATATTGTTGAATATTGTTTAATATCAATAATGCAACTATGTAATCCCTAGAGATGTTGGTTTAACTTGTTGCTATTAGACTATGTTATGTTTTGTTATAATCACTTATGTTTTAAAAAAAAAACACCCTTTTTATTGCTTGGTTAAACTTAACTCTCTAGGGTTCCATGGCGAGGCATTATATTTGGTATTAGAGATAGGTTTTTCAAACACTGGGTACTCTGGGTATATATAAGCCCATTATGTTTTCCCAGTTGCGTAGATTTTGTAGGGTATGTTTTCCCTTTTTGTCATCCTCGCCTTACAGCCTGAGGTTGTCCTTTGTTGGCTTAGTGTAGAAGATGCCTAGAGGTCGAGGTTGAGGTCGGGGTCGACGTAGGGGATGTGAAAGAGGTGGTGGTAGTAAACCCCCTCCCAGTTCCCCCCATGAGAGTGCTTAGGAAGGCGGGGGCCAAAATATGGAGAATCAAGGTCAGCCGAAGGGAGATTAGTTGCGTCAATTGCTTGAGGAGGTCCTTGCCCGTCTAGGTCCTAGATAGGAGGTAAATCATCTAGGAGGGAGACAGGAGGTTGATCAGCTAGAGGTTAGGGAGAGGGAAAGGTCACCTAGAAGGAGAGAGATGACAGCAGAACAAGAGGCTACCTTAGCCAGTCATATGAGAGATCTTTTGAGGGCACGCCCTCCCACTTTTGATGGATCTGGTAGTGGTATGGAGGCTGAGACCTAGTTGTTGGATTTGGATAGGTGTTTTACCATGCATCCGTATGGTAGTAACACCAAGGCGAGATGTGCTATCTTGCATATCAGAGGTTTTGCTTCTACTTGGTGGTGTTTAGAGGAACAGAAGTTGCACTTGGACATTGGTACAATTTCTTAGGAGTTGTTCTTGGAGAGGTTTAGAGCTCATTTCCTATCAGACCACTGGAAGCAGTGTCGCACAGATGAGTTCCATGGGTTGAGACAGATGGCCATGTCAGTAGAGCAGTATGAGTGTGGATTCTATGAGCTCAAGCAGTATGCAGGCATCGGTGATGATGAGGCTATGTTAGTACAACACTTCATTAGGGGCTTGAATGCCCATATCAGTGGAGGAGTTTATGTTTTTGAGCCTAAGACCATGGAGGTAGCAGTTGAGAAGGCTCGTTTGGTAGAGGAGAATTTGGCTATGGCTCTTGGAGGTCATACGGGTGTGCATATTGGTAGTGCACCTTCTGCATGCTTTGGGTCTCGAGGTGGTCAGACTCAGGAAGCAGATTCTTCCAGAGGTCATCATGCACCTGTTAAGGGTGAGCAGCAGTAGTAGTATTCTCATTCACAACCAAAGAATTCTCAGCTTCAGCAGGGTAATAGATTTCAGTTTAAGAAGAATTGGAGTTGGCAGCGAGCTAGGTGTGATTGTATTGATCAACTGACTCAGAGCACATAGTCTACAGTTAGTAGATATAATTTTTAGTAGGCCAATGCTTCCTTGGGTGACAGAGGTTCAGCAGAGGTACAAGATGTTTCTCTTGTGGACAGCAGGGCCATATAGCTAGGTAGTGTCCACAAAAGAATGCTATAGGTTTTGGTTAGAGGCCGGCAGCTTCAGAGCCGACCATAGGTGATGTAGGGAGGTCTCATAGAGTGTTCATAGTGATTGAACACCGCAATGAAAAGCATTAGGGGATAGTCTTGGGGGCCACAAGTAGAGGAAAGGCAGCTTTCTTTGGAGCACATTCTGTAGCATCGGGAGTAGACCCTCTGGGGTAAGGCATAGAGTAGGTAAGGGTCCAGTGGGATCTTAATGTTGAGTCTTCATTTCTTGGGAGGTTGCATTGGGATGTGAGATCTTTACCCTTATCTTGTTTGCAGGCTTCCAAGAGTAAGCCTAATTCTGGGGGGGAGGATGAAGTGCCCCTCATTTTGGCTTTCGGATAGACTGTTAGTTATTGCTTTATATCTAGACAGACATTTGTACCTAAATTTTATGTATCAGTGGGAATCATTATATAAATTGATGTATCTAGTAAACGAGCTTTTGTATCATTGAAATTATGTAATTCCTCTTGTAAGATAAACTATTCTGCACTTGTAAATAATATTGCAAAAATGTTGATGATGTAATTAAGTTGTTAGTTTGAGTTATTTGAATGAGTTATGTATATTGTTGAATATTGTTTAATATCAATAATGTAACTATGTAATCCCTAGAGATGTTGGTTTAACTTGTTGCTATTAGACTGTGTTATGTTATGTTATAATCACTTCTGTTTAAAAAAAAAATTGCCCTTTTTATTGCTTGGTTAAACTTAACTCTCTAGGGTTCCATGGCGGGGCATTACATAGGTAGATACCAAACAATAGTGGGAGCAAGGAATGAAAGAGGATATGGATTCCTTACTGCAGAATCAGACTTGGGACTTAGTCCAATTACTTGCAGGAAAAAGAGCATTGCCAAACAAATGAGTTTACAGGCTAAAGAAAGAGGATGGAGGCAAGAAAAGATACAAGTCTAGACTCGTGGTAAAAGGTTTTGCACAGAAAAAAGGTATAGACTTTGATGAGATATTTTCTCCAGTTGTAAAAGTGACTTCAATTAGAACTATTCTAAGTATTGTGGTTGTGGAAGACTTGCATCTTTAACAACTAGATGTAAAAACAACTTTTCTCCATGGGGATTTGGAAGAAGAGATCTATATGCAGCAACCACAGGGATATGAGATCAAAGGTAAGGAGAACGTAGTATGCAGGTTAAAGAAGAGTTTGTATGGCCTAAAGCAAGCACCCCAAAAATGGTATATGAAATTTGATAAGTTTATGGCTGAACAAGGTTACAACAGATGTCATTCTGATTATTGTGTTTACTTTAAAAGATTGGACAATGGAAGCTATATTATCCTACTACTCTATGTTGATGACATGCTTGTTACTGGGTCTAATATGTAGCATATTAGTGAGCTTAATCAAAAATTAGCAAAGTCATTTGCTATGAAGGATTTGGTTGCAGAAAAACAAATCCTTGGTATGAGGATCTCACGGGGTAGGAAAAATAGAAAATTATTTTTGTCACAAAGTGAGTATGTAGAGAAGGTGTTGAAAATATTTAACATGCAGAATGCAAAAGTGGTTAGTACACCTTTGCCTAGTCATTTTAAATTGACCAAGGAGATGTGTCCAAAGATGTAAGAGGAGGAAGACAAAATGTCTAAGGTATCATATGCATTAACAATTGGCAGCTTGATGTATGCAATGGTATGCACAAGGCCAGGTATTGCACATGTTGGAGTTGTGAGAAGGTATATGAGAAATCTGTGAATGGAACATTGGATTGTGGTAAAATGGATTCTCAGGTATTTGAGAGGAACTGCTACAAAGCAACTATGTTTTGGAGGAACCAACACTACTCTCAAAGGATATGTTGATTCTGATCTAGCGGGTGATATAGATAGTAGGAGGAGCACTATAGGGTATGTTTTTACTATAGGAGGTACAACAATCAATTAGATTTTTATACTACAAAAGGTCGTTGCACTTTCAACCACTGAAGCGGAGTATGTAGCTATTACAGAAGCTAGCAAGGAGATGATTTGGCTACAATATTTTCTGGAGGAATTAGGCTAGCAACAGGAAGATATCCCATTGTACACTAATAGCCAGAGTGTCATTCATCTTGTAAAGAATTTAACTCTTCATTTGAAGACTAAGCACATTCAGCTCAGGTACCACTTCATTTGGTCAGTTTTGGAGGATGGTTAATTGAAGCTTGAGAAGATTCACACAAGTGAAAATCTTATAGATATGTTCACGAAGATAGTCACATGGGAGAAACTAATTTCCTCATCAGTTTCTATTGGCCTTCTTGACTAATAATAGTGGAAATGAGGAACTAGATAGTCCATGCATGAAATCTAGTGGGAGCTACAGGTGCAACAGTGATGCTCTAGGATCAATCTCCAAGTGGGAGGTTGTTTGGTGTGGAGCTTGATTAGTCCCCAAGTGGCAGATTCTTAATATGTTGTGACTGATCATGCTGTAGGGGCTACAGGTACATGCAACAAGGTAAATTTTGGTGACTTTGTTAGCTGTGGTTTCCCCCCAGAATAATTAACGGGGGACTGTAAGGGGGCAGAGCCCCTCCTGTAGGGCCCGAGGGGCTCATCCCCCCAGTGGGGGCCAAGGGGCAGAGCCCATGGTGGGGGTCTAGGGGCAGCACCCCCGAAGAACAAATTGGACTATATTTAATAAAGGCGTTGGTAGCTAGTTTTTTATTGGTCAACATGTAAAAACCCACTTTGTATAACTCCCATAAGGCTTGATAAATAAGTGGCTGGAGAAGACAAAAATCCATGAGTCATGGTTGAAATTGTAATTGTGAGTTTGTTGGATAATAATATTAGATGGATGTGTTTGTGGATGTAGCCCACTTTGGGTGAACCACATTAAATCTCTGTTGTCAATTTGTGTTATTTTTCTCTATTTCTCTATGTATTTAAATCTACATTATAATTGCTAATTGGTATTGCTCTAGTATGCCATTGAAACCCTAACATAATCCTAATAGATTTTCATGCTCTGGCTCCCATTTAGTGGGATCCAATGGGTGGCAGAGTAGATCCTGGGACTACACTAGAGTATGGCGCATGGTGGCTGGCACATAGGATAGTGCGGCTGATAGCACCGGGAGAGGTGGCAAGACAGGTCATTGGGGAGTTGGGAGCTAGGGGACTAGCAACAGATCCAGGAAGGGCTTGACAACAGCGGAAAAGAGTGGAGGAGTTAGCTCAGGCAGAGGCTGCACATGAGGAGGTAGTAAACAAAGGGCACTAGGATCATGAGATGGGAGTGCTAAGATATGGGTATAGGGAGAGGAGGGGGAGGAGGACATGGGTATGAGACTCACCAGAGAATTGTTAGAGAAAGATATAACACAACTTGAGATAGAGAGGCTACAGGGGAGATTGGATGGTGAGGTTTATAGATGGCAGCAGGTAGATCTGGCGATAGTGAGGCTCTGTCAGGAGAGAGATCATGCCCGTGAGGCCTTACAGTTATGGCCACGGAGATAGGGACAAGTACAAGGACTTGATACTAGGGAGATGGCTAGGATCATGGTTGAGAGAGACGGGCTTATAGCGATGAGGCTAAGAGTAGAGTCATAGCTACAGAGATATAGGAAGGAGAGGGATACAGCCGGGTCAATCTTTGGGACTGACCAACCTACTATGGCTTTAGTGATAGAGCTCTATAGGGTGCAGAGGGATGTGGTACGACTGACTCAGGAGGTAGAGTATTATAGGGGTTTATATCAGAGCATGGTGCCTCCTAACCAGCGACAATCAAGTTTTGTAGAGAGGAGTCGATCAGGGGTTGCTTCTTCTAGGAGATCAGGGGCTTCAATTATGGGGCCACCACCACCATGACCAGTAGAGGCACAACCTCCTCTTACAGGGCCATAGTCATCAGGGGCAAGGGCTGAGCTGTTAGAGGGGAGTTCAACATGAGATGTTCATATTGTATATTGATGTAGACATTTGTATATATTGATGACTTTGATGATGTTTATATGTATGACATGATGATGCATACGAGCTCTTGTATATATTTGTATATTTATGGCTCATGTAGCCCATTCTATATACATGTACATTGAGTTTTGACATATATATGAGATATGATATGATATTGGATGGTGTATATGATGTGATTATGATGTTTATGATGCTTATATTTTTTATGTGATGATGATATAGATGACATTATTATGATTATAGATTTAAGTGATGTATGTATAATGTGATGGATATTTAATGATGTTATGGATGTATATTTTATGATATTAATTTTGGATGGATATAGGATGCTTATAATGCTATGAATATATGATGCTTAAAATGGTATGGATAAATAGATGATGTATTTTTTATGTTATATATATATGATTATTAACAATTTTTGTTTTGAAGGAATTTTGTGGAGGCAACAGGAAGATATGATAATGTTAATAAAGTTAGAGGAAATGATATACAATGTAGAAGGCTAAGATAGTTGATCAACTTTTGTGAAAGGTATAGATTTATGTTAGGATATATGGAGAGATGAATGGTATGATTGTGCTTTAGGTTATGCTTTGAAAAATGTAAAGAGCAATCCTTATTTTGATATAGCAAATGGATATTATGCACGAAGGTATGAGGAACTAGGGTGACAATCTATCCAATGCATGGACGTTGATTTTGCAAACAAATGGTTTGTCCTTATTCTTACTAGACATAATAGAACCTTGTTGGAAATGTGAATGGAAGATAGTCTTCGTACATGATGACCCTAATGCACAAAAGGTATTTGAATGACCTTAGATGCAAAGGATATTGTTTGTACAAGAAGCTATTCCAACATATATAAGATAAATATCATCCTTGGTAGGATAGTAAGAATATCCCCGAAACATACATATGAAAGCAATGATAATGCCCTAGTCCATACTTCTCATAACACACCAAGATATAGAAAGATCAAGGTGGTCTTGAATAAATATTAGAAAGAGACAAAAAGATAAACCAAAATAAATTGACCAACTAACAAAACAAATACACAACCATCATATCTCTTGCCAAATAGGGTGCTCATACTAGATAAGGCCTTATTGTAGGAAGGATAGATTTGTTAAAGGCTTTGGATTAGGATAATGAATTTAGCAAAATAGGCAATCGGTATGCGGGAAAACGTATTGCTTCAAAAGTAGTCTTTTGCTTCTGATTTGGTAAGTACTTGAGCTTTCAAAAAGATGCATAGTTTTTTTTTTCTGATTGAGTTAGTCAAGTCTGGGTGATAGGTGAATAGGATGGATTGTGATAGATGGAAGAAGTGAGTGTTTAATTGTGTATTATGGTTTATGGTAGATGGAAAGTTTTGTTGCAGGAGCATCCCCAGTTCAAGAGCAATCTTGCATCAACCAAAAACATTTGCATTTCAGTTTGTTTGCAGTTCAGTTTGTTTCTTTTCATTTTCTAGTTCAGTTCAGGCAGTTCAGTCAGAAGTAGTTTTTGTATTTTTGGTATGTATTTTGCCACAATTGCATTTCACATCTTGTGGATCTAGACTTAGCATCTACATTCATTCATCTACATCATATCCAGAATTCAGAGATCCGTACATCATTACTGGAAAGATATCGCTATCAGAAGATCGACTGTTTTCTCAGAAAAGAGCATCCTGACAGTCTCAAACAATCAGCTGAAGGAGAAGACTTGCAGAGCATTCCTTGACTTCCAGAACCTAATTCCACATCATTCAATGATCTTTGGTTCATGGCTGACCTTCCCTGAAGATCCACACATTATTCCATTCATTTGAGGAAGTGTTCTATGCATTTAGGTCCAACCTATCTGTGTACATGTTATAACTCTTCATTGGAGTTTGTGACCTTCCTTGGCCGACGCGAAGGAATCTATTGGTCCAAAGATGATATATTGTGATGTAATAGATCCTTAGGAAAACAAAAACCAAGTTCTCATGATTTAGAAGATTGATAGTTTGGATTTTGTGCGAAGGAGCTTTAAAGCTTTATCTTGTACATGTATGTAATCAGGCCTTTGAGCCCTAATTGTAAGCCTGCATGATGTCAGTCAGATTGTAATTGAATTTTATGATATACTGAAGGAATGAATCTGCATTTGCTTTATATCTTTGAGTTGTTTCCATTATGTTTACTCTTGATGCACGATCTGGACAGTTCATTCTGTGCACCCTCCTACTGTGACTGCACCAAGTGGTATCATCTAGTGAAAGTTTGAATCTTTGGGAGCAAATTGAGTGAAGTTGGCAAGGGAATTCCATAAGATCTTGTTGTGGACAGATTGCTGAATTGAGGCAGGTTACTTGTGTCGCAACTGATCGTTGATTGAGAGGCAGTTGTCACCTTGTAGCCCAATCGCCAAACTTGAGGCAGTTTGCACTTGATCCTAGGAAGAATGCCGACAAGGAGAGTTGCTGATGTTGGAACAATGGCTGGTAGAATGGATGAGATGATGGAGATGATGAAAACAATGTAAATTCATTTGGATGTTGTTGAAGAAGATAGGCGAAGAGGGTCGACACCGAGACCTAATGTTGAAAGCGACGATGAAGAGGAATTTCAATCTGTTGAACAAACTGGTGAAACCCTAGGAGGTGATGAAGAAGAAGAATCAAATCAAGTAAAGATGCTGCGAGCTATTTCAAAGATCATAAAGAGACCTAGAGTTGATGTGCTGAAATATACTGGTAATTTGAACCTTGAAGGATTGATTGATTCGATAAATGACATGGAAGAATACTTTGCATATGAGGAAATTGAAAATCCGGAGAAGGTGAAATTCGTAAAGATAAAGTTGAAAGGACATGCTGCTATATGGTGGAAGGAAGTTTAGTTGGAAAGAAACAAAAGAGGAAAGGAAAAGATTACAAAGTGGGACCAAATGGTGACAAAATTGAAGAATCAATTCATACCTGTTGACTATGAGTTGGAACTGTTGAAAAGATTGCAAAACCTAAGACAAAAGGAGAAATCTGTGAAGGAGTACACTGAAGAATTCCATAAAATGATCATAAGGACAAGACATAGTGAAGCAAACAAGGAGAAAGTAGCTAGATACATAAATGGACTGAGATTGAACATTCAAGAAGAACTAGGCTTGGTAAGGATGACATCTTTGGAAGAAGCCTATCAGTTTGCCCTGAAAGTTGAAGAGAAGCTGAATAAGAGGCATGATCAGAGACAGACAGGTAGAGGAGGTAAATTTCAGAGAGGTAGAACATTTTCTAGAGGAGACAAATCATATCCGAAGCAAAACAAGTTTGACAGCCCATTTAAGAAAGATGACAGAGATAACAATGCTTGCTAGAGAGATGACAGAAGTTTTTACTGGAGAGGAAACCCTAGTGCATACCAGAATGAAGGATACATAAGAGAAGGAAGAGGATTTGATAAGAGGACATTTCAAGGCACTTGTTTCAAGTGTGGAGGTGAAGGACATAGAGCATTTGAATGTAATCAAGGTAGTACAAGTAAGAGGACATAAAACAGTGGAAGAGCAACCTATGTTGAAGAAGAACCTGTTGAACTAAGTGATCCCTGTTCTGTTGGCAAGCCAGAGAAAGGAGAATCACTAGTGATGAGGAGAGAACTATTTCAAGCAGAGACAACTGAAGAACCACCGCAAAGGAAGAGTCTATTCAGAACCAGATGCAAATCAGGAGGTAAGTGTTGTAAAGTTGTAATTAATAGTGGTAGTTCAGATAACTGAGTTTCAGAAGAAATGGTGACTAAGATAAAGTTGGAAAGATTGAAATAGCCTAAGCCCTATTAGATAGCATGGATTTAGGATGATCATAATGTACTGGTGAGTGAACAATGTTTGGTGAAATTTCATATTAGATCTTATCATGATGAAGTCTTGTGTGATATTATGCCTATGGACGTTTGCCATATCTTGTTGGGTAGACCTTAGTGGTATGATAGAAAAGCTATACATGATGGGAGAAAGAATACATACACTATAACAGAAAATGGAAAGAGAATTACTTTGATTCCTTTGGAGGATAATCCTAAGAGTGAAGTATGTGGGAATGCTAGAATCTGTTTGGTAGATGGGAGAAAATTTCTAGATGGTTTAAGACATGAGAATATGTGTTATGCCTTTATTCCTAAGAATTCTAAAACATTGAAGAAGGAGACTGAAGAGACACAACCAGAGGAGATAAGAGAA
The DNA here is from genome assembly GCA_027924645.1 of Cunninghamia lanceolata. Lineage (NCBI taxonomy): Eukaryota > Viridiplantae > Streptophyta > Pinopsida > Cupressales > Cupressaceae > Cunninghamia > Cunninghamia lanceolata. The sequence goes on along the minus strand of BSBN01000589.1, from coordinate 3,010,101 downwards.
TTGCTAACAAAGTATGAAGACATCATATCAGATAATATGCCTAAAGGATTGCCACCTATAAGGAGTATTAGTCATCACATGGATCTTACATCGGGAGCAAGTTTGCCTAACAAAGAAACACATAGAATGACACCGGCAGATAATGAAGAATTGAATAGACAGATACAAGAGTTGTTGAGAAAAGGTTTGATCAGAGAAAGCTTGAGTCCTTGTGTAGTACCTGCAATGTTAGCACCAAAGAAAGATAGAGAATGGAGAATGTGTACTGACGCTAGAGCAATAAATAAGATCATAGTTAAGTATAGATTTCCTTTACCTAGGATGGATGATATCATAGATTGTTTGACTGGAGCAAGATATTTCACAAAGATAGACTTGAAGAGTGGATACCATCAGATCAGAGAAGGTGATGAATGGAAGACTGCTTTTAAGACAAATGAAGGATTATATAAGTGGCTAGTGATGCCCTTTGGATTGACAAATGCACCGAGTACTTTCATGAGATTGATGAATGAAGTTTTGAAGAAATTCTTGGGTAAGTTTGTTATTGTCTACTTGGATGATATTCTAATTTTCAGTAAGACAAAAGAGGAACATTTGTGGCATATTAGACAAGTTTTGCAGAGACTGAGAGAAGAGAAATTGCTGATAAACATCAAGAAGTGTAGTTTCATAAAGGAAGAGTTAGTATATTTGGGATTTGTAATTTCTATGGAAGGATTGAAGATGGACCCTGAGAAAGTGAAAGCAATTGTTGAATGGCCTACACCAGAGAGCATTGGAGAAGTTAGATCATTTCAAGGATTGGCTAGTTTCTACCAGAAGTTCATCAGAAATTTTAGTTCAGTTTGTAACCCTATGATAGAGACAATGAGAGGTGACAGAAAAGATTTCAAGTGGACATCAGGAGCAGATAAAAGTTTTGAGTTGTTGAAGTAGAAAGTGACAGAGCAACCTGTTTTGGCATTACTAGATTTTAATAAGGTATTTCAAGTTGATTGTGATGCTAGTGGAAATGCAATTGGAGCAGTGTTAAGTCAAGAAGGTAGACCACTAGCATATTTAAGTGAGAAGTTGAATGATGCAAGGAGAAGATATTCATCTTATGATCAAGAGTTCTATGCCATAATTCAAGCCTTAAAGAAATGGAGACATTACTTGTTGCTTAAGGAGTTTGTGTTGTATACAGATCATCAAGCTTTGCAATATTTGAATAGTCAAGGTAAGTTGAATCAGAGACATATGAGATGGGTAGAGTTCATGTAGAGTTATACTTTTGTGTTGAAGCATAGGAGTGGAAAATCAAACAAAGTTGTTGATGCATTGAGTAGAAGAAGAAACCTGTTGATAGAAATGAGAGTTGAAGTGTTGGGTTTTGATGAATTAAAGAACATGTATGAGGGAGACATTGATTTTGTAGAACCTTGGAAAGCATGTAAGCAACCTGTTGTGACGGATAGGAGTAAGTGGCTGGATTATTCCATTCAAGAAGATATGTTGCTCAAAGGAAATCAGTTGTGCATACCTAGAAGTTCAATGAGAGATAATTTGATCAAGGAGAAACATAGTGGTGGATTGGTAGGACATTTTAGAATTGATAAGATAGTGGCTTTGGTGAGTGAAAACTAATTTTGGCCTCAGATACATAAGGATGTTAGGAAATTTATGCAGAATTGTAGAGTTTGTCAAGTTGCAAAAGGGAGTAGTCAGAATACTAGATTTTATAAACCTTTGACAGTACCAAAGAGACCTTGGGAAGACATAAGCATGGATTTTGTAATAGGATTACCTGAGACACAGCGAGGACATGATTCAATATTCATAGTGGTTGACAAATTTTCAAAGATGGCTCATTTCATACCTTGTAAGAAGACAACTGATGTAGCGCATGTAGCAAACCTATTTTTCAAGGAGATTGTGAGATTGCATGGATTACCTAAGAGTATAGTCTCAGATAGAGATACAAAGTTTGCTAGATACTTTTGGAAGACACTTTGGAAGAAGATGAAGACATATTTGAAGTTCAGTTCAACTTTTCATCCACGGACTGATGGACAGACAGAGGTAGTGAATAGGAGTTTGGAAAACTTGTTAATATGTTTGGTTGAAGAGAAAATAGAAAGTTGGGATTTGATTCTTTCACAAGCAGAGTTTGCATACAATAATTCAGTAAATAGAAGTACCGGAAGAATACCCTTTGAGATTGTTATCGGAGTGAACCCTAGAGGAGTTGCAGAATTGAGAGATATCAGTATAGAGGAAAAGAGGAGTGTAGAAGCAGAAGAATTTGCAGATCACATGAAGATAGTGCATAATCAAGTGAAGAAGCATTTGGAGAACATGAACAGTAAATACAAAGAGAACGCAGATGAGAAGAGAAGACATAAGGAATTTGAAGTGGGAGATGAAGTGATAGTGTACTTGAGAAAAGAAAGATTTCCAGTTGGGACATATAACAAGTTGAAGATGAAAAAGTTTGGACTTTGTAAGATACTCAGAAATATTGATTCGAAATGCATATGAAGTAGAGTTACCGGAGACATTGGGTATATCACCTATTTTCAACATTGTAGACTTATACCTGTATCATAAAGCAGAGTTCAATGACAACATGGAAGAAGACTTGAAGAAGTAGTTACCACAACAAGCATCGGAGCAGATTGAAGACATTTTGGACAGCAGAGTTGGACACAGCACTAGAGGAAGACAATACAAAGAATATCTTGTGATGTGGAAAGGCAGACCGAAAGAGGATTCATCATGGATTTCTCAGGCTGAGGTGGACCGTCTTAGTTCTCCCTTAGCCCCAGCAAAGTGAGGGACTCACTTTTTCAATAACCTCGGATGTCTGATGCAGGAGCATCCCTGGTTCAAGAGCAATCTTGCATCAACCAAAAACATTTGCATTTCAGTTTGTTTGCAGTTCAGTTTTTTTCTTTTCATTTTCAAGTTCAGTTCAGGCAGTTCAGTCAGAAGCAGTTTCTGTATTTTGGTTTGCATTCTACTGCAGTTGCATTTCACATCTTGCGGATCTAGACTTAGCATCTACATTCATTCATCTACATCATATACAGAATTCAAAGATCCGCACATCATTACCGGAAAGATATCGCTATCAAAAGATCAACTATTTTCCCAGAACAGAGCATCCTGACAGTCTCAGACAATCAGTTGAAGGAGAAGACTTGCAGAGCATTCCTTGACTTGTAGAACCTAATGATACATTATTCAATGATCTTTGGTTCATGTCTGACCTTCCCCAAAGATCCGCACATTATTCCATTCATTTGAGGAAGTGTTATATGCATTTAGGTCTAACCTATCTGTGTACACGTTACAACTCTTCATTGGAGTTTGTGACCTTCCTCAGCTGACACGGAGGAATCTATTGGTCCAGAGATGATATATATTGATGTAATAGATCATTAGGAAAAAATCAATCAAGTTCTCATGATTTAGAAGATTGATAGTTTGGATTTTGTACGAAGGAGCTTCAAAACTTTATCTTGCGCATGTATGTAATCAGGCCTTTGAGCCCTAATTGTAAGCCCGCATGATGCCAGGCAGATTTTAATTGAATTCTATGATATACTGAAGGACTAAATTTGCATTTTCTTTATATCTTTGAGTTGTTTCCGTTGTGTTTACTCTTTTTGCATGGTCCGGACAGTTCATTTTGTGAACCCTCCTACTGTGACTACACCAAGTTTATTATGGAAATGTGTGGAAAAATAACAATTCCTCTCAAGATAACAAGGATCTAATCTTAGAACTAGGTTAAAGAAAGATGCCCCTAGTCAGGTATAAGATTTATTATGGACTAGGATGGATGGACTTTATTATGGGATGAAGTGTGATGGGTAACAATAAATACTGAATATGATCAAGTCATGATAGGTGGGTAGGTGGACAAAGACTTTATTATGGTGGATGGATGGAAAGATTTTATTATGAAGTGGAGTGGGTGATATTGATGAGAACATAATAGATGGTGGATGCTGACATCTACACATAGTGCCTGAAATAGGTTTTCACTATGATACTTGCCCAAGGCACCTGTTTACCAGGTTTTCACCATTGGACAGATTATTTTATTTTATTTTTCTATTATATATATATATATATATATTTTTAAATTTTTGTATATTTATTTATTTTATTTTATTTTTTGTATTTTTTTTTATCGGGATACTCTAAGGATCAGACATAGAACTTCTTAAGATGAATAGTGTTGATAGGTTAATCTAGAGGTATTCCTTCAAGTGTAGCAAGTCAATAGGCTCCTGATCCATAGCATGATGTAACAACATAAGGTCCTAACCAATTTAGCTCAAACTTAACTTTCTTTTCCCAATCTTGTTGATTCTTTTGTTTCTCTTTTAGGACCAGATCACCAATCTCAAATTTTCAAGCCTTGATCTTCTTGTTATAACTACGACAGAGGCGATTAAAACCTGAAGATAGTTTAGTGTAGTGAGATGCCTCTCATCAAGTAACTCTAGCTCATGTGATCTGACAACTATGTATTCTTCTCCATCAATAATTTGTTGCAAAGAGACCCAGAGAGAAGGAAGATTGACCTCTATAAGCAAAATAGCTTCTATTCTATATGCTAATGAATATTGAGTAGCACCGGTGGGTTTACTAATACTTGTACGGTATTCCCATAAGGCGGGATTAAGTTGTAAGTGCTAGTCACGACCAGCTTTATTGGTTGTTTTTTTGAGGATTTTCAATATAGTCTTGTTGGAAGTCCCGGCTTGGCCATTACTTTGCGGATAATATCGTCTAGAAAAATAGTTTTGGATATGGAACTAAGCGCATAGGGCACAGACTTCTTGGTTCTTGAATGGCCTACCATTATCAATGACAATGGCAAGGGTAATACCATACCAATAGATAATATAATACAGGATGAATTTAGAAATTTGTTTACTAGTTAGGTAAGTCATTGGAATGGCTTCTACCCATTTTGTGAAATACTCAGTGGCAGTGATAATGAACTTATGACCATTGGATGAGGATGGATAGATTTTTCCTACAAGGTTGAGCCCCCACTGTGAAAATGACCAAGGAGTAGTAATACGTTGTAATGTTTGTGCTAGTGCATGAATCAAATCTTTGTGTTGCTAACATTGAAGACATTTCTTAGTAAATTGTTGTGCATCTTGTTCCATGATTGGCCAATAGTACCCTATATGCAACAATTTATTAGCAAGTGTTGGCCTAGTGGAATGTGCCCCATAGACACCTTCATGAAACTCTCGTAAAGCAGTGTTAACCTCTTTTGAGTTAAGACATCTAAGAAGGATACCATCAAGACTCCTTCAATTTAATAGGGTATCACCAAGAATGGTAAACAAGAAGAATGATGGATAAAGGTTTTCTTTTGGGTGCTCATTAGGTTGGGTAGAAGGGTATTGTCATGAAGATAATTGTATATATCTTGATACCAAGGGGAATTGGGACCAACAAGTTCGCATATAAACTTAGTTTGTGGAACATCAAAAGCCAAGATCAATAGTTGTTTAGCTAAGAACTCATAGCATTGAGTATTTATAGGCATATCAAGAAGAGATCCAATTGTTACCATGGCATAGACAACTTTATTATTTAACCTGGGAATTTACTCAAAAGATATTTGGGAGAAGTACTATTTGAAATCATCAACCATTCTTTTGTATGGGAGCAATTTATCATCCTTTATCTAATATTCATCTATTACTTATCAAATGACCGATTGGGAATCGCCATAGACTTGTAGTTCCTTAATGTGCCATTGTACAGTCATGCAAAGTCATGTAATGAGAGCTTCATATTCAGAAATGTTGTTTGTGCAAGGAAAAGCTAATCAATATGACTTTGGAATGCAATCACCCTAAGGAGTGATATATAAAAAAGAACTCCAGCTCTTGAACCATGTTGAGTGTAAGAACCATCAAAGTACAATTTCCATGTGCTAGCTATGTTGACAATGAATATCTCTTCATCTGGGAAGTCAGAGATCATAGGATGAGTATCTATTACAGGTACTACTAGTTGATCTGCTATAACTTGTCCTTTTATTGTGTTTTGATCAACATACTCAATATCAATTTCACTGAGGATCATAACACATTTGGCTAGACGACCTATGAGAGCAACCTTAGACAATAGATATTTCAATTCAACTTTCAAGATGATCTTAGTTTGTTGATAAAGCATGTAATGTTGTGGCTTTTGAGAGGCAAACACAACAACTAAACAAGCTCATTACATTGGGGTATAATTAAGCTCATAGCCAACCAATGTATGACTGATATAGTAGATTGCTCATTCTTTCCCTGACTCATCATGGTGTGCTAGTAGGGCTCCTAATACAGCTAAAGTAGTAGAGATATATAATAACAAAGGTTTTCCTACCACTGGAGGCATCAATATTGGAGATGTAGCTCCATAATCTTTTAACTGGTCAAAGGCTTGTTGATAATTATTATCCCATTTGAATAAAACATCCTTTCGTAGCAAGTGTAAAAATGGTTGATATTTATCGACAAGATGAGAAATGAAGTGCCTGATTGATTGAAGTTTACCTTGAAGGCTCCTTAACCATTTTTAATTAGCTGGTAGAGGCATCTCAATTATGGATTTTAATTTAGCAGGATCAACTTCAATACCTCTGCGAGAAACTATGTAGCCTAACAATTTTCCTGAAGTAGCACCGAATACACATTTCTTGGGATTCAGTCTAACTTGGTATTGTTCTATCCTGTCAAATATCTATTCCAGAACTTGTAAATGTCCTTTAGTAACTGATTTACCCAGTAGGTCATCAACATAATCCTCCATGATACTGTGAAAGAGGTTGTGAAATATTACTGTCATTGCTCTTTGATATGTAGGTCCAACATTTTTCAGACTGAAAGGCATAACTTGCCAACAATACGTACCCCAGGGATAGGTAAAAGTTGTTTTATGCTAATCTTCTATTGCTATAAGAATATAATTGTATCCTAAAAACATGTCCATTAAGGAATGCATTTCATGCCCAGCTGTCAAATCTACAATGATATCTATATTGGGTAATGGGAAATCATCTTTCAAACATACTTTATTTAAGTCTCTGAAATATGTGTAGATTCAGATGCCCCCAATGAATTTTGAAATAGGTACAAGATTAGAAATCCATTTTGGATAGTCATAGGATGAATAAATTTCACATCTAATAACTTTTGTAGCTCTACTTTTACTAGTAATGTTATTTGTGGATGCATTTTTTGGAGTTTCTATTTGACTGGTTTAACATCAAGAAACACTGTTAAATGATGTATTACTAATGAAGGATCCAGTCCTGGCATGTTTGCATAAGAACAAGTAAAATTTACAGTCCTTTTCAAGAAGAAAGTCATGAAATCCTTTTTCTCTTGTTCTAAAAGTGATGCTGCTAAAAATATGATTTTAGGATTTTATGATGTACTAAATTCATTTCCTGTGATTTCTCTACCAATAGTGGAGATCTCTCTTGATATTTGGAGTTCATGGGAAGGTCAAATCCTCCATCCTCAGGTGCCTCAAAGAGGTTTTCACCTTCGGATATGTTCTTTATTTTTACTATTTTTGAATCCGATAGCGCCACATTGTGGTTTTCACTAGGGGATTTGATTTCTTTATTTTGTTCATTTTTGTGACTAGAGGATTTGGCCTTCTTGCCAAAGTATGCTACAAAGTCTAGGTCCATGATAAAACCATCTTTATGGTCTCCTAGTTGAATACCATCTCGAAGTCCCATGAATCCGGTGAGAGCCTCATCATTTTGAAATAAGTCAAGAACTGGAGGACCTTGTTGGTCCCAATCGATAAGGTCAAGATAAATGAGTGTAAGGCTTTGAGATTTTGAAGTGAATATAAGGGAGATGAAGGATATCATGAAAATGGAGGTTTCTTGGAATAGGTTTGTGATATGCATAAAGGATTCATCGATGGTATCCTCATTAGAACTCTTGACTGCGGGAAAAACTTTCACTACTTCATCAAGAATATACTCAATGTCTAAGGACTTAGGTACCTCCTTTCCATACCCTAAACCTTGATTATTATACTTCTTATTCATGATTATAGGCTCTAATGTTCCCTGTTCATGAAGTCCAAGGCCACCTTGACCTTTATATCCCATATTTTTGACAATATGAAGACCTGTAGTATATTTCTCTACTAGTAGTTTTATCGGATCTTCCTTTTCTTTGTATAACCAGGAGGAAACATCTTCTTTAATTAACTCTTTATCCAGAACCCCCCAATGTGTGAAAGGTGTGGGATTACCTTGTATAGTAACTCTGGGAGCTGATTTTGCTAGAGGCGGTTTTCCATAAGATTTTGGTGATAGTGGAAGATTTCCTACATAACAGGATTTTTGTAGTTCATATTCACCAAACCCTTTGTCTTTGTATTGGACCTTGATCTATGGGATAGATGCATTAGGTGTAGACTTGGTTAAAGCCAAGGGATCAATATGGGGGGCAAGATGGTTGAACTACATTGTTATTTGGAATTTAGTTTGAATTGCGACATTTTCCTTGCATAGCCCTATAGTGTTGGGAATTAAGGTGTCTCAACCTTGGTAATTCCTTGTATTATTTCATTATATTTATTTAATTATTGCCTATTATTGTAATTAGGATGCAAATCCTTATTTTCATCTTGTGGGAGTTGGCATTGTGATGTGTCATCCTACGTGGAAGGTGACAAGTTGTAAATTTATCCTCACATGAGGAGATAGGCATCCCACTTAGTGGTAGGAATATTTTGCCATGTGTCAACATCTTGGATAGTGTGTAAGGGAATATTGACCGAAACGGTCATGATAGATTCCTATGACAAATCTATGATGCGTAAGAGTCGTAAATGGAAGATTCTATGATAGGTGAAGACATGTGTCACAAGGCATCTTGGAAGAAGGCATATTTGGGCACCCCAAGGAGGGTTATGACATGTTGTAAGAGAATATGCTATTCATAGCCTGTGTATGACAGATTCTCTTACAGCTGTAAGATATGACAGCTATGATAGATTCTATGACAATTGTAAGTGTCGTAAGAGTATCTGTCATTGCCCAACTTGGGAATAGGTGACCTCTTTGGGATGGGGTGACTTGACAAGTGTCATGAACATTTTACAGTGGACAAGTGTCCATAGGTGTGGGTTTTAGGCCATGAGGCCATGTTGGACACCCATCCCAAGACAACCATTTTGCCTTGTATTTTCTATATAAATAGGTGCTTTGGAGAGAAGAGGTATTATGTGATTGATAAGTACTGTTATGCTGTCGGATTGTCTCTAGATATGAGTGTCAAAGACTCCTGCAAGAGCATTGGCTCTTTAACTATATTGTAAACCTCATTGTTTAGATAATACATTTGAGTTGTGTTTTGGAGTGTGGGGTTTTTCACCCGTAAGGGTTTTCCCCATGTATATCTTGTCTCTCTTCTTTTGTCTTACATTCTTGTGTATGTGTTTGCTGCAATATCTCTATTGTTGGGTTAACATTATTGTAACTATAAAGATTAAAATGAATTTGTACTCATCTCTCCTCATTAGATTAGTGTAGGAAGCGATTTCCGCACACCTGGCTTCCTTTCAGTTGGTATCAGAGCTTGATCACCTTTGGTCCTAGTTGTTGGGTAGGGTTTTTTGAGCTAATCTTAGGTTGAGTGGGAGCTTTGTGCAGAGTATTCTATAATCTTGTTGTAGGAAAAGAGATGGCAGGCACATCCGGAAGATTAGAGGTGGAGAAATTAAATGGCACTAATTTTGAGTTATGGAAACTTAAGATGAAAGACATGCTTGTTGATCGTGACCTATGGGAAACCATATCCAGTGTAAAACTAGTTGTAATGGCACAAGCTGATTAGGATCTCAAAGATTGAAAGGCTAAGGGTCTCATAAGACTTAGTCTAGCTGATTCTGTCCTATTAAATGTCCATGAGGAGAAGAGCACAAAAGAACTTTGGAAGAAGTTGGAAGATGTTTATCACGGCAAATCCCTGGCGAACAAACTTTTTCTAAGAAAGAAGTTGTATTCTCTGAAGATGGATGATGGAGGATCTGTTGTAGATCACATGAATGCCTTCAACATGTTAATTTCACAATTGACATCAATTGGTGTGAAGATGGAGGAGGAAGATCATTGTATGACCTTGCTTTGTTCTCTACGGACTCGTGGGATCATCTTGTTATGGCTATTGGAAGCACCACATCCACATTCATAATGGATGAAGTGGTATCTTCACTGTTATCTGAAGAGATGCAGAGAAAGTCTTCTGAGGCAGCCAAAGAGGTTCTTGCGGTTCGTGGAAGACCCGAGGAGAAAGGGAAAAAGAAGGACAAGAAAGCTAAGAAGGGCAGATCCAAATCCCGTGGGAGATCCAAATCTCCTAGAAAGTCTAAGGCTCTATATTGGAACTATGGCAAAACTAGGCATTTTTGAAAGGAATGCAAGGAAGAAAAGAAAAAGAAGAAGAAGAATGTCCCAGATTCAGATTCAGATTCTGACAAATCACAAGATGATGGTGATGATTTCATCGCAGCCCTGGCCACCCATGCATCTGATGATGTGTGGTTGATTGATTCTGGTGCATCATTCCACATGACCTCACATCGAAGTTGGTTCACGAAGTATGAAGAGTTCAATGGTGGAAGAGTGTACCTGGGTGACGATTCACATCTGAAGATTGTTGGTCATGGAAGAGTCTCAATCCAATTCCCTGAAGGACGAGTAAAGGGGATCACTGGAGTTATGTACATCCCAAGCTTGGCATGGAACCTGCTTTCTGTAAGTATGTTGAATGATGCAGGTGTGCAGGTTGTCTTTTCAAAGGATGGATGCAAGATGACTAGAGGATCTATGGTGCTTGCGAAAGGGTACTCAGAGAGGTACTCAGTTTCAGCTGGAGGCATGCACTTCACAGTGCAATAGTTCTTCTGACTCGAAGAAAAGAGTTGCAGTCACTTCATCCCCACCATCTGAACAAGCAATGAAGAAATCTGTTGTAACACATTCTGATGGTAGTGCACGTGCTTTGGAAGTTAAACTTCCTAGTGAAAAGACTATGTTATGGCATTTGAGATATGGCCACATTAGTGAGAAGGGTCTTAGAACCCTGAAAAATAAAAACCTCGTTGAGGGATTAAATGATTGTAATCTCAAGTTTGAATTTTGCGAACATTGTGTATATGGAAAGCAAAACTGTGTTCAGTTTTACTCTAGTTCTCACAAGTCTTCTGGTGTATTGGATCTTATTCATTCTGATGTGTTTGGTCCTATTAATGTTCCTTTGATTTTCAAATATGTATATTTTGTATCTTTCATAGATGATTACAATAGAAGGACATGGGTTTATTTTATTAGAAGCAAGACTAAAGTCTTTAATCAGTTTTAAGAGTTTAAAGCTTTTGCTGAAAATTAGACTAGTCAAAAGATTAAGTGTTTGAGAACTGATAATGGTGGTGAGTTTTGTTTGGCAGAGTTTGATAAGTTCTATAAAGAGCATGGGATTGAAAGACATAAGACAAATCCATACACCCCACAACAAAATGGAGTTGCAGAGAGGATGAACAGGACACTGATGGAGAGGGCTAGGAGTATGCTTGGTGGAGCAAGCCTCGAACAAAAGTTTTAGGTTGAAGCTGTAGCCACTACTTGCTACCTGGTAAATAGGTCTCCTACATCAGCTCTTGTTGGTAAGACACCTATGGAGGTGTGGTCTAGTAAGAAGTCTTCAGTGAGACATCTTCGTGTTTTTGGTTGTGAGGCATATGCACATGTGCCTAGGGAGAAATGGTCTAAATTGGAGAACAAGGCTGTTAAGCATATTTTCATTGGCTATGGAGTCGGTGTGAAAGGATACAAGCTTTGGGATCTTGTGGATGAAAAAGTGTTGTATAGTAGAAGTGTTATCTTTAGAGAGCTAACACCTCCTTCTATTGTTTTACAGCCAGAACAGACATAAAAGAAAGAAGATGTGGTTCAATTTCCTTCTACCCCTGAGAAGACTAAATCGACAGACCCTGTGAGACCTGATGATGAGGAGAGCTCTAGCAGCTCTGAAAGTTCAGAAGAAGAAGCAGAACCTCAACCTCAACCATTGAGGAGGTCTACACGAACAAGGAAGCAACCTAATAGGTTTGGTTATTCATTACTTGATTCTAGTTGTGCTTTTGCCTTGCTTACTAACACTGATGAGCCTAGAACTATGACAAAGGCTATGGGCATGAAAGATTTAGGTTCCTGGAAGGAGGCCATGGAAGATGAGATGGCTTCTTTGGAAAAGAATAAAACATAGGACTTGGTGCCTTTACCTGAAGGACAGAAACCTGTTGGATGCAAATGGGTGTTCAAGAAGAAATTGGGTGCAGATGGCAGTGTTGAAAAGTACAAGGCCAGACTAGTTGCAAAGGGGTATTCACAAGTGGAGGGAATTGATTATAGTGAAATTTTCTCTCTCGTTGCAAAGATGACATCTATTCGGTTCCTATTATCTCTTGCAGCAGCTTATGACTTAGAGGTGGAGCAGATGGATGTGAAGACAACATTCCTTCATGGTGATTTGGAGGAAGAGATTTACATGTCACAGCCAGAGCATTACATAGAGAAAGGGAAAGAAAATTTGGTTTGCAAGTTGAAAATGTCTTTGTATGGTTTGAAGCAGTCTCTTGGGATGTGCTACTTGAAGTTTGATGCCTTTGTGTTGTTGGTTCGATTTCTAAGATTGAAATCAAATCATTGTGTGTATTACAAATTTGACAATGATCGCATTCTCATTATTGCATTGTATGTTGATGATATGTTGTTAATTGGGAATGGTAAGAATATGATTCCTGATTTGAAGTCTTAGTTGTCAGCACAGTTTGAGATGAAAAATCTAGGGGCAGCCAGGTACATTCTAGGAATGGAAATTAGAAGAGACAGAGCTAACAGAAAACTTTGGTTAAGCCAGAGTAAGTATGTGAAGATCGTGTTGGATAGGTTCAGCATGGCAGATTGTAGACCATTGTGTGTTCCTGTTTCTTTGGGGACAAAGTTGTCTATTAATGATTGTCCAAAGTCTCCTAGTGAGGTGGAGGACATGAACATAGTACCTTATGCTAGTGCTCTTGGCAGTTTGATGTATGCTATGGTCTGCACAAGACCAGACATTGCACAAGCAGTGGGAGTCCTTAGTCGATTTATGGCTAATCCTGGACGGGTACATTGGGATGCAGATATTTGAGGGGTACTTCTGAGTATTCCATATGCTATCATGGTAATGCTACAGGACCTCTGCATTCAGTTTGTATTCGTGGATTCATGGATTCTGATTGGGCGGGTGACATTGACAGCAGGAGATCCACCAGTGCCTATGTGTTCACTATGTTTGGTGGTGCAATTATTTGGATGAGTAAGCGACAACCTATGGTTGCTTTGTCCACGACAGAAGCTGAGTATATGGTAGCAACTCATGCTTGTAAGGAAGTCATTTGGCTTAAGAGATTGTGTTCAGATATTGGTGTTGATACAAGACAGATTACGATTTGTTGTGACAGTCAAAGTGTGATTTGCCTAGCAAAGAATCTAACTTTCCATGCCAGAACAAAACATATTGATGTACAGTTTCACTTCGTGCGAGACATGGTAGAGGATGGGAAGGTGAATTTGGAGAAGGTAGACACTTTGAAGAATGTCGTGGATTCATTAACAAAACCAGTGAGCACAGAGAAGTTTAGATGGTGTTCGGAGTCTATGGGCCTCTCGGCCTATAGTAGTTAAATCTTGTTATTTCCATTGGCTCTTACAAGGTGTTCGACAAGTGGGAGAATGTTGGGAATTAAGGTGTCTCAACCTTGGTAATTCCTTGTATTATTTCATTATATTTATTTAATTATTGCCTATTATTATAATTAGGATGCAAATCCTTATTGTCATCTTGTGGGAGTTGGCATGGTGATGTGTCATCCTACGTGGAAGGTGACAAGTTGTAAATTTGTTCTCACATGAGGAGATAGGCGTCCCACTTAGTGGTAGGAATATTTTTCCATGTGTCAGCATCTTGGATAGTGTGTAAGGGAATATTGACCGAAATGGTCATGACAGATTTCTATGACAAATCTATGATGCGTAAGAGTCGTAAATGAAAGATTCTATGACAGGTGAAGACATGTGTCACAAGGCATCTTGGAAGAAGGAATATTTGGGCGCCCCAAGGAGGGTTATAACATGTTGTAAGAGAATATGCTATTTATAGCATGTGTATGACAGATTCTCTTATAGCTGTAAGATATGACAGCTATGACAAATTCTATGATGGTTGTAAGCGTCGTAAGAGTATCTGTCATTGCCCAACTTAGGAATAGGCGACCTCTTTGGGATGGGGTGACTTGACAAGTGTCAAGAACATCTTACAATGTTGGACAAGTGTCTATAGGCATGGGTTTTAGGCCATGAGGCCATGTTGGAAGCCCATCCCAAGACAGAGCCATTTTTGCCTTGTATTTTCTATATAAACAGGTGCTTTAGAGAGGAGAGGTATTATGTGATTGACAGGTACTGTAATGCTGCCGGATTATCTCCAGATATGAGTGTCGAAGACTCCTGCAAGAGCATTGGCTCTGTAATTGTATTGTAAACCTCATTGTTTAGATAATACATTTGAGCTGTGTTTTGGTGGGGTTTTTCACCCGCAAGGGTTTTCCCCATGTATATCTTGTCTCTCTCTTCTTCTGTCTTACATTCTTGTGTATGTGTTTGCTGCAATATCTCTGTTGTTGGGTTAACATTGTTGTAACTGTAAAGATTAAAATGAATTTGCACTCGTCTTTCCTCATTAGATTAGTGTAGGAAGTGATTTCCACACACCTAGATTCCTTTCATACAAAACTCAAAAGATCTAGGATCTCCAAGGATAGTTATTTCAGTACCATTATATGGGAATTTTAGGCATTGATAGTATGTAGAGGGTATGACCTATATGGTATGTATCCATGGGTGACCTAGAATGATATTATATGGGAAATCAAGGTCCAAAACTTGACAACGGTAGCAGGACCAACTTGGATAGGCAAGTGAATAACATCTTTTGTTTCACGTTCGACATCATCATAGGCTTTAATAGTTATACTTTTAATAGATCAATAACATCCTTAGAGTATCCCAACTATGTTAGCAATTTGAGAGAACATATATTTAGGCCAGTGTCACCATCTATAAGGACTTATTTGACTTTACGTTGGCAGATACAAACTTCTAGATGAAGGGCATCATTGTGATATGGATTGTTGGATGGAAGATCTTTTTCAATGAAGACTGGGTGATGGGGTGAGATTGTGTGCCCTGTCATGGCTTGAAACTAGTCAATATTAATGTCATTAGGGACAGACGACTCCTGAAGGGCTTTTTCAAGGATTGCTTTGTGTGTGGGAGATGCTCGGAGAAGGTCTAAAATGGATATTTGAGCTGGTGTTTTTCCTAAATGGTCTAAGATATTATACTCAGATGACATATATGTATTAGATGCTACCCCATGAAGGGTGACACAGCCATGATAGGTTATAACTACACAATCCATGGATTTTCCCTTGATAGAAAGGGTAGACACATGAGTGTGACTTTCCTCTATATGTCCTACAATGGAATCATAAGAGGTGGACACATGATTTGTAGTTTTACTGGTGTTACCTTTATTGGGGGCATTTCCTTTACCATGAGGAGGGAATGAATCCTTGTATATATTGATATCATTATTAGATGAACATTTAAGAGGATCGTCAATAGTTATGTCTCCTCAGTCAATGAGATTTTGAATGAGGTTCTTTAGTTTCATACATCTGGGTGTTTTTTGTCCCTTAACCCTATGGAATTCATAATATTCATTATCTTTGTGCCATTAGGGTTTAAATTGAGGTTCACTGTACTATCTTACTTGAGGTAATGTGATGAGCTGAACTAGTTTTCGTAAGATTGATTTAATGGGTTCTCCTAAAGGAGTGAATCTTCATCTCAAGTGGTGTTGAATCTTGTCTAGGTTGTTCTCTAGGAAAAGGTATAGTGTTCTTGATGGGTTGTAGATTTACTGGTGTTTGGACATTTTGAATGTGTTTAGCATCTACAACACCATCATTGATGTCATTTTTGTTTTTAGACTGAAATCTGGGTTTTTCTTTGGATTGTCGGGGGTTGTCTTTGTTGTCTTTGAAGATTTTAACTAGAACCTTAGCAATAAGAGCCTTTTCAATGGTAATCCCTTTTTCTATGATTTCATTAAATGAATTGACACATTGAATTTGTAAGTGGAAACCTATCTCTTGGTTTAAATTTTTGAAAACTATGTGAACCAATTGCTTCTAGGGGATAGGCCATGGGAATTTGCTTCCCATATTCCTCCAAGGACATAAGAAGGATATGAAGGTTTCTCCATTTCATTGTTTGCTATTGCATAAATCAATCATGGAGATCTTGTGTTCTATGTTATAGGAAAAGTGAGCTACAATATTTTTAGCTAACTCATTGAAGGATTTAATTCCTAAGGGTAAGTGAGAAAACCACTCGATAGCTTGTCCTCCAAGACTACGAGAGAAGAGTCGCATAAGATATGTATCATTTTTAGATACCTCTAGGAAAGCAATATAGAATTCTCTAAGGTGTTCTTTTGGATCTCCTTTTCCTTTGTATTTGTCAAATTTGGGTGTTTCAAAATTATGGGGAAAAGGAATCATAGGTATGGACCCGTCGAAAGGATAAGGACATATGTTTTCTAAGGAGCAATTTTTCTTTTTTTGTCCTAATGTTAATTTTGTGATTTGCATCTGCATATGCAAGAGTTTTTGTTCCAAATCAGGTGTGATGATTTGATGTGTTGCAAGACCCTGATAGTTAGATAATGGAGGTTGTGATGTTTGGGGTGGATTTGTTGGATATGGGTATGAGTTAGATGGTTGAGGTTGTGATGATAGATATGAGTATGGGTTGGATACTATAGGTATGTATGAAGTGATAGGTATGCTAGGTTGAGGCATGGTGGATATTGATGAAAGATTTAGAGGAATAGAAGATATAAAGTTTGTGGAAATATGACTATATATTACAAGTGGTTGATATAGAGGATTGACAAATGGGATTGGACAAGGGGATGCTTCTAATAGGATTGTTTGATGACATTCTTGGTGTGGTAGAAACAGGGATGGGATTTGATCCTCCCATGGCAGCAATAGCAAAGGCTACAAGGTCTTGTTCTTTAACGGTGGAAGTGTCAAAATCACTTGGTAATTTTGCTCCCTTTTTAGCAAGTAGAAGGAAAAATCTACTAGGATTAGATGCTAGGAGGTGATCTAAGGCTTGTAAGGTATCAAGATCTTGGAATTCTTCTGACACAAGTCCCAATTCATCTAGGTCTATGGGATCCTCATCTGAGTGTGGACCTATATCCATGGAAGATGATGGACCTATGGTGTATCCACTTGGGACAAAGATGTGGGGAGGCGTACCTATGGTAAAAGGTCTAGCATCTATAGGAGTCTTTGGGTCGATTTGAAGAGTCTTTGGATTGGTTTTATTGGTCTCCATGTTTTTCTTATATTGAGATCTAGTGACATGCATAAAAAGATTTAAAGACCTTTAGATGACAAGAGATGGATAATTGATGATTTTTTAACTTTGTTTTTCTAAATAAAATAGTGAGATTCCAAGAATGATTGGATAGGATGACTTGGATGGTTGATTTTTGGATAGTTATGACAACCAAATTAGATTGAGGTAAAATCTAGATCTTGTAATAAGATGGGATTTGGATTATCTTGCTAAAACTAGACTAATGAATTCAAGCAAGACTAGATAGGTAGTTTACTAACTCAAGAGGAGCTAATTCTCCTAAACTAGCTAATCCACTAATGTTAGATACTAACTTGGTTCCCTTCTTGAGAGAGGCAATTTCTTAAGCAAGTAATGAGCTACGAGATGAGATATGGATCTAGACTCTAAAAAATATGGTTGGGATAGTTGGATGATAAAATATATTGGCGATTGAAGATGATGATGTTTAATGATTACCTAAAGTCTCAACAAGGATAAAATCTCTAAAGTCCAAGAGGTGTGATGGAAAAATTATGATGGGTAGATGATTGATAAGATGTTGGTGACTATGTTGGAAAGGTTTTAGGTCTATGTTTTAAGTCTAATTGATGTAAAGATCTCAAAGTCAGAATGGGTAATGATTGGGAACTCAATGTTAACTTAGAAGCATCAAACTGTTGATCAAAAGCACAAAGGGATAACTCATAAGCATATGCAGGATAACTCAGAGGCGCAATAGGATGAATCAAAAGTGTAATTCTATCTATTAGAAGCATATAGGGAATAACTTAGAAGTGTATGCAGGATAACTTAAAAGTGCAACTCCATCCAGAGCAAACTGAGAAAGATATGGAATCAAAAGCACAAGTTTGTAAATCAATAACGCATGAATGTTTCTAAATGGTGCAATACTGACTGTCAGAAGCGTAGGACTGTATGTCAAAAGTGTAATTTTGTCAATCAAAAGTGTAGGGGTAAAGGTCAGTAGCACAATTTTGTTGGTCAAAAGTGCAACTCTGTGGATCAATAGCACAATACTGTAGCTCAAAAGTAAATTTTTGTAGGTCAATAGTGAAATTTTGTGGATCAAAAGCGGCTTTCTATATATCAATTATTTGGACAGTTTGTTTTGGCAATAGATACAAACAAAGACACAATGGTTGTTGACTCTTAACGGTATTGGGTACGAAAGGCTATTAACCTCCATGGATAATAAATGGCTTGTACGGGTATATCACATAAAAGACATGCCAAACACTCTTGTACAATCCCTAAAATTTATTCAAGCAAGGAGTGTCAAATCTTATGGACACAGTAGGTGCGACTTCTGTCCCCACTAATTAGATAATGGTGACATCCATCCCCTTGATACCATCTACCGTATTATGAATAGATAGGGAATGCAAGGTCATGTACTACCTTACACCCCTTATCTTGGAGACAAATGCCTTTCCCAAAGTAAACTCTATTTTAAACAATAGAGGTACATTGTGAGCACTTCTCCTCCTACTGTAGTCATGCACCACAAGATATGATGGCTAGAGGTCTTAAAGTAGGATTAATAAATATTCTAGGGAGTCCTTTATAGACACAAGGTATGATGAGGCACAAGTCTGTTAATAGGATCCAAGCGTCTCACCACTAACTCTCATCGCAAGTCTTGGTAGATCGAGGGTCTTGATATTAGTTGGGTACACAAGTCGTATTCACCATTGAGGTACAATTTTCGCTCTCCCCCTTTGATACCCCACTAGAACACGTGGTTGAGGTTGTCCTTAAGGGTGATGAAATCCCTTAATAGGCCTCCTAGGGAGGATACCAAGTGAGCTTTTGATTCTCAAGATTGCCTTTCGATATGAGAGAAGAGCATACACATTGATCTTGGGTCCTTGGGAATGAAAGTAAATAAAGTAAGTAAATAAACTAGATAGTTCTTTTGATCTCCAAGATCACCTTGCAATGCGAGGAGAGAGCATACACACTAAATAGTTCAAGACACGACAAACAAGATTTATTCCCTTATAAAATTGAAGTGTGCAACTAGATTAGTGATAAAAGCAAGTCTTCATCAAACGTCTTGCACTAGATAGTATAGTAGTTTATTTGTGCTCTTTAATCAATGATAGGATAAGCTGCACAAATCAAGTTAGCTTCCAAAACTGATTGAAAGAACAAAAACCCATAATTAGAATCAAAAGCACAAAAATAGTGATCAAAAGCACAACAATTATTATCAAAAGCAAACTAGTTTTAATTAGAAGTGAACTTAACAATTATCAGAAGAAAAAATCTGGAAATCAAATGCACACTTCTGAGAATCAGATGCAAAATTATACCTATTAAATGTGCAGTTCTGTTGATCAATTGTGTAATTCTATTGATTAGATGCGGCAAGGTTGTCTATCAGATGTGCCAGATAGTGAATCGAATGTGCCAATCTGTTAGGTCTATAAAATAGGACACAAAATCCAACACAGATGATTATTCCAGTCAAAAACTCTTGCAGAGGTTTAGAAAGTAGTGAGGAATGTTTGCAAATAAATTAGCTTGCAAACAGAAACCAGTCAAATAGTGCTTGCAAATAAATCAACTTGCAAACAAGGGTTAAAAGAAATCACATAATATTCCTCCAAACAAAACCAAAAACTCATATCAGAAGCAAATAAAACCAAATAAAAAGTGCATAAGGTTAAATCAAAAGTGCCAATAGTTAGATCAAAAGCACCTTTCTACTGGTCAAAAGTGCCTCTCTGCTGGTCAAAATCACTATTTTGTTCATCACTAGCATCATTCTGTTTGTCAATAGCACTGTTCTATACTTGTACACTCAAAAACCAAAAATTCTCAAGCAAAAGTCATCAATATCAAGGATGTGGGTCCCACAGGGCATGCCAAAATGTATATGGTGAAAGTTGGTTAGCATAAGAGAGGTTAAAACAATAAAGACTCAAGACCAAACTCAACCATAACCTCAAGGAATTATCAAAAGCATAACCATAATCAAATAAATGCATAAAAAAAGCAAAAGATGTTACCAACTGACTTATATTCCTTGGTTGTATTTGTAATGTGGATTGCTCAAATACGTAGCATAACCTTGTTGCAATGGATGGGTGAGTAATAAGTGCTCAATGGATGCAAAATACAAAGTGCTCAACGAATGCTCAAAGTTTAATATGAAGATATGAATGCCAAAAGCTCAAAGATTGTGGAGAATTTGTGAGATGGAGAATGAGGGTATTTATAGCTTTCACAAGATATTGATCAACGGTGGAGAAAAATAGAATGAATCAACGGATGAGATAAATTGAGAGGACATGAAGAATGTGCACATGACATATGTCCATCCAAAAAGCTTGTTTTAAAGAGTTAACTGCTTTCATGGATAATAAAATTGATTTGTTTTTCATAAATATAATGTTTTTTCTATTTAATGATTTGATTGATAGAAATACAAATTTTAAAGCTAAGTTAACTCAATGTTTGGTTTGCTTTTTGACATGCAAATGCATTTGAAGAAAAATAATTAAATAAATAAATTATTTAATTCATGTGCATGAAAAAGATACTATTAGAAGATAAGGAGATTTTATTAGAATTAAATAAATAAATTTATCTAATTCATGTGCATGACAGAAGAAAACAAATAAATAAAATATTTAATTTTATTTATTAGTGAAAGAGGAAAAACATAAAAGTCAACTAAATAAATTATTTTAATTTATTTAATTGTAGAGGAAAATGTTAGCTAATTAAATAATTAAGAATTATTTAATTATTGTGGATAAGAAGAATCAAATTGATGAATTAATTAAATAATAGGAATTATTTAATTAATGTGAAATTGAGGATTGAAATGGATGTTTAATTAAATAATTAATACTATTTAATTAAAGTGGATTAGAAGAACAAAAATTGATGAAATGTTAGATTTAATTAAATAATTAGAAATTATTTAATTAATGTTGGATAGAAGAATTAATGAAGAAAATGATACAAATGACGAGATGATAATGCGTTAGTCATTTTTAGGTGTACAAGATCTAATTTGTAACTCTCATGAAACCTACAAAAAATCATCTATAATAGATTTTAATCACTTTTTGATCCCCAAGATCCCATGGAGGCGAGGTGAGAGCATATAGTGAGAAAAAATAAACAAACTATGCAAAATTGCTGACAAAAACTATGCCAGAAAGATGGTCTTTGCACACATAAATGGAAACTTCACAATATGCTAGAGTTGATTCTTATTAATCAAATGTGCAACAAATACTAAAATTTATCATATATTACAACAATACAAATGATGGATAAATCTAAAATAATTTTCTATATGTTGAAGCTCCCTTCTATACAATCCTGCAAATACAAACTACTAAAAATATTCTAAAATCCAAAACAATATTTGTAGTACAAATACAACCTTTGCATGAGATTGCCCTCAATAAACCAAAGTAGTTTTGCCCTTTGATCTCCAAGAATCCAAGGGTGTCATGTCTCATTTTTATGGACTATATAATTATTCTAGATTAGTGAACATTTACTATGATTGTTTTACTTTGAGTAAATTCCACATGTGTGAAGGTAATTATTATGAAGTTTTATTTGTGTAAATTAGAAAGTTGATTTAAATATTAAATATTATCGATGTGACTATAATGTTTTGCTTCAGCTATGTTTTGGGGAACTAACCTATTGACGTCGAGTTGAGTGCGAATGAATGCAGGTACTCGTCGAAGACGAGAACATGGTTGAGGTAGAGATGTTCTAGCCACTTGGCAATAACTGTTTGGGATGGTTAACCTTGATGCACTCACACACTCACGTAGTCTCATATTGCATTATTTTGAATGGTTTATTATGCATTATTGTATGGTTAATAAATGTGATTGATGGTTAGATACTTAGAAAATATTGTGTTTTAATTGCTACAATAAGCCTATTTTGAATGTTGATTTAGTCATAAGTATTAATGTTCTTTTTAATTTATATTTAAAATTGTGTGTTTTATATTATTTAATAATAAATAAATAATGCTTTCCTATTTATATAAATGTTATTGTTTGGAAGACAATATCTAAATTAGACTTAAATCAAATATATATAAATTACTATATATATATATATATAATTTTAATATTATTTTATATACTTCTTGTTTTGATTTAAGTGATTATGTTATTTTGAAAATAAATAAATCATATTAATAATACTTATTATATTTAGAAATTTAAATAAAGAATTAAAAAGAATAATATTTATGTCATGCAACGATAAGAAATAAATAAGTTTATTCTATTTTGTTTTGGAGGCTTTTGGAAGGCCAAATCTCATGCAAACTAAAAAACAAACTTCAGTTATCAAAAAGCAATCAAAACCTAATTTTTGAAATGCCAATATTAGCAAAGATTTTTAATAAAACTAAAAGGAGATTTAGGGAAAAATCATTCTTTTTCAAAGCGACAAAAAGGAGAAAACAAAGCAAGTCACGACAAAGAAAAGAGACCACGATTTGGCAGTAGAAGGGGAATTTTTCAATGATTTTCTGGGCATCGACAGGAGGAAAGAAGGGCTGCAATAGGAGTAGAGAATTCAACCTTTGGCAAACATTTTATACCGGGTATTTTATTATTATTTAATTGCAATAAAAATATGATTGTTTTAACTGTTAAATGGTAGCATTTCAGCCTTGTTCTGAAGGCATTGGCCTGCAAATAGAATGACCTACCTGCATAGCTCAACCTGCTTGCTTAATTCAGTTGAACGCCTATTGTTATTCCTCTATGTTGCTTGAGCTTTAGATAAAAACATGTCAACTACATTCTTTTTCCTCTGTTTTATGCTTGAATCGACCTTATAAAACTTAATAGCCAGTAACTTTCACTTGCCCTGATATTGTTTTTAAATCAGTTTGAATTAGTGTGGCTTGGCTGAAGGTGGTGGCTTGCTAGAAGATAGCCCAAATAATCAAATCTATGAACTTATAAAATACCATGTGGTTGGTGTTAAAATTATCCCTGTCGCCAGTTTTTAGTCCTTTGTGAGTTGATTTTTGGGTCAACCTTCTTATCTATTTAAACAATCAATCAGCTCTATTCTTTTCCATACGACATGTTGACTAATTAGTCTATGAAACAAAGCTTAACTAGCTTCTATCCTTCCTTATTGTTCTAAATACTTCATGTAGCTTTTGTGTTATTTCTTTCATAGAAATTCGTTGACACCTTGTCGTAGTCTTTTATTTTGGATCCGATTTATTTTCCTGTAACAGTGAGTCAATTACTTATATAGATGTTCCTTTATCACTATCATAGTTTATTAATTACTATATCAGTCTTTTTCTTATCCTGTAGCCTGATTTATAAGCTCTTGTAGCTTGAATGATTTGCATCCGTATCTTCATCTAAACACTCTTTAAATAGTTATATTAATCCTCAGAACAGAGACAGTTGATTTTTTTATTATTACCTATGACTAATTGATGTTGAATCCATTCTTAAACTCTTATTTAAAGAATCTATGAATTGTTACATCATAAATTGATATAGGATTGGAAAAAGTTATACATTAGATTCTTCAAACCTTTTGGACAATGATTTACTATTAAATATTATAACTAGACCATGGACATTATAATTAAATTTGCATAAATGAACGAATGAGTGATGTTCTACTATTTGCTTATTGAAAGTGTGTTTTCATGATTGTTGCTCAAGAAAAAGATTTACAGATGGTTTATAGGTGAAATGGGTTGATATTTTCTTTTCATTTATTTTTATCCTTTTTATTTATTTCTTTGGGAAAGAAGTAGATTTTTATCTAGGAATGTGTTTGGGTTACTTTTGGGCTAGGACATCGAATGTGGATTATCAGAGATGGCTTTTCCTTTTTTCAGGAATTGAACCAAATACTATTTGATTAAATATTTAGATCTAAATGAGCTGTCATTGAAAAAGATGAATATTTTGTCTAGCAAAACTTTATTGATATATATCTCTGCCACATCCTGTTGTGAGACAATCTCCATTTCATTATTTAGAATTGCACATTAGACATCAGGTTGCATCAGGTGTTCCCACCTGCCAGTTGTTCCAGTAGCTAGACATTTTGTGCAGGGCTGAGTTTCCTTCGTATCATGAAGGGATCCGGGGAAGTGTAATTGCTTCATGGTTGGGTGGAAAAGCACTTGAGCCATGTTCCCGTCTCTCGGCTCACATGAGAACCATTTGGGTTTGTGGCGACTGGAGAGTGTATTGATTTATTATACTTGTTGTACACGATTATTGTAACTTGTAATTGGATGTATTATGGCATGAATGCCAATGGACTTTGTATATTTTTATAGTGCTATCACTTGGTTTGAGCACGAGATTTTGCAAGATTTAATGACTTTTATTGATTCATATTTATGAGATTTATCTTTTACTTGTGAAATTGTAATTAAGCGGATTAATTACTTCTTTTACTTTCGTTACTTGTGATGTTGTAATAAAATAAATTATTTACTTCATTTTACTTTTGAGATGGTTTGAGTGCTTTACATTTGGTATCAGAGCTCTGGGTTGAACACTAGGGCCTCTTTTTGGGACTATTATGCTAAGTTGCAAAATTGATGCAGATTATTCATCATGAATACTAGAAATACTGATCGTAGTGGAGGACCAGGAAGTGCTCAAAATAGAAGAAACCGTGGAGGTGCAAGTAATGGTCAAAATGCAAGGAATCGTGGAGATGCTAATAATGATCAAGATGGAAGATTGGATCGTATTCTTACTCTCTTGACTCAATAGGACACGAGGATGAATGCTCTTGAGCAGGAGATCAGAGGGAATCCTAGAGAGCATAATGCTAATGAAAACCCAGGAGGTGCTAATGCAAATGAGAATATGAGGATAGAAGTCCAGGTTCTTGAGGTTGGAGTTAATTCTAATAATCAAGTTAGGATTGCAGAGGAGTTGGGGAAAGAAGGTCTCACCACCTAAATTTGATGGAAAGACAATTGGAGATGGAGCTGAAGCATGGCTCATAGAAATGGAGAAATACTTTGGTCTCCGAAACCTTTCAGATCACATGAAAGCAATGTGGGGATGATATCAGTTGACTGGTGAAGCAACAAAATGGTGGGATAGTGAAAAGGTAGATAAGAAACTATTACCCGGTGAAATAACTTGGGAAAATTTCCTTCATATTTTTAGGAAAAGATGGTTACCACAACTCTTCTTCGATAAGAAGATGATGGAGTTTTAGAATTTGGTACAAGGAGGTATGTCTGTAACTAGTTATTGGGAGAGATTCTCGCATCTACTTAAGTATGTTCCACAGCACTGACAGATGAGAGATTCTGGATCAGGAAATTTATATTAGGCTTAAGGCCCCAGATTGGAGTAGAGGTAGACATTCACAATCCACTAACCATGGATATAGTTTTTGAGAAAGCAATTAAACAAGAGCAGAAGTTGCAACAAGTAGCCAGTTATCGTAAGCAGAGAGATGTGAAGTTTGCCAATAAGAGACCTCAGAACAATTAATAGAATTATAATCAGAATAGCAATCAAGGTAATAATAATCGACAGATGAGGAATTTGAAGAGAGGTAATAAATCTCAGGATGGAAATGGTGGAAACCAGCATGGAGGCAACAAAAGAGGTGGCTATAACAACCAAAACAACAACCAGAGGGAAAGAACTAAAGGACCGAAAACACTTAAGGGTGGATGCTATATTTGTGGAGGAGAACATTATGCTAATTCATGTCCATGAAGATTAGCTAGAAGAGGAAACATAAATCAACAAGGAGAACCTCAACATCAGATTCATGTCACAGTGGATAATCGACAAGCTAACTTTCAGGTAGTCGGTACCTATTCAGTTTCAAGGTAAGCTCTTTGGACTACTCATTTCTATTTTGATTGATACTAGTTCCACTGAATGTTTTGTAGATCCTAGAGTAGTATCTAAGTTATCTATTAGACCTGGGCATACAGAAAACTCTTAGATGGTACAATATGGCAATAGAGCAGAAGAGAGTAGACTCATGTCTAGCATGCAATGAGTTAGAACTTCTGAGTTTTCAGAGGCAAGTTAATCTGTATATAACACCTTTAAGGTCTTATGATGTAATTTTGGGAATCAACCGGTTAGCCAAACATAAGTCTCTAGTAAACTGTGAAGACAAAGTTGTTAGATGTTTGGATGACCTAGAAAATTAACTAGAAATTAATGGATCTAAGAGACCTTTAGAGCTTAGACAAATCTCGGCTATGCAACTAAAGAAAACCAAGAGGAAAGGGTGTACCATTTATGTCGTCCAAGTAAAGGACCTTGACAAAGAAGAACCAATATTCAATGACTATCCAATCCTTAGAGGTTTTAAAGTTGTATTCCCTATGGAGTTGACATAGTTACCACTGAAGAGAGAATTTGACTTCTTAATTGAATTGCTACCAGGAATTGAGCCTCAATCTAAGGCATCCTACATGATGAATACTACATAATTGTATGAGCTTAAAGCACAATTGCAGGAGTTGCTAAATCAAGGGTTCATTAGACCTAGTGTGTCGCCTTGGGGTGCACCGGTGATCTTTGTAAAGAAGAAGGATGGTACTTTAAGGTTAAGCATTGATTATAGGATGCTTAACAAAGCTACTATAAAGAATAAGTACCCACTCCCAAGAATAGATGAGCTCTTTGATTAGATGAAAGGAGCTACGGTGTTCTCGAAGATAGACCTTAGATCCGGCTAGCACCAATTGTGAATTAAGGATGAGGACATCTCTAAAACAACTTTTAGGACTTGATATGGTCACTACAAGTTCATAGTGGTACCATTTGGGTTGACTAATGCTCCAAAAAACTTCATGAATTTGATGAATAGTATTTTTAGAGATTGTTTAGATGATTTTGTGTTAATCTTCCTTGATGACATATTGATATACTCTAAATCAGTGGAAGAGCACGGAAGGCATTTGAGGATAGTCTTGCAGCACTTGAGAGAGTGAAAGCTTTATGGTAAACTATCTAAGTGTACATTCTTTCAAGATAAAGTGCACTATCTTGGTCATGTGATCTTGACAGAAGGGATTACAGTTGATCCTGAGAAGATAAAAGCGATAACGAAATGGCCTGCACCTTAGAGTGTGACAAAAGTTAGAAGTTTTATGGGGTTTGCAGGTTACTATAGAAAGTTTGTGGAAGGTTTCTCAACTATAGCAACACCGATTACCTCGCTACAAAAGAAGAGTAAGAAGTTTGAATGGACAAAAAGGTGTGAGCAAGCTTTCCAAGTGCTAAAGGAAAAGCTCACAACTGCTCCTATCTTGACCATGCTAGATCCTAATGGTTACTTTATAGTTATAACTGATGCTTTGAGAGGAGTAGGAGGAGTGTTGATGCAAAATGAGTAAGTGGTTGCATATGCATCAGGATAGTTAAAGCAACATGAGTTAAACTATGTGTCACATGATCTTGAGTTAGCTGCCATAGTTCATGCACTTTAGATGTGGAGGCATTATCTTCTAGGTAAGACCTTTGAGTTAAAGACAAATCATTCAGGGCTCAAGTATATCTTTACTCAACCTAACCTTAATGCATGATAGAGAAGGTGGTTAGAATTCCTTAGTGAGTATGAATTTGGGATTGAGTATATAAAAGGAAAGGAGAATAGAGTAGCAGATGCTCTTAGTAGAAGAAGACATATGGTTGCCATGGTTACAACGAGATTGAATATGAAGCTGAAAGTAACTCAGAATCTTTAAGGGGATGAGCATTATGAAAGAGTAAAGCAAGCTTTGGAAGTAGAGTTATGTGATTGAGTCAAATGGACTTTTGAGATTTCATGGATGAACATATATTCCTAACTTAGGAGAGTTGAGCAAGTTAGTGCTTGAGGAGATCCACAATGCACCATATTTGAGGCACCCTGGAGTGACTAAGATGGTCGAAGGTTTGAGACCCTTATACTTTTGGCCTAGACTTAAGAAGGATGTGACATAATTTGTGGCTTGATGTTTGGAGTCCCAAGGAGTCAAAGCTGAGCACGTGCATTCAACATGATTGTTGTACCCACATAGTGTTCTTGAGCATAAGTGGCAAGTAATAAGTATGGATTTTATTTAGGGGTTTCCCATGTCTAAGAATCGACATGATGTCATCTTAGTGGTTGTGGACACGCTGACAAAGGTAGCACATTTCATTCTGGGGAATCTTTCAGATGGTTTGTTGGTTTTAGCTACGAAGTTTGTTCAAGAGATTTTTTGATTGCATGGAGTACTTGAGATGATCATTTCAGATCAAGACACTCGCATGACATCTAGATTTTGGACAACTCCTAATGCAACCTTGGGCACCAAGTTGAATTTCAGTTCAACTTATCATCCTCAAACGGATGGTCAGAGAGAAAGAGTCAATCAGGTTGTAGAAGACCTTCTCATAATGTATTGTATGGATCAACAATATAAATGAGAGGAGTATCTTCCATTGGTAGAGTTTGCATACAACAATTCATACCATGCATCTTTGGGAATGGCACCATTCGAAGCTCTTTATGGGTGTAGGTGTCAAACACCTATCAGTTGGGGTAAGGTGAAGGATAGAATAGTGATTGGTCCTGATATGTTAAGGGAAATGGATGATCAAATGAGATTGATCAAAGAGAAATTGAAGCAAGCTTCAGATCGTCAAAAGAGTTATGTAGATAGAAATATGACACCTAGACAATTCTCAGTTGGTGACAAAGTTTTCTTGAGGGTCAAACCTTAGAAGAGTTCAGTTTCGTTTGGAAAAGCGTCCAAACTTGCTCCTCATTTTGTAGGACCGTTCGATGTCTTGAAAGTGATAAATCCTGTAGCATATAGACTTGCTCTACCGCCTGCACTAGTAGAATCCATAATGTTTTTCATGTGTCTTTGCTTAAGCTTTATCATCCTGACACGTCACATATTCTTGATTGGCGTGCTTTATAGGTTTAGGATCCGGGAGTGGTACTGGTGAAGCCCACTCAAAATTTGGAGAGGCGCAATGTCAAGTTGTGAAGCAGAGATGTAGTACAATATAAGGTCCAATGGGACCAATATTCAGAGACCAATGCCACATGGGAGGATGCAGAGGAGATTGATAGATCTTTTCCTCATTTGAGGATTTAGCATAGATTTCTTATTCATTAATGGATTATGATATTTTGAGTTATTGTTATTGCTTTATGATATTTTGATACTTTGTTGGTAGTAGATTGATACATTATTATTTTGTTGTGTAATAAGACATCGAGACGATGTCTCTTCCTAGTGGGGAAGGATGTCACGTCTCATTTTTATGGATTATATAATTATTCTAGATTAGTGAACATTTACTATGATTGTTTTACTTTGAGTAAATTCCACGTGTGTGAAGGTAATTATCATGAAGTTATATTTGCGTAAATTGGAAAGTTGATTTAAATATTAAATATTATTGACGTGATTATAATGTTTTGCTTTGGCTATGTTTTGGGGAACTGACCTATTGACATCGAGTTGAATGCGAATGAATGCAGGTACTCATCGAAGACGAGAACATGGTTGAGGTAGAGATGTTCTAGCCACTTGGCAAGAACTGTTTGGGATGGTTAACCTTGATGCACTCACACACTCATGTAGTCTCATATTGCATTATTTTGAATAGTTTATTATGCATTATTGTATGGATAATAAATGCGATTGATGGTTAGATACTTAGAAAATATTGTATTTTAATTGCTACAATAAGTCTATTTCGAATGTATGATTTAGTCACAAGTATTAATATTCTTTTTGATTTATATTTAAAATTGTGTGTTTTATATTATTTAATAATAAATAAATAATGCTTTCTTATTTATATAAATCTTATTGTTTAGAAGACAATATCTAAATTAGACTTAAATTATATATATATATATATATATATATATATATATATATATATATATATATATATATATATATATATATATAATTTTAATATTATTTTATATACTTCTTGTTTTGATTTAAGTGATTATGTTATTTTGAAAATAAATAAATCATATTAATAATACTTATTATATTTAGAAATCTAAATAAAGAATTAAAAAGAATAATATTTTTGTCATGCAGTGACAAGAAATAAATAAGTTTATTCTATTTTGTTTTGGAGGTTTTTGGAAGGCCAAATCTCATGTAAACTAAAAAAACAAACTCCAGTTATCAAAAAGCAATCAAAACCTAAATTCTGAAACACCAATATTAGTAGAGATTTTTAATAAAACTAAAAGGGAGATTTAGGGAAAAATCATTATTTTTCGGAGCGACAAAAAGGAGAGAACAAAGCAAGTCATGACAGAGAAAAGAGACCATGATTTGGCAGCAAAAGGCGAATTTTTAGTGATTTTCCGGGCAGTGACAGGAGGAAAGAAGGGCGGCGACAACAGTAGATAATTCAACCTTTGGCAAGCATTTTATACTGGGTATTTTTCTGATTTAATTGTAATAAAAATATGATTGTTTTGACTGTTAAACAGTAGCATTTTAGCCTTGTTTTGAAGGCATTGGCTTGCAAATAGAACGACCTGCCTGCTTAATTCGGTTGAACGCCTGCTATTATTCCTCTATGTTGCTTGAGCTTTGGATAAAAACCTGTCAACTACATTCTTTTTCCTCTGTTTTATGCTTGAATCAACCTTATAAAACTTGATAGCCAGTAACTTTCACTTGGCTTGATCTTTTTTTTAAATCGGCCTGAATTAGCGTGGCCTTGCTAAAGGTGGCAGCTTCCTAGAAGATAGCCAAAAGAATCAAATCTCTAAACTTATAAAATACCCTGTGGTTGCGGTTAAAATTATCCTTGTTGCTAGTTTTCAGTCCTTTGTGAGTTGATTTTTGGGTCGACCTTCTTATCTATTTAAACAATCGATCAACTCTATTCTTTTCCATACGACCTACTAACTAATTAGTATGTGAAACAAAGCTTAATTAGATTATGTCCTTCCTTATTGTTCTAAATACTTCTTGTAGCTTTTGTGTTATTTATTTCATAGAAATTCGTTGAGACCCTATCACAGTCTTTTGTTTTGGATATGATTTCTTTTCCTATAGCAATGAGTCAATTACTTATATAGTTGTTCCTTTATCATTGTCGCAATTTATTAATTACTATATTAGACTTTTTCTTATCCTATAGCCTGATTTATAAGCTCCTATAGCTTGAATGATTTGCATTTGTAGCTTCATCTAAACACTCTTTAAATAGTTATATTAATCCTCAGAACAAAGACAATTGATTTTTTGATTATTACCATTCTTAAACTCTTATTTAAAGAATCTTTAAATTATTAAATCATAAACTGATATAGGATTGGAAAGAGTTAAACATTAGATTCTTCAAAACTTTTAGACAACGATTTACTATTAAAGATTATAACTAGACCATGGTCAACGTTATAATTAAATTTGCATAAATGAACGAATGAGTGATGTTCTACCATTTGCTTATTGAAAGTGTAATTTCATGATTGTTGCTTAGGAAAAAGAATTTATAGATGGTCTATAGGTGAAATGGGTTGATATTTTCTTTTTATATCTTTTTATCCTTTTTAATTATTTCTTGGGAAAAGAAGTAGATTTTTATCTAGGAATATGTTTGGGTTACTTTTGGGCTAGGATGCCGAATGTGGATTATCAGATATGGCTTTTCCTCTTTTTGGGAATTGAACCAGTTACTATTTGATTAAATATGTACATCTAAACGAGCTATCATTGAAAAAGATGAATATTTTGTCTAGAAAAACTTTATCGATATATATCTCTGCCACATCCTGTTGTGAGACAATCTACATTTTATTATTTAGAATTGCACATTAGACATCAGGTTGCACCGGGTGTTCCCACCTGCCAGTTGTTCCAGGTAGATAGACATTTCGTGCAGGGCTGGGTTTCCTTCGTGTTATGAAGAGATCTAGGGAAGTGTAATTGCTTCATGGTTGGGTGGAAAAGCGCCTGAGCTATGTTCCCATCTTTCGGCTCGTAGGAGAACCATTTGGGTTCATGGTGACTAGAGAGTGTATTGATTTATTATACTTGTTGTACATGATTATTGTAACTTGTAATTGGATGTATTATGGCATGAATGCCAATGGACTTTGTATATTTTTTATAGTGCTATCACTTGGATTGAGCACGAGATTCTACAAGATTTAATGACTTTTATTGATTCATATTTATGAGATTTATCTTTTACTTGTAAAATTGTAATTGAGCGGATTAATTACTTCTTTTTACTTTTGTTACTTGTGATGTTGTAATACAATGAATTATTTACTTTATTTTACTTTTGAGATGGTTTGAGTGCTTTATAAAAGGGTTTTTGTCTTCAAATCTTGTAGTTGAACACAAGTGCTCAAGTAGTGAATAAAATTAATAAATTAGCCAAAAAAATTAATTGAAGAAGCTACCTAGCTTATATAGAAGTTCTGGACACAAATCCCAACATCCCATTATACCCCAAAAAATAAAACTAAAATATTGCAATATTAATTTCTTTGCAAGTATTCCCTCTCCAATTAAATCCACTAAAAAGCTATTATAACTCCTTATGACTATTTTTAGCTAGTGAAGATGTTTTTCTTCCTCCCACTTACAATTGTCATAAATAATTATGAGATGATCCTCCAACATTCAAAATAATAATATTAATTTTAGTCAAGATGCTCACCCAGAAATAATTCTTTCTAACTCCACTAAATGCTAATTGTACCTCCTCATTTATGAATTGTCATAGAATTTGTCACAATCGTGTCATAGAATCTATCATAAATTAAGATGCCAAAATGCCTTGGGAGTTAGGATATGCTCCATTTATGAATTCTTCCCCCATTTGAGAAATTAAATATTTATTTGGGCCATTTTCTAAATATGCAAAAATATAATTAATAATGGAGACCAAAAATTAATAATTATTTCCATAACATTTCTCTTTAGCCCATGAGAAATATTAGAATGAGTTTTTAGTCCACAAACATAAATTAATTAAACACGGGATATTACATAAACACAACACCCAGTCCTTAGAAAGGATTAAACAAGGGTATAGTTGATATAAAACTTAAAAAATAAAGAACTTTCAAATCTAAAAATGAAATAAAAAATAAATCCTAAAGGCCAAGACCTAAGGGGGGTAAGATTAGATAGGCTCACCAAAATGAAAGGAAATAAACACAACCTTTCATATAATATAAAGTAATAAACTCCACATAATTAAGCAAATAACCCTAGACTAAGGAGCTAAGACAATAATTGAGATATAATAATGCTTTTCAAAATAACAAAGAGATTAGGATTAGCTTTGTGTATAACTTATAATTGTTTTGCTAGAGATTGTCACTCTGTGATCCAAATTATGCTCTATGATCATATCTGATGTTGGTAAGCTTTAATAGATGATTGATTAAATTGTTCTACATCTTGGTTTGAATATGTGCCCATGGAACTGATCTCCATGATTGCAGAAATGAAACTTGTATGTAAAATCAAACTCTATGTGGATAAATGAACTATACATTTCTGATTGCCTCAAACTTGCTCACCTTGATGTTTGTAACTTGTACCTAAACATAAGTAGTGTTGACAAATACCTTTAGGAGGTTGTCAGGCAAGGATCTTCTACTTTGGTCAAACCCTTACATTCTAATTTAATAATTTGGAACAAACAACTATATAAGATGCCCTAATTTGTCAGTAAGTGCATATCCTAATGTAAGCTAATGATGTACTGAATGCTTTGATGTTTGAATAATAATGCTATGTGATGCTCATATTGACAAAATGGAATTATGATTTGTCCTTTTATACAATACCCTAACATACAAATTAACACATCTCACATTTAAGTGAGTAAGTGACATCTAATAAGAAGGGAGTTAGCTTGGGCCCATACTTAGATTTGAATTTGAAAGGTAGGTTCATTTGTGCATCCACATATTTGACCTAGGTAAAAGAATGGATAAGCTAAAGATCAAAACTGGTTTCTAAAAATATAACCAAACCAAATTAACTATCGACTTTTATATTAAAATATACCATTTTATACACTAACCATTAATGTAAAGACGACCCAATTAAAATAAACCCAACCTTTTTAAAATATACCATTTTATACACTAACCATTAATGTAAAGACGACCCAATTAAAATAAACCCAACCTTTTTTTTTTGTTTTTTTGCAAGATACACAATGAAATCATGCTTGCAGGTTTACAAAAGTGGACATATGATTAGAGAAAACTAAAACCATACTCATGGCATGTTCTTTTAGGTTAATGAAGGTTACCCGACACCAACTTTTTGTTGAAACGTTTAACGTTGAAAACAGTGATGGAACCTATTAAATTTGTTTGATGCATATCCAAGATATTTCTCACCAAACAACGGGGACTCGCCGCCGTACCAAGACCCATTAAACTGGGTTGGGTTGCCTCTTTTATAGGCAACTCAAACCTAAGGTTATATGCCGTGCCCGGGGGCGGGGGCCCATCATCCATGGAATTAAATTAACCAAACCAAATCTCAGTTGCAACAAAAGGTTAAATCTTGGTAAATGACTCGAAAACAAAAGTAGCGACACGCTTCGGGAGCAGCGTTTGCAAGGATTTTGACGTTCATGTATACAGCAAGAAACGCTCCCTTTCACAGCCGAGAAAAAAGTTGCTGAGCAGTCTGCTACTCCATTGTGCTGTGTTGGCTATACTTGTGATGAAAATACCTACTAATGCTTATCCCGATGCCGATGGTGCTGGTTTAAGGGGAAGTAGAAAGCAAGGGTGCATTTGATTTCGCTGGCACAGATCGGCTGGAAGCAGAAGCAGAAGCAGAAGCAGAAACAGAGATGAAGGCAGAAACCAGACTTCATTCCGCTGTTTTCCAGCTTACTCCCACTCGGACCAGGTTCTTTTATTACTCTTCCAATTAGTAAATACTAATTTTGTTGCTTTTACCCTCCCAGATTCAGCCGCAAGGTCCACTAATAAGTCTCACTTAACTTGCATTGCTTATACTTGTAATTGCTATGCCATGATCTAGCTTGAACTTCAATTGCATAACTGAGTTGTGTGCTCCTTGTCTTCACCCACTATTTGGTTGCATGGGTTTGTCCCACAAGGTTTTCATAGCACTGGCAGGAGCTTCACATAGCAGCACGGTAGCTAGATGTTTGACTGCTCATGCTGTTTGTCACTTCGAGTTGATAAGAAACATGGAAAATATCTACATCTTTTCTCATTCACCACTCAATTAGCATAGCATGCATTGGATTTATAATCTCACAACCTTATAATATAACATTCATGAGTCCTTAAGCCCATGTTTTGCAATGGTATGTAAATCTATATTATTACCCGTGTACGAGCAAAATTGTGCTATTCAATAATTTCCAAGTATCCCACCACCCAGTGACATTGTAAAATACAGTTTTCCCTCAAGTGATTGTTCATGAAATAGTGGATTTATATATGAAGATGAAAAATGGAGAGTGTTCTCTGCATGCTTTCAACAATTGCTTTTCCTTACCCTGGCAAAGAAATTGCACTCGAATTCGTTCCTTTTAGGGGATTGATTTATAATATTCAATTCTTATGGAATTCTTATAATTGAGAGGGTAGTGAGATCCACAAAAAACAGAATTACCTTAACATATACATTGATTGCAATTTTATATCCAATACAAATTGGATACTATCTTGGTCCTGTTAAAATTGGGAAAAATATCAAAAACAATAAATAAAAACCAAGCTTTGGTGTTGTTGGTGCCATTGTAGCATTCCATTTATGATCCATAAAAATTCTGGATATTCCACTACATGTTTAATCAATACGAGTGCAAGCCATTCCAATCACAATTTGACTGATAAGTTGCTGGTCATTATGCAAAACATGCAGAAAACAGTCTTATTGTTTCAAATTTTCTGTTGTTAAGTGCAAACATACAAATGGAAGATTATAACAGCAATTAAAGAGCAAGAATAGGCATGAAAATGAAGCAAAACACAGTCTTTGATCTGGAGAGAACAATTTGGGAGAACATTCTAGAAGAGTGAGGGATTGTTTGTTGGTTTACAGAGATTTAATACCCTCTTGAAGCTCTAATGGACATTTTACAGTTTACACCTGCAAAAGAATGCCCAAACATCTATACAACAATGCTACTTCTCTCTGACTTCTCCAATTACACTCCAACATGCACAAGACTACTTGATTGATGCCACCAAATACAATTATTGCTGATTACAGCTGAAAAGAGCCCCTTCTCAATGCCATAAAATGGGTATTATAGCCCAACAATCACAAGAGAGCTTTGGAAGGAAACCCAAATGTTTTGTGATGTTGAGAAACGAAATTCCAAACGCTCCAGCTCCTTCCTTATTCATGGCCTCTGTTTTTTTGTCTCATTTGGGATGGTTTCAGTTGTGGTCGAAACTGTCTTGTCTACGCAATCACATCAAAGACATTCTTGGCCATAGTTGATTTAGTAAGACAGTTTTGATTAGGGTCGAAACTGTCACCAATGCTTCTTCTTCATAATGGCTTTATTCTTTTAAGTGTCTAGGTTGCTTAGGTGTCTTGTTGTACTTGTCTTTACCTTCTAAGTTCTTTCAACGTAAATGAGTCCTATGTCTTGTCTTGTCGTTGAGAGGTCTTCAAGAAAATGTTTTAATAGGGATGTTAGCCAATGTTTACTAACATATTTGATCTATTTCAGATCGTACCTTCCCTTTAGGAGGCTTTTGGTCCCCAAAATAGTAGGAACTGACAAGGAAACAATTCCCTTACCATATCTTTAGGATACCATTTCACTTTGCCTAGTTTTTCTCCTTTCAAACCAACTTGTCATGTCTCTTGGACCCCTCTTCTTTTCACCCTCTCTTTCACTTGAATAGAACATCCTTGTCCAACTCTACTTGCTAATCTGGCACAAGGTCTTCAATTGAAGGCAACAATGACTCTTCTTCTTCATCTAGCATTGAAGGCTCAACCAGTGTAAATTCTCAACATAATTACAGAATAGGTTTACACAGAAGGTGGCAAACTCAGTTTGAAAACATTATTATCCTCTTGTTCGACAATTTGAATTGGCCATACCTAGTGGCTTAATCATCTTGCCTTCTCCTTTGAGTCTTTGCTTGCTTAGGTACAACCAAACCTTGTCCTGTTTTGGAATTTGAGCTCAACATGATTCTAGTCATGTCTAGTCTTATACTTAGCTTGAGACTCTTTCAACTTCTCTTGCACTTGGAGGTGTAGTTACCAAATTTTTCTCGATGAACCTTTTGGCCTTATGAACTTT
Source organism: Cunninghamia lanceolata (assembly GCA_027924645.1). Lineage (NCBI taxonomy): Eukaryota > Viridiplantae > Streptophyta > Pinopsida > Cupressales > Cupressaceae > Cunninghamia > Cunninghamia lanceolata. The sequence continues at coordinate 2,972,199 of BSBN01000589.1, read as the reverse complement.
CAAGTCCACTTTGTCTTCTTTCTTGTGAAGCTGTCCTATTACAACATCAAAGGGGCTAGGTGTTAAATAGCTAAAGCATGTTTCAAATGGAAATTTATTAGTAGAAGATTGTAAAGCTTTGTTACAAGAATGCATTTATGATGGACTTCATCTTCTTAATCATTGAGTCGATGCCATCATAAAACTTTCCCAAACATGGCTTATCCATGTTAGTAAAGTGGATCATACTCATGATGGGTTCGGTGAAACTAAGAAGATAATCCACGCTATCCCACCATGTGTCATATAGGATCATTTGCTTTACATTTTCTGCCCTCTCATTGTTGGATTGCCTCCATATGGACCAAGATTGGCTCATGACCATGCCAGAAAGCGCCTCTCGCACCTTCACAATTCATCTCAAGTCAATTGTGTTGAATGCAAATTTGGTCTTAGCAACCTATTTGAAAATTTAAAAAAAAAAAATTAAAAACAAAGAAGAATGCATGCTTAAATTTTTAAAAATAAATTACTAAAGTGAAACATAAAATTAAAAAATTGCATTGTTTCAATTATCTTCAGCAGCTTTAATCGTGAGAACGATCTAAAAATGGCCCGAGAGATGTGGTGGTTTGTGATGAACATTTGGATCTCTTCGGCTTTAGCATAGACTTGTTTGATCCAATCTGTTTTCCCACCCAACTTTTGTAGCATATGTGAGGTTAAGTGAGTGGACAACCCAAGGTGTCCAAAATATATGTGAGAACCGTGTCTCAACCAACATATCAGCCGCTCTGCAATTCTTGGCATTGTTCGTTATGGCTTGGACAACATTTTGAAGACCCACTTCTTGAATTGTATAAGGATGTTAGCAATAAATTGTGCATTCTTTACCTGCTCCTCACAATCGACGACTTTCAAAAACATTGCCCCTTTAGGGCACACTGCAATCACATTGATTAATGGCTATTTCTTGTATCCTTCCATCCATCGGAAATGATGGACACCCCTATTTCTTTCCATGAGGCCCTAATGGGAGCCAATGAAGTTTCTATATGTTTGACCTCCTTTGACAATAAGGTGCTGCACACCTTCTCATACCTTGGGCCTTTGTACCCTTTTGGAGCTTCATTTACTTTTCTCATTATTTCTTGTCAGTATAGTGATTGAACAACATTGAAGGACAGACCATTTGCATAGAGGCATCTTGCAATGGTTTGATTAGCAATCTCTCTAGCATCATTTTTAAATGCCCTCTCTAAGGAATAAGCACACATCTTTTTTTTTAAGGAAAGCTTTTATTTAATCACAAAAAAAATGTCACAAAAATATATAGTAGATGTTTGACAAAAGAGACAAAAAACCAGACCAAGGGGGGGCCAACCAAGCTAGTGGAATGCTCAGAGACCATCAGGGGTATCGGCTTTTCAGATTTGAAAATGTCTTATACGGGCTGAAAGGGGACGTAACTGTATGCCTTCTTTGGCCTTTCTATGGCAAGAGAGTTCAAGTTTGTAGGGATATGCTGACAGCTAATTTGTTCAAAATCTTGAAGGAACTTTGAAACCTGGTTTAGTGAAAGACGAAGTTAGACAGATCTAACCACTTGTTTACCCGAGAAGCATTGACTTATCAATTTAGAATCCCCATAAACAGTAAGATTCTTGAGCTTCTCTGTGGCTGCAAGAAGAAGGCTGAACTTGCAGCCTGTAAATTCATCAACATTGTTGGAGGCCTGCTTGAGATTTATGTTGAAGTCTAATATCTTAAGCTGAGGTCCAGACCATAGCACATCGCCAACAACAACAATAGCAGGATGGGCTTTTGAGGCACCGTCAAAAAAGAGAGCAGGGTATTTGAAATGAAGTTTTGGAGAGAGTTAGTGAGTTGAAGAGTTGTTGATGAAACACACAACGTTCCATTTTTTGGGAAAGTGAGTTCTGCACTTGAAAGCACATTCAAATTTTGCATTTTCTTGAAGCGAGCTTTGACAATCTCCACCATAGCCAATTGAATTTTGTATATCAAGGTGGTGTTCGAGGTAGCTCTGTCTTCAAAAATTCTTTTGTTCTTGTCAATCCAAATGAACCACATGCAAAAGAAAGGTAAGGAAGACCATAAAATTTAATGAGAGGCTTGCCTTTGAGTGAGCTGTAGTAACAAGAATTCCAATGCTGAGTGCATATTTCTAAGTTCAATCTGTTTGGAAAGTGGACCCCAAAGCTAAGAGAGAGAGAAATCCAAATGGAAGAGGCTTCCTCACAGTCAAAGAGCAGGCGAGGTTGGGTTTCACAAGCTTGGTAACGCCTGAAGCAAATATGAGATCCCAAGATACCCCTCTTAATGAGGTTTTCACTAGTGAGAATCTTACTCTGCCTAACAAGCCACTGAAAAATTTAACTTTGGGGTTAATGCTGAAATTCCATATGCTATTTAGAAAGCGATCATGAGGTTCCCCTTCTTGGAGAAAATGAGCACCAGCCCTGATCGGGTAGCTGCCCATGGAGCTTATCTTGGTGCAAATTAAATTGTGAGTAGTATGAGAATTTGTAGGAATGATGCTCATGAATTTCTTTGTGATTAGCACCCACTCTTTTTGATGTTCCTTAGACAGGCCATTAAGATGATACCACTTAGGTAGACTTCCTTCCCAATCAATGAGATGTTCAAGTTTTTCCACACCAAGCCGTTTCATGGATAAAAGAAGGTCCCTCGGCATGAGAGAGCTTAAAGGTTCGTTGCCAAGAATAGGACCATCCAAACATCTGATACTAGGATCATTTCTAGGATACCATGAAGTGTTGTTTTTGATCAAATCAACAGCTCTAACAGTTACAGTCCGGATTTTAGAGGTGCTAGGCTTTTGAAGTATGGAGTTGAACAAGCACTTACCTTGTTTACCATTGCCATATTTATGAACAAGAATATGCTTCCAAAGAGTCGTTGGAGGGTTTAGGAGGGTCCAAACAAGCTTTGCCCCCTAGGGCAGTGCTCATTGTGAGCACAGATCTAATTCCCAGATCGCCTTGTGACTTTTCTTTAGTAACTTTATTCCAGCCAACAAGATTGCCTTGTGAAGTTTTGTGCAGGCCTCTGATTAAGATCAACTTGTTGATCATAAATAAATTCTCAACAATCCTTGAGTGAGCAAGCTCATTTGCCATCTGTTTGACTTCTTCCATATGCCTCATCCTATCAAGGTAGTTAGGAATACCTATCCCTACCCCATCCCCCAAAATTTGCTGAGCACTCATCATTCTATACCCAGGCCTGTAGGTCTAGTTTGAGAGTTTTGGGCTTGTTCATTTCCTTGGAGAGGGGCTTCTTGATCAAAATGAGGTCCTTGATAAGGGTTTTGTTGAGGATTTGGTTCAACTTCTTGTTGTGTTGCATCCCTCATTGTTTGCATTGTTCCTTAAGTTTTTGCAATTATATGTTATATTTCTCTTGCTCTCTCGGCAAAAGGGTTTTTGATCCATCAGAATATCTAGGAATTTGCACGTCTAAATGAGGACGAATGGCATGTCTAACCAGTTGTTAGGGTCATTTCCTCTACTGTAAGGAGAATCAGGGTTTTGACTGTTGGCATCATAGACTCTATAATCATCTTGTTTGCATTAGTCTTCAATGTGCGCCTCAAAGAGATTCTTTGGAGGATGATGCCTTAGTAGATCAGGTCTATTTGTGCTAACCATGTTCATGGGGTGCAAAGCACTGCAAAACAAATGTGAGAGAGAGGGAGGCAGGGTGGGGAGGAAAGGAAAGAAAGGGAACAAAAAGGCAAATAGAAAGATGAGAAATTTTCACATCGGGTTCACTAGTTATATGTATATTGAAACCGCAACACACATCTTCTAGGGGATGGGCCAGAGCAAGCCACAAAAGGCCAATAGAAACCAGTCTAAGACCTTAGGGGTTGTTGTTGGACAAGCTGTTGAGGATCAAGAGGAAGAGCAGGTGGAGGCCGTTTTCTCCTTCTCCTTGGCTCAGCAAGTCCTCTACGAACTTGCTCACCTCTTTCAAATCTGTCTTGCTCATCTAGAATGATCATTTGACCAATAAGTAGAGGAGGGATGGTGATAGAGGCAAATACCAATTCCCACAACCCACAGTTTATGTGTAGTTGAGACCACGGAACCTTAGGCTGCTCCAAAGCAAGAAAATTACCTGGGCTCTGCATGGACCAGTGATACGTGTTTTGAACTAACCTAAGTTGTTTTGTTTTTGAATTTTTGCAATGTTTTGTGTTTTTGTGATATTTGACAATAAGAGAAAAGTACTGAAAGTAGATTAATCTAACTTGCAAAGAAAGTAAAGATGCTGCTAAATCTATCTTTTTGTGGATTTTCCAATGCAATATTTATGGCCCATGGGTACAACCATTATGAGATGCATGCTAATATACAAAGTTTCCTATGTGGCTATTCCCTACATGGCTGTTCAATGTTTTGCCAAATGACCACTTTTTCAGTTTTACGTTGACAGCAATGCAAGAAATGCAAGAGAAAAACTTTGCAATGTAACGCGATGAAGTTCAAATGTAAATAGCGAGTTTTGGTTGATTTTCCTAAAATGATGATAGCAACTTAATGACACTTTTTCCCTTTTCAGATGCACATGAACAGTTTCAGCTTTGTAACAGTGCAAGAAAACAGCTAATGGAGTTTTTGGTCTTCAATAATTTTTATGTGTGACAACTGTTCAATTCTCTATAATGCAACGTAAGCTATGGTCAAGATTTTTTTGGGTGCATTGAAGCCCTGCTAGTAATGTTGAAAATGAAAATATCTTAAAATATGCTTTCCCAAAATTATAGTGCAGTTTTATACAACCAAGAATTTACCCTTTTTTGATGATTCACACCAAGGTTTTCATATGCATTATGATGACAAATACTTGCTGATTTGTGATTGTATTGGGAGATTTTGGAGCATGACAACAACAGAGATCTAAAATAATGGCTGAATGTTAACACATAATCTTAGAGAAACTGTTCTATGCCATTGTTCAAAAGAAAATCCTTCTTCAAAATAGACCAACTGAATGTATTTTCAAACTTTGCAATTACTAAAGAGAGGTCTGTTTTGAAACAATTGGGATTATGACATAAGTTTTAGGACAGTTATGATAAAGATTACTGTTTCAGATTGTCTCCATACACTAGAATCCTAAATTTGACAGGATTATCAAATATGTAACAGTGGGGATCCAGACTGAACTGGCCTTGAACTGTTTGCAATCGTGAGGAAGAGCAGAGTCCTCAGCTAGGTTGACATGAAACAACAAGATTCAAGGGTGATAATGGATGATATCAGCTGTTGCAGAGATGCTTAGACAAACAAGAATGGCAAAAGGATGATCAACACAAATTTAAATGCAAAGAGAACTCTAAACTACTCTAAATTAACCAAATCTACTAACAAACTAATCTAAACGTATAAGTAACTAATTCTAATACTAATCAACACAAACGAATCAGACTGAAATGAACTAAAACACTATTCCAGCCTGAAAATTAAAATTAGAAAATTCAGAATTTAGACTCCATTAATGGCAGGCTTTTCTAGGCACAGCTATGCAGCTTTTCTGGGCGCTGAAATACCTAGTGACAGTTTTTTTTTTGTCTTAATGATAAGTGCAAGATCAGTTTATCTTTAGGCATTGGAGTTAGGGTATCTTGGGTGCAGTGTTTGAATTTATTTTTAGGGCATTTTTTGTTTGTTTTAATTTTAGTCCACTGAAGGATTATTTTAGGTAGATTTCCTTGGGATAAGGATGTCTAAAATAAGACTTCTATTTATTTATTTATTTATTCTAGGCAGCTGGGATTTTTTTCGAACAATTTTTTGTTTTTGTGATAAGAAAAAAAACTAAAAATAAGATCTTGTTTGGTATGCCAAGTTTGTGGGTTATTTATTACCCTTGGTGTCCATATTTTTGTATTCAGAATTATTTTCCAGAGTAATAGAATTATTTTTTCAGACTGCAGGCATTTTCTGATTTCAAAGTTTATTGATTTTTTTTTCCATACTTTCAGTTTTTTGTGTATGTAGGTTAAGGCACTCTAGCTGCAGGTTTAATTGAAGGCTAAGATAGTCGAAGTTTGTTCAAGCCCTAGGATGTAGAATCTGCATATCATGTGCTGAATTTTAACATGGTAGCAGAGCGGAGAATCTTAAATCTTCCAAGGTTTATGTGGATGGAAATGACTGTTGTCTGTGATAGGTTTGTTGGATGTGATGTCCAGAATCTTCCAACGATTGGAAGGTTGATTTTAACTTGAGATAGCTGGCTTATTTATTTTAGTGGGTGTGATGCCCATGAGTCTTCAGTGATTGAAGAGATGTTGTAGTGTGGGATGCCCTAATTGCTCTAGTGACTGGAGTGTTGATTCACACTTGTGATAGGTGGCTGATCTGATTTAATTTCAGATGATTTATTTAGTTTCAGCATGGTTCAACAGCTGCAGACACGACTACTCTCGGTCTCAGCTAGTGTGACCACCTAGAGGGAGCTTCAAATTTTAGTCCTTGGAAGTGTAGATTATAGATGTTGTTGGAAGAAGTAGATCTTTGGGTCTTTGTGTAAACTGTTGATCCTGCTTAGTTAGCTGATCATAACTAGATGGCCAAGGCAAAGCATATCATCTTGGATTCTATGAAGGATCATTTGATTCCTCACATTGCTATAAGGAAATCAACAAAGGAGATGTATGATGCCTTGACCACTCTTTATTAGAGCATGAATGTCTCTTGTAAGATGCTGCTGAGGAACAAATGCAGCCCCACATGCATGAGGGACACAGACACAATAGTCACCTTCTTAATGAAGATCAAATAACTTCACGATCAGCTTGCAGCTATTGGGGTTAAAGTGGAGGATGAAGAGTTTGTACTCACAATCTTCTATGGGTTCTGTCCATCTTGGGAACTCCAGTCCACTCTATCTTAGGCTTTGCTGATATCGAGCTTTACAATCATGCCCTTCTCCTTGGAGGATTTAAGGGAATGCTTAATCTCATGAGTGATGACGATACAATTGAGTTTTTGTTTGCCTTGCTCCTAAGAGATAATATAAGGCAAAATAAATTTTAGTTCCTTTACCATTGCCTTAGTAACAATTTTGTACAGGGTGCTGCACCATGGGCCTAAACTCATCGTATTAAAAACAATAACTTTGTTTAGGAATTAAGGCTAAATTCTATAGTTTAAATGAAAATCCTTAAGAATTTTCTTGGATCTGCAGATTGTTGTCAACAATAGTGACTTCTAAGTTCTTTCCCTAAGATTTCTCACAAAGCTTGGGAAAATCTTGGGGGAAAGCCATTCAGGTGTGGGGCATTGTCTTTCTACATACTGGAGACAATTGTCTTGGTTTCTTCCTTAGAAAAAGAGCAATTAAGTAACTCATTTTGTTCTCTCAAAATCAGATTTGGAATTCGTTCAACAATGAATTTTCGAGTCTCCTCCTCTACGGCTGACTTGGTGGAGAGGGATTGAACAACTGAGCATCCTCAAAAATTATGTCCTTTGGCTTTGATAGAGAAGACCCATCCTTAGCTCTTATGTTATTGATTGGGATACTATTGTATTGGCGTTGGTGATGGCGGCATGATGATTATATTATGTATTTTTGTTTCCTTTGGCTAACCAAACTTATCTTGACTTTTGTTGCTAGAACAGGTCTTCTCTAGTATAAGCTTCTTTGAGGGCAGCCAAAGTTCCCTTATCTTTTTGAAATGCATGAGGTTTACTATTTCAAATAGATTTGAATTTTTTTCAGCTATTGAGAGAATTTAAACATATTGGTGCCCAGGATTGGGGGCAAACTGGCCACCATGACTGACTTAGATCTTGAATGTAGGGATCCCTTAGCTACATAAGCTCAAACTTGAAGGGGCATTAGAGAGGAGGCTGATGCAAGGAGATCTCAATCCAAATTGGGAAGTGTGTGATCCAGACACTTTCAAAATCCTTGATTTCGTCATCCAATCATTTTCTAGTGAAAACTCCTAGACCAAAAATCTGTCCAAGCTTTCTATCATTCAAGCAAAAACCTGCTTGTCTATTGGGCCAACTGTAGAAACCTTCCTTAGGAGCCACATCTATTAGGTGCTTGGCCGCAACAACAGTAAAATAAATTTGAGATTAGGATATCTTGCTAATGCCTCTTCTTTTTTCAAATAGGCCCCACCCAACAATGCCTTTTCATGCTTGTAAACTTCTAGGAATGCATAAATTTCCTCCCATGTCCTTTGCTTCTTGATGAGATTGTTAGAGCTATATATGTTTATTGTCAAAAAGGAGATAGAGGATCCATAGTTGCTGACCTATAGCACATCTAAATTCAATGTGTTGGATATGTGTTGTATACTTTGCATGTTTTACACCCATTATAGATTGTACACACTAGCACAATAGTGGGCATTGGGGCATTGTCCAGGTTGGAGGGCATGGAGGGCTAATGATTTTTTTGACCCTTATAGATGGTTTTTTGGCTCATGGTTTTATACCTTTTTTATTGTAATACTGCTTAGTAGTTTCCTATATTGTTGTGCCTATAAATACGCACACACAGATTAGGGTTAAGCACAAGTGTGAAATATATTTTGTGTTGTAAATGGTTTAGTTAATATAGTGAGTGAGTGCTATTTTTTGTTGGGTATTTTCCCAAAGGAGTTTCTCCAAGGTAAATTCTCTTGTTATATTGTGAGTGTGCCATTATTTTCTCTCTACTTCATTTGAGATTCTATTACCATTGCTTCTCTTGCATATATTTATTTGTAGTTTTCTCTTCACAACGATTTTATTATATTAGGTCAAATATAGAGAGCAGTGACAAAAATAAACACAATACATAAAAAGATGCTATTTACAGAACAATAATGCTAAGGTATATTTTACTTTTATCGAAGGGGGTTTAAGTAAAAAACAAATGGCTGGCCCTTGTGGAGCACAACCTATTATTTTGAGGCAGCCCGATGTTTTTTTTTATGCAAACATTTTATCTCCTGAGTTGGCACTTAGTGCAAGCTATAGCTTAGGGGACCTATAGAGATATAAAATCTACCCACTTTTAGGTGAATTGCTTTCACTTGAGGGGTAACTTCTCTTACCTATGAAGTGCTTTTAATTTTTTATTTTCGACTTGAAGATTTTTATATTTAGTTTTTTTAAAGACAAAATATAATTTTCTGAAAGAGCCTTGAATAAAAGTGTAATTTTGAAATCTCCCCTAAGTGGGAGCTTTTGCATGTACTGCCATTTAAATGAAAATTTCAATTGTTGACAAATTTTTGAAGCTTGGTTTTGCAGCTCCTAAATGTAGCTTATGTGGAAAGGCAAAAGAAATGATCGATCACTAGCTGGTCACTTGTCCCTTCGCAACCAAATGCTGGCAGTGGCTATGTGCTAGATTGTTCTAGGCGGGGGCCCTTCTGGAGGATCTCCTGGTAGTTTTCAAATCATGGCCTAACGTACAGAGGAATTCAATGTTCTCTTGCTTATGGGTGGTGAGTCCTGTGTTACTTATCTAGGAAGTGTGGAAGGAGAGAAATAGACGGTTCTTTTTAGAAAAACATTTGGATGAAGAGAGATTTTTTCTCAAGTTGGAAACAACAATTCAAGAAGTTGTGCTCTCAAGGCTAGCCTACCAAGGCAATAAGAACAAGAGGTTTACATCTTGGGATAGTGGAATTTTGTAAAGATGGAATGGACTGAAGTTGTTCATGGGATCCTAAGAGTTAATTCTTTGATCAACCCACGCTTGGAAATAAAATGGCAACCTCCCCTTGTGGGTTGGATGAAAATGAACTTAGATGGCATGGCTAGGGGAAAACCATGCTTGTTAGGTGTGGGATGTATCATTCGGAATGATAAGGGAAACTTAGTTGCAGCTGCCTTGAAGAAATAAAATATAGCACTAATATGAAGCTGAAGTGTAGGCTCTTCTACTTGGCTTGCAAATGTGCAAGCTATACGGAATAAACAAGGTTCAAATTGAAGGTGATTCGATGATGTTGATTAATGCATTAAGAAGGAAAGGCTCTTTGAATTGGAAAATTGAGAACATACTACAATAAGTGTGGCCATTGTTGAATTCCTTAGTAGACTGCTTAGCTCAACATGCATATAGAGAAGTCAAAAAGGAGGTAGATTTTCTTGCAAACTTTGGAATAGATCATAAGGAGGAACATATTATACATAGCAAAGTAGATGCGTGGGCCTCTTTTGGATCACTGTTTAATCTGTAACACTAGAGTGCTATGCCCATCGTCACACTTTTAGGCCAACATCCCACTTTGCCAATTGTGGCCAGAGTAAGGGATCTTCAATTGGATTTTGTCCAATCTCTTTTTCAAACCATAGCAAAGATATGATAACGGCTCATGGGATACAGTTAGGAGCATTCATTATCCTTAGTGACGGTGGTGTAGATGGATTGGTAGTTTGATCTCACATACATGACCGATTATGGAAAGTACTGGTGGTGATGGCTCATAATGATTTGGCACGAACAAATGAATTCATTTTAAGAGAGGCCGAGAAGGTACCATTCAACATTTAACATCATCTTTCTCTATGGTATTAGGAAATATGGATATGACTGGTCTTAAGGAAGTGACAAATGGCATTCCTTGGGCCCATCAAGGAGAGGCATCTGTGAAAAGTCTTCAAGCCCAAAGCAGAAATCACCATTTTTGCTACTCAATGGATGCTAGGGGAGGAATTCCTGTTAACAGATCACATGTATAGGGTAAATTCCGATACATTGTCGATGTTTGTCGGGATTCTTTTCGGTTTGGGAGTAGAGAAGGAGGAGGTTCATGTGATGGCTAAAGCTTTGATTGACAAGAAATTCTTGGGTGGCTTGACTCCAACCTGAAATGTGCTGTGCTAGGGAAAGGCTTCCTGCTACCCAATATTCCTTGGCTGGTGGAAAAATGCACTATTATGGGCTTGCGGATCGCCTTCATCAGCACCAAAGAGGAGAGGAATGAGACAAAACGAAGGAGAAAGGGATAAAAAGCTCTCTTGTTTCTTAAAGGAGTTGCTGGATTATCGACCCTTGGAGATGTGGATTGGAGCTTTGCTCGAGACCTTGCACAATCTGCTATATTTTGAAGACTTCAAAATATGGTACAGTTAGAAGACAAATAGTTTGGTTTTGTTAAAAATCAATGTCTGTAAAAACTCTTTGTTATGCCTCTTTGTTCATAATATATTGTGTCATTTTGTCTTATAGATTTATATAGGCATAGGATGTAGAAATTGTCTCCCCTGTAGAGGGTTTTATTTGTAATGAAATTCAAACCCGATCTTGGGTTTCAATCATGTACTTATTTCTTTTTGATATCAATATATATGGGAGTGGCTCCCAAGGCCACAATTTAACAACAAAAAAAATTGGAATTTAGAAATGGTAAATTTACTAGTTGGGTAACAAAATCTCAGTAGATTGCTTCCAAAAAAAGATTCAATGGAAATGGGAAGCAAATGATTAAAATAAACTGCATAGAGCACCACACTCTAATTCCTTAATAGATTTTAGTTGGATTTGTGTGAGTGCTGTGAAGAACAAATTCAAATAATCAGAGTTGCATGGACACGGATATGGCATCGGATATGGATACGACTATTTTTCAAGACCCCTAATATGGATACGGCTAGATACGATATATATATATATATATATAGAGAGAGAGAGAGAGAGAGAGAGAGAGAGAGAGAGAGAGAGAGAGAGAGAGAGATTAGCAATAAATAATATATATTTAACAAATATATTATATATTAATAAATTAAAACTTAAATTAAAAGTTAAATGTATTAAACTTAATAAATAAATAAAATTTTACAATGTAAAGCAAAACAAAAAAGCCAAAAGTTAAAAAAAGTATCACCAATTAATAAAATTTGCCTCTTCCTCCGTTGCTTAATAAATAAAATTTTACAATGTAAAGTAAAACAAAAAAGCCAAAACTTAAAAAAAAGTATCACCAATTAATAAAATTTGCCTCTTCCTCCATTGTTTAATAAATAAAATGTACAATGTAAAGTAAAACCAAAAAGACAAAAATTAAAAAAAGTATCACCAATTAATAAAATTTGCCTCTTCCTCCATTGCTTAATAAATAAAATTTTACAATGTAAAGTAAAACAAAAAAGCCAAAAATTAAAAAAAGTATCATCAATTAATAAAATTTGCCTCTTCCTCCATTGCTTGTTGATACTATATCTCCAACTTTAGAATGAATGCAATTATTTGAGTAAATACGATCGCGTAGAAAGACATATTTCCGATCATGTGCATGCTGGTCCAGAGTAGTTCCCCGCAACAAAAAATCAGCATGCCAGGTCATGGAACAGTTGCTTGCGGCATTTTTTAACATTCTAGGGTTAATATTTTTGGGATACAACACAAATATCATTAGAATGCCGTATCTGTGCGTATCCAGCACGGGAAAAAAAAATTGGGTTTTTTTTGGTACGATCGGATACGATATCCAAGACGTATCTGAGCTGTATCCTACGAGTATCCGTATCCGATACGGTGATATGCGTACTAAGGGAGAGGGGGTGGCATATCCGGTAACTGTGCAAATAATAAAATTTGCAGCAAGGATGGAAAACAAATTAACAAACGCTTTTGCAAAATTGAGACAATAAAGACTTCATTAATATCAAAGTTTTAAAAAAGGGATTTTTGTATACAATCAAGCCTTTGAAGGGCATCAATTTTTAATATTAGCCAAAACTATACAAGAATTACAAATTTGGAAGGGAAACACAGAATAAGACAGCAAGTGAAGAATTTGCACCAAATAAATGGCTTTGACAATGGGCTTCTAAAATCTTACATAAAAGATAAAGAATGATGACAGTTAATGGGTGAGAGAATGATAGCAAATGAAAAATCAAAAAGATATGCATACCAATATCTAATGTTCACAAAAGATTTTTTCATTCAATAGAGTCTTCCTAAAATATTTCTTCTTTCTTGTATGCTACTTGTATAATCTTTTGTGGGCAGCTAACTGTGGTGGTTGAATGATGCTGGTGTGTTGCATGTCCTTTTGTTTTATTTTAAAGCCGAAGCTTTAGAAATGAAATCCTTGCAAATAAAGCTTTGAAGATAAAATATCTCATAATAAAAGCTAAAGCTTTTTATAAAGCAGATAGCTTTAATTATTTTTATGGAACTTGATTTCTTACCCAAAAAAATTCTAAAATAGGCTTTTATATTCAAAGTATTTTGAGTGATTTATTGTGCTTGCAATCCAATGTTTGAAAATCTTTGGTGGGATCAAAGTTGGTCAAACTAGCTATTAGAGTTTTGAGGGCTGATGCCTGCTGATTTTTATCTTTAATAGGATGGTTCAGATTAAGTGCCAAGTCCATTAGGAAAGCTTTGAAAAGACAAGCTGCATTGTGGGTCAGAGGATTTAGCTTTGATCTAATGGGGAGATCTTTTGTTAAGTGAAAAGATGAGAGTGGAGCAAGGGCAAGCGTGGACCATGAATTGTGAATTTTTGATTGGATGGTAAGTGGGGTCAAGATATTTTAGGATGTCATAATTGAGCAGGCAAGATAGTTGATTGTAAGATGATCTGACATTCGAGAAAGCTTTTAATGGGCCTTAATTAACTATAATCAAACATTAAACATTGTCTATTTTTGACATTTTAGGATGTCAGAACTTAAGGAGCACCTGCTCTTAGATTATAAACAGATCAACATTCAAAAAAGGTTTAAAATTCAATGGTGTGGATGGATGGTGGAGATTTATCGTTGAGTTGACTAAAGCTTTAGAGCAGGACTGAATCCTAACCATCATTGTTTTTTGAAAGATTGGATGTTCAATGTTGCTGTTTTGAAGCTTTGAAGTTCCATATAAGTGAGAAAGTATTAGCTGTTAGATCGATTTTGGATCAATGGCTGTGATCGGATTTTGAGCCCAACTTTTGCAAAATATGATCTCAACAAAGCTTTCACTGCTGTTTTAAAAACTAATTCTAATTTGGGAAGTCACAAAGCACAGTAGGTGGCTGAGATGTCATGCCTACAAGATCAAGTGGACTGAATTCATCTTCCTAGGAACCACCAAGTATAAAATAGTTCCTTCTCTAAAAGATCATGATCAACATAGAAGTTATTAGAGCCTTTTCTTCATGTATTAATGTGAATATTGCACCCTACTTTGTTTGCAACTGTCTGGTATCCCAAGAAAAAATGTTTTGGCTCCTATCCTCCATTGTTGGAAACTCGTAGAACTTCTCAGCACATTGCTGAATCATGTTAGAACATACCCAAGTTTCACAATAGGACCTAGGAACAGGCTATATTCCTTTCATTAACCATATTTTTCAACTCTTAATGATACCACAATTTTCTCCCAAAATTAATTTGAACAATGATTCATGTTGGGAGACTCAAACATCAAGGACCATTGACTGAACTTCACCACATTTTTCAAAAAGGGGTCCGGATGAGAATGGCCTATTTGGAGATTACTACCCCAACCCTTGGTACTTGTCTCACGTATCGGAAACGCTTACCCATCTTGGAGACACATATGGGGACATCTCTAGATGTCAGGGGACTTCATAAGAAGTTTCTTTGTGTCTCTATATGTCCCTTGGAAGTTTCCCTTAAAAATGGTGAATCTTCTATAGAAGTTTCTTATATATATCATATAAATTACATTGGTTATTTTCCTCCAGTGCTGATATTTGGTTGACAGGAGCTAGAAGAATTAAAAAAAGACACTAGGGCTTGTGATTTTCTATTTTTTCCATGAAAGTGAATGGATTCTTTTTCTAGCAAAGAAATTTCTTATCAACACTCAACAAGGTATGTGTAAGAAGAAAAACAATAAAAAAAATTGAGGTGCTATCTAAACTGAAGTTTTACCAATTGATTGATAATATAGCCATTCCGAGTACCATGCTTTCAAATGATGGCATTCCCATCCTGGTTCCCATCTAGAACATCTATTTGATTATGGTATAAAATTTAATTGTTTATGTCATGATACTGATTATCAAATATCAATTTAATTAATCACTGCTTTTGTGGATATTTAGTTCAGTACTTTAAAGTGTTAGTGTTTTTAATTTGAAGTATTTTAATTTTTTGAGTTTGTATAGCCATTATGTATTTTTTTTTCTAAATTTAAAGAATCAAATCAGTGATTTTAGAAACTCACTGAGTACTTGTGGGACTTGTGAGAATTTTTTCCTACTGAGTAACATGACCTCAAACTTGCCAATTTTATGTGCCGAGTTTCCGGGAGTCTCCTCACTGTGAGTACTTGGCTAGTCTGCCACATGGACTTGCCAAATGTGGGAAATCCGACCATGCCATTTCCTCACGTAGCATTTGCAAATTTGTTTGAGTAAATTCGAATGAGTATGAAGCAAATTTCTGCAATTTAAGGATTCTAGGTTAGAGTTTCTTTCCTTTTTTTTGCCAAGCATTGCAAAGATCTTATTTCTTTCCTAAATATTGAATTTAGGTTTTTAAGCATGTTTTGAAAACATTGAATTTAGTTTTCATAAATATTAATGCTGATTTTAAGTTGTTTATGAACAAAATGCTGATTTTTTTTTTCTAGTTAGGCTTTATCAAAATACTGTAATACAATATAAAAATGTTATTTTGCTTCAATTATCAATGCTATTCATTTATGTTTGAAATGTGAAATATTTTATGTTTTAGGTGAATTTTTTTTTTACCTGTGTGGCCTGTAGGATTTATGTTTGGGGTTCAAAGCATTATTTTTTAATTTAAAATGTTGTTTTTTTGTACTAGAAGTGCTGCCTTTAATTATTTTTCTAATTTTATGAATGTTAGGTTTGCATTTAGCAAGTTACCATACAGTGGCATCAACATCAGGAATGCAAGTTGATTTGCTGATGAAGGGGATGCTGCTTGGAAACATGGCATACTGAGACCAACCTCGGGGACTGTTATTTGCAATTATTGTGGGGAGAAGATGAATGGAGGCATCAGTGGACTCAAGTATCACCTCACATGTATTCCTTGCCATGATGGTAGAGCATATCCCAATGCCACGACTAGGGTAGAATGAGAGATGTAGGCAACCCTTGCATTGATGGATTAGAAGAAAGTAGAGGGGATGAGGACAAAAGCAGCCATTAATTCCAACTTGGTGTAGGAAATAGAGGTGTATATGATAGAGATTGTGGGCTTTAGTTGTGATCTATGCATTCATGGCACATCCACCTCATCTAGCTTGAGCAAAGCTCAATCATATGACTTTTTTGTACCTTGAAACTCATTTGGAGTACAACCTTTCCTTCAAGATACAATGTGGGACAAAGAGATACACGAGGAAGCAGATAAGGCTTGTGCTAATTTCTGGTTCTACAACTACCTTACTTTCAACATGGTGAAGAGCCCCATACTAGGAGTAATTGATTTGACATTAATAGTTGTAGGGAAAGGGTACAATGCACCCTCTCCATATGATTTAAGTGGGTGGTTGCTTTAGAATGTTGTCACAAATGCAAAAGCAATGTGGAAAGAACAAAGGAAGTAGTGGCACAAGTTTGGATGCACCATACTTACAGATGGGTGGACAAATGGAAGGAACCACACACTCGTCAACTTTCTAGTGGCTTTGAATGGTGAGATGTTGTTTTTGAAGTCCATAAATGCCTCTAATAAGGTAAAGAATACAGAAAATTTGAGTGTAACTTTGGTGGAGATTGTGTTAGAGGTGAGCATTGAAAATGTGGTGCAAGTTGTAATTGGTAATACAACGACATATGTGGCACTAGAGAGATTGTTTTAGGAGAGGCATCCATCACTTTTTTGGACCCCTTGCGCTGCCCATTGCCTTGATCTTCTTTTGGAGGACATGGGCAAAATTGATTAGGTAAGATCAATTGTGGAAGAAGCTAGGAACATCATAAAATACATCTGTAATCACCCTTGGGTTCTTACTTTAATTGGAGATCACATCAAGGGAAAGAGCTTGTGCGAGTGGGAGTGACATGGTTTGCAACTAACTTCTTCACATTGCAAAGCATTTGTAGTTTGTTAACACCTTTGAAGTAGATGTTTGTGAGCCAAGCATGGCTAGATTTATCGTATTCAAAGAAGGCTGATGCAGAGGGTCACAAAGACAATTTTTCATGATGTCTTTGCGATGAGAGCTATAGAATTATCAAGGTAACTTCAAACTTCAATTTAAATTTAAAATTGAATTCTTTAATTTTATTTTCTAAAGTATTTATTTTAATTGTACCTTTAATTTGTTTGTAGGTGTCAAAGCCTTTCGTGAGGGTTTTGCATTTGGTGGATGGGGAGCAAGATCTGATGGGATACATTTATGAGGTCATGCATTGGGCCAAGGAGGCCATCTAAAACTACTACAGGGGAGATAGAGACAAATTTGATCCCATTTGGGACATCATTGATTGGAGGTGGAACAATCAACTCTCCCAACCCATTCATGCAAGTACTACCTCAACCCCAAGTTTTTCTTCTCAGATGACTTCACAAATATTAATGGGGCGGTTATGGAGGGCCTCTCAACTTGCATTGAGAGGATGGCACTTGAGGTTGAGGTGAGGAACTTGATTATTCAAGAATTGCAAAATTACATGCAGACTAGGGGGAGGCTCTTTTGTTCACCACTAGCTATTCAAAGGAGATCTACCCAAACACTAGATAACAAAAAAATTGGAGTCTTCACAAGGGTATCTTATAATTATTGCTTACTTACAAACTTTTGAGTAGCTTATTTGTAACTTCTTATTGGGAAGATTGTGGTAGAAATATCCTACATCTTCAAAAGCTAGCCCTCTATATTTTGTCTCAACCTTATAGTGCTTTTGGATGTGAGTGCAATTGGAGGTTGTTTGAGGCCATTCACACTAAGAAGTGCAAGTTGTTAGAACAATGCCTTAATGACCTCATTTTTGTGCAATACAATCTTTCTTCGCACAAGAAAGGTGAAGGACATAGTTGGTCTAGAGCCTATAGACTTGGATGAGATTGATTTGTACAAATACTAGATTAGACAGGATGAGCACACCCCCAATTTTTATAGAAGATGAGATTGCTGATTTTCAGAGGCAAGCCATGGAGGGTGCAACTACAACAGAAGGAGACATTGGATTGGATGATATCATTGTAGATGATGTTGAACTTGAGGCAGAGGAATCATTGGCATCTAGTTCCAAGGTGGAGCTGCAACTTTCTAGTATGAGTGTGAAGGCACAACTGACTACAAGGAGTAGGACCTTGCCCCAATTTTTCACTAGAGTGGGGAAGAGGAAATTGTAAATTGTTGTAACTTGCATGGATATGTAATTACTAATTTATGATGATGATTTTCAATGACAATCATTATAAATTCATAATACATATCATATTTATTGGCTGACCATTGTATGTGCATGTTGATGCAATATTGTATCGTTTTTGTATTCAAATTTGATAGAAAACACTTCCCCAATGTTTTATAGACTCATTTGATACATCTTGTAATTGTCTTTTGCATAATATTTATGTGTTTTAAGGAATTTAAGTATTTTTTTAAGTTGTCAAGTTTTGCCAAGTTTGAGTCAAATTTGGGTTTGCCAAGTTTTTGAACTATTATTTAAATAATATTTTATATTTGTCATCTCCATGTACCCATCTCCCATTATTTTGAAAAATGGCATGCCAGTGCATGTCCCCATCTCTATGGTATAGTCCCCATCTCCTAGTAAATATGATCTATACTAATGAGAATTTTTCATGGGAGTTGTAGACCCTCATCATGGTATAAACTAGGAGAAAATCCTCATCAGGTTTTAAAATTCAACTTCTAAAATAAATCTATTAAAAGTAAAACTTAAAGGAAACCAAATACCATAACGTTAATGCTAGCTAAAAACTTTCAGGTTGCTTGTGCTTAGTATTTTTCTGCCTCTTAAGTTTAAAAATGAGCCTTAAAAGTATAGGCACATTTATAAAAAGTTTAGAACACTTTTTGAAAAGGTTGGAAAAACTTGGGGAAACATCAAGACTAATGTGATGTCTAGGTCTTGTCCTAGGTGGATAGCATTTATAAGGGAAAACATAGGAGAATAGTGGTTCAATTTATACTATTTAAGTTGTATACGCTAGTGATGCAAGAGCATCCTAATTTCATCCACAATCTTGTAGTTGATGGAGACTGGGTTAGAATCTCTAAAGTCTTAAGGGACTTGGCCCTAAGAGGACGTGCAAGATAGAATCTTTGCAAAAAGTGCGTAAGTGCACGCAAGTCCCTAAAAGTAGGTCTTGGTGTGGAAGTTGAACACTGCACGTTGAATGCAGGATTGGAGAATGTGTGAGGAAGTAGGAAGAATGATGCACACGAATGATGCACACGAATGAAGGGCACAAATGTACAAAGTCTGAAGACTAGTGGTAGAGCCTTGGAGGAGATGCACGATGGCGCATTTGGTTAG
Organism: Cunninghamia lanceolata; assembly: GCA_027924645.1. NCBI lineage: Eukaryota > Viridiplantae > Streptophyta > Pinopsida > Cupressales > Cupressaceae > Cunninghamia > Cunninghamia lanceolata. The sequence continues at coordinate 2,952,752 of BSBN01000589.1, read as the reverse complement.
ATGGTTGTAAGTGGTGACAAAGAGTTTTGTGAGAAGAATCTTGAATTACCATCCACGTGGTGGTATGGAGTTGTGGAAGAGTTATTGTAGGCCGTAGAGTAGGTGAAATTGAGTTTAGGTGGTGAGGAGTTTGGGTGGCAAAAGGCGGAGAGCGGGAAATTTGAAACCCTGCATGGGTATATGTACAACTGAGCATGGTTGTTGTAGAGTTAGCTAGTTAGCCAATCTGGGAGCTAGATGGTTAGCTAGTTAGTCGGAGTTAGTTGATTTTAAGAGCTTGTAACAAAGGAGAGAGAGGTTTCCAGGTCTGCGGATTGGATTGTGTGTGTGCAAGTTGAGAGCTCTATTGTAAAATTAAGGCAAGGCCCTTCTATAATATGTAACCGTATTCCTTCATAATAATGAAAATAATGGTTTTCATTCCATTGTGTTGTGTTGTCATTCTGTTGTGCATGTGAGTGATTGTCTAGAGTTGTGTGGTCATCCCTTCATTGAGACCCTCGATTGTGTATGCATCAAATGGTGTTAGAGACGAAGGTTCAGCCTGTGGAGTGGTGAGGAGTGTCACCTGGTTTCGGTTGAAGGTTCATAGACAAGAGCTTTTGTCTACTAGGAAGTGTGAATGTGGGTAGAAGGCAATGTCGTTGTCTTCTTGTGAAGGAAATTGTTGGGTAGGTGTAGTGGGAGTTGTTGTAGTAAAGACATCGACTGAAGCACATGGAGGTAGAAATAAGTCTTAGAGAAGGGAATTTGTTGTAGGGAGACAACCGGAGGCGTATCTTCCAATAGAGGACGCATTTGGTAGAAGGTATGGGAGGAGCAACTTGTTCTCCATCAAGGAAAGATGGGTAGACAACGAAGTGGAAGTAGGAAGATGGTAACAAAAAGTCATGATAGAGGAGAGCAATTGAGAGATGTAGTTGATGGCCAAGATCATGAAATTGAAGACTAGGATGGACATCTGTAGAGGAGAAAAGTGCAGGAGGAAGAAAGAAAAGCAACGTCAAGGGAGGAGGACGAGGAGGACACGCTCACACTCTTAGGAAAAAAGGCCTAGAGGAGTTGATGGAGTAGGTGCTTGGCATGGAGTGTGTTTTCATGCAGAAGGGGCTTAGAGACCCGCATAGGGTAGAGCTCATAGAAAGAAGGTTGTGTGACAATGCACCAATGGGATGGGGAGACCTCCAAAAATGGAGGTGCGCAAAAGCAATCCATGAGTGCAAAGATGGGACCAGATGGTCTTAGAACTGATGGATGAGATGGTCTATCTTGGTGAGCAACCTTGGTAGTTGTGAAGGTTGGAGGTTAAAAAGGCATGAGAATGCTTGGAAGGAGGATCGTGCACAATCCTTGGATGAAGGGGAGGTCCTTATAGAGGATGAGGACAAGGTGGAAGTTGAAGAGCTAGAAGAGGGGGAGGCTTTTGAGGACTTTTGTCTTGTAGGCACACCAACACTGGAGGTGGAGTAAAGAAGAAAATCTTCTGTTGGCTAAAGATGTGGAGCTTCTATGTGCGGTAGAGAGATGGTGGTTGAGAGTTGTCTGAGCAAAGAGCACCATACAAGTGTTGTGCATACGCCTGCACAAGTTGAAGGTGCAAAAGGTGCGAAGAAGTATATACTATGCAAGGAAGGGGTGAAGGATGAACTTGTGCAAGACCTAGCTAAGGAGGAAGAATTGCACCAAGAGAGTGGTGAAAGTAGCAAGGTGCCTAAGAGAGGCACAAGGGAGCAGAGGAATCACACAAGTGTTGTTGTATGGGGCTTGTGTTTGCAGCCCAAGGGAAGGAAAATGAAGAGCCAACCTAAGGTTGAAGAGTTGTCCCAAAGACAATTGGACGTTGCGTTGAGTAGAGGCTAGGAAGTGTGACGAGGGAAAAGGAGCATAGCTAGAAGGAACTAGCTGATTTATGTCAAAGTGAGGTTTGCATAGGAGGAAACCCATGAAAGTCTTAGAGGAGGACACACAAGTTTGGAGGCGCATGACAGCCAAGAGAAGTCAAAGGGAGGAGGTGCAATTCCTATTGTGCACAACATGCCAGACACAGGAGTAATTGATAGAGGGGATTAGCTAGAAGTTGATGGAACATAGTAGGTGAAGAATGGTTGATGATGATATTGGTCTAGAGGAGTGCAAAAGAATGCACAACAACAAAGGGAGAGGTGATGGAAAAGGAGGGGGACCACTGATGGCATCCAATAGAGCAACATAGTGAGGGGAGAGGGCGGTAGAAAGATTGCGTAGAGGTGCCCCGAGGAAGGTACAATAGAGGAGGAAGTGCCAGTAGAGTGCATATACCCTGGCTAGTGAGCGGTGGGATGAATAGGGAGAAGAAAACATTGGTGGAAGTGGATTGGATATGGCGGGTTGATTCCCATGAGGAGAAAGGGAAGAAATAGGAAGATGGCTAGATGAGGACCTAGCTATATGGAGGTTAGAGGGGAGTAAATGTATCGAAGCTATGAGAAGGACAATTTGTTACTTAGGAGGGGTCAACTGGCAGGAAAGTGTAAATGTATCATAGCTAAGGGAAGAGTTGTGGCCATTATCCTTAATGGCTGAAAGGCTGGTTCTACCACTCATTCCTAGCTTGTGACTAGGGGCTCACTTCTTTTCTACTTGGGGATTTTGATGTAGGAGCATCTCGGGTCCGTCCACAATCCTACAACTAAGGGAGACTAGGGTCATGTTTCCAAAGTGCTAAAGGACTTGGCCTTAAGAGGATGTGCAAAACGATTCTGTGTAAAAAGGGCATAAGTACACACAAGGGCCCAAAAGGAATTCTTGGTGTGGAAATTGGAGATTGTGCGATGAATGCAAGATTGGAGGATGTGTGAGGAAGTAGGATGTGTGTGGACTAAGGTCGGTGATTGTAGTGATGCAAAGCCTTGGAGAAAATGCATGATGGCGCATTTGGTTGGATGGCCATAAGTGGTGACAAAGAGAGTACTTGTATGCAATGTGAGAAGAATTTTGAATTATGGAGCCGTGAAAGAGTTAATGTAGGCTGCAGAGTAGGTGAAATTGAATTTAGGTGGTGAGAGGAGTTTGGAGGGAAAAAGGTGGAGAGCGGGAAATTTGAAATCCCACATGGGCATACATACAGTTGAGCATGGCTGTTTTAGAGTTAGCTAGTTAGTCAATCTGGGGACTAGATGGTTAGCTAGTTAGTTAGAGAGGTAGTTGGTTTTAAGAGCTTGTAACTAGGGTGAGAGAGGGTTCCAGGTCTGCAGACTGGACCGTGTTGTGAGCCGAGAACTCCATTGTAAAATCAGGGCAAAGCCCTTCAATAATCTGTTATCATATCCCTTCATAGTAGTTAAAATAGTGGTTTTCATTTTGTTGTGCTGTGTTCTCATTCTGTTGTGCATGTGAGTGATTGTCTAGGGTTGCATAGTTAGGCATCCCTTTGTTGGGACCCCTGGCTGCGTCTGCATCAGCCAGCATGTGTTTTTTAATGTGTAGGTCTTTTACATTATCCAACATGGCTAACTAGACCCTTTTGATCTTGTTTGGCTTTAGCGTTAGTCAATGTTAAAAAGGGGGATAAATTGTCCTTACAAATTAGTAATTACAAAAAGATAGAAACAGGAGCCTGTTTTGATTTTCCATATCATATTACACAGTTGCAATATCTGACTGAAAGAGGCTCACATTTATCTTTTTAATTTTTTGAATAATCATGTTTTTCTTGTTGTGTTGGTCTTTATGTTAGATGCGAGCTTGTTATTTCAGCTGAAGGTGAAACAGAGAAGCTGGCATCAGGGTTACTTAAACCATTTCTCACACACCTAAAGACAGCTGAAGAACAAATTGCTAAGGGTGGCTATTCAATCAGACTCGAACCACCAACTGCATCTAATCAACATGCCACTTGGTTTACAAAAGGCACCATTGAGAGGTATGCTTTTGTTAAATGATGTGTCATTCTATGCAACATTATTAGGCTGTTCTGCATAGTGAGTTTTAGATTATATTGGACATATTTTTAGCCCTGACAGAGCTATTATTATTTTGGAAAACAGACACCTTTAGTACCCTGATCAAGACTATGATCAAAGTTACATGTAACCACAAAACCAGTTGTTTATGGATGTGTAAAATAATGTAAAGCTATAGTTACATAATTTGGCGAAGATCTTGCCCTGGATCTCATTTAAGTTCTTTGTGTTGTTAGATAAGAAGTTTCACAAGGATCAATCATTGTCTACACTGTTGATTGTTTTCTACTGAATGACAGATTTGTACGGTTTGTGAGTACTCCAGAGGTTCTTGAGAGGGTTGATACAATAGAGACAGAAATAATACAGATTGAAGAAGCCATTGTGATTCAGTGCAGTGAGGCTTTAGTGGTAAGCGGTCAAAAGTTATTACAGCTGAAGCTAGTTATATATTATTATTAACTAACTTGATGCTTGCTTTGGTTACAGCTGAAGCTAGTTATATATTATTATTAACTAACTTGATGCTTGCTTTGGCAGACTGAAGAGCAGACCCCTAAATCTATCTCTTCTCAACAGAAAGAAGGTACTGCATATTTGTGTGTTTTCGATGGTTGTTCAGCAATATTTTAAAAACTACATTGTTATCTTATTTACTTTCTGCATAAAAGACATTATTTCTTTGGTTTAGATTTTATACTTCAGAAAATGTGACTGTTCGGTTGTAAATTTGGAACAAATCCATCCCAAATTATTCAATACAAACAATATGCAAGTGGCTTTTGTTGAATGCTCACAATCAGATTGATCCTCCATGTGAAAGAATCAATGTGCAGGGCGTTATAGCGTCATATATTTTTGGGGTCTTCTAATCCCACATTTTTACCTTTTTAATATGTTGTTGATTCTGTCAATACGTTGCTGCATTGTTTTGTTATTTTATTGTATAAGTCTCTGTTATAAGGAATAAGATAGACAAATGAGATTTGTCCCTGAAAGGCAGATACATGGTTTTGATTAATGCTTTATCACTCTATCGACAAATAAATACATATTAATTAGCATTTGATTATGTTTCTACAGTATGTCTGAATCAACTGATTGCTTTGCGTGATTCAATGCAGCAAGCAGACCTATTCTTGATGAAGACTCAGAAAGTGCTATTGTTCCTTATAAGGTATGTTTAATAAAACCTTTTGAAGTTGACTATGTAGCTGTTAACACTTTTACATGTGGATGAGATTGTTAGATCAACAATTTAGTCATGGGAGTTGTACTTACTACTTAGGACTTCTAGGTATTTTGCAATGAGCCAGAAAACTTAGTTCAAATATACATTGGGTGCTTCTCGTCATGTTTTGTATTTATGTTCTTTCAGTCAAGAAGACATTCGGTTGATGGGACTGAGCCAGCACATGGAGGAAATTCAAAGTTATCTTTCTTATCCTGATATCCAAATTATCAATAGTCAGATTGTTATTATCACTCTAGTCATCTTGTTCAAACATTCCTGTTCTAAATGCATTTATTATGATTGACAGTAAGAAACTTGTGTTGAAGTGGTGTAATATTTGCATTTTTGAAGGCCTCTTAGTATAACATATGCATCCCACTTGTCTCAGAGCATGCTTGCTTAGGGTCTTGGAGACACGGAAAATTGTGTTGCAAAGAGAACAAGGAATGGCCTTTGCTCGAGCTGCAGCTGCTGGGTTTGACATGGAGCATATGCATGATTTATGTTCCTTTGCAGATTGCTTTGGGGCTTTTCGTCTTAGGTAATATTTTTTAGATCGCGATTATAATAATAGTTAAAAAAGAATATTGAAATGTCTGTAGTTGATCCACAAAACTATATTTAATTTTAGGACTCTATTAGAGATTATAATAATTAGATCTATCAAAGAAAAATCTAAATAATCTGTTTATTATAATTATATACGACAAATTCTGTCCAGAAGTCTTCTGTTAAAATGTATAATTTTCATGGAATTTTCACAACAATATATTAGCACAGTTCTTTACATTCCTCCAGCACTATGGTGGTAATGACTCAGGAGTTTTGCTGATTTCTTTTGCAACAGAGAAGCCTGCATAAACTTTACAAACTTATGGAAGAAAAAGCAAGAAACTGGGCTTTGGTTGGAAGAAATGGACTTAGAAACCATGGAGACCTCTTCAACTCGGTCAGAGTTGGCTCTTATGAATGCTTCTGGGATTACATTGACTAGTGAATCTGTTATTGTTCAGCGTTTAAAACCAAAGGACTTTCCTGATGGATGGTCTGATGTTACAAGTGAAGTTGGCAATTCAAAAATTTCTTCTCATGATGATATGACCATGCATGGAAAGTCAAATGTGGCCGAAGGTTCATCAGATGTCAATGGGGAGCACACTGGCTTGAATCATAGCAGAGGTAGGATATTCTGTATTTCTTTTCCCAAGCATTCATGCTAAGGTTATGTATGAGTTTGTTGTTTGCAAAGGTGATAGATAGCTATCTGCTGGAGTAATTTCTGACTGTAGGAGTGCAATGCTGTTTTATCCCCAGAGAACAGGTTATCTCTGGAAGGCCAGGTATCTCCAGCACTGGCTGGAACTAATGATTATGCTCAAGGCTATTTCCAACAGCCTATGATGCCTGTATGGCCAGGCCAGGCTCCTCAACACATGCAGAATTTTCAATCTCACGGTGTTGGACCTCGACCTACAATGCAAGGGCTTCCTGGGTTTCATATGCAAGGTACACCTTATCATCATGGTAATCCTTCAAATCCTCCCTTTTATCAGGGTGTATATCCTCAAGTGGATGATTATCAAGGTTTGGCTATGCCTCCCCAACATTTACTCCCCCGCTGGCCTCTATATGCTGAAGATCCCAGGTTTGGTACAGCTCAAAGGACAGAATCATCTGCCATGACTGGAATATCTTCTGATATGAAACATCATGCAATTAATGAGAGGGACAGAAATATAAAATCAGAGACTTCAGATACAGGAAGTCCAAAATCTCTTTCAAGGTCACCAAACCTTTTAGGTCAGGATACTGATTCTGAACCAGAGAGAGAATATATGCCCAGTCAAGAATTAAATAGACATCCGCAGCGAAGGTCCAAATCCCCACACAGAAGATCCTCTTCTCCACATAGGAAGATACAGATTGGGCGGGCTGGAAACAAGCGATCTGGCATGGTGGTTATTCGCAATATCAATTATATTACATCAAAAAGATCTGATCAAATAGGCAGAGAGGACATTTCAGAAGATTCCAACTCAGAGATGGATAGTAATGTTGAAGATGATCTTAAGCACCAAGCTGAAGATGTTCAGTTACGTGTCCATGATGTGATTGGCATTTTTGAGAAGAAGCGCAAGGAATCTGCAGAATCTTTGATGAAAAAGATAGGCTCTAAGCATTCTGCAGATAGTTGGAATTCCAGGAATAATAAAAGCAATAGTACAAGAAATGACTCTTCTACAGAAGCTGACCAAAAAGATGATGACAATGAGAGTTGGAGTGTCTTCCAGAAATATCTTTTGCGAGATGATGAATCATCTCAGAACAATATTGACAAGGTTGATAACGTAGACCAAGGTGGTAAGCCAAATACTGAAAATGTGGGAGACATGATTGTGGCTCACAGAGACAATCTAGGTTCAGAAGGTTGGGAAGCAAACAATGCAATTCTTCTTGAGCAAGAGTTGGTTTTCAAGAAGAAAGAACAGGAACTAGCTAAAGATTCATTAGTTTTACCTGAACGGGTTGGCGAAGATGCTTTATTGGATGGTCGGGGAATTGATGAGAGCGAGATATCCTCAATTCCCAAAAACTCAATAGCTTATGACGATCTGTTCATTTCTAGAGAAGCAGGGCAGACAACTTCAGCTGGCTCAGATCCATTTGCTAGTGGAGAGTTTAAGTATACAACCAATCAGCAGAGTGATTATCTATGTACAGACAAGAGTTATGGGCAAGGTATAGGGGATGATTCTTTCATGGTTTCTACTAGATCCATGCCACAGTATCAAGCTGGTAATGAGTGGAGGACAATTATGAACATTGATTCTGAGCTCCTATCAGCAGAAAAAGAGGAAAATTCCTCTCATGGTGTGCCACAGAAGCAATATGAAAATACAGATGAATATGAATGTGGTGAGCTGTACATTATGCCAGAGCGCATAGCTGAAAGGGAGTCCTTAGGTGTACTGTGGGATCCGGCTATGGACTATGAGATGCAGGCTAATATGGCTGATAAGGTACATCCCCATGCTGACCATACTGGTGTACTGGATGAGATCAAATCTCCTAAAGACAAGGCAAATTCTAAAATGAAGGAACATCGAAAAACGAAGAAGTCAGAAAAGGATCTGCAATTAAAAGCCATGCAAGAGGTATTGGAGAAAAGAAAAGCAGAAATGGCTGCCAGGAACCCAAGACTAGGAAAACCCAATCCATTAGCTGAAGCACAAATGCGTGCAGAAAAGTTACGGGTCTTCAAAGCCAACTTACAGAAAACCAAGAAGGAGATGGTACTTTTCCTGTCTCCTTAGCCACCTTTCATTTTCTGATCACTTAAGAGAAAATAACACTGACTATAAATTCAAGTAATTGTTATGAAAAATTCATTGATATTTTTGTGTGTATTGGAGCTTATATTAACTCTCTGATTTGTTGGGTAATGCATGATTGCAGGAAGAGAGAGAAAGAAACAGGCTTGAACAATTAAAGATACAAAGACAAAAGAGGATTGCAGCGAGACGAAGTTCCAGTCCAACTTCGTCTTCATCAACTTCACAAACCATGAAACCACAACTTAAGACTGGTCATGCAAATACATTATTATCTCCTAGCTCACAAAAAGGACGAACATCCAGAAACCTGAGTCCTGGAGGCTCTTTCCCTAGCCCATCGGGTTCTAGGTATATTACGAGGTCCTCGAGTGAAATAACAAATGATTTGATGTCCCGCAAGAAAAACCTACAAAGCCGCACCAAACCTACTGGAACTAGTCTTAGTAGATCTGTGCCATCCTTGTCTGAGCTGAAGAAGGAACAGGAAGGGACATCTCAAGCTAGTAGAAGATTATCTGCTACTAAGAAGAGCACCGATCAAATTGTTTCCTCTAAGAGTGTAAAAGAAGGTAGCATAAAACCTAATGGTACAACAGCACACTCAACTGCACGTGCATTAGACAACCTGGATCATAAGAAACGTCATTTAACTGCAACAAGGAAAAGCATTGTTACAGGAAGTGAATCAAAGGACAAGTTATTGAAGGGTTACTCAGATATGGATGCAAGCTTGCAGAAGTCTGCAAAGCACACCAGTGTGCTGGCGTTTCAGAAAGGAAAAGGAAGTAGCTTGGCTGCTGATGTTGGAAATATGAAGTCAAAGGGCAATTTGGAAACTAATATTTCAAAGAAACATGATAATGACACTGTATTACAAGCTGAAAAAACTCCAAAATACGATGAGCCAGGCAGTCTCACAGTTAGAGCAGAAGTTTCAGTTGAACTACAAGACCAAGAAAATGGTTCTATTTCAGACAAATCAGAAATGAAAGTGGGTCTTGGTCCAGGGTGCGTTCCTATTCATGTTCCAGCTTCAACTAATGCTGGGGATATTTCTAGTCAGGGGCAATTTGAGTCACTTTCTGAGTCTTGCCATGCCATGCAGCCCGAAGCAGTTTTCATTAGAACCTCAGAAACTTTGGTTGAAGAAAATGAGATTGAAAAGTTTGGTCAAAGAGAATCATTTCCTTTTAGTTCATTTAGTACGCACAATATTCCTCATTCTGCAGAATCTGATATAAGGGAGGATGAAAAAAATGTCTTGCAAGCTTCATCTTCAATAATTCAAAGAAGTAATACAAATGAATCATATCAAGCACCATTAGCGCGCATGACTTCCTTTGAGGATACATCTTACAATAAATTTAGTGCATATGATGCTCCTTTAGCCCCTGAAACAATATCTGGACCTCCTGGAATCTTCATTCCCAGGGATCCTGTTTCTGAATCAGATTTTCCAAATTCGAGTTCACTATTACAGAATGTGCCTAATATTCCACAGTCCATCTCACCAGCAGCTAACAGTGGAAGTTTGGATGCTTCTCATTCTCATCAAAAGGGGAGCTGTGGAGAAAAGGCTAAGGATAGTTCTAAAGGATTCAAAAGACTCCTGAAGTTTGGTAGGAAAGGGCATAATAGCTCAACATCTGTCAGTAATGCAGATGCATATCGGCTGAGAGAAATGGGAAGTAGAATGTCTGAAGATCAAGGTGGCAGACTTGAGGCAACTATTGATTCTGCAAACACAATGAGTGAGCTATCAGGGATAACAACTGGGGCAACATCAGATAATGGCATTTCTAGCCAAGGTAAACTGGTTGCTTATGGGATTTGGAAGCAACTTATATGCTTCAGGATAAAAATCTAGATGACTTGGCTTTTTCATTAGCTAAGACTTTTTGCAATAACTTATACCAATGTTATTTTAGATGCATTTCACCTCTGTTACTGCTAATCTAACAAGCCTTTTTGGTTTCTGGAATTTGAATGCTGCAGCACATTCTCTTGGAAGCCTTATTTCTCAGGATGATAATAGTTCTGTGACCTATACACATAAAGGTAAATGGGAGATTTGCCTAGATATGAAATATGCTGTGTTAGTTTTGTAAATTCTTCCTATGTGCTGACAGATGTTGCATTATATAATTATTTCATATTCTGAACCTACAGCATCACGCTCTTTCTTTTCACTTTCAAATTTCCGGAGCAAGGGAAGTGAAACAAAGTCTAGATGAGGTTTGTGGTACAAAACGGAAGGTCAAATATTGGCAATTGCTGACAGTTGTTTCAACTGGATGGCCCAAATAAATTTTCTTTGTGAGTATAGGCTCTTTGTTGAAAGTTAATATGTAATTTCTTCTAGCTATATTTCTGGTTCCACTGTAGATAGATTACAATTTCTCAAAAAATCAGTGACTGTTTTGTGTAATTCAAAGAGTGTTTAAATTTAAATCCTGTGAAGTTACACAGTTTGAATCGCCTCAGATACTTTTGGTAGGCTGCTTGCATATGCTTTTTATATTTCTTTGTGCTATATGATAATGTTGTATACATAAATTTGTGATGTTGTTGGAAAGTATTTTTCCAGTTGGCATTTGCTCATATTAGTTTTTGAGCAGTGAGAATGTTGGTGTTGTCTACCTAGTTACAACAGTGTTAATGACATGTATGTCCTATTTTGTCCTCAGCCCATGGTCTAGACTCTACATATTAGTTAGGAAGATATATGTTAATGCTTATTTTAATTTCAAGATATATGTGTTAGTTAATGTTCATTAAATCAAATGAGATCAGGAATATCAAATGTGAGACAATGCACCTTCATACGGTGGACCCTATAAAATATGAAGTTGCCAAGACTATTCTATGTCCTCTCCACTTCTAAATTAGCACACTGCTCTCACCAATAACTATTATCATCCCCCAACTTAGTCCTAGGCTCATTAGAGCAGGGATATGCACCCCCCTTTTTTGTGGGGAATGGGGAAGGGGGCAAGGAGACTGCATGGCTTCCACTCAGAGCACTTCCCCTATGAATCCACTCTTTTTTCAGATGTTGTCTCCCATTACACAAATCAGATACGTAAGGAAGTTCTGCTGCAATTTATTCTGCACCATGCCCATAACAAGATTGCTAGGCCTTCTTTCCCTGCCATAAAAGAAACTAGCCCTTACCTTAGGGTGGAAACCCCGCCAAAGGTATTGTGTTCCATGAATGAAATGGAAAATGAACACTGACTAACTCAAGGAAAAAGCCCTTATTTGTAGATTTGTGGGGCTTTTCTTATACCGAAGGGATACTTCATGGCTATCTTCTCCACCAAACAAGAAAATGATCAGGTTTTTCAAGGAGGCCCATGGTTTATGAGAAAGTCAGGTTTCTTCATGAAGCATTGATCTCCTGCACCTTTGATCGCATTTAAGATATTCTTAGCATAGTTCTAGTATGGGTCATGCTTCTTAGTGAGTATTGGCAAGAATCTATCCTAAAAGAACTGGAGTAATAAGTGAGTACATTATTGCCTTTGAATTTATCAAGTCTCCCGGTGTTCATAACTATGGAAGGATATGTATCAATATTGAATTGGAAAAATCACTACATGTCTGTATCATCTTGGACACGGAGGAGATTGAATGAGAGCAGAAAGTAGATTATGAGAATATTCCTTTTTAGTGTAGCATTTCCATGACATGGTCATTTGCTCCACATCAACTACAAGAACATAAAAGGTACACAAAGAGATGAGAGAGCAACTTCGCAAGAACCCTATCAACAACCAACTGGTCTTCCCAAAGAGGTACAAGTGTCCAGTCATGAAGGCAAAAACTTGCAGAGCTTGGACAAATTATAGGTGGCATATGGATTCCAAGGGAAACCTTGACACAGAGGGAACTACTCACAACCAAAAACTCTTTCCATGCTTTGGCCTCACAAGAAGACAATGAAATGGAAAACGTCAAAGTTGAATAGCTAGACAAATCATCAAAATCTTTTTAGAACCAACTTGGGACCAAAGAACCAAACGCTCTAACTCAAATAGATAATCTCTATGCACCAAGCTCTTATCAAATACTTTTCATAGCAACAACTAATGCTTCAAAATTAATAATTTGAATCTTGATTCTCTAGTCCAAGCCTTTTGTTAAAAAACAAAAGTCAACACCAAAAGTTTCCAAGTAACTCTTGTGGGAAGCACTAGGAAGTTTAGAGAGGACAAACCACAAAGGGGTTTACATAGATTTAGAAGAAACACAAAAGAAACACAAACACTTGTCCTCAAGGAGCACCTTGTTTGAAGCTCTTGAATGGTCATTACCAATGATGTTTTGACGACAAATACACAATTCAAGCTAGTATAACAATGAAGTTTGGTAGAGTTAGACATTTCTTGATTTTGGGAAGCTTTTCTATGAAATTTTTGAAATTGGAAGTTGAGTTTTGATCTCTAATACCTCTCGTAATAAGATCTAGACATCACTATTGTTGATTTCATAGTTTTCAAATCTTGATCTAGCAATATTGTGGGGTTGAAGAAGGGCGATTCCGCTTGTAAAGCAGTTTCATTGAGTGCGCAATGATGACAAGACTCAAGGAAGAAGCTCGACTAACTCCATGCCAGCGGTCACAGTAGGACGAGGGGGGAGTGGGGTAAGTGTTAATCGGGAAGTTACATCAACCCCAACATTGGCAAGGGGGAAGGATCATACCGGAAAGAAGGGGGAAATAGAGGGGGGGAGAGGGGTACTCTATCGTAGGACGACCATTGCCAACATTAACATTTGGAGGATGTATCATATAAAAACTCTAGATCGATGGGACATACAAAGTGATAAGAGTGGTCTCATGTTATGTATATAATCGTATAATCCATTTCACTGTCCAATTCACTCACTATATATACAACTACAACTAGTTGATCTTACTCATGCTTACCTTGCGTTGGAGGAATTTCGTTAATATAGTTAGATCAAGACCCTGAAGAGTTTCAACAAGCATTGTTTGGGTTCAAATTTCAAAGATGGGTTGAGTTGATCCTAGGGGGAATGAGGGAACTTGAATACGCAATGAGAGTGGGATGGACCACTACCGCTACTAATGATTCTTGGGTGTTATACTGTAAATTTTTTCAACACTTTGTTGTACCCCATTCAAAACTCGAACTGTGTCATAAACTCGTGGTCAAATGGTTGTTTGTCTATCAAGTCGTCTTGTGCACATCCAATAAATGTATTATCTAAATCTAATGTTTAGTCGTCATTGTCAAAAGATTGAAATGTTGAAGTCCAAAATGTCGAGTTGTTTGATCGCCATGTCCAGTGATTGTTTTCGGTCAAGTTTAGTCGTCGTTAAATATTGTATTGTCAAAATCAAGTCATCATTCCAACTCTGTGATCATCATGTAAAATTCTCAATTGTCGTATTTTTGTGTTTTTTCATTAAATTTTAATTTTAATATAGTAATTTATAATTAATAATTTATTATAAATTATTATTGAAATTAAAATTTTTGTTAAATATTATTTTAGTTTGAAAATCCTAAAAATTAAAAATTATAAAATATGTTATTATTTTTCTTAATTGTTATTACTAACAATTTATAATTAGTAATTATTGTTATTAAAAACTATATATATATATATATATATTAAAAAAAGCAGCAGTTCAAAAGTGCTTGCCAAGCGCCCCACACGTGCCTAGGGCAAAGCAAATAAAATAAAAAAATTAGAGCAAAGGCGCCTAACATGCCCTCTTGGCACACCTTGCCAAACAAAAATCATTGAAAAATGTGCTTACATCAACTTCAAACACCACACGCCTGTGCAAATCCACAAAAACAAGCGCGTCGTATCATTCAAATGCCCAGTCAGCAAAAGTATCAATCAACATATACCAGTATGGAAAGGCAACACCTGCTAGAAAGAAGGTTGTCGATGAAATTTGAAGGATCAGAAAAATCATCAAAAGACAAAATGCTCAATCAGCTATTGTAGCAAGGTAAAGTATCCAAAAAGAATTGCAGTATTAAATAGGGGCGGACATATTGAACTTTACTTGAAAAACCATTGTAGCTAGTAAGAAGTCAATGCCCTAGCAAGGAAACTCACGTCCTAGCAATGAAGGGTAATTCATATTTTAGACTTCGAGTTATCATCAATTGAAGGGAAATCTTTTGGATTCAAAGCATCAAGCGATTCTCAGAATTGTAGAAAATTGTCAAAGATTTCATTAGAGGATTCGTCAGAAAATCATCCAGAGCTGCCTGAAAAATTCTATATTTTTAGATCGTCTATTCAGAAATTTGCTAATTTTAGCATCTGCTATTTTTACTGTTAACTGCGGTTGGCTTTTTGTTTAGTCACCATGCAAGAGATGTGAGCATAAAGTCGCAGTTTGCAATAGGTTTGATCTACAGTTGCATGTTTTGATTGTCAGTTGAGCTGACAATTGCATGGTTTAGTTTAGAATTAGTGGAGCAAATAATTTATAATAAAATTGCACTTCATGTAATCGGTTTTTGAGCTAGAATAGGAATTCAGTTAACTATTTTATTTATTTTCATGCATTTGTTTTGTAAACAGTATAAATAATTGCTTTTGCACATAGATTAGGAGGGATGGATAATCGAGTATAATTCAATTATCAGAGTAGTAAAGGAGTTGTTTAAGAGAAATCCGTTGTATCAGTGAATGGAGATAATGAAATATCAATTTTCATGCTTGCATTATGCTGAAATAGCTATTTGTTGAGTACTCATTCTTATTATGGATTTTGTGATCAATTCCATTACATTTATTATGCCTATTTTGGTGATGAATGTTGATTGAAATATGTCGATATGTGCATTGAAAGTCGAGTCACTTCAATAAGTTTTCAAGTTTTGTATTGTAGGCAAAATTGAAGACATGGCTTGTAACTTTGTATCGAGCCATACATTTGATTTAACAGCGACATTCATGTTCAGGTGTTAATCTATTCAATCGATTTGTTTAGGCATTTATCTTTTCAATCTGCATGTACTTACCCTGTTCAGTTTTTGAATTTAACTGAACGATGTAAGCATCTAGTAGTAGAATTTTCAATTCTAGTAAAGAACACAATTCTTTGCTTCGTGTTGAAAGCGCGTTTCAGCCTTTTGCACACCACAAATCCAAAAAGATTGTATATTTATGTTTATTCAGCATTGACTTGAAAACACCTCTGAAAACATTGTAAAGTTTGTAAATTGCAAGTACATGTACAATTTTAGGTTAGTTTTATTTTATAGGGAGCTTCCCCAAAGAGCGGTTCTACTACACATTTGTTCCATTTTGCGTCGTATTGAAAGGTGCAAAATAAAATGCCAACACACTTCTTATCAAAAATAGAAATTTTATTTAAATGTTTTTGGGGTTTCCTTTGGCAGGATATCATCAAAGAAGATGAGAATGAATACATTGTAGGAGAGCTCCAAAAATAGAAATTTCATGTAAATGTTTTTGGGGTTTCCTTTGGCAGATTTAGGGTTTTTTTTGCTTTAGGTTATACATTGTAGGAGAGCTCCAAGTGTTCTATCTTGTTCTTATTTTGAAATAAATCTAGTGTAGTAATTTGCCATAAGCCCTCTCTGTGTTCACAATCATAGTTGAAGGCATGAATTGTTGCAAGGATCAATCCATTTTTGGTTATCAAGTGCCCTACGTTTTATTTGTTTTTGTTAGGCTTTTATTTTTGCGTTTTTTAACCATTATTCTTTTTGGAAGGTAACAAGAGGTATCAAAGCTTCAATTGATTTTGTTTTGCAGTTGTTGCCAAATTCCCAATGGTTGTTTATTGAGAAACAATTCAAATTTTGTGACCAAGGACAAGCTGAATGATTTATTTCCTAAGCACATTGACGATGTGCTTGAGAGATTCAGTCCATATGAAAACAATTAGTAGATTTGAAGCACTCAAATCAGTCAAGCACCATTTTGGGCACCATTTTGGACGATGATGAGGATGTAATACATAAATTTTAGTAAGGGCATTAGCAGGTAAAAACACACGACAAATTTTTCGTGTAAACAAATGCAACAACACAAGGTGATACAACATGCACACACACACAAGTGTAGTTGTCACACATGACTATACTAACACAGGGACCAAACACACATGGAAGAGACGTATAGGTGACACACAAATAGAGAGATGACCTAATCTCATCTATGAAAGGTGGCACACATTACGATGCGACACTATCACACACACTATTAAAAGACTAAACTCAAGAAAAGGAGCACAACACAATTCATTCGTTTAACCATTAATTAATTCTCTAAGATGAAGTATACTTAATAAAAAACACCATATTCCTTTTTGTAATATAATGAATAAGATGCTAAAACCCTAGTTACATAATTAACCTTTCCTTTCTTTCCTTAATACACATGAAGGCACAAGAGATAAACATAAATGGTACACTTAATACAAATACACTTCATTTCACAATTACTTCTATTAGTTAGGAGATAGAGATTACCAAACATTCAAATTGATCCCATTTCATTTCATTCATAGGACATAGTAGGAGGAAAATATTTTTTTACCTTCTACACATAGAAGATTTCACTCTCATTTCATATGTAAGATAGAACTATAGAGATCATAACATTCTTTCTCATTATCTAATTGAAAGATATATATTAATTACCTTAAATGTAAAAGTAAATTAAATTACATTACATGAGGTGCATTAATTAGACTAACAAAAGCTAGGTTTAATACAAAAGAAAAACTAGATTAATTTAATCACACACAGGAGTTGGGTTTTATACAAATGAAAAACTAGATTAAGACATTTGAATTTTGATTACGTAAAAGAAATATATTTAGCAATATTGAATATGTGAGGAATCTTGAACAAGACAAGAAACAATGCATAAATAATAGAAAGTGTAGAAACATAACACTTTGGATGAAAAACATAGAATTGGATGAAATTGTGACTCATGATGATATTATAGTTGCTCGAGGTTGTACGGTTGTGAAAATGTTTGACACAAACAAAAAATACAATAGTTTGCACAATGACAAAAAACCTACAAACATAAATGGTGAGAAAACCAAGGCAATTAAGTAGATTACTAAGATGTTACAAAATGTATATAAAGCTAAACAAAATAAGTAAAATGATGAAGGAAAGTGAGGAATACAAAAATGCCAAATTCAGAGAAGAAGCCCACAAATCCACCTGTGTATGGGACATGGGAAAAAGAGGTAAATGCATAGGAGTTTGCCAAAGTAGTCAAGCCCCTATTTTAGTCTTTTGACCTCCATGGGTAGTCAATAAAACAATATAGTTTGTGTGCACTTAGCTTATGTGCATTTAGAACTAAGAGCAGTAATGAAAATGACAATAGGAACAATACTAAGTGTCTCTACTATTATCCTTGTGTGTATGAAAGAGAATGAGGAGATGTGAGATCCAGGAGTGTCATATAGACAATACAATAATAGAAAATAAAAGAAGGTTGCAATATCGCCTTCTCAAAGAGAAGAAAGAGCAATAGTCCAACATCTAAATGAGAAGAAAAATTGCAAGTGTTAATCCTAGAAAGAGGAACTAGCAATTATCCAAATATAGAAGTTAGGAATAATAATCAACAAGCTTCCAAATAGAAACTTAGAATATAAGAAGATTTGCAATATTATCAAAACAAAGTAATGATATCGTTGGGATGAGGAACTCAATCAAGCAATTAGTATAATCAATGCCAAGAGAAGCAACTATTTCAATGTTGATGGTAAAGTACTAGAAAAACCTGGAAGGTGTTAGAAGATGAAGTGATTTGGAAGAGAAGACTATCTAAGCAAAAACATTAGTTCAAGAGGATTAAAATTGAAAACCCCTTTCAAATCCAATTTGAAATTCACAATCACGAATTGCTATTTTGAGCAATGAAGTCAAGAAATGGCAGTTACGAAGTCGAGAGGCACTGTACAAAAAATCGTTATGCAAAGAGTTGGTTGAAAATGCATTTGACAAAGTCGTCGGAAGGTGGCCGTTCAAGTGTATAGACACATGATGAATCCAAAAACATGGTGATGTTTACACGATTGTGATTTTGTCCTAAAATGGACAAAATCTAAAAAAATTAGAAAATGACCATAGGTTACAAAACTTGTATAAAAATATGTAAAAAATATAAGAAAAGACAAAAATGACACAAACAAAGATAAAACTTGACACTTGGATTAGAAAAAAGGCTATAAGATGGGTTAAAAATGTGTCCTAAAACATGCTATAGGAATGGATGCTAAAATATGTACAAGTTGTAGTATCAAAATTGTAATGTGTGCAATTTTTGACATTACATTTTGCCCTCACTTTAGGGGCTTGTGCCACGAGGACAAGAAAAAATTATAACAAGAAATATGTTGCAAATACTTGATAATGCTTGAGAATAATAAGCCACTTCGAGGGGGCAAACCTCCAAAAGTCTTCAGTAAGAATAAAATTCACATTATGATGTTAATAAACTAACCACTACCTCCTATATATACCATACTTATGCCATGGATGCCACCCAAGCTGACTTAACTACCTATATAAGACTATATTAATGACCATTTAACTTTATTAAGAGTTATGGTAGCCACAAGTTGACTACTCATACCTCTATGCACACTATAAGATTAAGGGCATAACATGCCCCCACCCTTCAAACAAGCATTGTCCTTGATGTTGATCAATTGTAAATGTAGCTACACAAAATATTCATCTTCCCATGTGGCAACTTCGACAAGCAAATGCTTCCACTTAATGAGGTACTCTGTGATTGTTCTAGTCCTCAGCTTCTTCGTTACATGTTTGGAAAATTAACTCAGGCTCCAAGATGGATCTTCCCTTTACATCTTACTCAGGTAGCACTATCTGTGTTAAAATTTTGTGTTGATCTCCTTGCCTCTTCATTCTGTTCAATGTCTTTGCCTTGTTCTCCTCCAGACTAGAGGGCACCTCTTGCTAGTGCTGAATGTGTTCTTCCATTGCTCTACCCTTTTGGTGTACCTTCAAATAAGAGATGAAGGATGATAGATGGTTACCTAGCACTGATTGAATGGTCTGATCAGGGTCCATTTTGGGATGTAATTCTTTTGGCCTATCCCTCAAAATAGCTTGGAGATTTGGTGATGTAGGAATTTGACCATTGCACTTCCAATGACAATAATTGAGCCACACCCCTATTGACCCCCTTGTTAAGCATCTTTTGCTTTTGGTACGAGCTTACCATATGCGGATACTTTGTATGCAACAACCTTAGTTCAAATGTTCTATGCTTTGAGTGAAAACACATGAATAACTTTTGGAAGTTCATATAATTAATTCCTAAGGTAGTGAGTCATTGGACTCCCAAAACAATGTATGCTCTAGCCATTGGGATATCAAACAAATGACAATCAAGTATGTAGTCTCCCATGGTGAGTTTAATATCGTGGCATTTCCTCGAACAACTAATTGCACCACCATCTGCAATCATAACTTGAAATTTTGGGGTTGGGTAAATGAAAAAATGCCAACTTATTGTTGATGAAGGTATGAGTGTTGCTTGAGTCAATGAACATAGTTACCTTCTGTTGTTTAAGGAAATCCAGTACCTTAAGGGTTTGCGGGGTACTCATACCTGATAGTGCATGGCAAGAGATGGTTGGATATCTTTTGAGTCTTCTACAACCACTATTGCCTCTTCTTCATCATTTCCTTCATCATAGTTGCCCTCAATGTAGAACAATTTCTTCTCAGCACATTTATGCCCTCTACTGTATTTTCCATCACAATTGAAACATAACCCTTTGGCCCTTTTTTCTTCAATTTGTTGAGGCGTCAATCTCATAGGTAGAAGAAATGGTGATGCAGGAGTCCTCCAATCTTTGTTGCTAGGGAACTCCTCCCTTCTATTAGCCAAATTTTTTCTCTACCTGCCTTGCCATAATCATTGCTTGAGACACAAAAATTGAACATGCATACTTCATATTTGATGTGGTCCTTTAAACCCCATAGAAGTAATTTCTTCAAATTTTCCTCTATAACATGCTCCACTCTTAAAGACAAAGTTTGGAATTGTTGAGTCCTTGACATACCTGTTTGCTTTAATTTGGTAATTTGGTTGAAATAACTATCCATAAGATTGTCATAATGTGTAGTGAGTTCCTCTTGGAAAACAAACCATGTGACAACATATCCCTTATTTTTCTTCTATTCAAATAGCCAATGATACCAAATGAATTGGCCTAGTTCCAATTATAAGGATGCCACTGCAACCTTCTATGGACTTGGAAAATGATGAAGATTAAAGAACTGCTCCATTAGGTAGAGCTAATTGGTTGGATCCTTGCCATTAAACTTTCGTGTATCCATCTTTAGTTTGTGAAGTGCTTAGCCATAGAATTAATTGGGTGATGATCTATCTTTAGATTTGAGTCAAACCCAAAAGCATCATGATCCTTAGAAGACACATCTTCCCAAGTCTTGTGGTGTGACTCTGTGTGTTGGAAATTTCTAGAACCTTGTCAAAAAACTATTTATTCATTTGATCATTGCCTCGAGATCTCCTATCTTAGCTACCTCTTGCATTTGCTTTGCCACCTTTGACAAGATTTCCTCCTTCATCTTGTTGGTTTCTTCCCTTATATCTTCAATGGTTATGTTATCCCTTTACTCTACTAATGGATCATCTTTGTCAAGAGTCTTTCCTAGAGTGATTGTATTCCTTTCTTTGCCTCTAGTTGAAGCCTTTGTCATGATGTTGCCAAAATAGTTTTCACAATAAATTAATCAAAACAAATCAAAATAATTAAAATTTTTTACTTAATTTATTTGGGTCTAGATCTCACCTTTCAAAAAAATTTGCAAGAAATTCATTGTTTTGTAGCCTTAGGAGAAAATTTGGTAGAAAACCTAATTTCAATAACCCCTTTAATCTAGCTCCAAATGACCTCAAATCTAGACTATATTAGCTTCAATATTTTCTTCATCAACCCTCTAGAATTCAATTAAAAATTCATTGTTTTATAACCCTAGGTGTGAATTTTGTAGAAACCCTAATTTCACAATAACTCCTTCAAATCTACTCCAAATGACCTCAAATCTAGTATGTAGCAACTTCAATATGTCCTTGATCAACTCTTCAAAAATTAGATTTTTTTTTGCCAAATTGAGAGAGATACGCACTTCAAAATTTGACCTCTTGAATTGAAAAAAATAGCCTTGTTTCTTTCCATCTAGATGCCAAGATCATGCTCTTATACCCACTTGTAATGAAATAAATTGCAGAAGAAAAATTATAGTAGGAAATATGTTGCAACTACTTGATAATACTTGAGAATAATAAGCCACTTTGAGGGGCAAACCTCCAAAAGCCTTCAATAAGAAAAAATTCACAATATGATGCTAATAAACTAACCATTACCTCCTATATACCATACTTATGCCATGGATGCCATCAAGGCCTACTTAACTACCTATATAAGACTATATTAATGATCATATAACTTAATTAAGAGTTATGATAGCCACTAGTTGACTAGTATATCCTTATGCACATTATAAGATTAAGAGCATAGCAAAATATAATGAAAATACAAAAAAAATGAACATTTGGAGGATACACAACATAATATTCAAGTGAGGAATCCATGCCCCCAAGTTAAGATTTGCAAATCCAACATGCTAAACAATAGAAAAACTTGCAACACAAAGGTGTTAGAAAACATTAAACATGCAACACAAACATGTCATCATGTCATATATAATCCAACATATACATATTACATATAAAAGAGAAACTAGAAAACATACACGTACAAGAAAAGCAAAGATCTACTTGCACATTGAAAGAGAAATGTAAGGACATAGATGGAAATGTTTTCTAGCATGTTTTGTTGCTAGAAAATAGAAAAACATAATCACAATGTTCTCTATTGTTGGGAAAATGTAGATAAGATTCTTAGTCTAGCATGCTCTATTGTTAGAAATCATATGAGAATGTCACGAATCACATGTAGTAGCATGCTTTGTTGCTAGGGAACTCATATGTAAAGACAATCCCAATGGTCACATGTGCTAGTGTACTTTGTTGCTAGGCAATCCTAATAAGGGTGGCCATGTCCAAGTGTATCTTGTACTTGGGACCACAAATCTTTGATGTTAGGAAAGCATGCCAAAATGTGTAGATTGTTGGATATGGATATATGCCCCCATAAATATAATTGGATAAAACAAGTGTATGCAATGAGTTTTAAGGTAGAAAGATGAATATATAAAGGGCCTCAAGAAGAACATATATAAAGTTTATATGCACATAGAGTCAAGGATTTTGCCCTTAGAAATAAGAAAAATAAAGAAGAAAAGTTACCATTTTACCATAGAAGATGTTTGCACCTGAAATTGTGTCACCACTAAATGACATCACAAAAAGAGAGAAAACCGCAAGTGCCACATGGCAAGCAACAACATAGCACATAAAGGTAGGCACAAATAAGGGTTGACAACATAAGGAAGAAGGCACATGAGAGAGTACAGACAAAAAGAAGAATTGGAACAAAAAACTTTGCGTTGAACAAGATAGAGGTGGTTTCAATGTCATGCATTAATGTCCAACATATCATGAAACTTTGGGTGAGCAAGACAGAGGTAGTCTCAATGTCATGAATCAATTTCCAAAATAACATGAAATGTTGGGTGAGCAAGACAAAGGTAGTCCCAATGTCATATGTCAGTGTCCAAAGTATTATGTAGAGGAAAGGTAATATCTAAAATCTTAGGTTAGCGAGACATAGGTGACTCGAGATGCCATGCATCATGCCCAAAATATATAGATATCTACCTAGAGAGGAATAGGAACATACATAGAGGATTACAGAAGACAAGATGATTAACGACACATAAATAGTACAAAATGTACAAACAAGATAAAGTATGGAAGGTACATGAGGCACAATGGGAATCAATCAATAAAAGAGTTGAAATGATCGAATGACAATAAAGTGTACCTCACTAGGAGAAGAAGATAGAAAATTCTACAAAGGACATAATGTATGAGTGAAAATAGAGATATAGAAGGACCGTTGGCAATAGACTTAAACATCTCATTGGAAGAGGTGGGAAGTGTTTTAGTCATTGTAGGAGTAGAGATATGAGTATTTGGGAATGACAATGGGTTCCATAGCTATAGAAGGATAAGCTATGGGAGAAGTGAATGTGGTAAAGTAATCGTTGTCAATATCATATCCATCATAGGTAAAAAGCGTGTCATGACTTTGTATGGGTTCATCTAACAAATCAATGTCATCATCTTGTACATAAGAGAAAGGGGCATTAGAAGAAGAGACAATGATGTCACCTATATCAATAAGGTCTCGTATTTTATCTTTTAGCGCTTGATATTTATTGGTAGATTGATCTAGCACCCCATGGTACACATAGGAGGTGCCAAATGACTATATTTAGGAAATGTCTTGCATGTAGGAGGAAGAGTGATCAACTAATATTCCAAGAGAATGGGAAGGATATGTTCAAGAGGGTTGCCAAGATGTGTGTAGGATCTTATTTCATGTTTGGGTGGTACAGAAGAAGGTTGATTATTTAGAAGAGGCTCACAAGAAATAGATGGTGATGCTTCAAAAAATGGAAATGGTATGGAAGGGGTAGTGGGTAAAGAAGATGGATAAATGAAATGGAGAGAATTTGGGTCGAGGAGGGGTGGCTTGAGTATAGGACAAAGAATAGTTGATGAAGAATTATGAGGATGATCAATATCCATTGTATGATAAAGGTTGGGCAATGTGATGTTGAGAAACTAATCAATGAACACATTATGCTCTAAATTGTCCTTAGAAAAAAAGAAGCTTATCCTTTGAAGAAAGAGAGTGTGAGGACAAATAAGTGAAAAATATACCATGAGATGAGGGAGGAAGGAGCTGGGCCTCATCATTACTAGAAGAATCAAAAGAGAGGTTATCAAGAGAAGCATGAGACATTCTAGAAGCAAGAGATGCTCTAGGAGAATAGTGATTTTGAGACGAGGAATGTGAATAGATAGTAGGGGTTTCTTTAGGGAGGTCAAGAGAATATAGCAACATAGGAAAGGTTAAATCATTGTCATAGGAAAAGGTAAAAAAAAGATAAGCAAGGAGGAAAACATATTCATGGTAACAGTTAGAAAGATAAAGGATGGACAACAATAAGCATGGGTTCACCAAAAGAAAGGTGAGACTAGAGATGAAATAAGAGAAGGTCTAAATGAAAGCACATCAAGTTCACCAAAATGAAAAAATATATAATAAACTACCTTAAATATAAAAGTAGATTAAATTACATTACATGTGGTGCATTAATTAAACTAACAAAAGTGTGTAAACTTAGATAAATTTAATCACACACACAAGAGATGGGTTTTATAGAAATGGAAAATTAGATTAAGACATATGAATTTTGATTACATAAAATAAAAGCACTAACAATATTGAATATGTGAGGAATCTGGTGAAGACAAGGAACGATGCAAAAATAGCAAAAAGTGTAGAAATATAGTACTTTGGATAAAAAACATAGAACTGGACGGAATTGCAAATTGGGATGATATTGTGGTTGCTTTGAAGTTTGTACAGTTGCAAAAATGTCTTCTGCAAACTTAAAATCTAATGGTTTGCATAATGATAAAAAAATTACAAATAGAAAGGGTGAGAATACAAGGGCATAAACCGAAATACTAAGATGTTACAAAATGTATATTAAGCCAAACAAAATAATTGAAATGACAAAGGAAAGTGAGGGATATAAAATTGTTGAATGAGATGCCAAATCCAAAGAAGAAACCCACAAATCCACTTGCATTTGAGACAAGGGAAAATGGGGTAACTACATAGGAACTTGCCAAAGTAGTCAGTTTCCTATTTTGGTTTTTTGATCTCCATGGGAGGTCAATAGAAAAATAGATCATGTGTGCGTTTAGCATATGTGCATCTAATACTAAGAGCAGTAATAAAGATTACAGTAGGAACAATTATAAGTGTGTCTACTATTATCATTGTGTGTATGAAAGAGAATGAGGAGATTTGAGATCCAAGAGTGCCAAAGAGACAATATAATAACAAAGGACGAAAGAATATTGCAATATTGCCTTCTCAAAGAGAAGAAGAGAACAATAGTCCAACATCTAATGACAAGAAAACCTGCAAGTGTTAATCCTGGAAAGAGGAACTAGCAAGCATACACATATAGAAGCTAGGAACAATAATCAACAAGCTTGCAAATTGAAACTAAGCATAGAAGAAGATTTGCAATATTATCAAGACAAAGTAAACAAGATGAGATCGATCAACCAATCTATATAATCAACTATTCCAATATTGATGGAAAAGTAAAGTGCTGGAAAAACTTAGGTGTTAGAAGATGGAGAGATCTAGAAGAGAACACTGGGAGCAAAAAAACTAGTTCAAGAGGATTAAGACCAAAACCCCTTGCAAATCCAATTTAATATTCATAATCGAGAATTGCTAATTTATGCAACTGAATCAAGAAAGGGTAGTTACAAAGTCGAGAGACACACATAAAATCGTTATGCAAAGAGTTGGCTGAAAACACATTTGATAGGCCATTGAAAAGCTGTCGTACGAGTGTACAAGCATGAGACAAATCCACAATCATAGTGACATCTATGCGAATGCAAGTTTGCCTAAAATGGACAAAATTCAAAAACATTAGAAAATGACCATAGGTTATATAACATGCATAAAAATATTTGAAAAACATAATAGAAGACAAAAGTGTTGGCAAGAGACACTGCTACGCATGACAGGTGTTGTCATTGATGGCAACTAAGTCTATCCTACACATCCACATTACATGCTTTGTTCATACCAGAAGTCAGAGTGAGGATTTGTCTAAGTCCGGATGTCAGAAACAGAGCATGTGACAGGGTCCAATATCTTGGTTCGGATCTCTCCGGTGGTAAATCACAGTGTGCTGCGGATCTAAGGGAGTGATAAGGATTGTCAGGACTATCTAAATCCAGAATCTTAGCCTCTGGTGATGAAGGATTCAAAAGATAGAAGCATCTGAGTATTAGGGTCCAGTTAGTTAGCACAGTCAGAAGAAGAATAGGCCGACCTAGTACTTGATCTTGGTCCGGATACAGAAAAATTGTTGGATAAGCAATTAGTGACAATTAGTGGTATTGGCCGACATGATTGATGATTTGAGAACACAAGTTTTTGACCTCCGCGTTGTTATTTTTGCATGGATTTAGCCGATAGAGCAGAGTTCTTAATAAAAGTTCTAAGTTTTCTTGAAGTCGACTGCAGTTGATTGAATTTCTTGATGCAGATATATATAGCCGATGGATTCGAGTCTTTTGGTGTGTGTGCGATATGAGGAAGGAGTAAGTGCGAAAAGGCAGAAAGAAGTGCGGAAGAGGAGAGATCTAAGGATCGGATCATGGCAGAATAGTAAACAAGGCAGAAGTAAGGATGAAGTGTATAAGATCACTATTTTGTACTTAACTGGAACTAAATTCTTGCATTAGTAGATGCTATTCATCAGTTCAAACATTCTGTAATCTTCTTGTGATCATTCTTGTAGGCAGTGAGCCTCTTTGAGCAGTGAGCCCGAAGGCATGCGCCTTCCCCATTTGTAATACTTTTAACATAGTATAATTCTTGTGGGTTAACCCCCACCGTGGTTTTCCCTTAACTGGGTTTCCACGTTAAAAATCTTGGTGTCAAGTGTGTTATTTGTGTTTCTGCTCATGTGTCATTGATTCATACTTTCATGGTTATATCATTAATTTGTTAATAAGTGGTAGAGAAGAATTAATTGCAGAAAGTGTTAAAGTTTTAAGACAACTGATTCACCCCCCCTCTCAGTTGTCTGCCCTAATTCCAACAAGGACACAAACAAACATTAAACTTAGCACTTGGAAAAACCTAGGTGTTAGAAGATGCAAAAAATTGGAAGAGAAGACTAGAAGCAAAAAAAACTAGTTCAAGAGGATTAAAACTAAAAACCTCTTTCAAATCCAATTTGAAATTCACAATCATGAATTGCTATTTTGTGCAATGGAATCAAGAACTTAGGGTAGTTACAAAGTCTAGAGACATTGTACAAAAAATTGTTATGCATAGAGTTGGTTTAAAATGCATTTGACAGTGCCATTGGAAAGCAACCATATGATTTTATAGGGATGAGACAAATCTGTGACCATATTGATGTCTATGTGATTGTAAGTTCATCCTAAAATGGACAAAATCCAAAAAACATTAGAAAATGACTATAGGTTACAAAACATACATAAACATATCTAAAAAACAAAACAAAAGACAAAAGGACACAAACAGCCATTAAACTTGGCACTTGGATTAGGAAAAAGGCTACAAGATGGTCTAAAATTTGTCTCAAAACATGCTATAGGAATTGATACTAAAATAGGTATAATTTGTAGAGTGCAATTTTTGACAGCATGCTAAGTACTTAAGCATACATGTGATTCTGTTTCTATTCACAAGACATACATCATACCAAAAGTGATGTTGTAAATGCATTTATGGATTTATAATCTATGCAAGCACCTAGTCATTTGTAGAGAGGTAAGAAGAGAGTATGCATACATCATGTCATTAGTTTTTTCACTAAACATGGATTAACTAGATTCTTTCCTTCACATAGGAGTATGCATAAGCAAGAAGATAGAAGATAGGTATGATACACACATGCATTGGTTTATCCTCATATTCCACAAACATCACTTCGTTATCCCTAACATGCATGATTGCACAACTTACAAAGAAGGTAAAGTAGACAAGAATACAAGTAATCTCATTCATAATGGATATTCATACATGTGTCTACATTCTAACATCCCAAAGAGTTGGAAAAGCACCAAACAATCCTTAGGAACAAATTTCTTTTTTCAAGCAATAGAAAAAAGACAATATTTTAAACTATGTGAAGTGTTCGCCCCTACAGGGAAGCATTTGTCGTTTTAATGTAGCCTAGGCAACGGGGTCCGATGAAGGACTACCTAAACATAACAACCTATCTCTCAAACAATCATACAAGCCAATTTAAACACAAAACTATTTTTTAATTTGCATTAATTTGGAAAAATCAACCTTTTCAAAGACTTACAAACATGTTGAAAGGGTAAAATAAATGGTTACAAACTCAAAATTAATCCCTAATAATAGTTTGTGTTTTTGATGGATGAACTATAGATTGAAAATTATCTTCCTTCTTCTTTGCTTTCTGTTTTGTTCTCTATCTCCTTTGCCCTAGCTTGACTCTTCTCTCTCCCCAAACAATTTGCATTTTGTACTATGCCCCACTGACTAGCTGTTTCATCTCTTTTCTTGATCCTCATTCCTTTGTATTCTTTCCTTGGTTGCTAACAAAGAATTTTGACTAATGGAGAATAATACTTGGATTTCTAAATGTCCCTTTGAACATCTTCCACGACCATTAGTAATCAACAACATAAGAACATGACCAACAAAAGAATATGACTAGTTGCCATGTCAAAGGAAGGTGAGATTGTAGGAGCAAATCAGGATTAACCCAATCATAACAATTTGTTGACTTAGCACATCTAGTGACATACAAAACAAAGGCATGACTCCTTTAGGAAGATAATTAGTCACCAAATGGAATCACGACCACCTATATGTCACATGAGGGCGTTGCACATCCATTCAACATTGATTATATTATTAAAAGCAATGATAATTGCATGCATAAATTGACCCAACTTATAACTTGTTTCCAAAGTCTTGTAGAATGTTCAAACACACTAGTAGAAACTTTCCACACACAAGTAGTTTCTTTTGACACACTAATGGCAATGAACACAACACATGTAGTAACCTATAGATGACTTGTAATACAACTATAGGTAGGTCTATGACCTAAGGGAACCCTGTAGCCTTCTTGTAGCAGCCTTCCAAGTATGGATGCCTGACAAATACCTTTCTAGACAAAACAACCAAAACTAAAGAAAGTTGATTATTTATTTAGAACATATCCTACTATTGTTTTTTTTGATACTATTGTTTTTTGTGATAGAAGATCGCTCATGGACCTAGATTCTCTTGCATCATACATGTTAGGTAAGTGAAATTAACCATGAGTTTTTGCTCACGGGCATTTTGTGAAGTCTTTGACTTAAATTCCAAGTTTATTTCTCATCTAAATTGCTTCTTCAATTGATTTATTCCTCTATTTCACAAAGTATACACTATTCTTTTCCTTATCTTCTTAATCACTCAAGAATTGATCATTGCTTATGTCTCATCCTTTACCTTCTTAGGCAACTGTTGCACCCAATCTCCCATTAGTAAACTTGAATTTGTATTTGCTTCTACACTTGTTTGACCTTCATAATAAGGATATAAATTTGCAATATTGAAGACTGGCGAGATACCCACTCCTTTCGTGAGCTCCATCTCATGGCATTTTTTGTAACCTTCGTCAACACCCTACAAGGTTTGATCTTTTTCCATTTTGATTCGTTATAAGTTCCCTTTGGGAACCTCTCTTTCGTTAAATAATCAAAGACTACCTCTCCAACTTCGAATTTTAGCTCTTTTCTCTTGAAATCAACATATTACTTGTAGCTTATTGTGCTATTCTTCTTCTCTTTTACTTATTTAATTCATGCATATACCCAACATTTTTTCTTCCTAAAATAGTTGTTTTTCTCAACTCATCCACTCCTTTAGGGTTGTACCCATCTGATAATTTCTTTGAAGGAATTTTAGCCAGTTCCTCCAACAAACTCTTCACATCATGTGGAACTTGATCGACTCTATGTATTGTCTCAACTTGCATGGGATTGGGAATGAAAATAAAACACAATTTCTCCTTGTTTATTGATTTTAAACATACTATAGGATTGTTGTCCACTTCTCCTTTTTCTTTTAATGGACTCAATGTAAACTTTCTTCCATCCTTCACAATAGTGTAAGTTATCATTCTACCAACATATATAACCTCCCTATCAAATTGCCAAGGCCTTCCTAACAAAAGATGGTAGGCATCCAATGGCATAACATCACATAAAATCCCATCCTTGAGAACCAATATGAAAATTCACTAGACACTACTCATTTACCAAGATTTGATGTCCCTTTTGCAACCATGAGACCTTGTATTGGTTTGGATGCACACCTTTTTTGAACCAAGCTTTTCTACCATTTCATTAGAAACCAAATTATGTGTGCTACTGCTATCAACAATAAATTCACAACAATGACCTTCGAATTCACATTTGGTTCTAAAAAGACTCTTCCTTTGCATTGGCTTATTGTCTTTCTTGGTCAGATTCAACAACACCTGTTTCATCATGAGAGTTTCTCCATGCTTTGGTTCTTTTCATCCACTTGAACAATATGATTCCTAGCCTCATTTCTTCTATCACTATTCCATTGCACTTGTGAGTTTTCAAATGCTCGATGACCCTCTTCTCCACATCGATAACATGTGCTTGTGAATCCTCTATCTTTTCCTCTACTATTGTAGCCTCTTTCTTGTGATGAATTTCCTTTTCCTCATGTCTTGACTATAATGGTTGTTTAGAGAACTACTTGTTTCTCCTTCATGCATATGCTGTCCTCTATTATTGTTTGCTTGTTCTCTACTTCCAAATACCTTCCTTTTCGTCTTGAATTATATTGTTGCCTTCTTGACAACTTTTTTGCCTTTAAAGCACATTGGTAAGCTTCTTCTACTAACCTCAATCTTCTCATGCAAAATTCATCTTGAGTAAATATGCAAAGTAAACATATCTTGAAATCTTTTCTTCACCATCCTTTACATGGCCAACCAACTTGAATGGTAAGCTTGTAAATACCTTGTGCAATCCTTCACATTTATCTCCTTTTGTTTAAGGTTCTACAATTTCTTGAATAAACTCATCGTATAGTCCGATGTAGGAACTTGTCTTTCAACTTAGCAACCATTGTATCTTAAGATTTAATTTTCTCTCTTTTTTGCTTTTCTATTTGTACATGATCCCACCATAAAGATGCATGACCCTTCAACCAGGTACAAGCAAACTTCACCTTCTTGGGATCCTCAATTGATTCGTAGTCAAAATATTTTTCCGTATCTTTGTCCAATTTGAGTTCTTCAAGATTTAAATTTCCACCATAGCAAGATGTTTCCAACTTAGGCTTACCACCCATCTTCACAATAGCATTCAAAAATTCACCTTTTGGTTCATCCAACATATTTTCTATGTAGATCTTGAGCTTTTTCTTCTTCATCATCACTTACATCCTTAGCATCTGCTCATTTACATTATGTCATCTTCATTGTGTCCAATTTTGCTATAATACCTCTCAACATCTCCACTATAGTTGCAACTCTAGATGCACTCGGTCTTCCTCTTTGCACCATGTTTTCTCATTGCTTCTGTCTATGTTGTAGGATCACATAGACCTACAATAAATCTTGTAGAGCTTCTAAGACACAAGCTAGTAAAGAAACCTTGCTTTGAGATACCAATTGATGCAGTCTAGGCAAGGGGGCCCAATGAAATCTAGTTAAACCTAGCAGCCTATTCTCTCAAACAATTAGACAAGTCAACTGAAGCACAAAATTATTTCTATTTGCATTATATGGAAAAATTAGCCTTTTCAAAGACTTACAAACATGCTAAAAGGATAAAATAAATGGTTACACACTCAAAATTAAGTTTTAATGACAATTCATGGCTTTGATAGATGAACTATAGATTGAAAATTATCTCCCTCTTTATCTCCCTGCTTTTCTATTTTTTGCTTTGTTCTTTATCTCCTCTCCCTAGCTCAACTTCTATCTCTCCCCAAACGGTTTGCATTATGTATTATGCCTCGCATGCACAACCGTTTCATCTCTTTTCTTGATCCTAACTCCTCTACATTCTTTCCTTGGTTGCTAACAAAGAACTTCAACTATTGGAGAGTAGTAGCTAGCCCCCAATGGTAACTCTCCAATGCCTAGATGTTGTTGGGATTTCCAAATGCCCCTTTGAACATCTTCCACATTGCCAATAATTAGCAGCACATGAAAATGAACCACAAAAGAATATGACCAATTACCATGTCTATGGAAGGTGAGAAGTCACAATACGAGCAAATGAGCAACAACTCTATCATAACAATTTGTTGACCTAGCATTGCTAGTGACATAAAAGACAAAGGCACAACTCATTTAGGAAGATAATTGATCATCAAATGGAATAAAGTTCGTCTATATGTCACGCAAGATTGTTGACCATCCATTTGACATTGATTATATTGTTGAAAGCAATGATAATCATGTGAGCAAATCAACCCAACTTATAACTTATCTCCAAAGTCTTGTAGCAACTTCCAACACACCATAACACATGTAGTAACTTGTAGATTCCCTTTAGCAACTTCTTTATGCCCTTTAGCAACTTGTTTCACACTTGTAGCATCCTATTATATGTCTGTAGCAACCTGCAGATGACTTGCAACACAACTATAAGTAGGTCTGTGGCCTAAGGGAAACTTGTAGCATAATTACAAGTACATAGGTGGCCTAAGGGAAACCCGTAGTAGCCTTCTAAGTGTGTACGTCTAATGAAAATCCTTCTAGACAAAACCACCAAAATAAAAAAAGTTGATTATTTATTTAAAACATATACCATCATTTTTGGTGACATAGGATTGCTTGTGGACCTGGATGCTCTTGCATTACGTTTCCACAAAGAGCATTCACCACATGACAAATTTGCATTCGTCACGACAAACCTTCATTGACCACTTCTTAGTTTGCCATTCGATGCAACAAACCTCCTTTTACATTGGAAAATGTTTTACTAGTAAATTGATTAACACTTTCTAATATAGGTAGCAAGCATGCATTTTTGACAATTTTTATAAAATTTTCATATAATATGATAAACTAAGCTTTTTTCCTTCCTAAAGCAACAATTTACATATGCCCAATATGATAAAATGGAACGAAACATTGTTTTAAACACTTAACAAATATAT
This sequence comes from Cunninghamia lanceolata, assembly GCA_027924645.1. Lineage (NCBI taxonomy): Eukaryota > Viridiplantae > Streptophyta > Pinopsida > Cupressales > Cupressaceae > Cunninghamia > Cunninghamia lanceolata. The sequence goes on along the minus strand of BSBN01000589.1, from coordinate 2,919,227 downwards.
TACGTTTCTCAAAGGCAACATAGGCCTAAAACACCATTTATTTAATAACCTTTGTTTTCAAAACATCTAAGACTTACGCATAGGTTCAAACAATTATAAATTCAATTATTCACATAATCATGAACTAAATCATAAATTCAAGAGATGAAAATTATGTAAAAATTGCCATAAACACACAAACAATCTTATCATATTGATTATTCATTTTCTCTAAAACTAGATAATGTGAAATAGTTTATAAATATTACTATAATTCCATAGAATACAAATAGTGATATGATATGACAACATTTAAATGTAGTTAAAGAACAATTTCTTTCAATGCCATTAGTGAGCTCCATGCAAAAATAATCAAAGGAGCCAATTGAAAGAGTACTTATTACTCCACCATATTAACATCATCAAGTGTGTAAGGATGTCCGTGCCACTCTAGTCAACCCTCAAGCTATAGAGAAGAAGAGTCATGGATCCACAACCACATATGGTTTATCCCAAGAGTCTCACAAGTTTGACAAAAACACACATAGATTCACACAAGGGTCTCATAAGACTCACAATGGTTTTTCATAAGGTTTCTCACAACCAACCCACTCATTGTTACTATAACAACCTTCAAAGTGCAATCTCAAAATTCTTAAGTATTAACCAAAACAACCACCCAATACTAACAAAAGAGTACAAGATATAGTTAGATATTTTGAAGACTTTGACCACTCTGCAACTTTTTCACTCGCTACTTGAATTTTGAATTTAAAGTTTTGATGGCTATTGGGGACCTAGGAGATCCCCCAGACCCTTCCACGCAGGGTGTCCTTGGAGATGCTTCGGTGTTTGGGACTAGTCCAAGTGGGCTGAATGGTGGTGTAGACCTTGCGGGTCCCACGCCTTGTGACAAGGACTGCGAATCCTCTGTTCATGCGCTGCAAAATAAGGAGTTGGGGCCCAGTGCTTGGAAAAAGGCTCTGTTTAGGGAGGAGATGGAGAGACCGCATGTTTCTCCAAGATTTTGTGTTTTGGTGGGTGGTTCAACGCTTGTGATCTTAGACACCATGATGGATAGAGTGGTCTCCTCCATGGAGAATGCTCTGGTAGGGAAGTTTTTTTCCTTCAGACCTAACATAGATGCGGTCAAGAAATGGGTGACTGCCAAATGGAAAGTGAAGGGAAGTGTTTTGGTGAACGCTATGGCTGGCGGGGCGTTTCTCTTTAAATTTACGGCTAGAGAAGATCTGGCCTCCATTTTAGCAGGGGGCTAGATGTATGGGAAACATAGTTTATCCCTATGTAAATGGAAGCTAGAATTTGATAGTGCTGCAGACCTCAACAAAACGGTGCCGGTATAGATTAGGCTCCCGGGCCCTCCTCTGGAGTTTTGGAATGAAGAGATTTTCATGTGGATTGCCAACTTGTTTGGTCAATTCATAACTCTTGACAACACCACTAGGAACAAATCAAGGTTAGTCTTTGCTAGATTCTATGTTAGCATTGATATTAACAAGATCCTTTCAAACAATATTACTCTTGAATCTAAATTTGGCCAATGGGTTCAACCTATATTTTATGAAAACTCCACAACCTTCTGCCAAATCTACAATAAGAAGGGTCACTTAGCTTCTCAGTGTAAGGCTAGAAAACCTACCCCTGCTTCGAATAGCTAGGTCGCGGAGAATGAGGAGGACTACCCGTCTAGGGAAAGCTTGTTCAATATTATTGACCCTCCAGAAAAGAACAAGGCCGTTGAGGGAAATACAATTAATCCACCACAACAAGACTTGGTAACCAATGATCACACTTGATGAGTGCCAAGTAGCACCCATAAAATACATCTTTTTACCTCTCTTTTTCTCCTTTATGATCCCATCTTTCTTGATGTCTGTGCCTGAATAAGCTAGCAAGATTGTTCTAAATAATGATTAATTGAAGATAAATTACTTAAGATCATGATTTCTGATTAAAGGACTAATGTGCATGGAATTGATGGAAATATGCAGAAAAACTTCTCTTTTTGAATCAATAGGTGTAGATGTTCAGGATGGCAATTTTGTGCATCTCCGAAGGTAGTCCTAAATGATCTCCGGAGACAATACTAGAATACCACAACATCAGAAGTTTTGAAGTAAGAGGAAGAGCATCTCCGGAGATGAGCAAGAAGGCCGAAATTATATCTTCTGAGCTACAGACATATCTCCGGAGTTGCAGACAAAGACATACATTTCTGACACCTCTTTAGAACAAAGTAGATTTCTAGCACAACTGTCAGTCAGGCACTTTCAGCGGTGATCGTGATACCCCTCATATTACTCAAATCATCACCTGAGTGATTAAGGGCCATCTTTAGTTAACTGCTGAGAGTTTTTATCTCTTTTTTAAGTTTTTTCATGAGTTACTGATGAAACTGATTTAATATCCATATGTTCAGGGCCTCGCTGCCCCAAATGTATTAAGACCCAGACTTAGAATTTAGAGTGGACTTCTGTTCCACTCAATCTATTTTTATTGCATGGTTATTTTTCGTAGTTAGACAACTAGTATAATAAAGAGATGTATGTCATCTCATAGAAGAATTGGTAGATAAGATAAGTGATATGTTATCACTCATTTTATATATACTTATAGAAGCAACAGAAAAAGGGGACTTCTTTTATTATTCTGACTTTCTGTAATCTCAATTGAGATATCAATATTTCTCTGAATGCAAAGTGAATGGAATTGGACCGAATTTAGTTGTGATCTTATTCTTTTGTGCTGATTCCTTACTATAGCCTTCAGCCCTAAGGGTGTGGAGCAAGGGCCCACTCTCACCACCAAGGCAGAAGGCTAGTACTACTATTTTGTTGTTTCAAATGTTGCTTTATAGAATACTTACTGATTTTGATAGATAGATGCATGTTGCAGTTTATATATTTGCTTTGAGTAATTTACTGTTCAATTCTGTTTTCAGCATTCTTTGAATTCATTTAGTAAGCAGATAGATCAATCTCTTTAAATTAGTAAAAGCCATTAGAATTAGCTAGAGAAAACTGGTAATTGTAGAATCCCTAATTGGAGATAGCCAAGGACACAATCCTAGATTTTGACATCTGAAATATGATTAAATGACGAGGTACAATGACCCCTTGTCATTTTTGGCGCCGTTGCTGGGGACAATTGTGTTAATTAGGGAAACTTAGCTAAACAGTTTTTAGGATAGGTTTGTATGGTTAGAGTTAGAGATTCAAAAGGAAGATATATAAAACAGACACCCCATCAACAAGATATAGGAGAAAGCAGTGGGTGGCACAAGATCTTGTTGAAGAAAGAAACCTAGAACCTACCTTGGAAGCTGCACCTCAAATCAATAATCCCTTAGATCCTCCAAATCTTCAACTCACTGTTTATATCCAAGAATTACAATAAAAGTTTTAGGCAGATCCTTTGATAGAACCTAATTTTTTAGAACCTCAGGGAGAAGAACCAGTACTAAAAATGGATAATAATAATAATAATCATGAAGAGGAGGAAAATCAGGCTCCAAGAACCTTCTCATATCCCATTGTTTTGGCTGCTGGAGACAATGCTCCTATGAAAAATATCTCACCAGCACACTTGCCAAATTTCAGAGGTCTTTCTTCTGAGGATTCAGATCAGTTTCTGTTTGAATTCAAAGTAGTATGCCAAACTTATGATTATGGATCAGATAACCAAAAACTCAAACTGTTCCCTTCAACCCTGAAAGATTCTGCGATGAGATGGTTTATGGGTTTACCCCAGAACTCTATTCATTCTTGGGATCAAATGGAAATAGAGTTTTTAGAAAAGTACCAAGATTACTATAGAGTCAGTAATAAAAATGAGGAATTGTTTAAAATTAGACAATGAGAGGAAGAGACCTTAGAGGACTATGTGGACAGGTTTAACTTTTCCTTGAGAAGGTATGGCAACCCAGTAAATCACTCTTTGGCCAGAACCCTGTTTGTAAAAGGATTGAATAAAGAATCAAAACAAGCGCTGGATCTAATGGCAAAAGCAAATATCAACAAAATAGATATACCTGCTATAGAAGAACTTTGCAGGAATTATTCTAGAACCCAAGATGGAGTGAGATCATCCAAAAATTTCAAAGGGAAGAATGAAATAGGACAGTTAATGGAAGAGATCACAAATCTAAAAACAGATATTTTGGTCTAATTAAATACCACATTGGATGGGATTCAGGCAAAAACTAGAATGGTTGATCAAAATAGAACAACTGAACCACTCTCCATCTATTGTCTTAAGTGTAGAAACAAGCATCTGTTGAGAGAATGCCCTTTAGAAAAATCAAAGATTTGTCAGATTTGTGACAGGGAACATCCTACCAGTCAATGTAGTCAACTCCCAGCCTTGAAAAGGTTGAGTAAGAAAAATGCCCTAATAGAAGAAGAATTGAACTATGTAGGACAAAAACAGGCTGGGAATTTCCCTTATAATCAGTATCCAAATCAGCCTTCTTACAGGGGTCCTTCTAATTGGGGAAATAATCAATGGAATCCAACTTGGCAGGGGCCTCAGAATAATCCTCCTTGGGGACAACAAGATTGGCCAAATCAACATTGGCAAAATCAGCACTGGGGAAATCAACAGTGGCCACCACAGTTTGGATCACAAAACATGCAACATCAATGGGGTCCTCAACAGGGATATAATCAACAATACCAGGGACAACCTAGATGTTTCCAACCTCAACAACAAGCTTTACTAACTGGACCCTCCAACACACAAGGTCAGTCACAAAATGAGCCAGTTAGCCAACCACCCTTACCAGCTCAACCTATACCAAACCCATGAAATAAACAGGGAGCAACTATTTATATGACAGAGCAAGAAAACATGGCTGGTATTAACGCTATATATTCAAATAATCTCTAGCTGCGTTTTGGGAAAGTATTCCCAAGACCATCTCCTCCAACTATAGTTGAAGTAACCAATGATGAGGAACCTGAAAATTCATCCACTCAACTCCCAGAGGAGATTACTACCGAAAAAGTGCTAAAAGAATCATTCCTGGATAACTCTGGAGTTGCTCCTAAAAGACCAATTCCGGAGAACATTCCTAGACACAATTCTGATAAAAACTTCAAAGATGCTCCAAAGATGGAAAAACTAGCACCGTACCCAGAACGGCTCAAACAACATGTCCCCCAGAAAAAGATCTTACAAAAATAAGTCCAAACCAACCTGGAATCAGAACTTTTACAAGAAATCAGGTAGCTAAACATTAAAATTCCTCTCCTCCAAGCAATCAGAGATGTACCAGAACTAAATCAATTCATTAAATAGCATTGTGTCAAAACATAGGGCAGGAAGAAAAACTTTCCTTCTACAATACAGGTGGAAGGGAAAGTAGTAGATCTATTGATGGGAGAAATGCTCCTCCCAAAATATGGAGACCCTGGAAATCCTGTCATAACTGTTTTCATCTCAGGTGTAGAAATTTCAAATATTTTGGTTGATTTGAGAGCAGCAATTAATGTGATGACGGTTCATACAATGGACAAATTAGCTCTATCTCCAATCCACAACTACAATCCTTCAACTTGCTGACCAGTCAGTAGCTGTTCTGAAAGGAGTAATCACTGATGTACCAGTTGTGATAGAATCATGGGAATTTCTAGTAGACTTCCTGATATTAGAACCGAGAAACCAGAGAAATACTTATCCACTAATTTTAGGAAGACCATGGCTGGCTACAACATCTACTGATTGTCGAACTGGGGATATGGTCATTTCTAAGGGGATAGATTTGAAGAAAATATCTATGTATCCTCCAGCTAAACCATCAATACATTATATAGGAAGGGTGGATGAACCAGAGAACAATGACAATAGTGCCTCAGTAGCTATGGTAACCATCAGGGAACATCTGGGAGAGTTGGAAGAAGAAATCTACTATGATACAACAGAAGACATTACCCACATCCTAATCAATGAGGATGTGATGGAGCTTGCCCAAGATTCTAGGAGAGAACTTCTTACTTCTCATTGTACCCTAGCAAATATCATTCCTTGTGGGGAGACCTTTTACAAAGACTTAGCCATGTTCCACATGTTGCTTCCACATTCTTTCCCCCTCAATACTATGACTCCACTGTATGGATTAACTACATCTATGGATCAAATCACAAAACAGGGCATGATTTTACCAGGGAAAACACTTAATATCAATACTCAGTTAACAACAAATTAGGAAGAAAAACTTATCCAACTTTTGATTTCCCATTCAGTAGTTTTTGCTTGGGAATACCAAGATATGAAGGGCATACCTCCTGAGATCTGTACTCATCATATATACACTGAGGATATTAAACCTGTCAGACGACCCTAGAGAAGATTGAATCCTGCTTTAAAAGACATTGTTAAGACTGAAATAGAAAAATTACTACAAGCAGGGTTTATATATCCAATCTCAGACAGTCAATAGGTCTCACTCCTAGTCATAGTGCCGAAAAAGAATGGGAAATGGAGGGTGTGTATTGACTATAGGGAGCTAAACAAATCTACAAAAAAGGACTACTTTCCCTTACCATTCATTGACCAATTACTGGACAACCTTGTTGGGAGAAAGTATTTTTCTTTTCTAGATGGGTTCAGTGGGTATAACCAAATTCAAGTAGCACCTGAAGACCAAGACAAGACCACTTTCACTTGCTCTTGGGGAACTTTTGCTTACAAATTTCTTCCTTTTGGACTATGTAATGCCCCAGCTACATTTTAGAGACTTGTTTTAGCCATTTTCACTAAACTAGCTAATGAATGCATGGAGGTCTATACGGATGACTTTACTGTGTATGGGGATAATTTTGAAGAAGCTCTCACAAACCTTGAGAAAGTACTGAAATGCTGTGAGAAAATTCAATTATCCCTTAGCCATGAAAAGTGTTTCATGATGGTCGAGGAAGGAATTGTATTGGGACACCACATTTCAACAAATGAGATCAAAGTGGATCAACACATGATAGAAGTGATCACACAGTTGCCTTCACCCAAAAATCAGACAGATGTTAGAAGTTTTCTAGGTCATGCAGGCTACTATAGGAGGTTCATAGAAAATTTCAGCAGAATAGCTACCTCCTTGTTTACTCTGCTTAACAAAGACACAAAATTTCTATGGACAGAAGATTGTCAATCAGCATTTGAAACCTTGAAAGAGAAGCTTACCATGACACCAGTGTTGAGAGGACCTAATTGGACTTTACCATTTCACATACAAACTGATGCTTCAAATGAGTCCATTGGGGCAGTTTTATGACAAAAGGAGGAAGGGGAGAGTATGCATGCTATTTATTACATCAACAAAAACCTTACCTCTACATAAAGAAATTACACCACAACTAAAAAAGAATTCTTGGTAGTCATCTGTGCTATAAACAAATTTAGGCATTATATTGCTGGATATAAAATATTTGTGCACAGTGATCATGCAGCCATCAAGTACCTAATAAATAAGCCAGTATTAGGTGCAAGGATCATTAGGTGGTTATTGCTATTGCAGGAATTTGATATTACCATAGTTGATAATCTAGGCAAGTTTAATTTGGTTGCTAGTTTTCTGTCAGGATTGCATACAGGAGTAGAAAACCAACTAGTGGAGGATAGGTTCTTAGATGAACATATTTTTTCTATCTCCTCTACTGTACCTTGGTTTGCTGACATAGATAATCTTTTAGCTACAGGCTTGTATCCATCCCATTTTACCTCAAAACATAAAAAAATGTTTAGTTAAGGAAAGCTTATCTTACAAATGGTTAAATGGATTGCTGTTTAAATGTGGTCCTGATTTCATTTTATGCAGGTGTTTGAAAACTGATGAAATTTTTGATGTATTGAGAGCATGTCATGATGAACCATCTGGTGGGCATTACTCTTCCCACATAACTATCCACAAGATCCTAGGAGTTGGTTACTACTGGCCCTCTCTTCATAAGGATACTAAGAAGTATGTGCAGCAGTGTGACCAGTGCCAAAGGATGGGACAACTAATCTTCACCCAGGAGATGTTACTGCATCCTCAAGTCATGATGGGACCATTTGAGCAGTGGGGTTTAGACTTTGTGGGACCAATTTCTCCACCATCATCAGGCAAGGAGTATATTCTAGTATGCACAGACGATGTTACTAAATGGGCTGAGGTTCAAGCATTGCAATTTGCACAAGAAGAAAAAGTTGCTGATTTCCTTTATAATAAGAATTTCTCGAGGTTTGGAGCCCCAAGATCCATAGTTTTAGACAGAGGACCTCAGTTTACTTCACAGGTAATCAGAGCATTCACATATTTATATCAGGTCAAGCACAAAAAATCTTCACCTTACCATCCTCAAGCCAATGGGCAGGTAGAGGTAACCAATAGGGAACTTGAAAATATTCTGACAAGGACAGTAGCAATGAATAGAAAAGATTGGGCTAACAGATTACTTGAAGCAGTTTGGGCTTACAATACCACTTGGAAATCCATAACAAAGTTCTCACCATATGAATTAGTTTATGGGAAAACGCCTATTCTGTCTATAAAATTTGAACTCTAGACACTTAAAACTACATTGGATATTGATCTACCATTGTCCATAGCCCAACATAATAGAATTCTTCAGCTCAATGAGTTGGATGAAATCCAGACAGAGGCCATTCAACAAACATAACTGGTTCAGTATCAAAGGAAGCAGTGGCGTGACCAACACATCAAGAGGAGGACATTTCAACAAGGTGATTGGGTTCTTCTTTATGATTCTAAATTCAAGAAGTTTAAAGGGTAATTATAAACTCATTGGATGGGTCCTTATTAGATAAAAGAATTTTTTGAAAATGTAATAGTACTGTTGGAACCTATTGATGGAAGCATAGACACATTCTTAGTGAATGGCCACCGAATTATACTTTATAAAAGGCCATCCACTAAAGAAGAGTTCCTCAACGATTTGTGCTTTGTACAGGGGATACCTCCTTTGTCACAGTTTTGGATTAGTTATTAAAAAAAAAGGTTGAAAACCAGCAAATGGCGGCCTTCTAAAAAAAAAATAGAGGAAGATGCAAAACCAGTAAATGGCTGTCTTCCTCAACCAAGGAGATTGAAAACTAGCAAATGGCGGTTCCCTTCTTCATGCCAGTTGAGAATAATCAAGCTACGGAGGTGATCAGGTGCTGGGAGTTACTCAAACACACCTTTGGTGCTTCACAGTTTAGGAGCACCTCCGGTGCTTTGCAAACTAGGAGCATCTCCGGCGGTCCACCAATAAAGAGTTACTTACAACCATAATAAGTGGGAGGGGATCCACCTCTCCAGACAATAAAGTAGATACGTCAATTGATGAGGTCATCATGACTCATCCTCTACTTTATGGCAGAAATAAAATAAAATCAACACACATCTCACGAGAAATCATTACTCTCATTTGCAGATACTTGCAAAGACTGCACTGACATCACCCAGGATACATGGATTCTCTGACCACTCAGCGGGAATGATTGCAGGTTGCGTGACAATGAAGCTGATCGACGTCATCTCAAGCCACAAAAAGCTGCTCAGGGGCCACGTCGTGTCCAGTCTCATCAATGCCACAGCATCTTAGCCAAGTACATCGTGCCTCATCATTAAAGATGGTTTAGGTAATTTTATCTTAATTAAGCATTAAATAGCAACTGTCTTGTCTTTCTATCTTTGGGTGCCGTCATTATGACATGTCCTCCTGCCATCATTTTCCTTTCCAAATTCATGCATGCCGCCATCTTTGTTGTACTATCACCATGCCTACAGATTGTCCCATCACTCTGCTTCTTTTATGATCACATAAACACTCTAACTAATTTTTAGTTCTTTCTCCATCAACCTAAGCCATTAAGCTAATTGACAAAATAATCCTCATTTAAACTGTAACATACCCTGAAGAACAGAGTCAGCTGAAACAGTTCTCTGGAGCCTACGGAGTGAGAAAGGATTGTAAGCACAGAGAATAGGAAAATAATTTAGGTATGGGGGTTAAGAAGAAATCAGAACCAAAAAATGCTACAGGCCTTTTGCAGGATGAAGCTATAGCAAACATTCTGAGGAATGTAGGATGGTTGGAATTTGTAGAAAAAATTGAGGGGTTTCAAGAAGATATTGTTGATGAGTTCCTAAGAAACTTGAGGGACAATTAGACAACTATAAGGGGAGTCCAAATCAATCTCTCTGCTACCACTATCAGTCATATTTCTAAGTTGCCTGAACAAGGTGAGAGGTTCTATCATCTGAAAACCTTATATGCTGATTTGATTAGGAATTTTTTTGTTGAAGGTGAAACTGCAATACAATTGCATTTAAATAAAAATGAGGTTAAAGGAATTCTTAGGTCCTCACTTCCAAACCCTTGGCAATCTATAGCTATATGGCTAATGAAATATTTCACATGTGATGGTCAATTTTCCTTAGTTTTAGGACCAATAATGAAAATGTTGATTTTTCTGAGACATGGGAATGGACACCCTGAATTAAACATAAACATTCCCAACTTCCTGTACTCTGCCATTAGGGCAACTGTAGAAAAATATCAACGAAACAAGGGTTCTATGAAACATCATGGCCTTATTTTTCTGATAGTGAAACACCACTTTCTGTCTCAATCTGATGAGGAAGAATTATGACAAACATTTCTTGAACAAAATCCCCAGGGTAGAGAGCCAGAGAGGGCACAAGCAAAGGATGAGGGTTCCTCTACCCAGCAAGAAGAAGAGACAGAACCTTCAACTTCCTCTACAGCTGTTCAAAAAGGAAAGAAGTTCTCACTGGAGGCAACTTCATCTGCAGCCCCTATTTCTGATAAAAAGAAGAAAGACAAAGAAATTGAAGACCTTGCTCTTGAGCAAACTCCCTACATGACTTGCTCAGCCAGGAGGAAGATGACTCTCGTTGAGGAATCTTTCCCTAAGGAACTAATAGGGAAGAGGTTAGGGCACAAAGAAAAGAAAACCTCAAAGGAAGCTGACTCTAGAATACACTATTGGGATGAAGAAGCATCCCATGATTCCAATGAGATCTCTCTAGTGAGAAAGAAAAGACTGAGAGAAGTTTTCCCAGAACCATTTGCCCATCTGGGTTCAAGTCCAACTTCAGAACAATCTCCTACTCTGGAGACAGAACACAGACAAACTTTTACTATTTCCTCAGATTCTGAGGATGAGACACCTGCTCTGGAGGCACCTGCCATGGCTATGCTACAGAGAAGCAAAAGAAAAAGGCAACTCTCTCAAACTAAGAAAGATACTGCTCTCCTAGCTGAAGTGTTTTTGGGTTTCAGAACTTCTGAGGAGAAAGTTGGGCCTTCATCAGTTCGAGCACAAACAAAGGAAACCCTAGAGAACCTCAGGACAGGGAGGCTATAGGAAAAGATGAAATAGAGCTGGGTGCAGCTGACAGTGTAGGACAAATGGCTATGGATGACCCTAATGTGCAGTAAATAGAAGAAGAAATAGGAACTTTCTCTCATCCCTTTGATCAAGAGGATATTGAGATTTCAAAAGAGCAACAACTGTTGGAAGAAATTGATAATCTAAAAAGATTACTTTGGGGGAAAAATTAGATTATCATTGACCTCAAGAAGGTCATAATGGAAATAAAGATGGAGCAAAAACAAATAATTAGAAAATTGCAAATAGAGCTTTAGAGTAAAGACCAAATAATTCAAGAGAGGGAAGTAGAACTGGAAGCCCAGAAGACAGAGACAACTAAAATCATGAAGGAAAAGGAGATAGAGGTAGTACAAAGTATCTTTGATCTTGCCAAGGCTAGAGATAATGGTCTCATAGTAATTGCAACATTAATTGAGAGAGTACAGAGCCAAGATAAACAATTGACTTGGGCCAACAACAAGATAGATGATCAAGAGGAGTATATTCAAGAGTTGGCTAGCCCAAGAGCAACTAGTGAACAGGAGGTACAAACAGATCCATGTGTGGGTCCAATCCCCATTGATATTCCTAAGGCCCTATTTTATTGGGAAAGGAGATGTAGAGAATATGAGGCTTCTAAGCCTATGCTGCAACTATAGAGGGCAGTTACTACCATGACAAAAAGAGTGGAAACCTTGGAGGAAAGAGTCATTTAGATAGCGTCCATTTCTTCTGAGATTTTATCTTGCAGACCTCCCAGTGCCAGTTATGCAATGTTTTTACAAGAAAGGGTCCTGCAATGAAAGCTGTCTTCAATTCTGTCTGATCTACCTGAGAACACAGAAACAACAGAGGGGTTCATCGAAGCCTATACAAGGAGCTCTGATGAAGACAAAATTTTTCTATGTGAATTATATATTCATGGATTCTGTGTTGACGATATGACCTTCCTTCTTAATTATTTTGTAGGAGATTGCCAGCTCAAAGCATTCATGTCAATGATGAGGAATCATCAGATTTGGAATGAGCTAATGGAGACTCATTTCAAGAAGGATATAGAAACAATTTTTTTCATCAAAAAAGAGTGTCCCAACCCTCAAGCTTTTGAGACCCAATTTAGGGCATATGTCCAACACCCTGAAAGTCAGAACAAAATTTTGCCATTATACTTGAAAAATTTGCAAGAGTGTTCCATTGAATTTGGTCTTTTTATGAACAGTTCAGCTAATCCAATGCTTGCAATAGAAAAGAAAAGGTGGAATATTCTGACCTCAGAGCAAAAAATGAGAGAGGTGGTCACCCCTGCAAACTTAAGGTTATTTATGAGGAAGGCAAGGTTAATATCCAAAATGATGGATAAGCATAAATAGGAGTGGATAGGTGGGCATTTTAGGCCCCCTCTCATAATTGAACCACTCTCTGTCTGGGCTGAGCAAATGGAAGATGAGAAATTGCAAGAGTGGTTAAAGCAGGTTGATCAGTATAGGGGAAATGGTAATACCAACCACACCACTTGGTCTACCTATGCACAAGACTACAACTTGATTGATAGGCTACTCCGCTAGAATAAATCTAGATTGTGAGAAGCAGGAGGACCTGCTAAACCTTAGGTATGGGGGGATGATGAGTGCCAAGTAGCACCCATAAAATACATCTTTTTACCTCTGTTTTTCTCCTTTCTGATCCCATCTTTCTTGATGTCTGCACCCGAATAGGCTAGCAAGATTGTTCTAAATAATGATTAATTGAATATAAATTACTTAAGATCATAATTTCTTATTAAACGACTAATGTGCATGGAATTGATGGAAATATGCAGAAAAACTTCTCTTTTTGAATCAACAGGTGTAGATGTTTAAGATGACAATTTTGTGCATCTTCGGAGGTAGTCCTAAATGATCTCCAGAGATAATACCAGAATACCATGACATCAGAAGTTTTGAAGTAAGAGGAAGAGCATCTCTGGAGCTGAGCAAGAAGGCCACAATCATATCTCCGGAGCTACAGACATATCTCCGGAGCTACAGATAGAGACATACATTTTCGCCACCTCTTTAGAACAGAGCAGATTTCCAGCACAGCTGTCAGTCAGGTACTTTTAGCGGTGATTGTGATACCCCTCATAGTACTCAAATCATCACCTGAGTGATTAAGGGCCATCTTTAGTTAACTGTTGAGAGTTTTTATCTCTTTTTTAGTTTTTGCATGAGTTATTGATGAAACTGATTTAATATCCATATTTTTAGGGCCTCGCTGCCCAAATGTATTAGGACTCAAACTTAGAATTCAGAGTGGAATTCTGTTCCACTCAATCTATTTTTATTGCATGGTTATTTTTCGTAGTTAGACAACTAGTATAATAAAGAGATGGATGTCATCTCATAGAAGAACTGGTAGATAAGATAAGCGATATGTTATCACTCATTTTATATATACTTACAGAAGCAGCAGAAAAAAAGGGGACTTCTTTTATTATTCTGATTTTCTGTAATCTCAATTGGGATACCAATATTTCTTTGAATGCAAAGTGAATGAAATTGGACTGAATTTAGTTTTATCTTATTGTTTTGTGCTGATTCCTTATTGTAGACTTTAGCCCTAAGGGTGTGGAGCAAGGGCCCATTCTCACCACCAAGGTAGAAGGCTAGTACCACTGTTTTGTTGTTTCAAATTTTTCTTTATAGAATACTTACTGATTTTGATAGATAGATGCATGTTGCAGTTTATAGATTTGCTTTGAGTAATTTACTGGTCAATTATGTTTTCAGCATTCTTTGAATTCATTTAGTAAGCAGATAGATCAATCTCTTTAAATTAGTAAAAGCCATTAGAATTAGCTAGAGAAAACTTGTAACTGTAGAATCCCTAATTGCAGATAGCCGAGGACATAGCCCTGGATTTTGACATCTGAATTATGATTAAATGATGAGGTACAATGACCCCTTGTCAACACCCTATTAGGGAGCCCAAAGGCCTTTCCCACACCAAGTGTTGATAGTTGTATTGATTTATTGCCAATTGGGTTGGAAGATGGGTAGATTCACCAAGAGGAAATTCTGGAAAAAGAAGTCTTAGCAGAGATGGTGATTCCTCCTATGTTGAATGGCCCTTTACTAGTTAAGGGGGTAGCCACGACGGATGTGAGGTTGGCCTAGGGGTTTCCTCCCCTAGCAACAAAACTCTAACCCTTACTCTCGGGGCTGGTTCTAGTATTATTGACTTGGAGGGATGGACTACTACTAGAAGGAAATGAAAAGGCCCAGGGAAGAAGATTATGGACATGGGAGTAGACACTAAGCAGGGTAGGCCGTCTCAAAGAGAAACAAGATAGAAGGTGATTAACAAAGACATTGCAAGGGGTAGACAGAAGACCTTGGAGATTGGCTCCAAGAAGGCCCCTATCAAATGAGAACTCTATCACAAAATATTCAGGGGTTAAACAACCCTCACAAACAGTTCTTGGTCAAGAACTGTATCTTTGACAACAAAATAGATATTTTGATGATCCATGAAGTCAAGATGAAAAGAGAAGGCTTTCAAGTTGTGGCTAGGAATCTATGGCCTAACACGGAGTACCTAAGTTGTGATGCATGTGGTGCCTCTAGGTGTATTGTCACTATGTGGAACAACAAGATTGTCAGAGGAAGGATTATTGATAAAAATAAAAACTTTCTGGCGATTAGGATGGAGTCTAACAGCTACTCGTGGAACCTGATTAATATTTATGCTCCCAATCAGAGAGGCCCAAGAAAGGAGTTGTGGGATATTATCTCCTCCCTGATCTCTAGAGACCCTGATAACTGTTGTATGTTAGCGAGAGATTTTAATACTCCTCTATTCCCCTCTAAGAAAAATGGGGGAACCTTGGATTACACTGACAACATGATGGACCTGAATGACTTTTTAAATAAGTAAGGTCTAATGGATCTTGACTTACAAGGAAATAGGTTTACCTGGTCAAATCAGAGAAAAGGGAGGAATCTGATCCAAGTTAGGTTGGATAGAGTTTTGGTCTCTTCCAACTGGAAATTTTTAAGCACCCATGATCTTGAAGCTTTGCCTCGAACAACTTCAGATCATAACCCCTTGCTTCTCTCATGGAAGGACGGGAATGGTAAAGGCCCTTACCCTTTCAAATTCAAAATTATGTGGTCTAAACACCCAAATTTTAAAGATAAATTAGCAAGCTGGTGGAGGGATGAAGTCCAAGGAACGCCTATGTTCAAACTAGCGCAGAAGCTGCTGATGGTCAAGAAAAAAGTGAAAGGATGGAATAGGTTCAACTTTGGGAACATATTTGATGAAGAAAGGAGAATAAATGCTAAACTAGGAGAGTTACAAAAGAGATTGGAGGAAGGAGACACCACAAAGGACACTACGGAGAAGGAAGAGAGTGTGAGAAGGGAGTGGAAAGAGTTTCTATTGAAAGAAGAGATTTTTTGGAAATAGAAGTCAAGAGTACAATGGCTAAAAGAGGGAGACAGGAACACTTCTTTCTTCCATCAATCCACCATGAAGCATAGGAAAATAAATAGTTGGATGACAGAGGTATCATGGTTGATTCGGACACTCAGATTGGGCTAGTGGTGGCTTCCTACTTTCAGAACTTCCTCGGAGCCCAAGAGAGCTGTATTAATCAAGAGCTCATAGATATCATCCCTACCCTCCTGAATGAGGGAGATAATGCTTAGCTTGGTAGACTTGTTATGGAGGAGGAGGTTCGGGCCAGTCATTTCTCTATGGGTGCCTGTAAAGCCTCAAGGTCGGATGGGTTCCCCCTTGCTTTCTTCTAGGAGCATTGGGATATTGTGGGAAAAGATGTTAGAGGTTGCTAGAGATTTCTTCAGGACATGTAAGCTGCTGAAGTAGCTAAATCATACATTCATTGCCCTTATTCCCAAAAAATAAGATCTGGTGTGTATGGGGGAATTTAGACCAATAAGCCTCTGTAATACTGTTTACAAGATTTTCTCCAAAATCTTAGTGTTTAGGTTGCAACCCATACTGGATAAGCTAATTAGTGACTGTTAAAAAGGATTTGTGTTTGGTAGATAGATCACGGATGCGGCCATCACCACTCATGAAATTATCCACTCCATCAAGAGAAGCAAAATTCTGGGAATGGCTTTCAAGCTTGATATTTCAAAAGCTTATGATAGAGTTAATTGGGAGTTCCCTTTCATTGTTTTGAGGAAGTTGGGATTCCAAGGCAAATTTTTGCAGCTTGTCAAGCTCTATGTTACTTTTGTCAGATTCTCAGTTCTGGTCAATGGTATCCCCAGGGGTTTCTTTAATGCTGGTAGAGGGATTAGGCAAGGTGACCCCCTATCCCCCTACCTCTTTATCCTTTTGGCTGAATCCCTAAGTAGAGGCTTCCTCTCTCTTTTAAATTTTAGAGAAATTAAAGGTGTTAAACCCGCTTCAATAGCTGATCCTGTTGTCATACAACAATTTGTGGATGACACCATTCTATTTGGGGCAGCTTCAGTGATTAAGGCTCAGAAATGGAAAAAAGTGCTACAGGAGTATGTGACCTTGGCTGGCCAATGCATCAATTATGATAAGAGTCGTGTTTACTTCTTCAACACCCCGTTAGTTCTACAACAAAAGATTATGGGGATTCTGGGTTGTTCTTCTGGATCTTTTCTTGGGATTTATCTAGGACTCCCCTTCTCGGTGAAAGATGCTACTTCGAAGTATTGGAATTCTATTATGGAAAGGACTCAGAGGAAGCTGGCAGGATGGAAAGGAAAACTTTTGAGCCAAGCTGGTAAGTTTTTATTACTCAAAGCCTCGCTCCAAGGGATTCTTGTTTATTTTTTGTCCCTGTTCAAAATTCCTAAATACCTAGCTGAGAGACTAGAGAAAATGCAAAGAAATTTCCTATGGATAGGAATGGAAAACAAAAAGAGGCTGGCTCTTGTTGCTTGGGATAAAGTGTGCATACCTAAGTTACAAGGGGGCCTAGGACTAAGAAAGCTGAACCTGCTGAATAAAGCCCTTATAACCAAGATCGGTTGGAACCTCCTTACTAGGGGTAAAGACTGGGGTAGCATTATGAAAGCCAAATATTTGGGGAACTTAGCTCCTGAAGACATTCTTCTTTCTTCTGACTTTCCCAAAGGCTCGGTGATATGGAATAACATCTTGAAGTGTAGAACCATTATGCTAAAAAGGGTTAAGTGGAAATTAGGGGACGAGGAATCTATAAGATTTTGGGAAGACAACTGGGTCAATGGAGGACCTCTTAAGAAGCTCTAGAACATTCAAAATTTGATGAACTTAGCTATTAACCACTTTGGTTGTCGGGTCAGGGATTATTTCCTTCCTGGAAAATGTGGGTGGGTTCAGCTGTCTGAGTGTTGTTGAAGGCAGGCAGAGCTTATTGGGATAGCTGATGATACCCAACGTTCCCTAAAAGGGTGCAAAATTCCTCTCTTCCCACAAAAATATAGATTGATATGGACTAAGGAGAAATCTGGGCTTTCACTGTTAGATCAGCCATTAATCTTTTTCTTCCTCAAAATGGAGATAAATTATGGAGCACCATCTGGAATCACAATCTTGTTCCAAAGACTAACCACTTTTGGTGGCTGGTTAGTGCAAAACAAAATTCTAACTATTGATAACCTACAGATTAGGGGTTTCCAAATCCCTCAACAGATGTATTCTTTGTATGAAAGAAGAGGAGACTATCTCCCATATCCTATTACACTATGACTTATCTTGGGAAGTTTGGAGCTCTGCCTTGAATATCCTGGATGTTTCTTGGTGTGGAAATGGGAACTTGGAGGATTGCATTAGGTCCTGGATCCCTCCTTTCTCCAATCCAGTTTGTTGTGAAATATGGGCCTAGACTCCCCCCATTCTGTCTTGGTGTCTCTAGAAAGAAATAAACAATAGGCTCTTCCACGAGAAATTCAAGAATCCCAAGGAAGTGTTCGACTTAGCTGTCAGATTGCTGCAAGACAACATCATCAATAGCTCCCTAAAGGCTATGGAAAATCCCCCAAATGTTATGGAAACTAATATCATTAACCAGTTGACTATTCCAATAAGTACTTGCAGAGTGGATGATAGAAAGAAAAAAGCCAGGGCTAACACTAACTGTCCCCTCCCTGGAATGGTTGGTCAAAGCTTAACTTTGATGGTGCTGCCAAAGGCAACCCTGGATTGGCTAGCGGATGTGGAATTATAAGATCTGATAAGGGTTCTCTAATTGCTGCGTTTGCTGGGAGCCTTGGGGAAAACACCAATAATATTGCAGAATCCATGGCTCTCTTTTGGGGGCTCAAAATCGCCTTAGCATCAGGCATCAAGCACATATTTGTTGAAGGTGATTCCATGATTGTCATTAAAGATGTTAAAGGAAATGTTAAAGTTGGATGGCAGTTAGAGGATATTATTGAAGATATAAAGGGTCTTCTTTCAAAGTTTGAAGGAAAAGAGGTGAGACATATTTATAGAAAGAGTAATAAAACTACGGATCTCAAGGCTAATCTTGGGATTAATGTTAATCGCCTAAGATGCTGGAGGGATCTGGACAATCTACCCCGGACGGTTAATGAGTGCATTCAGAAGGAGGTGCTCAATATCTCATGATGGAGTGTATCATTTTTTGTAGTGCTTGATGTAGTATTGCCTTGTGCCTTCCTTTTGTTATGGGAGGACGTGGCTTTGATGACATTAGCAAGAAGCTTACTCATCCCTCCATGATGACATGGCTGATAGAGGATTACCTTGAACATCGCAATTACAAACATGTTTGTCGGCATGATATTTATAAATGGTCTTGTCACTCGCCGTTTGAAGAGATGGCTTTGAGGGACTCACATGAGCTATGCCCTGATGGAAATTATGATCTGAGTGCATTTGGGTTTTGGATAGAAGTGCAGAGGAAATGGAATAATTCTACACTATTCGCTCAATGCCCCTTTGTTCTTTGCAATGGCTTTCTCAGTGGGGAGCTTTCTTCAATTCCTTGTAAAGACTTTCCTAGGAATGAGCTTTGGTTTGATAGGAATATGGGTGGGGAGAAAGTTAGAATGGAGCCCATGAACTATGGCAAATTTAAAGACCTTCATGTTTGGAGCATAGCGTATGAGGGAGGAGTGACTCCATTTCTTGAATGTCTAAATGGCTACGATGAACACTTATCAACACAATTTGTTGACTCGTGGGACGGGAGTCAAAAGGTGAAAGTGGGTGGAGTCTAGTTCGTGATCTCTAAGGAATCCATTGCTACTGCTACTGGCCTGCCTTGCTCCGGGAATAGGCTCAAGAAGCAGAAGCGTGTCCAAGACAATGATGGTTTGAAACTATTCTACAAGGAAGGAGAGAAGGAAATTCGTCTTTAGGGGGGCTTCGAATGCGAAAGATTGGTCAGTTTGTGGAACTAGGTATGTTTCTTGATTATGAAATATTTTACTCTTGAGGGAAGATATAGAGTGTTTTACCACTATCACTTTGCCTTTCTAAATCACTTTTGACACAAAATGCTGGTCAATTTTCCCTCTTTTCTGCTATGTAGCCTTGAGACTTATGTGCTCCAGACTAAAAAGGCTCGCGAGGCCAACCCGGAGGTGGCTACCTTGCCTCTGCATCAGGGGCTCATTTTTCATTTGTATCAGTTTCATTTGGCTTTGTGTCTGACTAAAACCCTTGCTGCCCAGCTTGTGGAGGATAGCTCCAACGAGGACCCCGAGGATAAAATCCCTCTGAGTGTTAGGCTTGGGAAGCCATCCAAACTAAAAACCCCGATGCCAGCTCAGCCTGCCTCTCCTTCTAACCTTCCTATGAGCGGTCCTTTGGGCCCCTTCTCTAGCTCTCCTATGTCTAAGGCCACCTCTTTTTTGAAGACTCTTTTTGGCAGTCGTATGCCTGTGCATGTTACTATTGAGGGTTCGCTTGATCAATCCCACACTGTGGCTACTGAGGGCCTATGTAACCTGAAAAACAAAAATCCTAAACTAGACATCAAAAAACGTAAGGGAGGTAAGCCTACTCATAATATAAGTGGTAAGAAAAGCTGCAATGAAAGTGTCGAAGGGAAAGGAGATGATGAACAATAAGCTTAGAAAATAACTGATAAATAAGGGAGACTGTTGAAAGAGGAGGTGATGGTTAGGAAAGAGAAGGATATGGGGAAGTCCTGCTCTGTCAGAAGGCCAAGCATAAGGAGATCCTCTAGGTTGGCGGGGGTTTCGCCCCATGGTCTGAAAATTGTTGATTACTCCACTACCTTGGATCAGGAAGACACTATGCAAGATGTTAACATAGAGGAAACCAAAACCACCCCTGCGCAGGAGCAGGAGGGCACTAGTCATTTTGTGTCCATGAATAACTCCTTCTATGACACCAACAATAAGGACACTGAAATCTAGGAGACCCCTGATAAGGAGGTTATGAGCGCCAAAAGGGAGCTTGACAACAAGAAGCTAGATATGGAGCTTGCTTTTTCCATTCTGCAGGTGGACTGGAACAAGGGTGTGGATTCCCTTCTTGAGGATCAGGAAAATTTTCTTAAGTCAATCTCTGATGATTGAAAAATTCTGCTTAGCTAGTTGTTTCTCTTGTCTTAGTTTTAAAAAAACTCGTTTTCTAGTTTTTGATAGTTTCTGATGTACTGTTGATTGGTTGTTAGTTGGCTATTTGTGGCCTTGGGCCTGTCTTGCTGCCTTCTGGCTTTGTTATCAGGTTTTGCACCCGAGTTCGCAGCTTATCAATATCAAAAACAAAAGAGTACAAGATAACTTCCAACAACTTCCATTAACTTCCATGATACAATAATAATTTTTCAATTCTTCACAAAAAACACTTCCAAATTCTTAAGCTTGAATAACTTGTTTTTCGTTTTCTTCTAAATTGCATACTAAAATTCATAAAAATAAAAATAAAAATAAATTATCTTCTTTTAATAACTCTTTCTTTTTTTCCAAAACCTAAAAACCAAATTATAATATTATATTCTCTATAAAGCAAAATAATATTAAAATATCTTTATTCATATTCATGCCCATTGTTTTAGTTTTCTTGAAGGTACATTCCACTATCACATTTATGGGTTACTCTATGATTGCTCGCATCCTGTTAGATATAGATATCTTAAAACCCCTCCATGGAGAAGTAGTTTTGGTGGTAGGGGAAAGGATTTGGACACAACAGTTAGATTATGAGGGTCTCCCCTTCAGATGTAGATGATGTTTTTCTATTGATCACTTGGCCTCCAGTTGTCCTCACTCTCAATGCAAGAGTGCGATAACTTGGTGGAAGAACACCCATGATGATCACTTGACTATCATCTCTTCTCTAGAGGATGGGTCCTCTGAGGAGGATGGGTCCTCTGAGGAGGATGAGCATTCCTAGGGTTCTCTTCTCATTCCTTCTGTGGTGCTTGAGGGGGTGCCGGTGGATGTGACTTCTCTTGAAGCTAGTCCCTCTGATCAATCCCAGATTACTCCTTCATTGGAGTTGCTGTGCCTTCGACTCTCCTTGCTTCTGAGTTGGCTTCTTTGCATAGACCTCTATGGTTGTAGTGTCCGGTGAGGATCCCCTCTCACCTCGTTATGAGGATTTTGACTTAGAGGTCTTTGAGACGGTGGTCCAAAGAAGAAAGGACTCCCCATGTTGCTGCTCTGCATCCTAGGGTTTGGGGAGTCAGATTTGCTAGCTCAGGATCTATTGTGTAGATCCTTTTGTTGGTTTTGCTCTTTTACAATAGTGTTGTTGTGCCTATGCCGTTGTTCTATTTCTGTGTTATTTGAGTGCTATTTGCACTATGTTTTGTTTGCCCTTGGGTTGTGTTGTAAAGGGATCAACACCCTTATTTCGCTGCTTACCATAATAAAAAACAATAATATTAAATTCTAAACTCTTAAAATAAACTTGCTTAATAAATATTAGTTTTCTAAATAAAACTAGAGATAAGAAATCCTTTGTTCTTTTCTTTTTCTAAATTGAAATAAAATATAATTATTTATTTCCAAATTCTAAAATAAAAACTTGCACATAAAAATCTATTTCAATTATAATAATTAAATAATTGAAATACAAATTGCATTAATTTTTATTTCTAAAAATATTATAAACTATAATTATCTAACTAGATAATTAATTTAAATAAAATCTAAGCATCAAATAAATAATTAGTTTTATCTATTTATTTCATTTTCTAATTAACCTTAAGAATTCATTATCAAATAAATAAATAGAATTACTTCTATGTACTAAAATAAATTAATTAAGTCACTAATTAATTTATTTCCAATTAATTATTTACTTTAGTTTAATTTATTATTTGATTGCCCACACCATTAGATCATTTCAGGACACTTCACCATTAGGACCTAGTTTGCCTTCCCCGATATCTATACTTGTTGCACAACATAATCTTTCCACACATACCTTAGTAGCATTGCTATGAAATAATAATCATATAATCACATTTATACAATTAACTATGGTAACGAAATCACACATTATGCACGCAATGCATTAAATCAACACTTTACATTCATCATAAGTCCATAGAGCTTATCCAATTTAACCATAGAACTGAAACATCATAGACTCACAAAGAAACTAGAAATGAGGGATGTTACAATTACTTTCAAAATGATAAGGAGAAGGTTTTACAAACTATGGAGGCACAACAAGCTTCATTAATGAAGTCTTCTTCCTCCAACCAAGAACACTCATTTTCAGATAGAGCCACACAAAGGCTACACATGGTTTTACACAAAATCCACAAGCTTAAGTCACAAGGCCATCATAAGGAAACAATGTTGAAAACTAAATAATACTAAACAAAAGCCATTTTAAGGCATCAAGGGTTTTAAATCAAACCAAGGAATCAAGATCTCCAAACAAGCTTTCCTTAAAGCAAATAGATGCAAGGATCTCTACAACAACACAATGCATAAAAAACACAAGCTATAAAAGCTAACACTTAGGGAAACAGGAGAGCCCCTACTTATTTCATATTTTTCAATGAAAATTAAAGCAAATAAAATTACTAAAATAAAGAACTCCTCCCTTAGCAAGCAAATGCCCCAAGATGAATAGAATCCAATTTTCCTTTCTTGCAAGCCAAAGGAAGCTCCTACAAGCCGCAAGCATACCATCTGCCAATATGTGCGAAGCATCCCCTAGGAATGCAAAATTACCCACAAGCACTAAGCAAAAACCTACAAAAGGAATAAAATTCCAAAGCTCTCCTAGGCTCTCAAACCCTCAAAATTGTATTAAAGCTATTCACAAGATTTTTCTCTCCAAAACTCTATTCCTAAAATAGAATAGTGAATTAAAAATGGGAAAACCCCCTCAACATAAATCAAATCATAGGGTTAGATGACTCAAACATGACTCACATCCCTCATTAATTAATTAGTGCCATGTCCCACTCAATGAATCTCAAGACCAAAAAGGTAAACAAATGCAACTCCCTAAAAGATTGCAAAAAAAAAAAAGATATTTGAATAATCTCAACCAAGTAATTGCTAAAGGCAACAATGACAACTCCATTAAATAAAATAAGTAATTAAAAAACAAATATCTCAAACTAGCCATGTGAACACACATAGAGATGTTTTGAAGTTGGAGTAAGAATGACTCCACATTGAAAACATCTCAAATATTAGTAAAATAACACAAATAAAAAAAATACATGGGTCAAATAGAACCTTCCAAGGATTTAATTAAATTATTTAAAATATATAATTCATATTTAATAAAAGCTAAAATTAATTAAATAATTAAAGGAACTTAAATTCTAAAATTCAATAAAATTGAACCAACACACTAACTCACAATTCTATCCCATTCCAAGAAGTGTGGAAAACTTACATAGAAGATAAAATAACTATGGAGATACCAACATATGCATTCATAAGGGTCACCTGGTACTTGATGACTCAAGTGACAAGACATGCCAATTTAAGCATAGGTAGAGGTCTCAATACTCCACGAGGTGAAATAAGACAAGTAATAATCTATGATAATCTACTCTACATGCATTCCATTAACTAATCATCCATTTGAATCCTACACATTTAATGTACACATCAAATCTTATCTCATAAATCATAGTCAAAGTAATAATTTAGACTTATATATCAACATGATCTCATACATGGAAATCAAGGTATGTGCAACATCATGAAGTATTTAAATCAATGAACATAGTTATACTCTAGAGCATGATAATCAATCATATTATCAACATCCTACATAATTAGGATTACATCATAACTCAATCCACTAATCATAATTAGTCTCATAATCAACATATACATGATTCTCTAATCAAACTCATATAAACACACAAGATGAAATCACAATAGCCAAGCATGGCTCTCAATCACGACATGGATATACAAATGAACTTACAATCAAAACAAGTTAGGGGTTAGCACATACATTATCACAAATATTCCATTAATCATCCATTGCATACATAGACATAGATCATTTATCTATCAATAAATCTTGAAAACATTCTAAAGTGCAAGCATCATAATCAATCGGGATAAGAAAAGGGTTGAAGAACAGTTGGGCCTTACATCCACAACCCCTTAAAATAGGCTTTCTTTTGCAAGTCACCAAGGGTGGAATGCAAGCACACATCACAAACCTTACTGCACAACACACAAAGGATTCAACAATGCAAAACAAAAACCACACAATTGATTCATTAAAAGGATCACTCATAGAGTACTCATACAAAACATCATCTGTAGGGAATAGCATAGGAGAATGTCAAACACAAGCATCATTTATTTCTCACTCTATTTTAATGTTTTATTTTCATGCATATGAAATCATATAACTCTTCTTTTTGCAATAGTCTTCAAGTCAAACCCCAATTTTTTTTCAATGGAAGGAAAGACTTGCAGTTAAAACACATACTATGTCTCACAAATCAAGTTCACCTCTACGAACTTTAGAAGATAAGCATCCACATCCATAGAAAATGGATCTAATTAAGATCATACTTCCATAGAGGTGATGTATGTACCTTCTTCAATCATTAGAACTAACCTTGGTTTGTGAAACTTAGTACATACTTGAGCCACATTTCTAGTTAACTTACTACATTCAAAGTTACACATTTATCAAGTGTCACTTGATCTAATGAAACTCATGCAAGCGCCAAGTGTCACTTGACTAATCCCATTTTATCAATGCAAAGCCAAGTGTTTTTTGGCCATTCATAGATCTTTGCATCGGCCAAGTATCACTTGACTAAGTAAATCAAACATGCATGAATCAAGTGTCACTTGATATCATCATGAGTTCCTCATCATACCAAGTGTTAATAAATGTTGTAATGTCCCTCTTTTTAATAAAATAAATTTGGTGGATTTATTAGTCCATTCCTATTTTCCCGTGGAATAATAAGGGAAATATTTAATTTAATATTTTTATTGTATTTCCCATAAATTCAGGAAATTATAATTTTTCGAGAGCAATAAAATATTAAATGTTGTTATTGCACAAGTGGGGGCGTAGATTCTCATGTGGTGTCTTGTAAGTGTGAGAAGCTATCTTAAGAATATTTATGATAGTTATGACAGGCTGAACATGCAAGTTGGCGGTTGTAAGAGGCATGCTAACTTTGGACATGCAAGTGGAGTGGGATTCCCAAGCATATTTTAAATTATTATTCTCCCCCCAAAATGGGGCATGCATTTTGGGCGCCCAATTTGAGTTTGAAGTTTATAAATATAGGGCTTGTTGCATACGGGGGGATCTTTTGGCATTTTCATCAACTCATATTTTTCTGTATGGACACTTGTTTTCAACAATTTCTTCTGTGGATGAAAACCCATTGGAGATAGTGGTCGTGGATGAAAACCCATTAGTTTTTGGAATTAGAGGATGAAAACTCTTTAGTTCTTGAGGACATTCTCACCCAGGAAGTGCATTTGAGCTTCAAGGATTGTTACAGATTTTGTGTGTGTTCAGTATTGCTATGTTTGTAGGTTCAATTTGTGCAGTGTGAGTTTGCAGTGGGTTGTGTTTGGTCATTGCTACTATGGCACCATCATTTGTTGTGATTTTGTTGATATTCATCATTCCCAAGAGTTGTTCAAAGCATCTTTTAGATTGGGCATGAGTTTGGTTGGATAGGCTGAAACACATATTGTGTATTTCAGCACTGTGTGTATTTGTGCAGTTTTTGATTTCAGTTTGGTGTTTGTTGTTGCTGTTGGATTTTGGACTGTTATATCAGCCCTCTGTAATGCAAAATCAATTCATTTTAATAAGGAATCAGTTGTGGGAGTTTTTAGTGAAATTTGTGCAAGTTTGGTGCTATTCTAGCTTGAATTGTGTGAAAATCTATGAAGTTTGTATAGTTTGATAATAAAACTTAATATCCTTGTATTTAGTCATTAAACCCTCATTAGGGATATTATAGTAGTATCAGATCTATGATCTTGCCATCTTGAAGGGTACATTGAATTGTCAATCATGGAAGAATTCTTGAGATTTTTAAAAGATGAGAAAAATGCAGATTTCATTTGAGATGATTTGAAGGTAATAAAGATGATCCAAGATGAAATGAAAAATTCACTTTGATGGATGCTGGATAACATGCAAAATTGATTTCCAGCTAAAACATCTAAAAAAAAAGAAGTTATGCTAGAATTGAAAGTTGTTAAGGATAAGAAATCAAGGAAAATTTTCCTAAATTATAAAATTCACCCTATCATAAGAAAGAGGATGATACCAAAAATGAACTTGGAAGATGAAAAATTTGCTTCTCATGCAAAGGACCCTAGGAGCAAAGTCATAAATGTTGGAGCAAAGAAGAGGTGAATTCTGATGAAGAACCAGGAAGGAAAGTGAAAGATGCATCTAAGTCACCAGATGAAGAAGAAAGGTTGAAGGATGTTAATACATCATGAAACAAGAAGAGCAGTTAAATTTGGAGACACAAGACATCATTGAGCAAGAACAAAAAGAACCTAACGTATAGTTTGAAGGTAAAACTTCTTTGGTATTAGAAGATATTTATTTGACTTCTAATGATTGTATATGTCTGGAAAATATAAATGAAGTCAAGGAGGAGAAGGCATCACTTGTCAGTTGTGAAGATCTTAAGATGGAGGAACATGCACCAATTCATGCACTATCCTTTGAACTTCCAAATGGTGAGCCAAAGATTGATCCTCATAGTACCACTGTGGATGGATATACATTTGGGAGAACATTGTGATTAATCCTAGTTTGAATAATTTGAGTCACATGGGTTGAGGTGTGAGGATATTTCAACAAATTCTCTTTGATTGCAGTCTGGGGCTCGCATAAATTTTAGATTTGTTGTTTCCCATTATGTCACAGAGAGATTCTTGTCATCACGAAAAGCATGCAAAAGAGGGTGATATAGTAATGGATACAAATTGTAGTATAGGGCATGTGGACGTTTTGTTTCAAGTTTCGAATTGTTTTTACATAAGGGATTTGAGTAATCTATGGAGGGATAAAATAGGTAGAGGCTTTGATGTTACTATTAAGTTCTTCATCTCTTTCATTTGGAATGAAAGGAAGTTTATGAGGAATCACATAGGGTTTGTTGTGCTTTCTAACAACATTGTGAAGGATCAATATTCACAATTTATAGATCACTTGTGGGAGCCAAGTACCACAATTGAAGACAAGATCATGAGTGATGGACAAATGGAGATAGTCCCTTTGGGAAGCTTGATGCTAGATGTAGGTAAGAAAGATAAGTGTCATTTTAATGTTCAAGATTTTGTGATTAAGTTTGTTATGGTGCTTTGGGTATCAAGCTACAAGCAAGTTGAAGGACTCATGAAGGAGGAGACACTACAAATTCCTAGCATCATGAAGGTAATGCAATTGGTCATCCTATTGTGTGAACAAGAGATATGCAACAACTTCTATATCATGGGTCTTGGAAGTATCAACCAAACATGGAGCTCACAATGGGTACATTCTATGTGAAGTTCACTATGGAGTTGGAATCCAAGAGAAGGGAGGTAGAGCTTCAAGGCATTGAAGATGGAGTTCCAAGAGTTGCCATAGTTATGTGGATGAAATATCAATGGGAGACATTCTTGACCTTTTCCCAAGGTGAGATGCTTAATCATAACAATATTTGATCTATTTTGGTTATGCCCAATATTACACTTCTAGGGTGGCTACCAAAGGGAATGATTGTTAAATGGAAATTTCTAGTTAAGAAATATTTATTTGACATATTAGAAATGAGCATTTTCTGCAATAGACATAAACCAAGGGATACTTCGAGTATGGTGCCCAATTTTAGATCTGCTGCCCCCAATATTTCTGCCACTTTCCACACTTTCCTTGCAGCCCAAGAAGAGTTTTCAATTATGAAGTGGAGGATTTTCCAGCCCATTGTCATTGTTAAGGTGTTTGTAGCTAATACAAGTTGGTTTCTAATCATTACATTTCTAATTTTGAGTAAAAGAATGCAATGTTACAACCATGGTTTTGGGAAGATCTTTTTGCCTCATGTTGTGTGTAAGAAGTTTCATCCTTTGGGGATACTAAGTGCCAATGTTCTAGCTGATATATTGATGTATGAAACGAAATTTCAAGCCAACTATAACTATTACATCCACCTTCCAACCCACATACAATCTAATTGGAACCATCTTTCAACTAGTAGAGCTTGGGGTGACATGGTAAGAGTCTTGGGAACACAAGGTAATTATCTTGACTATAATCTAGGAGAGAGGAGCTAAATTTTGAGTAGGCCTTGGTCACAGCCCAAGGAAGAAGAGGTAAGCAATTTTGATTTCATTTATGTTGATAATATTTTGATATCCAATAATAATTGGGAAGATATCTGGGAGCATTTGAATACAGTTAGAGGTGGATTTCAACAAGATGATATTTTTGCCAAAGTATCTACATGGAAGATTAACAACCTCTACTTGGATCAAGTCATAATGAGAAAGAGAAGGTTGTTGTTTGTGAAGGATTTCATAAGTCTATAGATATTTGTGGAGATATTTTCAGTCCTTACATGGTTGTCCACCAATCTTCCAATGATCACTTTGATCATTGTTGCACAGGTTTGTCATTTTTGCAGCTGTTACATTATATGTACATTGCTGATCTTGGTGACTTCAGTTATGAGTAACTATAGATTGGTGCATTTCAAGGAGGTTTCCTTGCATAAAGATTTTAATGAAAGGTCTCCACTATTAGTGATAACTACTCCAGTCATCATAAAACTGATTGGGAAGAAATCCATGAAGGACTATAGCTATGAAGCAAGTATTTGGGAACCTTCATCACATAAAAAGAACAATTGTAAACAACAAAAATATGGTGGTATGCACTCAAGGAAGACCTTGATTTTACAGGAATATATAAAAGGAGCTCTCATGCTCAGGATGGAAAGTTTGATTTTGGAAATTGGTAAGAAAGATATCATTTTGATATTCCAAAATTTCTTAATAATTATGGTATGATGTCTTTGGAGTCAAGCTACATACAGGTAGGCCATCCTTGGATATGTGAAGGAGAATTTGAAAAGGATGAGGCTCTACAAAATATTTTCATCATTACTTGGAACATGAAGATACAACTTTCCAGCAATAGGAGTTTAGACAAGGTATGCAATGATTCTTATATCATGGTCTAGGTGAGATATCTTCAAAATATGTTTTTGGTCCTACTTTGTGTCATTATTTTTTGGAGCATGAATTTGCATTTTCAAGTTGGCTTTTGAGTTCCATGAGAGGAGACATACAAATAAATATAAAAGTAGAACAACATAAACATGAAGAATAAACTCCAAATTTGGACATTTGCACTAAGTACTATCAACAAGTTATGACGGGAATAAGTGGTAATGGGAAATCTACATCAAGGGATAGAAGAAACTTGTTTAGGGTAGATATGGACCAGGTTTTTATCGTGGATGTTACCTACATTTTCAGCCCTCACAACACTTTATTTATACTCATGCAAATAGATTTTCAAGTGTTTCCAGTCAAGGGTAAGAAAGTTGGGAGGTGTTGTACTCGTTGGCCTATATTGTTTAACCTGACAGGTGTGGGATCCAGATTATACATGCACATGGGAGTTACCAAACATTGGAGAGAAGACACCATTCATTTATTTATCAAAGAGGAGTATATGAAAGGTTGGTTGCCTTCATTGCTTGATTCAAGACAAAGTGGGAAAGGTTTAATCAGACATTGCATTGACGATTTCCTTAAGAATGTCACTTATGATATTGTGAGTATTGCACATTTCTTTGCTATATATTCTCATAAGTTCAAGTTGTTCTTCAAAGAGATGATCAAATTACACGATGAGAACAAAAATGTTATAGATGATAGACAGAGTAGAATTTGCAGTGTTCTTTGGTAGGAGTTATCTCACTTGACAGGTACAGGGTTCATATTACAAGGAAATTATAGTTTAATTTAGATTTTTTCTTGGACACTTGGCTTTTTATGTATGAAAAGTATTCCTTGGCAGGAAATTCATCACCTATCAGGTTTAGGATCTAGACTTTATTGGCAATATAGCATGATGCATTAGTGGCATGGTGATTTCTAGCATCTTGTTTGACAATTGCTTGAGGTCAAGCAATTTTGGGAAGGGCAGACTTGTAATGTCCCCTTTTTTAATAAAATAAATTTGGTGGATTATTAGTCTATTCCTATTTTCCCATGGACTAATATTAAAATAAGGGAAAATATTTAATTTAATATTTTTATTGTATTTCCCATAAATTCAGGAAATTATAATTTTTCGGGAGCAATATAATATTAAATGTTGAATATAATTGCACAAGTGGGGGCATAGATTCTCATGTGGTGTCTTGTAACTGCCAATATCTATTTTAAGAATAGTTATGATAATTATGATAGACTGTTCACATGCAAGTTGGCGGTTGTAAGATGCATGCTAATTTTGGGCATGCGAGTGGAGTGGGATTCCTAATCATATTTTAAATTATTATTCCCCCCCAAAATGGGGCATGGATTTTGGGTGCCCAATTTGAGCTTGAAGTTATAAATATAGGCCTTGCTACATACGGGGGGATCTTTTGGCATTTTCATCAACACATATTTTTCTCTATGAACACTTGTGTTCAATAGTTTCTTCTATGGACGAAACCCATAGGAGATAGTGGTTGTGGATGAAAACCTATTGGTTTTTGGAATTAGAGGATGAAAATCTTTTGGTTCTTGAGGGAATTCTCACCTAGGGAGTACATTGGAGCTTCAATGATTGTTGTAGATTTAGAAGATTCCGTGTGTGTTCAATGTTGCTGTGTTTACAAGTTCAGTTTGTGCAGTGTGAGTCTCGAGAGTGTTGTGTTTGGTCACTGCTGTTCTGGCACCATCATTTGTTGTGATTTTTCTAATATTCATCATTTCCAAGAGTTGTTCAAAGCATCTTTCACATTGGGCATGAGTTTGGTTGGGCAGGCTGAAACACATATTATGTATTTCAACACTGTGTGTATCTGTGTAGTTTTGGATTTTAGTTTGATGTTTGCTGTTGCTGTTGGATTTAGGACTGTTATATCAATCCTTTGTAATGCAAAATCAATTTATTTTAATAAGAAATTAGTTGTGGGAGTTTTTGGTGAAATTTGTGCAAGTTTGGTGCTATTCTAGCTTGTTAAATTGTGTAAAAATTTGTGAAGTTTGTATGGTTTGATATTAAAACTTAATATCATAGAATTTAGTCATTAAAACTTTATTAGGGATATTACAAATATGAAGCTTGAGTTGTAGCAAGACATGTTATGCCTTTCTAAATCATGATGTTCATTTCTCTATATCATGTTACTTTGTTGGTTTTGAACACACTTTTGTATAAAGACATGTCATGCCTTCCACATAATATTAGTTCTCTCATATTGCATCAAGTATTACTTGATCAATTTAGAACTACTACTATCACATGTCTAACTAGACCTCATCACAACTTCAAATTCTTTTTTCTCTTTAGTGTTACTTGAATAATATTTAAATCCCATTGCTACTAGGCAACCCTTTGTCACCAATTGCTATCCAATTAGGATTTGATATTCTACGCTCAATTTACATTAATTTGGCTTTCTTTCTTTTAGGGTTTGAGTACCTCTATTTTAGGTTATGATATCAGGCATCTTGAACTCAAAAACTCTTTGATTGATCAAAGTACAAGATTAGTTGTTTAACCCTATATATATCATTTTAGGTTAACCATAGTGAATACAAATACCAACATATAGAGAACACAAGATTAGGATACAATATCCTTGTCATCATAAGAGTTTGCTTCCTCAAGAGTTGTACTCTAATTCATAGAATTCATTAGTCAATCAAAATGCTTATTGTATAAACACTATTCATATTTAGTGCCACAAGCCTTTATAAGGATCTATTTGTCAATCATTCTAAAATACCATACAAACAATAACATTTGTTGTTCACCATTCACACATCAATATGATGTTATAACTTGGTATAACTTAATTCACCTTTGTTTTTGCATTATAGTTCACATCATAGTACAACTGATCAAGGCTAAAAGCTAGAAATTCATGCCTATTATGCACCTAAATCATCAACTATAACTTAGTATTATTGTCTTTTTACAGATGATGTTTTCTATTTGAAGTGTCAGACCAAAGAACCTCACCCATCATGATATAGACAAATGTAATTTTTCTCTGTCACCATTCTTTCTTGATTAACACAATCATGGTTCACATTCTCAAGACTATTATGTCTTTTGTTATCAATGTTAAGAGTTTACAACACTATATATAGTTACACTATAATAGCTAAGATAGATTAACCATTATCACCCACAAATTTAGTTATTGCAAATCCTAGTCTAGATATAATGATCAAAACATAATGCCTTGACTCTGAAATGTAAGTGCTAGGATCACTTTTCAATAGGGTTTGTCATACAACTTTGCCTTACTACTGTTACTTCCATCTTTTCATTGGATTGATACAATGTAGTGACCTCAACCTAACATGATCAAAATTATTCAAGGACATCCACCACTAACACAAAGTAAAGTATCAATAACTATACCCTTATAAATGTCAATAAAAACTCAATAGTTATTGAAATTTGAGAACATACTAGAATGCACCAGTGTCCATGCTTTGATATTATTTCTCTTTATGATCGATACACAATTAGATATATTTTGTATTCAATTACCTTTAATATCTAAAGATCTTAGTCATCACACACAAATCTACATATCTCGCAAAACATAACTATTATGTAGAGATCTAGCACTATGCTATGTCCTTATAATAGACTATGTTCAATCAGTTCATGGTAATAAATTTGCCCCTAAGTATCTAAGGTAAAATACAATTAACCTTTGATAGAAAGGTGCTCTACTATTACCCTTAGTTCTATTAGGTATAACCTTGATTTACAAATGTTAAGTAATATCATTTACTCTAGCATTCCACATTCAAATATTCATGTCACAATTCATCATGTCACTTTGTTTCTATTTCACACTTAGATTCAAAATTCACTATATAGGTATATAAAATCACCACCAATTTTTGTCTTACCATGATAGTATGCATGGTCAATAAAGGATATCTCAAAGTAAACATTAATTAAAGTAGACACAATCACCATATCATTGTTAAGTTCCTATGCATAATGAACCTTATAATACAAACTCATTAATGTCTATAATGAGATTCAACCTAAAGGACCTCATGTAAATTTCCATCATGTGTTTCCTTTGAACCTACATAGATAGCCTTAAGTTATATCTCTAGATTTTATTACTCAAGAATTCATAAGGTGAGCCTACAATTTCTCATGGTGCCACATATTTTCTATAGGAGTCAATAAAATCCTTGGCAACATAGACTTGTCATCTTACATTTGGGCTCTTTGATAAGTATGGATCAATAACATACTTTACAAAACCAATCTAACAACAAATTTTACCGAGTCCACACAAGT
Organism: Cunninghamia lanceolata; assembly: GCA_027924645.1. Taxonomy (NCBI): domain Eukaryota; kingdom Viridiplantae; phylum Streptophyta; class Pinopsida; order Cupressales; family Cupressaceae; genus Cunninghamia; species Cunninghamia lanceolata. Next base: position 2,884,883 of record BSBN01000589.1, on the reverse strand, counting down.
GCAGTAATGAATAATACAAGTAACAAAGACCTTAACATACCGTGATGTCAAATTATACAAGAATAATTCCTTACAACATATAAATGTACAATCCGTTAAGGATAATAAAATACTATTATCTTGTCATAACAAGTAACAATACAAATGAATAGGTGCCAAGATCATATAAGTAAATCCCAATAGGCTTAATCCAATCATGATCTATGCTATGCTACCTTATTCTTCATGTTGATAGTTCATACAAACCTTTGTATACCAAATGTTTCCACTCCCATAGTCTTCCAAACATGTGCTCACAACTCGTTAAGGATGTAGGGGTGCAAGATGATCCCAACCAAGAATTCCTTTCCACTCATGAACCCCCTCTCAGGAATGACAATTCCAACTTTAGTTGAATAACATAACATAGTTTGAGAGAGAAAATCACAATATACATGCATTAAGAAGCACACACAATAGGGTTTGAAATTATAGCTTTTATGTTATCGTTGTATACCTCCAAAGCCCCTCTGATTCTTTGCAACCACAATACAATGGCTAGAAGAGTACCATACGAAGCACAAGTATCAACCCACACACACATAATTCCAACCAAAAACAACTCCAAAATTTAAGCATGAAGACTATAAGAGTCCAAGTCTTTACCATGAGCTAAAACTTAACACAATAAGAAAAAATAATACCATTCACACTTGGATTGTATAGAAAATCCATTAGTAGCCAAAAGGCTTAAAACCTTATGACAAAATAAAGAAATAATTTTCTGGTCACCTCATAGGCTTCTTAAATGGCAAGGAGATCATGTTAGTTTCTTAAAATATCAAGCAAAGACACAAAGAAAATATTCCTACAAAAAAGAAGTCACGAACATCATTATTTGATAGTAATGCAAGAAGGAAAAAGATTCAAAATAGAAGCATTCACTTACTAAAAATCTCCACTTCTTTGAATTTCCATTGTTATCCCTTGTCTCTTGTTCTCACTTTTTTCTCCTCTTTCCATACCTTTTCCCCTCTTCGACAACCCTCCTCAACTTATTCCAATATGAGGGCCTACTTTTCTATAGTATAGCTCAATATTGCAAGAATATAGACCTTTGACAACAACCTCTTGTTATGCACTTTCACATATAGAACCAAAGCATAAAACTTTTTAACTACCAAAAAAAATAACAAAGCACATTGAAATCACTTTGTAAGTTTTTTTCCCCCATTTTTTAGGCATTTGTTTTTTTCCACTTCCAAGCATATGCATTGACTCTTACATTCAAAGTTTGTAGGTGAGGGACACACCCTCTTCTCCAAGCCTTCCACCCCTATGGCATGGGACATTTCCCCCTCGAACAAACATAAAAAAATATAATTCAAATATCATGGAATAACTCATGTGCCTAGGTTTTGAGTTTTAATATTATAACCTTAGGACTTAGGATTAAATTGGAAATAAATAAACCAAAGATCCTTCCAATAATCACAAATTATGAGAAGGTTATCAACATTCAAAGACCCTCGAGAAATCATTAATGAAAGTGACCATCCTCCTAACATCTGATAGAGGTAACTCCAACAAAATGGAAAACACAAGAAAAAGTGCAAAACAATAACAATTACAAAACACATGTATGTAGATATTTTCTCTTATGTTATTATTTTTATACCATTCAAATGAAATTGTCATGTCAAACACAATCCAAATACACCCCCACACATTTAACAAGTGTCGAGAATGTGTATCTACACAATTAACAAGATCAAAACATCAACAACATTTGTACTCATCAAAATATGATGAAATCAACAACCAACTATTCTATCAATTAATTTCAAATATAAATTATAATATTGAAGTTAAAAGGTACATTGCAAATTAGATTGTATATGATACCTTCTCCATAGGAAAACCTCTATCATGTTAAATATACTATAACACAATAGTTGCAATCTATATATCTATGCATAAAATGAAACAAAATGCCATTACTTCCAAGTCATTCAAAAGCAGGTTATGACATCACCTCCCACATAATAGAATATCAACCTAGTATTTCAAGCCCAAAATTTAAAAGTTTCAAAACAATCATTACTTAAATAAATAAGGAAAATTTTCTAGCATCTTGTGTTTGTCTTTCCAAGTTGCACTTCTTGAGTTCATTTGCTTCCCACCGTTGATTGGTTCAAGGACTATTTGCCCCTCACCCTCTATGCACATATTTTTTACAAATTAGCACATGATTCATATCAAACATATATTTTCTTAAGACTGCAATGTGAAACACATTATGTATTCAAGAGAGATGGTGGAAGAGCTAGTTGATAAGCCACATGATTGATAACCTCCAATATCTGAAATGACCCCACAAATCTAGGATCTAGTTTAGAAGCATTTCTAAACTTAATAAAACTCTTAATAGGTCTTACCCATAGGAATACCTTTTCACCCACTTGATAATTATGGTGTGACCTTTCTAGATCTACATAACTCTTCTGCATATCGACAACCTTTTTCAACCTTTGCCTTGTCAATTTGATTTTCTCATCATAATGTTGTAGAATTTCAAGGTCAATCACGACCAAATTTTTCTAGACTCTTCCAACCAAAATGAGTTTTGCATTTTCTATCATACAAACCCTCAAAAGGATCCATTGTGAGTAAATACTGATATGTATTATTAAACGCAAATTCTATTGAATGTAAGTAGTCTTCCTATTTGAAAGGTTGATTCCTTGCATAAATATACAACATATCTTCGAAGACTTGGTTGACTCTTTCTATTTGACCATCTATTTTAGGATGCTTGGTACCAAATGTAGAAGTTAAAGTGGTCCAAAACCTTGAGGTGAACAACTTATCTCTATCCAAGATAACAACAACTGGTAGGCCATGTAGACACACCGCTTCCTTTACAAAGAAAGATGCCATAACAACATTATCTTTTATATTTTTGGGTATAAAGCGGGCAACTTTATTAAGTTTTTCCACCGCCACAAGAATGGAATCATGCCTATTGTGAGAACTAGGCAATCCTATTATAAAGTCCATAGAAATGACTTCCTAGATGTGATGTGACACATCATGTGGGTATAATAAGTCACATAGGTGACAGTGCTTAGCTTAACCTTTTAGCATTACAAGCATTTAGCTAATATTCCACTACTTCAACCTTCATTTTAGGTCAAAAGTAGTGGTGTTTAAGTTCATGCAACATTTTACTAACAATTGGACGTAAAAAATAGGGTGTTGTTTGCACCTCTTCCAATAAATTTTTCCTTAGAGTTTTAGACATTGCCACAAAGATTCTTCCATTTTTGAAGACATGCTCCTCCTCATTGCTAGAATGGTAACTTTGCAACTTGAGGTTGATTTCCCTTAAATCTTTGTGACATTGTTGGACAAAGGAGATGCTACTATGGGTGTCCCTCATGTTGTGATGATTGAGGCTAGTGACATAATTGAGGATGGTTCTACTACAGACAGGTTCTTGAGTCGCAACAAGGATGGTTATGGCGTGGACTTCCCCTCTGGCCCCATTGTTACTACACTAGGCTATGGGTTATCTTATTCAAAATGGTTGAAATAGGTACCTCTATGGATTTTGATTGTTTTGGTGGCATTGTGTAGGCTAGAGGTGCTTAGCAAAATGCTATGCGATTGGGTGTGGTGCAAGAGTCAATCCTTGTTGTGCCTCATATCCATGGCCATAAAGTTAAATCATTCCTTTGCGGTAGTGACTAGCTCGGGGGCTCATGGCCACCCCTCAAGAATGGGATTCTTTGGCCACCACCATGTTTCCATTCATCCTCAATGGTGGCATGTGGCCAAGATGTTTTAAAGAATGAATATTTTTATCTTAATCATGGGGTGATTTGTAGATTCAATAGTTTATGGCCTTGTCTTCTTGATCATCACAAATAGGTCTTAGAATCATTGAAGCCCCTTGTGGAGGGAAAGATCGAGGTCTTCCCTTATGCAAGGGGATTATTCATTGTGACCTTTGTGACCTTTGAGGAGCATAATTTAGTGTTGGATGACATGGTTTGGATGTGGGGTGTGCACTCCCTCTCAATCAAACTATGGGCTCTTTCCTTCAATCCTCTCACTGAACCACTTAGCATCATACCAATATGGGTTAGGCTCCCAAATCTCCCTCTCTAGGTTTGGGAAGATTCATGCTATGAGGCCATTGGTAATGCTATTGGTTTCTTCTTGAAGGTAGACTCCACTACCTCATTCATGGGACATTCTACGTTTGTTCATATTTTGATGGATATTGACATCTCCAAACCCCTTCATGGAGATGTAGTTCTGATGGTGGGGTAAAGGCCTTGGATGAAACAACTAGATTATGGGGGCCTCCCCTTTAGATGTAGATGATGTTTTTCTATTGGTCACTTGGCCTCCAGTTGTCCCCACTCTCATTGTAAGGGTGCGGCTACTTGGTGGAAGAATGCCCTTGATGATCACTTGACTATCATTACTTCTAACTCCCCAGTGGATGGATCCCAAGAGGATTAGCCTTCTCAAGATATAGAGTCCTCTATGCTATTCTTTGGATCGCGTCCAAATTACTCTTTCATCAGCAGTTCCCCCCTCCCCCCATGTTGGGTGGTGTAGAGATCCTTGCTCCAATTGTGTCTTCATTTATTCTTGTTTTTGGGTTGACTTTGTTGTGCAAGTTGTCTATAGTTGTGGTGTTAGTTGAGGATTCCCTCCTCTCACCTCATTCTGAGGATTTAGACTTGGGGTTTTCTTAGACAGGGGTCCAATGAAGAAAGAAAGGACTCCCTAAAACAATAGTTGCTTCACACCCTCGGGTCAAGGGAGTAAGATTTGCTAGATTGGGATCTAGTGTTGTGTAGGTCCTTATGTTTTTCTTTGTTGTTTTTCAATGGGGCTTCCTTGTTTGTCCCATATCTCATGGTACTAGTTCCATCTTCCTTTTGGATGCTTTGTTGTACAAGGGTTTAGGCCCTTTCAAAATCTCGTTTTTATCAATATCAAAAACATTATTCCATTTTTCCTCAATCAACTAGCTGAGTCAAAAGAATACCTAGAATGATTACTATTTTTTTCTTTTTGGATTTTGACAGATATTTCTTGATAAGAATGATCATTTAAATGCTACTACAATATTTAATCTCATTTCTGATCGCATATTGGATATAGTTGCCAAATATTTCCTTTTGTTGAGTGCATCAATGACATAATTTAATTTCCCTTCACATAGGATATGTTAAAATTATAGTCAACTTCTTACTTGAAAATATCCTTTAAACTCCTATGATTAGTTTTAAGCTTAAAATGTTTACCAATCAAATAACATCTCCATGCTCTCAAGGTATGCACTACAACAACTAGTTCAAGATAATGCACTGCATACTTCTTTTCATGCTCTTTTATTTTTTTGGGATTTATAAGAAATCATTCATCCTTCATGGACCAACACTATACCTAGTCCATCAAAAGATGCATCCATCCATAATACAAACCAACCATTTGGATTGGGAATGAGCAGTATAAATGCAAAAGTTAGCAATCTATTTAGTTCTTTGAATGTTGTCTCATATGCTAGGATCCATTCAAATTTATTTCATTTTCTTTGTAAGGATGTGATTGAACTTGCAATTTGTGATCAATTTTAAAGGAACTTCTAATAATAACTGATAAGTCTCATGAAACTCTTCACTTTAGTCACATTGGTAGGAGGAAGAGTTAGGCCATTCCATTATAGCCTTGATCTTTGTAGGATCAATGGCCACTTCATCCTTGTTAATCACATGACCAAGGTATTGAAGTTGGAAAAAGACACATTTGGACAACTTTCCATAAAGCTTTTGCTTTCTTAAGCATTGTAAAACCAATCTTAAATGTTTATCATGGTTTTTCCAATTTTTGGAATAGATGAGTGTTTCATTAATTAACACTAAAATAGAATTTTCAAGCATGTCTTAGAAGACATTGTTCATCAGGTTCATGAAGGCTACTAGTACATTTGTTAACCCAAAGGGTAGCACGATGAATTCATAGTGACCATACCTAACCATGAAGTCAATCTTATGAGTGTTGGCAATTTGGCTGAGCTTGATGTTTGATAGTGTTGTCATTGATGGCAATAAAAAAAGGAACAAGGTTGGAATAGAGATTTGGTCTGGCAAAGAAAGACCTAAGGAATTTGGTTAAGTGTTGAGACAACGATAGAGAGACAGTGTTTTGATTGGCATTGGTCCACAGTTGAAGATCAGGTTATGTGGTTCTGGTATGATATTCCTAATCCTTAGATGATCCTATATCCAAAGTTTCATCCTTTGATCATCTTTGGAAATGTACTTTCATGTTGCATGAGTTCGACATGGTATAGAATAGAGGTAATAAGAGCAGAACACATATTTGTTTTGATCCGCATTCCTCCGGTGTTGCATATTTTGTTATGTGGTTTTGAAGTGTTGTAAACACTTGTATGAAGTCTCTAAATCCAGAGTTACAGAGTCTAAAGTCCACCATAATGATAGTTTTGAGCTATTGAGTATCGCTACTTGGTTTGATAGAGTTTGAATGTGACAGGGCATGTGATCTAATGGTCCACATTTTGCCTCAAGTTGATATCATGCTCTGCGGTTCTAAAGGTAAGCTTGGGAATGTGTGAAGAGTCTTTGATATGATTTTGAAAGTGTCTTGTGGTCTATAGTGAAAGTTGTAGTCTGACAGATGGACTGAACTAGTGGCAGTCTGTGTTTGAGGCTGACATGATAGGTTGATTTGTATGCAGTAAGTTCTATTGATTGGAACTTTATCCTAAGTGGTTCTACAGTTGGAGTTGACATATGAGAATGTTTTTCAAATGTTAATTGGGTCCGCAAAGTATCTTGGTGAATGAATTTGGCTGACAAGCATATTGATTGACTACACGTTTCATCTTTGTAGGCCAACCTAATGTAAAGATTTTAATTTTTATGGATATATATGTGAGATCCAAATTGATGTGTGTGGTGTTGTTGTGCGAATATGAAGATGTATGTGTGTGTGACATGGGAAAAATTGTGATTTTGTAAAGGTGACAAGTGCAGAAGAAGAGAGATCTTGTTCTAATGTAAGACCAGAGCAGTGTAGTAGAGTAGTCAAGATGAAGAGTTTTGAGAGAATTTTTTGAGCATCATTGGAGCTATAATCATGCATTTGTAGATGCACTTCTAGCAGTTCATTTTGGTAGTGAGCCATCCTTCTATCTTCTTCTTTCTTTTGGCAGTGAGCCACCCCTTGGCAATGAGCCTTTATGCAGTGAGCGTTTGAACAATGAGTCCTTTTGGGTAGTGAGCCTCTTTGTAATTCGATATTGTTACTACATAATATATTGTGAGCTAACACTCACCGTAGTTTTTCCCTTTTTGGGTTTTCCACATAAAAATCCTGGTGTTCATGTGTCATGCCTTGTGGGTGTTCATGCTATGTTTAATTTGCTTTAATGTTGTTGAATGGGCAAATGAATTAATGATTTAATGAGTGCATGGTTTAACAGAATACTGAGTCACCCCCCCTCTCAATATTCCAGGTGTTCAAAAATGAGTATCCTCATATTTGATGCGATGTTTTTGATAAGGATAAGCAGCTTACAAGGGGATGAACCTTTACAAATAGGCCCTGAGGGTAGAAAAATAGGACAGACACAACAACCAAGATGCAAGAAACAAAATCCCAAAGGGCAACCCAAACAGTGCACAGGATGTACACTAACAGTAGAATAACAAAAGCAGGTAATAGAACATACCACTTGCAGAACACACCAAACATAGGATCTAAACAACTACAGATCTCGAACAAACACACCTAACTCCCTTAGCCCTAGGGCACATATCCGCTACAGATTTGGGGAGCCCTTTCTTTCTATGTTGGACCAAAGTCCATGAAACCTCTAAGTCAAAGTCCTTAGAACGAGGTGAGAGGGGGGTCCTCCCTTGCTACTACAGCCAAAGAAGGTGGACATAATGAGACCAAACCAGAAGCAGGCACGATCGAATGAGTGACTGGAGAATAAGAAGCCTGGTCACGAACATGAGTTGGAGAAACAATAGGTGTCGATGCAGGGGCCCTGACATGATCGGATGAATCAATAACCATATCCACTGCACATCCTCGGGTATCACAGGGGGAACAGGTAAGGTATCCTGGGAAGAGTCATCTCCCTGAGAGGAGCCATCATCCAGAGAATCACTAACTGTCAGGTGATCCATGAGTGCATTCTTCCACCAAGTTGCCGCACTCTTGCGGTGAGAGTGATGACAAATTGAGGCCAAGTGACCAATAGAAAAACATCTTCTACATGTAAAAGGAAGGGCTTCATAGTCAAGTTGTTGCGTCCAAGGCCTTTCCCCTACCATCATCACATCTCCATGGAGGGGCTTGGAGATGTCTATATCAACTAAGATTCGAGCAATCGTAGTATGCCCCATATCTAAGGTAGTAGAATCTACCTTCAAAAAATGGCCAATAGCATTGCCGATGGCCACATAGCAAGAATCCTCCCAAAATTGAAGGGGGAGATTCGAGAGCCGAACCCAAATTGGCTTGATATCAAGTGGCTTAGTAAGAGGGTTGAAAGACCAAGTCCAAGGTTTGATGGAAAGTGAATGCTCGCCCCACATCCAAACCCTACCATCCAACACTAAGTCCCGCTCTTTAGGGGAAGCAAAAGTTGCTATGAAAAACCCCTAGAATAGGGATAAAGTTCAATCTTTCCTTCCACCATGGGTTTCCACAAATTTCTGATGCATAAATGTAGATCAAGAAGAGAAGGCCAAAACCCATTGAACCTACAAATCACTTTGTGATTGAGGTAGAACTCCTCATTCTCTGAAACCTTAGGGCCACACACCACCATAGGGGTAGAGCGAGCCACTGGAAATGGTCTAGCCCTTGCTTGAGAAGAGCAGGCCAGAGTTCCTACACCAGCAAAAGCCTCAATGAATGATTTGTGGGGACGACCGACAGTCCTAGAGCAAGACCTGGCCCCACCAGACGTAGAGGCCTAACCACACCCAACATGATCTGGAATAGGACCAGATACAACTGCACTCGAACCGGTTACCTTGTCGATGGTGTCCCCACCTAAACAAATGCACACTCCCAGATGTGCCCTCCTTCTCAGCATTACCTACACAATCATCCCTTCTGTTTGTACACTCAACGACTACTCCCGCACTTTGCATATTTCAAAATCTTACCTTTTTCATATTTGATGCGATGTTGATGATACCATGATCTCATAATTTTTTTGAGAAAATTACTACCCCTCAAAGTTGGTCAAACAAGTCCTCTATCTGGGGCAACACATACTTCTTTCTGATAGTGACTTTATTGAGCATTTGATAGTTAATGCATATTTTGAGTGTGCTATCCTTCTTCATGAAGAATACTGGTGCACCCTAAGGGGACACACTTGGTCTTATTAGGGCTTTTCCAATCAACTTATTTAGTTGGACCTTTATTTCTTGTAGGTCCACTACATTCATCTTGTAGGGTGCCTTTGAAATAATCCTGGGAATTAGCTCTATAGAAAAATAAAATCCTTGTTTTGGAGGCATTGCAAGAAAATCCTCTAGAAACACATCTGGTATTCTTGCAAAAGTGCGTGATTAAGAGTGGTTGACATATCTTGTAGTCTAAAGTTTACAACTTTTTACAACAAACAATTGGTATCCTTTTCTAACAACTTTCCTCATTTCCTTAGTTGCTCCATTATTCTAGTTTACTCGTACACAATATACAATGTTTTCTAATTTATACAATATCCATAAATTGGTTCACAATTACAATAAATAGCTACATAATTCCATCTATGACATAAATGAAGCATCCTTTTAATGATTAAAATGGTGTCAAAAAGTAGACATTTCTTGGAATCATCATATGTGATTAAATTTGGCTCTCTAATGGGTCAAAGATTGCAAAGGTAATTTTTCAACATGTGTTTAAGTTGCATGGGATTCCACCTCATCATTTGTGATTGGGACCGTATCTTTATGAGCAATTTTTGGCAAGCTCTCTGCAAGATCATAAGGGAAATTAAAAGTGATCATCCTAACATCACAAAATAATTGGGTGATCAAGGTAGTGGACAAATGTTTGGAGGGCCATCTTAGGATTTTTATAGAGGTCAAACAAGAAAATGGGTAGAATGGTTGTGCTTGGAAGGTGTTGGGGTCTTAGGGAGATGTACCCATTATTTCCCCCTCCAATGGCTAGAGTGAGTTTAATTTTAAGAGGGAAGTGAACAAGTGGTCTTGAAGTGCAAAGATGGGGCTTCCCATGGGGAAGATAAGAGCCCACTTGACCTATAGCTAGGACACAAGCTATGAATTTCTGGTGTAGTGTAAAACCCATCCACAACATTGTTAAACAAAGATAGTGAAGAGCTATGCCTACTATTGATGGTTTTGGGAAACCCCAACAATGTAAACCTCTAAGCCAACAATTATTTGAAAGAAGAATTTCTTCATAAAAGGTTGGTTCCTCTACTAAACTACTATTCTAGTGCTAATCTACTCTACTAATAATCTTCAATGAAAAGGGTTAAAAAGTTTAGGTTTTACAAAGAGACATGGGTTTATAGCAACAAATAAAAATAGGGGTAATACTCAAAAATAAGTGACCAATGAATCTCCCTTCAATGTTCAACCTTGTATATGCTTCCAAACGTTGAGTGTGATTGAGACCAAGTCAACCATTCTGTACATATTGGCATAGAAACATAAAATGATCTGACATAAACTAAACAAAATGCATTAATATAATCATGCTAAACCTATACAACAAAGGATCATATACAAAGACCACACATGAGAAAATTTCAAGTTTGAAGACTCTGTGATGAGAAGTGTAGCTACAAATGAATATAAAAAAATTATTCTACAATGAGCCAAATATATATAAAAGTGAAAATAGATCATATTTATATATATTGGTGGTCCACTAGATCATGCACCTATAATCATTGATGCCATAAAATTGAAGTGTGGTATTTAGGGGAGAAGGGGACAAATGTTAGTGAGAGCAAAAGAAGAGACTGTTGATTTGTAGAAGATGTTGGGTGAACCATCGAGAGGAAACACACATGGGTCATGCAACAATTAGGATGTCCACAAATTTGAATTATTATGGTGATATTATCATTGTGCTGAAAGCTCAATGAGAATTTTGCTAATTGAAAATAGTGTGCTTGTGAGATCTGACTGACTAGCCAACCATGGCATATTGGGACCATCATATGGATCCTTTGAATCTAGGTGGTGTTAATGATTGGTAATCTCAAGATCTAAGATTCTCCAGGTACGTTCTTGACAAATTTGGAATCTCAAAAATACATGCATGATTGGCATATGAGAGGGAACATGTTGATTAGATGTGGTTGAGTGGATACAAAACTGAAGGAAATGAGTGGGAAAGGAGTAAGAGCAGATCATAAATTTGCTTTGAAGAGGAATCCACTCAAAAATATCTTACAAGTTTATTTATTGTTCAGTACATGTATGTGTAGTGGCGCTTGTAACAATATTGAATCACCTCGAAAGAAATAGACCCACCTATTGGATCTAGAGATTGACAATCAACATTTTTTTCAACTCATAAGTGGTCCAACAGCTCTCAAAATATTTTCTTTGATTAAAAATCCACCACAAAGAAATGTCCTATTATACATCAAAATCACTTGACGACACAAAGGAAAACATAGACTCACATAGACTAAAGAATGTACAAGGTCCTTGTAGGAGGTAAAATTCACTAAGGAAATGAATCTTATTTGATGGTGGCGCACCTAAAATAAACTACAAAAGGATATCGGTACAACACCACCTATTGGTCTATTATCAAGTTGACCCACTTCAAAGCATTGCATGGTTATGGGCCTCTACCTTTAGATTGGGTAGTTTATATAGGAAATGAAACTATAACAATTGGCATAGTAAAGGAGATATACAATGCCCATACATTATTGATAGATGATTTGTGGATGAGCATTAATAAAATGTAGCTAAAGGTTGACCAACATAGATGGAGCATAATTGTGAAGTGGGTGACATAGTATTTTATTGTATGTAAACATATAAGTAGCTCACATCAAAGGAATTAACAAACAAAGCTGCAGCCTAGATATTATGGGTCATAGAAGATTTGTGTGAAGATAGGCAAATTGACATATATACCAGATATTCCAATTAAGGGAGGAATTTGTGACACTTCATATATATATTTTTAAAAGAAATTGGGGTCGAACATTTTCGTATAGATCTAAATTCCTTTCAGAGATGAAGAAGGCACATTTGTCTTGGAATTGGAGGTCGTAATTGGGGAAGCGATGAATATGTTTACAAATCAAACAATTTGAATGTACAAGGTGAAGTGGAAGGGTCTCCCTATATAATATACATCTTGGGGGATGGATTTTCCTAAGAAAGAACTTAGACCTACCATTTCTTGGGAAATGAGCCCAAAATCATGCATGCGAATGGTTAATAAAAGCCACCAATCTTATTTATGGTCTAAATTGTATTAGAAGATATGTTTGCTAAGTTGTATTATAAGGTATACTGATTAAGAATATCTTATGACTTCATGGACATTGGTTGAATTCTACAAAAAAAGTATTCACTTATTTGTAAAAGCATAACCATGATTTTATATGGGATGGAAAACTCGTGGGAGGTCTTCCACCATGGTCCTCTTCATGTTGAGTATGCTTGACTAAAAAAAACTCGTCTCTTTGAGGACAAATTTTTAAGGGGGGAGCATGTTGTTTGCTTAATCATGAAATATGTTAATAAGTGTGGGCACGTTGTGTGCCTAGTCATGACATGAATTAGGAGTGTGTTGCCTATTTTATACTTAGGCCTATTGTATACTTATTAGTTAGGGGGATATATGTGTGTTTATTATTATTTATTTCAATGTCTCCTAGGCATCCCTTTGGCATCTTTAGGGTTTTCTTCCCCTTTGGTTATATATCATAGGAAAGCCTTTATATTGTATTTTATTCTTATTTTGAAATCAATTTAATGTAAGGATCTATCATTAGCTCTCCTAATTTTTCTAAGTATATTTGCATGTGCAAATCCATTCTAGTTAAGTAGGTCCCCATTTTTACTTATTTCTATTCATTTATTTTATTATCACAAATTGTTTCACCATTCTAACTTGTTAGAACATAATAGTTGAAAATTAAATGTAACTAGTTTTAGACTTTACTTAGAAGTAGTAGTTGTTTTTGCCTTCATAAATGTAACTTTAATAATGAGTGTAGTATTTTTTTACCCACTTCTTTGAAAGTGAAATTTTAATAATTTAAAGAGGTATTTATTCTAGAAGACCAGGGATTAATCATTGAATAATGATGATCTTTTGTTTTCTTTGATGAACATCTAATAAAAAATTAAAATTAATTTTGTGAAACGTGGCGAAGTTTATAATATCCTTAGATACACTTCGATGATGATGCATGTGAACTAAAATAGGAACTTGACCACTATCCTATTGTGTATAGGAGTTACAATACTACATGATTTTTGTAGTTATGGGCAATATATGACGATCTTAAACTAGTGGAACATTGTAATTCCCTTTCCAAAATTACCAAGACTTCTACTAACAAAATGCTTATAGTAACATTGTTAATACTTGTTAAACATGACATGCCTAATTTTCTACTAGGCAATGATATGAAAGTGGAATATCTTATTCTTGTTCTTAATTCAAAATTTATTGATCACATCAATCTTTCATAACTTATGATACATAAATTTTAATAACTTGTTAGATCCCCTTGTTCACTAATATCACTTTGTTGTTTGAACTTTGTTACCTTATAAATAAGTTAGGCAACCCGGATTAAATATCCCAAATTTCTTTAAAATAAAATTTTTAGAAGAATGTGGAGTTTATTAGCCACTTTGTTAGTGTAATGCCTCTCTAGTTTTCACTTTAGATTTAATATTTTTTCAATTTTATTTAATCGATGAATTGTGGTCTTAGGGGCCACCCCCATTAGTATAAAGAAGAAATAAAAAGTACGAAAAAGTGAGTTAGACCCATTAATAGGGATGCATTACAATTTATCAAAGGAGTTGCAAAAACACCATAGGAAATAGCTCATATTATATCTATCTATTCCATTTTTGGAACATGTTTACCCAATTTGACATGGGAACAAAGAAGCATCTTCTATGAATCTACATTTTTTTGAGTTGAACTTTCTTTTTCTTTTGCACAATAGTCCATGTTCCATTGACAATTCCATCATCAAGAGTATCTAAAGAAGGATGGTACCCATTAGCTGACACAATCTTTTGTGGAAGATATCTTCCATGGGGGAGAAATTGAAATTTGACTAATTGGAAAAGATTTATTTTGCATTAATGAAGGCTCCTACAAATTACTTGCACTCTTGGGTGGCTCAGGTGAGTCCTGAATGAGCTTGGATAAAGGTTGTGATTCTCTCGACGGACCTTCACTAGTGTAATGATAGGGAAGAGCGTCTTTCCACCATGAAGCTAGACAATCCAATTTACACTTTCAATTGGGACAATCTACAAACAAGTGACCTATATCATAACAACTACAACAACAAAAAGACAATTCATCATAATATAGACCCTGAGACTAACTGTGTGCTACATGTTAGGACTAGGTGTGTCATACACCTTGCAAGTCCTAATATTTGAAATATTTATTTATTTTTATTTATTATGCACACACATATTTTGGGCATCCCACTTGGAGTGACACTATGTGTCACTTGTAGTTTGTATTTTGACAATTTTTATTTATCACTTAGTGTCATGGAAGTTGCTAAATGCAACTATGACAACTTGTAATGTGTATAAGAGTTGCTAGAATGTAAAGAACTTGAAAGAAGGAGTTACCTTAGAAACTTGACAAGCATGCTTTTAGGAGCCAAAAATGGAGCACCATATTTGGAGAGTTAGTTATGATTTAAGTAACTTTATATTTTATGGTGGATTTAATTGAAACTCCTATAAATTGAATGCTTGAAGAGGCATTTGTGAGGAGAGTTTCACTGTTAGTTTTCCTCGAGAGAAGAAAGATGTAAATCTCCATGTTTGTTATTACAGATTAATACATTGGTTCGATGCTTTAGAGTGTGGGATTTTTTACCCAAAAGGGTTTTCCCCACATATATTGGTGTCTCTTCTCTTCTATCTCTTTTTCTTCTATTCTTCTTCTTTCATGTTCTTAAACTGTTAATTTACATGTTGTTATATGCTACCGAAATTTACTTAGATCTGTAAGCTACATTATCTTTCCTGTAATGGTTAGTGTGATGGGAAATCATCTATGTTTGTTTCCACTTTAAGGGCATAGTAGTATGTGCTTGTAAGTAATTGAATATTTGATTAAGAGAAGCATATGATACTAGAAGGTGCATACTAGGTTTTTTTTCCCTTTCAATTGGCATCAAAGCTACAGTGGTTCCATGTTATGTGTTGGTTCCATAGTGTTTAAGGTTCTGGGTATTTCTTCTATTGTGATTTCTTAGCCCGGAAAGCTTGAGAGAATCTATAGGAAGGAATTCATTGATTATTAATGCTTGTTTAAGTGGAAGTTTTGTAGTTGATCTTATTTTTCAAAGTACAAAATGTATTGGAAGGACGGAGAAGATGGAGTTTTCTTGGAGTTGATCATGTGGTTACATTTAATATGATATTGATCTGGAGCTTTTGTTTGATAGAATGTAATAACCCTTGTGCATGGTTGTGTTCATTCATTCTATGGTCATTTACAACAGAGTATTCATGTTGGGTGTTTGTTCTTGGCTTCCTAATTAGATGGAGAAAATTGAGTTGTCTTGATTATGGTTTGATGTGCTTATGTTTAGTGCTTGGTTTTAGTCCACAACATTGGAAGGAACTATTTTGTTAACCTCGAATGATGTAGTCTATGGAGTTGATCATTGGATAATCTGAAAGCTTCTGGAACAACCTAGCTCCTATGTATGCTTGTACATGGTGGTGGTTGTGGAGTTGGCCTACCAGTGGGCCTGGAGTTCATGGACCTCTTCTTCCTTTTGGTTGGTTGTACTTGCATGTCTTAGTTTCATATTGATTTGATCTGAGGGTTTTTTAGATTTTTCGTTCAAAATCAATGGTTATGCTAATCCATGTTATTCCATTATTTTGGTTTAACTATTTTGTTGGTTTTCAGATTTGTGGGTCTCCTAGATGATAAGTGGATATGGATTTGCATGTGTGTCAGTGACATGGTGATTTTGCAAGTTTTACATGGTTAATCAAAACTTGTGGTTTTGTAGATCTACGAATAAACTGTTTTTTAGATTATGAATCCCTGGGGGTATTTCTGGATGTAAGATAGTTGCAGGTTTGCATGTATGCTTCGTGCATGGTTTGAGGAGGTTATTTACAACTTTCTCAGTGTGGAGTTGTTGGTACATGATTAGTTAGTCATCATTTCTACATTATTTTCTTGATGAGTTCCTTGACTATGGTTACTCATTATGGATTTGTTTGGCAAATTAGATCCGAGTTTGATCTAGTGCACGAGTCTTGAAGTCTACAGGTTATCTTTGTTGTTATCTTCGTTGGCATGTTACTAATGTAATTATGAGTTGGCATGTTGCATTGGTTTGGGATCTATGAGTTATGCCATTTTTGGACATGTGCAACTCATTGATTGTATTGGGATGACTCAAATGTGGACTGTCTATATCCACGAGATCAATTCAATGTTGACGTAGAATTTGTTAGTTGGCCTTGTCTGCAGTCATTTGTGGATTGGTATGTTGCATTGGGATGAGAGAATGGATGATTAGAGTGCTTGGATATTTAGTTATTGGGACATGTAGCGTGTTTATCACAATGCCATGGATAGCTTAGTTACACGATTTAGTATAAGGTTTTGACAGTGATGGTTTATCTTCTTGGACTGGAGATCTTGGTTCTACTTATTTTTGAGTTATTGGTATTATAGTTGTGTGTGTGGACCATGGGTGATTTTCAATTAGAAGATGGTTATTATGATGCCATGTGTAGCTTGTATCATAGTTCAATGGGAGCTTTGGTAGTGATGTGTATTCATCAGCTAGTGATGGATGATCTTTTACACTGGTTGGGTGTCATGGAGAAACTCTTGGATTATGATTCTTATTGTAGTGAGTGCTTTGAAATCCCAAGTTCTACTATTAGAAGATGGTTATATTCATGTGATTGGAGATGTTGATCCTTAGTTTAGAGTATGTTTGGTATTGTGTCTTGGTTTACTCTAGATACTAGTTTGAGTGTTGGTATGATACAGGTTCTCTTGAGACCAGGATATGTTTATTGGAGCATGTAATCTCCTAGAAGGAGATGTTAGATCATGTTGTCATGATGTGTTCCTTGATTATGCAGATGTGTAGATAAGCATGAGCACATAAGTGGGTGCTAACCCATAACCAAAGATATTTGTAGAGAATAGTATTTCAATATTTTACACTATAAAAAAACCCATGAGCACAACGATAAATTTTAAGATTACCTTACATGATGGGCTGCCATGTTTTGGTGATCCATTTGTGCAGGTTTGAAAAACTGCTTCACTCTCCATCACTTGATCCCTAACAACATCTTCAAATTCTAGAACAAGGGATTGATTTGCACATTGGAGAGGCTTGACTTTTATCTAGGTGGATCTTTTTATGTCATTTATTGAAAACTATGTCGATCCTAGATTTGCCTTGGTGTTAGCACCATTGGAGTTTTTGCAGCCTGAACTACTGTTGCAGAGAGAAGCTGTGGAAATTTTGTTCCATAAATGAATGCCCTAGTTTCTGCATAGGGCATTGAGATTTTAGAATGGTTCCATAATATCACTACAAGTGCCCTAGTTTCTGAAAGGAATTCTTACCTAGATAAAAACTCTGGAAGGATCCTCTTCAAGAGGTTTGAAATTCAAGTTACAATGGTTGACATAGAGTCCACAAGGACCAAGGAACCAAGGAAAACTTATAAAGGTTAAATATTGATCCTCTTAGTTTGTGAAAGTTGTGATAAAAAATCTCTTCCTGCATAATGCCACATCAATATGACCCTAAAATTTAAACCACTATTCCCTATCTATCCTTTGATCCAACATTTTAGGAGATGACTATGTACCAAGTAAATTTCCCAACCAACACAAGCTCTGAAAGGTTTAAAAGAAGATTTATATGGTATGTTCATATCAATTGTTAGAACTTCATCCCAAAGATTTATATGGTATGTTCAGAGATCAACCCTATCAAAAATTGGCTTCTTAGAGGTGGATGCATTAGATAAATCTTGTTTAGCATGAAATGTTTCTCTTCATCAGTTCTTGGGCATGAAACTGAGTCTCTAGAGAAATGAGATGCCATGACAAATGAGGCAATGATACCCAAAAGGTGAGAAAAAATCCAAGGGTGGTGAGAGAGAAGCAACACGTCCAAACTCTAGTATAGCAATGTTGATCAACCTAGGTAGACATTGGCATTAGCATAGTTATTGAATTAGATAAAATTGGAATTGGTAGCAATCTAATTTATTGTTTAAATTTGGAAACTAAATTTGGAGTCAAAACCATAGTTGAAACTTCATAGAAAAGTGTGAAATTGAAACACTAGAATTTGAATTGGAAACTTAGGAAGAGGAAACTAATTGCATTGAAGTTAGGGAGTGAATCTAAATCACTTTACTATGATTTTCCATGACTTTACTATATTTTAATTGCATGTTGTTAAGAGATTGTGAAATTTGATGAAAAGGGGGAAATTGGGGAAAGCCATGATTATAATGTTGTTTTGGAAAAAATGAGAATTAAGGGATTTACAAAGTGCCTAATTGACTATGTAAGATTATCTTTTTGAAATATAAAATTTGAATGTAACCCGTTTTTGGAAATTCATTATACTTTTCTTCCTACATACATTTGAAACTTTGAATTGATAATTCCTATTTGTGTGCATACTAATTACATTTTCTCATTAGACTGGATGATAGGACAAACTAAATATATAAATTTGAGTATTTAGTTTCTAAAGTTTTTTTTGAGGCTAGAGAGCCCCTAGGCCACCTATGACATCTTGGGGACCAGACATGAACACTTGTGCCATCTTGGGTAGTAGAGAGGGTTAAGAGTGCCACCTTGGGCAATAGAGAGGGCTAGGAGTGCCACTCCTAATACTAGGCAGGGTCTTGAGAACCACCCATAGGGCCCCTTGTGTAGCATGGATGATCTTTGTGTTTTTTTGGTTTTTGAGTTCATAGATTGGTTCAATATGATTTCTCAAGATTTTTTGTTGTCAATGTCTATCATAAAATAATGAATGCTTCCTTATGAGGAAATTTTTTATGTGATTGTATATAATGATAGTTCTAGGTGATATCAAACTTTTGCTAATTTGATTTGGTGAGATTGTCTCTCATTTGAGAGTTATGACTAGTTTTATGTACTAGGTGTCTAGTGTGTAAGCCAAGTTGGAACTCAATCCCATGCTACAAATACACTTGAGTAGGTTGATGCTTGTGTGTTTAAAGTATAAGTGGTTGGATATCTATAGTCATGGATGATGAATCTTGGTATGATCTTCTTTACTTCATCTTTAACACCTAGGAGGTTATTGCCCTCTAAGATATATATGTCTATAGAATTGACATTAGACTTCTTTGTATATGCATGTTGCATCACATGAGCTAGAGTGGAGTAGAGGATAGAAGGTATACATGATATTTATGTATTGAACATGCCCATCTACTTTTATGTTATAGGATGCTCTACATATTAAAGACTCAAGGCCAGATTATAAGCATACATGCATACATGTTAGTACTACCTATTGATGTAGAGTGCTTTGTGGATGATATAGTTTGTCGTTGTTCTTATGAGAGTGAGTTGTAGACTGATCTATTGGGAAACCAATCTTAGTGTGCTTAAGATACATTAGCGAGTCTTTTATTGTGGTCTTGTGATGTGTGGAGTCTTATGTCTTTACTTGGATGAGTCTGGGGTTATCTTTTATGTATTCTATGTGATTTTGGCTATATGTACTAACATCTTGTAAAGAATTGGTTACCTTTTTAGGGTGTATTAAGGTGTTTCTTTTAGTGATGTGAACTTTATGTACATTGGTTGATGTGTGTTTCTTATGAATATGCATGTATATGGACTGAACAAAGGAAAAACCTAAGTAAGATAAACTTCATACACTATTACTTCATGGTCATTAGGTTACTTTTTATTTTTTTCATGACAACTACTAGATGGGGAGGATAGAATTTCTTTGATGTGTGGGTTCATATCACCTTCTTCATATTTAGTTGGATCTCAGAGGAAATTGTGAATTGCTTGGACACATGCTTCATTATATTGGGATGTCATATTTTGATATTGACCACTATTGCACATTTGGTGGAGTTTGGCATGTTGCCTATATATATCATTGTTTATTATTTATGGTTTTAGTATTGACCTTGATGTCATATTTGAGCTATTGTACTTCTCGATGATTGTAATATTCTATATAGGATGTGTTAATGTACTTGTATCTTGTAAGTTAGAATTGCTAATGAATATTGATTTTGTATCTATTTATTGTACTTGTGATTTCATATTACAGGATATGAATTTTTATGTATTAAAATTAAGAAAAATCTTGTAGTTTGCATTTTGGGGTATGTTACTATAATGTTAATTTTGGATTTTGGCCATCATTTGTCCATTGCCCTTTATAAATAGGTTGTCATTCTTTGAAATGGGTAAATTTAGGTGGTTTTAATTAATAAAGGTTGCCTATTGGAATTTATCAAACCAAATCTTAATTTAGAAAAGTGTAATTCACCTCCTTGATGATTTTAGAAGATTATAAGAAGGGAGAATGAGAAATTAGAATAAATTTTATCAGGTTAAATAAATGAGAATAAAAGAGAAGAATTATAGGTACAATTAAAAGGAAGGGAGGATAGAATCATCAATAACAACTATCCTAACTTACAAACTCTTTGATTTCAAGTTAGTGAAACTTTTTCCAATTTGATTTATTTGTGTTGGTAATGTAGAGTTAAAAATTGTATAATTTGCACTTTTCACACTATTTATGCACTCATTTTGGTGCACACCACCCCTGGTCATGTTTATGACTCATTTCATTTGATTATGAGCTTAAAACCTTCATTGGTTTTCCAAGAAATGTAAATGAGACACACTATTATTTCCAACTCATTCCATACATTCCAAGGTCTTGTTTCTTGTGGGACAACAATGGACCTACACTAGTGACTTGGAACACTAAAGCACCCACACTAGTGTCCAACTTGATTTTTTAATCTTTGATTCTTACCAATTGTTAAATAAAATCCCTAGCTTATATTAGTACATTTTCCAGTAGGTACCTAGTTAGAGACATTGTGTATAAAATATCTACTTCCCTAGTAACCATTTTCTAATATGTGCACTTGACCATGGTTAACACATTTGTAGTCTACACATTGACCTACATACTATCTCACTTGAAGCATATTGTAGAGTTCAAAACCCTCATTAGAAATGCACATTGTTATATCATAATAATGCAATTCTATACTAACAATGACATGTGCAATAGACAAATTAGCGAAACTTATATGCTTTGATTCATTCATTCTCTAGATGTTACAATGATTACAATCATGTGGTTTATAGGCAATTTACCCCAACACAAGTGACTCAAGTCTGCATGTGAAAGTTTAAGTGACTTTGAGTCTTACAATAGTGAAGTGTGTGTATGCTCTAGTTAATTTGACCAACTATACATGTTTACTTAGTTAACTCCTAGATGAATGTTCTTGTGCTCTAGTTAACTACTTGTAATGGAGTGACATGGATAGAAGTCTTGTATGGTGCCAACATCCTCCCAAATCAAAATTGTGTTAAGTCCTTTGAACACTTGAAACAAAAACAACCAAATAAAAGATCTTGAACTATGCATTATGTTGACAGATTAAGAGAAGCAACCTTGAGTGCAATAGTCAAAATCTCTTTCTTCAAGATTATTTTCCATCATGCACACATGACAATAGGTTGTGAAGTAAAATCATAAGTAATCACAAGAAGTTCCTTCATTATTGTGTCATCATCATAAGCTAGAATACTAAAGTGGTCCTATAAAAGTAGAAACTATTTGCACAACGATTGCAAGGTATCCAACACATATTGGAGCTCAATGCACATTAGTTTAGAGAGTTCACTTAGGGATTCCATGAAAGTTACACACTTAGAGTCAATGAAAGCCTAATGCTCTTTCATTTGTATACTGACTGTGTCCACTTGTTCCGGGCTCAAATCTTTTTTTTCTAGAGTTGGTCTAGTGTATCAATTTTCTAAACTAGGTGCATGTCAATAAGAGTACCATTTGATGACCATTGGAAGAACCAATCATATATGGGCTAGATCTCTATCAACATTAATGAAGTTAGCTTGAAAAGTTCCAAAAGACTCATAAGTTCACTCCTCAAAGAGGTTAAATCTAGTTGTTTCTCAAGTTGCATGGTTGTGACGATAGGAATTTCCTCTACTAAAGTTGAAGATAGTGACAACTCAATTCTTGCATAAGGGGGAGAGGTTGAATCCAGAGTAGATTAGATCAAAATTGTATAGACCAAAGTGTCTATATGATCAATGTGCTTCTACAAAGACTCCAAATGAATTGGTGGTTGTGTGTTAGTAGGAAGAATATTTGGGCATGCTTTTATGATACAATTTAAAGCACATGCAAGTAACCTATTACATGGGATAAATTGGCTTGGAGCATCGTGTATGATTTTTGTTGTTCTAGAGACCAATTCCTTGGGCCAAAACATGTGCATCCTTAGTAGCAATAATGTTCTAAAGCACATTTTTTGGGTCCTTATGCATGTTCATATCTTTAATGACCTTGTTGGAATTTTGCATAGCTAGTGCAACAAACTTTTACTTATTGATTTTGAGCATGGCACGTGGCATCATAATTATTGTGATTGTATGAGATGCACTAGAGAATGGTATGGGTGGAATATAATGACAGGGTATCCAAGCTACCATCAATGAATGCATTAGGTACCAACTTAATTTGTGCATCTCCATCTACTTGCTACTCAATTGTGACATTAGCGGCAATGGAACAAAGACACAAGACTTTAGCATGATGGAATGAGTCATCACAAAATAACATTAAAGACATGTTGATGGCTGATTTGTCTTCAAATAGGAGATTGGGTTGTTGGCCTCAATAGAGGTAGGTGGGAGTTATGTGTTGCTGCTTGGTGGGGATTCTAGATTAGGGTTTATGTAGCTATGCTAAATGTCAAGTGGATGGAAGGTAGTAGTTTTTGTGGCCTTTGGCTTGATAGGGGAAGTCTAGATGATTATTTGTGGACTTGGTAAGGATGTAGAGCAAGAAGGAAAGGACATAGTAGTTGAGACTGTTGGTATGTGGCGATTGAACATGTAAGTAATGTACACTCGTAATGTATCCTCGTCGGGGTTTGGGGTCGGTTGTTAATTTTTGTTATCCGACAAAAGAAAAACAACATTGTAAAACCCTAATTCTAGAAGCTTCCAAAAAAGCTTGTTATAAGTGGCTAGGATTTATGTTGTGGGTGGGATTTCAATATTGTATTGTAGCATTTGCAGTGGTATTGAGTTGCAAGGATTACTGGTTGTAATCAGTTTGATTTGCTAGATAATAATATTTGACTCTCTGTTGGTGGATGTAGCCCGAGTTTGGGTGAACCACGTTAAAACTTGTCTCTTGTTGTTATTATTTCTGTGTATTTTCATTCCTCTATTTAATCTTTATTTGTATTTAATTGATATCTTTTGCATGCAATTCCTAACAAGTGGTATTAGAGTGGGTTGTGTTCGATTATCGTCTATAGGAAGGTCTCACGGTTGAGTGGGAGCAATGGTGGACAAGGGTAAATTGAAGGTAGATAAATTCAATGGGCAGAACTATCAGTTATAGAAGATGCAAATGGAGGATTATCTCTATCAGAAGGATTTATGGAGGCCGTTGGAAGGAATAGCCAAGAAACTAGCAGCAATGACTGATGAGGATTGGAATCTTCTAGATAGAAAGCTGGGAACCATTAGGTTGTGCCTGGAACCATCTGTGGCATTCAATATAATAGAAGCGAAGACAACAGATGAACTGATAAAAGCTTTGGCTAAATTGTATGAAAAACCCTCAGCCTCAAATAAGGTATTTCTCATGAAGTGTTTGTTTAATCTGAAAATGTTTGAAGGTGGATCTGTGACAGATCATTTAAATGAGTTTAATATGATTACCAGTTAGTTAACTTCTGTAAAAGTGAAATTTGATGAAGAGGTGAGGGCTCTCTTGGTTTTATGTTCTTTGCCAGAACACTGGAATAACTTGGTAATGGTTGTAAGTAACTCTGTCTCTAGTTTAAGTACTTTGAAATTTGATGGTGCTATTGGTGTTATCCTTAGCGAGGAAATGTGATAGAAAAGCTCAGGAGGGTCCACATCAGGTAGTGTTTTGAATGCAGAAAGAAGGGGCAGATCAAAGGAGAGAGGAAAAGGTTCTAGAGGTCATGGAAAGTCATGAGGAAAATCAAAGGACAAGAGATCCCAATCCAGAGGATAGAAGGATTGCTAATACTATGGGAAACCAGGTCATCTGAAGAAAGATTGCTGGTCTCGGAAGAATAAAGGAGACAAACAAGAAGGCAATAAGGAGGCAAATGTGGTAAGTAATAAATCTGAAGATGATGCTTTGATTCTTTCCCTAGATAATGCTGATGATTCATGAGTTTTAGATTTAGGGGCCTCATTTCATGCTACGCCCCATAGAAGTTATTTTCTTGATTATGTCCAAGGGAATTTTGGGCTGGTTTATTTGGGAGATAACGAACCTTGTTAGATTGTTGGAAAGGGAATAATCAAGACTAAGTTGCAGAATGGGAATCACTGGCTACAACAAGAGGTAAGGTACATTCCAAGGCTAAGTAGGAATTTAATTTCAGCAGGACAGCTAGCTGATGAAGGTTGCATAGTTACATTCAGTGATAAAAATTGGAAGGTTTCAAGAGATGCCTTAGTAGTAGCAAAAGGTGTGAAAGTAGGCACCTTATATATTTGTACATGTCATACTATTCCTTCTACTTTAGTTGTTGCAGAGAAAAACCAAACAGGTTTAGGAACAGTTGCTGCGGGTTCACAGGAAGAGACTAAAATAGTTGTTGCAGGTTCTGAGACAACACTGTGGCATAAAAGACTTGGGCATATGAGTGAAAAAGGTATGAAGGTGTTGGCAAGAGACACTGCTTCGCATTGATAGGTATTGTCATTGATGGCAACTAAGATCATCCCAATCATCCGCATAACACAATCTGTTCACACCGAAAGTCAGAATCACAATTTGTCTGAGTCCAGGCAGTTAGGAACAGAGCAGGTGACAAGGTCTGGTATCTCTGTTTGGATCTCTCTGGTGGAAAGGCATGGTTTTCTGCGGATCTAAGGTAGTTGAAAGCATTGCCAAGACACTCTAAATCTAGAGTTTTGTCCTTTGGTGATCAAGGACTCAAAAGATATTAGCTTATGAGTATCAGGTTTTAGTTTGATAGAATAGGTCGACCTTGTGAATGATCTTAATTCTGGATGTATAGAAGTTGTTCTTTGGGCAATTGGTGATGACCAGTGATGATAGCTGACATGATTGATAATATGTAAATGTAAGTTTTGGTCTGCATCTCATATTGTGTATGGATCTAGCCGACAGAGTAGAGTACTCAACAAAGTTCTAAATGTTCTTGAAGTCAACTGGTAAAATGATTGTAGATCATGTTGTGGATATATATAGCCGATGAAATTGGATGTTTTTGGTGTGGGTGTGTGAGCAAGGTGTAAATGTGAGAAAATCAGAAATCTAAGGTGTGAATGAAGGCAGAGCAGTAAGAGGAGTAGAGCAAAGATGAAATGTGTAAAATTAGTTTTTGCACTTAACCAGAACTGAAATTCTTGCATGGGTAGATGCTATTTATCAGTTCAAAAATCTATTCTATTCTCTTGTAATCTCTCTATAGGCAGTGAGCCTGAATGCATGTGCATTCCCATTTGTAAAAATAATTTTAACAAGGTATTAATTTTGTGGGTTAACCCCCATCGTGGTTTTTCCCTTAACCGAGTTTCCACATCAAAAATCTTAGTGTCAAGTGTGTTTTTGTGTTGCTTCTCTCACACTTATGATTGTTGTTTTCATGGTTAAGTTATTAAATTGTTATTAAGTGGCAAAAAAAAGAATTAACTGCAATAAGATCTAAAGTTTTGAGACAACTGATTCACCCCCTCTCTCAGTTGTCTGTCCTATTTCTAACAAAAGGTACTTCATTCTAAGAAAGTTTTACTAGGTTTGAAATGTATTAATATGGATTTCTGTGAAATTTGTGTGTATGGAAAATAAAAGAGAGTTAGTTTTCTCAAGGATGGGAAACAAAAGAAAGATGAAAAGTTGGAGCTTGTGCATACAGATGTATGGGGACTGGCTCAGGTATCTTCTCTTGGTGGCTCTCGGTATTATGTTGCATTCATAGATGATGCAACTAGGAAGGTTTGGATTTATTTCCTTAGGTAGAAATCTGATGCATTTGAAACATTTAAGAAATGGAGAAGCTTGGTTGAGAATGAGATGGGTAAAAGATTAAAATGTCTTAGATCTGATAATGGTGGTGAGTATTGCAGCAAAGAATTTGAGGACTATTGTTCCTTTAATGGAATTTGTATGTAGAAAATGGTTCCAGGGACTCCACAAGAAAATGGAGTGGCTGAGTGCATGAATAGGACAATAATGGAGCGTGTAAGGAGCGTGAGATTGCATGTTCGGCTGCCTTTAAACATGTGGGTAGTGGCTGTCAATACCACTGTATATTTAATTAATAGAGGTCCTTCAGTTCCTTTGGGCTATGGTATTCCAGAGGAAGCATGGATAGGTAAGAAGGTGAGTTATTCTTTTCTCAAAACCTTTGGATGTGAAGCATTTGCACATGTAGATTCTAAAAATAGAACCAAGCTGGATGCAAAATAAAAAAAGTGTATCTTCGTTGGATATGGCATTGATGAATTTGATTATAGGATTTGAGATGTTGATATAAAAATTGTGAGAAGCAGGGATGTTGTATTCAATGAGAAGGTGCTATACAAAGATCAGTTGCAGCAACATAAGAAGAAAGAAAAGGATTATGTAGTGTTGGATGATACTCCAGATACTAATGTTCCAGTGGTTCCTCATGCTCTGCAACATCAACAAGAAATACCACAAACTCCAGTGAATGTTAGACGGTCAACAAGGCTAAGTAGACCTCCTAAAAGGTTTTCTCCCTCTTTGTATTCTATTTTGTTAATAGATGCTGGTGAATTGGAAGGGTATGATGAAGCTGTGCAGATGGATACAAAGGTTTAGTGGGAGCTTGCAATGAAAGAAGAAATGGACTCCTTGCTGAAAAATTAGACTTGGGAATTATGTAAGTTGCCTCTAGGTAAAAAGGCTTTACCAAACAAATGGGTTTATAGGCTGAAAGAGGAAGATGGAGGTAAGAAAAGATTTAAAGCCAGGTTAGTTGTAAAAGGATTTACACAAAAAAGGGCATTGATTTTAATGAGATTTTTTCTCCTGTTATTAAGATGAATTCTATTCGTACTATTTTAAGTATTATAGCTGCTGAAGATTTGCATTTGGAATAGTTAGATGTGAAAACTGCCTTTTTCCATGGTGATTTGGAGGAGATATATATGGAACAACCACAGGGATTTGAGGTCAAAGGTAAGGAGAAATTGGTGTATAGATTGAAAAAGAGTTTATATGGTGTGAAACAAACACCTCGGTAATGGTATTTGAAATTTGATAGTTTTATGGCTAAGAAAGGCTACAGCCGGTGTAATTCTGACCATTGTGTTTATTTTAAGAGGTTGGATAATGACAACTACATTATTTTATGTTTATATGTTGACATGCTTGTAGCAGGGTCTAACATGGATCACATAAGAGAGTTAAAACAACAGTTAGCACAATCATTTGCTAAGAAGGATTTGGGGGCAGCAAAACAAATCTATGGTATGAAAATTTGTAGAGATAGGAAGAACAGAAAATTGACTCTATCTCAGGTTGATTATATTGAAAAGGTGTTGCAAAGATTCCATATGGAGAATGCAAAAGTTGTCAGCACACCTTTGCCTAGTCATCTGAAATTGACTAAGGAGATGTGTCCAAAGACATAAGAGGAGGAAGACAAAATGTCTAAGATACCATATGCTTCAGCTATAGGAAGCTTAATGTACACTATGGTATGCATGAGACTAGATATTGCACATGTTGTAAGCAGGTATATGAGTAATCCCGGATTGGAGTATTGGAATGCGGTAAAATGGATTCCCAAATATTTGAAAGGTACATCCAATAAACACTTATGTTTTGGGGGCTCTAATACTGATTTAGTAGGTTATGTAGACTCATATTTGGTAGGGGAAATTGAGACCAGGAAGAGTACTACAGGTTATTTCTTTACTGTAGGTGGGACAACAATGAGTTGGATCTCACGGTTGCAAAAAGTGGTTGCTTTATTCACCACAAAGGCATAGTATGTAGCTACAACAGAGGCAAGCAAGGAGATGATATGGATGCAATCTTTCATGGAAGAATTAGGCAAACAACAGTGGTGCAGTCATGGTAGGAGGGTTCACAGAATGAACTATCTGGACTGTTCAGCAAGAGTAAACACAATGAAAACAACTTACAGAAACAAAACAAATGTAGATTCAGTCATTTAATTTATCAAAGAATTCAAATACAATCTAGCCGGTAACATGCAGGCTTAGAACTAGGGCTCACAGGCATGAGTACATGCATGCGCAAGATAAAGCTTTGAGGTTCTCTCGCACAAATCTTAACTATCAGATCTTTCTTATATGAATAGATACTTTCCTAAGGATCTATTACATCTTTATATATCATTTTTGGACCAATAGATTCCTTCGCATCGGCCAAGGAAGGTCACAAACTCCAATGAAGAGCTGTAACGTGTTCACAGATAGGTCAGACCTAAATGCATAGAACACTTTCGCAAATGAATGGAACAACGTGTGAACCCTTGGGGAAGGTCGGCCATGAACCACATGACATTGAATGATGTGTCATTGAGATCTTCAAGTCAAGGAATGATCCGCAAGCTTTCTCCTTCAGCTGATTATCAAGAACTGTTAGAATGCTTTGCTTTGAGAAAATAGTTGACCTTCTGATAGTGATATATTTTTGGTAACTAATCCAAATGCTCTGAATTCTTGATATGATGTAGATGCTAAGTCCAGATCCACAAAATGTAAAATGCCAAAACTGGACCACAAGCTGGAAACTGCTACTGACTGAACTGCCTAAACTGAACTATAAAATGAAAGAACTGAATTGCAAACAAATTGAAATGCAAATGTTTTTGGTTGATGCAAGATTACTCTTGAACCAGGGATGCTCCTGCATCAGACATCCAAAGTTATTGAAAAAGTGAGTCCCTCACTTTCCTAGAGCTAGGGGAGAACCAAGACGGTCCACCTCAGCTTGAGAATCCATGATGAATCTTCTTCCGGTCTGCCTTTCCACTTCACAAGATATTCCTTGTATTGTCTTCCTCTAGTGCTATGTCCAACTCTGCTGTCCAAAATGTCTTCTATTTGTTTGGTGCTTGTTGTGGTAACTGCTTCTTCCAGTCTTCTTCCATGCTGTCGCTGAACTCTGCTTCATGATACTGATATAGATCTCTAATGTTTAAAATATGTGATATACTCAATGTCTCCGGTAACTCTACTTCATATGCATTTCCTGAATCAAATTTTCTGAGTATCCTACAAGGTCCAAACTTCTTCATCTTCAACTTATTATAAGTCACAACTAGAAATCTTTCTTTTCTCAAGTACACCATCACTTCATCTCCAACTTCAAATTCCTTATGTCTTCTCTTCTCATCAACCTTCCCTTTGTACTTACTATTCATATCCTCCAAATGTTTCTTCACCTGATTATGCACTATCTTCATATGGTCTACAAATTCTTCTACTTTTGCACTCCTCTTTTCTTCTATGCTGATAGCTCTCAATTCTATAACTCCTCTAGGAGTCACTCTGGTAACAATCTCAAAAGGTGTTCTTCCAGTACTCCTGTTTACTGAATTATTTTATGCAAACTCTGCTTGTGAAAGAATCAAGTCCCAACTTCCTGTCTTCTCTCCAACCAAACATCTCAACAAGTTTCCCAAACTCCTATTCACTACCTCTGTCTGTCCATCTGTTTGTGGATGAAAAGTTGAACTAAACTTCAAATCTGTCATCTTCTTCCAAAGTGTCTTCCAAAAGAATCCAATAAACTTTGTGTCCCTGTCTAAAACTATACTCTTAGGTAATCCATACAATCTCACAATCTCCTTGAAAAATAGGTCTACTACATGTACTGCATCAATTGTCTTCTTACAAGGTATGAAATGAGCCATCTTTAAAAATTTGTCAACCACTACAAATATTGAATCATGTCCTCATTGTGTCTTAGGTAATCCCATTACAAAATCCATGCTTATATCTTCCCAAGGTCTCTCCGGTATTGCCAAAGGTTTATACAATTCAGTGTTTTGACTACTCCCTTTTGCAACTTGACAAACTCTACAACTTTGCACAAATCTCTGAACATCCTTATGTATCTAAGGCCAAAAGAAATTTTCACTTACTAAAGCCACTGTCTTGTCAATGCCAAAATGTCCTGCCAATCCACCACTATGCTTCTCCTTGATCAAATTATCTCTCATGAAACTTCTAGGTATGCACAACTGACTTCCTTTGAACAACATATCTTTTTGAATGAAATAATCCAACCACTTACTTCTATCTATCACAACAGGTTCCTTACATGCTTTCCAAGGTTCTGCAAAATCAGGGTCTCCCTCATACATGTTCTTCAATTCATCAAAACCCAACACTTCAACTCTCATCTCTGTCAACAAGTTTCTTCTTCTACTCAAGGCATCAACAACTTTGTTTGATTTACCACTCCTATGCTTCAACACAAAAGTATAACTCTGTATGAATTCTACTCACCTCATATGTCTCTGCTTCAACTTACCTTGACTATTCAAATATTGCAAAGCTTGATGATCTGTATACAACACAAACTCCTTAGGAAACAAGTAATGTCTCCACTTCTTCAAGGATTGAATTATGACATAGAATTCTTGATCATAAATTGAATATCTTTTCCTTGCATCATTCAACTTCTCGTTGAAATATGCTACAGGTCTACCTTCTTGACTTAACATTGCTCCTATTGCATTTCCACTTGCATCACAATCAACTTGAAATACCTTATTGAAATCCGGTAAGGCCAAAACAAGTTGCTTTGTCACTTTCTGCTTCAACAACTCAACTTTTGTTTGCTCCTGATGTCCACTTGAAATCCTTTCTGTCACCTCTCATTATCTCTGTCATAGGGTTACAAATTGAACTAAAATTTCTGATGAACTTCCGGTAGAAACTAGCCAATCCATGAAATGATCTAACTTCTCAAATACTCTCCAGTGTAGGCCATTGAACAATGGCTTTTATTTTCTCAGGGTCCATCTTCAATCCTTCTGCAGAAATCACAAATCCCAAATATACCAACTCTCCCTTCATGAAACTACACTTCTTGATGTTTATCAGCAATTTCTCTTCTCTCAGTCTCTGCAAAACTTGTTTAATATGCCACAAATGTTCTTTTGTTTTACTGAAAATTAGAATATCATCTAGGTATACAATAACAAACTTACCCAAGAATTTCTTCAAGACTTCATTCATCAATCCAAAAGGCATCACTAACCACTCATACAATCCTTCATTTGTCTTAAAAGCAGTCTTCCATTCATCACCTTCTCTAATTCTGACCTGATGGTATCCACTCTTCAAATCTATCTTTGTGAAATAACTTGCTCCACTCAAACAATCCATAATATCATCCATCCTAGGTAAAGGAAATTGATACTTAACTGTGATCTTGTTTATTGCTCTGGAATCAGTACACATTCTCCATTCTCCATCCTTCTTCAGTGCCAACACTGTAGGTGTTGCACAAGGACTCAAACTTTCTCTAATCAAACCTTTCCTCAATAACTCTTGTATCTGTCTATTCAATTCTTCATTCTTTGCCGGTGTCATCAGGTGTGTTGCTTTGTTAGGCAAACTTGCTCCCGGTATAAGATCCATGTGATGACTGATACTCCTTATAGGTGGTAATCCTTCAGGTACATTGTCTGATCTGATGTCTTCATACTCTGTTAGCAACTCTCTTATCTTATCTGGTTCAATTTCTTTCTTCACTACTTTAGGCTTCTTAGGAATCAAGGCATAACACATACTTTCCTGTTTCAAACTATCCAGAAATTTTCTCCCATCTACCAAACAGATTCTAGCATTCCCACATACCACATCTTTAGGATCATCTTCCAAAGGAATCAAAGTAATTCTTTTCCCATTTGCTATTATAGTATATGATTTCTTTCTCCCATCATGTATAGCTTTTCTATCATATTGCCAAGGTCTACCCAACAAGATGTGACAAACATCCATAGGCATAATATCACACAAGACCTCATCATGATAAGATCCAATATGAAATTTCACCAAACATTGTTCACTCACCAGTACTTTATGATCATCCCGAATCCATGCTATCTGATAGGGCTTAGGGTGTTTCAATCTTTCCAACTTCATCTTAGTCACCATCTCCTCTGAAACTAGGTTATCTAAACTACCACTATCAATTACAACTTTACAACACTTACCTCTGGATTTGCATCTGGTTCTGAACAAACTTTTCCTCTATGATGGTTCCTCATTTGTCTCTATTTGAAATAGTGCTCTCCTCATCACCAATGATTCTCCTTTCTCTGGTTTACCAACAGAACTGGGTGATTCAACATGTTCTTCTTCAACATAGGTTGTTCTCCCACTATTCGTTGTCTTCTTGCTTGTACTACCCTGATTACATTCAAATGCTTTATGTCCTTCACATCCACACTTGAAACAAGTACCTTTGAATGTTCATATATCCAATCCTCTTCCTTCTCTTCTATATCCTTCATTTTGGTATGCACTAGGGTTTCCTCTTCGGTAAAAATTTATGTCATCTCTCTGGTACACATTGTTATCTCTATCATCCTTCCTAATTGGGTTGTCAAACTTGTTCTGCTCTGTAAATGGTCGATCATATCTAGAAAATGCTCTGCCTTTCTAAAATTTACCTCCTCTGCCTCTCTGTCTTTGATCATGCTTCTTATTCAACTTTTCTTCAACTTTCAGGGCAAATTGATATGCTTCTTCCAAAGATGTCATCCTTACCAAGCTTAGTTCTTCTTGAATGTTTAATCTCATTCCATTGATGTATCGTGCCACTTTCTCCTTGCTTGCTTCACTATCTCATGTCCTTATGATCATCTTATGAAATTCTTCAGTGTACTCCTTCATAGATTTCTCCTTTTGTTTCAGGTTTTGTAATCTTTTCAATAGTTCCAACTCATAGTCAGTAGGTATAAAATGATTCTTCAACTTTGTCACCATCCGGTTCCACTTTGTAATCTTTTCTTTTCCTCTTCTGTTTCTTTCCAACTAAACTTATTTCTACCATATAGCAGCATGTCCTTTCAACTTTGTCTTTGCAAAGTTCACCTTCTCCAGATCTTCAAATTCCTCATATTCAAAATATTCTTCCATATCATTTATCCAGTCAATCAACTCTTCAGGATTCAAATTACCAGTATAGTTCGGTACATCAACTCTAGGTCTTTTTTCAATCTTTAAAATAGCTCACAACATCTTTATCTGATCTGATTCTTCTTCTTCATTGCCTTCTAGGGTTTCACCAATTTGTTTAGCTGATTGAAATTCTTCTTCATCATCACTTTCAACATTAGGTCTAGGTGTCAATCCTCTTCACCTATCTTCCTCAACAACATCCAAACGAATTCACATTGTTCTAATCAATTCCATCATCTCATCCATTCTATTAGCCATTGTACCAACAGGAGGAACTCTCCGCGGTGGCATCTTCCTAGGATCAAGTGCAAACTGCCTCAAAATCGGTGATCGGGCTACAAGAGACAACTACCTCTCAATCAGCGATCAGTTGTGCACAGGTAACCTACCTTTCATTGGTGATCTACTTACAACAAGATCTTACAGAATCCCCTTCGCCAATTTTGCTCCAAAGAATCAAAACTTTTACTCTGATACCACTTGGTGTAGTCACGATAGGAGGGTTCACATAATGAACTGTCCGGACTATGCAGCAAGAGTAAACACAATGGAAACAACTCACAGAAATAGAACAAATGTAGATTCAGTCATTCAATATATCAAAGAATTCAAATACAATCTAGCTGGCAACATGCGGGCTTAGAACTAGGGCTCACAAGCCTGAGTACATGCATGCGCAAGATAAATCTTTGAGGTTCTCTTACACAAATCTTAACTATCAGATCTTTCTTATATGAATAGATACTTTCCTAAGGATCTATTACATCTTTATATATCATTTCCAGACCAATAAATTCCTCCACGTCGGCCAAGGAAGGTCACAAACTCTAATAAAGAGTTGTAACGTGTTCACAGATAGGTCAGACCTAAATGCATAGAACACTTCCTCAAATGAATGGAACAACATGAGGACCCTTGGGGAAGGTCAGCCATTAACCACAAGACATTGAATGATGTGTAATTGAGATTTGCAAGTCAAGGAATGATCCGCAAGCTTTCTCCTTAAGCTGATTATCAGGAACTGTTAGAATGCTCTGCTTTGAGAAAACAATTGACCTTCTAATAGTGATATCTTTCCAGTAACTGATCCAAATGATCTGAATTCTTGATATGATGTAGATGAATGAATGTAGATGCTAAGTCTAGATCTGCAAGATGTGAAATGCCAAAACTAGACGACAAGCTGAAAACTGCTACTGACTGAATTGTCTGAACTGAACTGGAAAATGAAAGAACTAAAATGCAAACAAACTAAAATGCAAATGTTTTTGGTTGATGCAAGATTACTCTTGAACCAGGGATGCTCTTGCATCAAACAGGCTAATAGTTATTTGTTTACAGACAGCCAGAGTGCCATACATCTTGCAAAGAATTTTGCCTTGCATTTAAAGACCAAACACATACAGTTGAGGTATCACTTCATTCGATCGGTGTTGGATGATGGACAGTTACGGCTGGAAAAGATACATATAGATGAAAATCCAACAGATATGTTTATGAAGGCAGTGACAAGGGAAAAGTTGAGCTCCTCTTCAGCTTCGGTTGGTCTTCAAGACTGAAAACAATAAAATCAGAACAACAGAGTCCAGAGTGCTTATTTCTAGTAGGAGCTACACGTGCAACAATGTCGTCTAGGATCAGTCTCCAAGTGGGAGATTGTTTGGTGTGGAGCTTGACCAATCTCCAAGTGGGAGATTGTTGGTATGTGGCGACTGATCATGCAAGTACTATACACTCGTAATGTATCCTTGCCGGGGTCCGGGTTGGTTGTTAATTTTTGTTAACCGACAAAAGAAAAATGACATTGTAAAATCCTAATTCTAGAAGCTTCCAAAAGGCTTGTTAAGTGGCTGGGATGTATGTTGCAGGTGGGATTTTGATATTATATTGTAGCATTTACAACAGTATTGAGTTGCAAGGATTGTTGGTTGTAATCAGTTTGATTTGCTAGATAATAATATTAGACTCTTTGTTGGTGGATGTAGCCCAAGTTTGGGTGAACCACGTTAAACTTGTCTCTCGCTGTTATTACTTTTGTGTATTTTCATTCCTCTGTTTAATCTTTATTTGCATTTAATTGATATCTTCTGCATGCAATTCCTAACAGAGACATGTGGGCAAGAAGGTGCAAAGGGTGGGAATGGGTAGGATAACTTGGAGGTGGTTAAATTGGAACTTTTTGAGGAAATGGGGTCACAACTTGATGAGGCAAGGTTTGTTGTGGTGCTAATTGCTATTGTACATGTTGTTCTCTTTATTGTTCTTTCTCCTCATAGAATTCCTCACCTTGAATAGTTATACTAGTATTGACATTTTGATGGTTAGGATGAGGTGAAGTGGCCTTTGCCTTACCCTTTGCACATTTTTGTTCTATATGGGTAGAGTAGTGTTGTGCCTCGCACGCACACCCCATTTTGACTTGGAAAAATAAGGAACCCTCTTTCTTTTGTCTTTACTTGTTTTGAGTTTGACTTGGATATTTGTTTTTTCTCTTCATTTAATTGATTTGTTGCTTTGTCAGAATCTTGAGGTTTGTCATTTTGGCATGATAGTAGAATCATTGTTGATACTTTGACATTTTTCTCTTGTGTTTTCATTTGCATGCCTTGGCAGTTGTCAAGTTGTTAGGGTTAGTCATCCTGACATGACTGTAAAAGAATCCTCAACATCCTGATTCATGTGGGCTAGTGTTGGACTTGTGTGTCACCCTCATTAGACTTTTGGAGTTAGTCATCTAGGCATGACTGTAAAGGAACCTTCGATATCTCGACGCTTGGCATGGGATTTGGCATAACCCTGACATTCCCTTAGCTCTGCATTTATTAGATTTTTTCCTGCATGTGTACAAGCTTACTTTATTGTCTTTTACCCTAAATATTTGTCATTTTACTTTCATAATCTCCCTCTTGGTGCTCTCGTGATTTAGTCTTGCTGCAAACCCTTGTTGTGAGATTGAGGCTATTGGTGTGCCTTGAACTAGGTGATCTTGTGTGTGTTTATTCATGGTTGTTGTGTGCTCCTTTGACCCTCCTTCTCCACATTTTTACCATGTAGGGCTTCATCGACCTTTGTTGTTCATTAATGGTGTAATGTTGTGTTGGTGTGTAGGTTCCTTGGTTGCATTTTCTTCTTCGTGTTTGTATATGAGTTTCTATGTTTTGGTTTAATCTAGACTTTTATTTTGACCATTTTTTGTTGTCTTTTATGTTTTCATTTGCCCATTTTAGTTTTCATTTATTTTGTGTTGTTTGAATCTATTTTAGTTATGACACACCTATCAAGGTTGTTTTAAGGTGATGTCATCATTACCTTGTCAGCCTAATGGACTATTTTAAGTTTACATGCCATTTTAGCATTATGTTTGGAGTTCTTCTGATCCCCAATATCTAGTGTTTTACCTTTGTTATCTTCTTCAGAGTCATTGGATTGAGCATCGTCATTTTTCTTTTCCTTTTGAGCATTGGATGGGAAACATCTCCAATCCTCGATCCCTAATAATCTCCACTTGTTAACTCTTTCAAGATTATGGGATTAGAGATCCCTTGTTTGGTTTGCCTTTTGAGTAGAGGTTAGATGGTATCTTTGATCCCCTACTTTTGATATACCTTACTTCATACCTCTAGAAATCCTAGGGCCCCAGGGTGTTCATTGTTTATTTACTATTTTGGCATGAGTTAAGAGATATGCCCAACCTCTGATTCCTGATGAACTTTACTTTATACCTTTAGCAGGCTTGGGACACTGAAGTATCTTGGTTTAGTGTGAATTTTGAGAATGAATTATGAAGTACTCCCGAGATCCAATCCCCGATATTTCCACAGTATGTACTATCTCTCAGGTGGGTATTGGAGCTTTGGGATCTCTGATACTCAAGGAGGAGTTACATCTGGTGCCTGAGACTTGATTATTTTCTTCTAAGTATACTTTGAGAAAATTTCCTACTAAGAATAGGTTCTAAGTCTAATTATGTGTTGATCTTAATGAGCCTAATGGACATGTTTACTTGGTATGATTATTTTAATGCTTTCTGATGCTTGGTTTGTATGGATTGTTGTAGTGAGATGCAAGGTGATCCTCCATGTAAAGAAATGAAGTATGAATTTAAAGGGTATCACACACCATCAAAGATGTTCTCACCATATAATGACATTGAAGATACTAACTTGGGGCATGTTGATGTCCAAGAATTCTTGAAAAGGGTGAACAAGGAAGGAGACAAGACCTTTCAAGCTCAACATATGGCTTCATCAGGATTGATCCCAGCTTCTACTTTCCTTATGTCACTCTAATCTTCGGAGTTGGTCCTAGCATGTGCATAGAGATATTCAATCAAAAGAAAAGGAAGGTGTTTTTCCCCTCTAGACATGTGGTATTAGACATCAGTGCATACATGATAAAGAGAGTCTTTGGACTCCCCACCTATGCCAAGTATGACAGGGTTAATATGAAGACAACCTTGGACTATTAGGAGACCAAGAATAAGACAACTGACTTCATCAATCAACATCTCCTCCTAGTACCTAGGAAAGTATCTTTGAAGATGGCTAAAATCCATCACAGGAGTGAATTTAGAGAAGATGTCAAAGATGCCATCACACTCCTTAGCATGGTGTTTGGTTATCCTAATGCCAAGGAGTTCCACCCTTGGATGTGTTTATTCTACATGAGGATGGTTGATGGAAATAAGATTATTGGGGAACCCTCATTAACAATAACCTTCATAAGCAACTAACAGATGTGTTGGAGTCAAAAAATTCCATATGAACTCATATCTTTTTTATCTTTTAGCCTATTAGACTAATTTCACAAGACTACAACAAGTTGGTACCCTACAGATGGGTGAGACCAAAGTCTATGATCATTTTCCCTAATTAGAGCTTAAAGAGAGTCAAAAGAACTATTGCACAATGAATGATGCTTTTGTTTATGCAATAATTAGAGGTCTTGAAAATGATTATGCAAAGAGGTTGTCAATAGAAGTGACCATTGAATTGACTAGCTAGGGTAACAGGTTCATCCAATTCAAAACTTTCACTTATATAAGAGTATCTAGCTTCCATAAAGCACCATACAAGTTACCTAGGTATCTTAGTGACATGAACATTTTGTTGGAGCTTTTTCGGTAATTAGCTGAGATTCAGAAGTTGATATGCCACAAACACAAGGCTAGATTTGTCTTCCCTATTAAGGTGAGAGTATACTCATGTATGAATATGCATAATACAAAGATTGTAGATTTGGATATGGCCCCATTGACCATGGATCTGTATGACAACATCAAGAACTGATATGATCCAATTGAGAAGATTAGCCCACTGATTAAGGCTTACTACAAGCATGAGCCAGTATTAGAGCATCACTAGGTTAATTGCCTTGATGAGCACGAAGTCAAAATTAAGGATTATTGTAGTCTCACCCTAGACATGATCAAGCTATGCCATGTGGCCAAAGTCCCAAAAGGTTTGAAGGAGAGTGGTAGGGTCTTTCACCATTCATACAATACAAAAAAGGTATTCAATGAACCTATTGGTGACATAAACTGGGATGAACTGGAAGAATCTTCAATGAAGAACAAGACTCGGGTCATGGTGGAAAAATAGAAAAAATTGATTAGGAAGCCATATCCCATGTTGAATCCACACCCAACACCCAAAGATAAGAAGAAAAAGATAGAACAAAGTGAGTCCTCTGCTCCTCCTAAAGCAAAGGCCACTATCAAAGAGGTAGAATCAGAAGATCCAAGGGAGACTAGATCTTTCGCAGAAAGAAAAGAAAAGGAGGATGTTGTGGAGATTAACTCCAATGAATATGACAAGGACAATGTGCCTCTAATCAGGAGGAAGAAGATAGCTACTCAGGGTCCTCCTGCTGTTTAGGTCCCTCTGTAGCCTACTTCTAGGGAAATTACTCTTGCATCTTTCCTTACACCTACACCCTCATCTTCATCTCCCTCCTAATCCATTCATTAACCCAGTCAACCACCTCCACAAATCCCACAACCACCATGACAAATTCCATAGCCACTTCCTCAAATCCTAATTCCACCACCTCAAACAATAATTTCACCCACTTCTCATTCACTAGTGACTTCTCCAGCTCCTCCACCTTCTCCCTCACATGTAGAGGTACCATCACCTCCCCAGGCCACAAATCAAGAAAAATAACTTGAAGGTGATGGTGAGCAGCTTGAGGAAGAGAACACAACTAAAAGTCTCCTTGCCTACGAGGCAAGCATTAAAAATCTAGATCAGTTGGTTCAAGACATTTCTTTTCCAAAAATTGAATAGGGTGAAGGGTCAAAGGACTCTATTGAAAATGTTATTTTGACCCCTTCCCCTCATCCATCACCTGACTCCACTCCTAGGAATACTCAGACCTCACCTCCTCCTCCTCCACAGGCAAAATCTATAGGTTCAGGGATTCCATTATGGTTGAACTGTATAGTTGAGATGGGACAGAGGACATACATACATGATGATGATTTCTCAACTATAGTGGAAGTGGTCAAGGCCTAACCAAAGTAGAAGAGGGAAAGGACACTCTCCACCCTCACCATTGATGATCGGGGAGCTAGGGTTGCACAACTAGCAACCACAATCATGGACAAAGATGAAGCTCAAATGACAATTGGGGACTACTTGGTGCAACAGGTCAATCTAGGGTACCAAACCAGGAAGGAGGAAAAACAATCTCTACATGTAGTTGTCTCAACCATTCATGAGAGAATGACGAAGGATGAAACCACCAAGGAAGAGTTGAAGACTCAAGTTAGTTAACTGGCATCATATATAAGCCATCTAGTAGGCCTAGTTGATTCTAGTGCCCTTGCACCTTCTATATTGGTTACCCTGCATAAGGATACACAACAAGTGGACTTAGAAGGAATCATCCCTGCTACCACTACATGGAGTGATGCATTGAAAGCCCTTGGTAGTAGGGTAATTAAAGAGGCGATGAGAGCCTATCACAATATCAATGATGAGGCAAGTATATTATAGGAAGTTGAAGACACCATTGATGAACTTTTGGTATGGGAGGAATACCTCCTAGTTTTATAAAGAATGAAGGCAATTCCTTCAAGTGAGTTGTTCAAACTTGTAGTTTTTGACAAAGATGATCATGACTTGGTGGTAGAATGGTTATAGGCCAACAACTGAGAGTAAAGGTACTTAAGGGATGTAAGGCCAAACTCAATGCTAGGAAGGGTACGGTAGACACCACCATGGTGAGAACTAAAAATTCATTGAGGCTATCCCTTGCACCTTTTGGGAGTACTCCTCCTTGGTTAAACTTGCAACCAGGATTATCAAGGAATTCACAGACTTCCTCCATCAACTGTTGACAGAGCAGACAATTGATGACCTGATGAGGATGATGATTGCATTCTAGGTCTTCCAAGAGGGTTTAACTAAGTTCAAAGAGTTGCATAGTAAGATCAAGAAAATAGTCATTTTATCATTCTATGAGGCCATTCCATCCTTCCATAGTCATTTTCTTGGTGGTGCTTAGCTTATTTTCATTTTGATGTATGAACTTTCAATTTTACCCATTCATTTTGTTTTGAAAGATGTAATAACTAATTCAAAATGAATTGAAGTTGATATAGGCCCCAAAGAGGTGAATAAAGATGCAACTTGTAATTTATGTAATTTGGACCCAGGCATTGGCACAACCTTTCTTAGCCCGACCTGGGGGTGTTTTCAAGTTTTGGGCGCTCAAGAGGATTATATAATAACCTCCTAGAAGGCATTCTTAAAAGGAGGGGGAAATTTTTAGACTTTGGCTAGAGGAAAATATTTTTGCAATTTGACAAAGGCATGTAAGGTAAAATTGTAACAATATGAAGTGTGGGATTCTTGTTGTCATATGTAATATGCCAATTTTGGCTACCAATAATAGAAGATACTCTCCTTTCTCTATGTTTCATACCTTTTGGTGGTAATGTATTTGCATTTTTATTACATTTGATACATCTTGGTAAGAAATGTGCTTAAGTGTCTTCATTTTTAGCATGAGACTAAGGGGAAGGGTTTGATTTATGTGCATGTAATATGGTGTTTTCATACCTTTCATTCTAATTTCTCTGTAATTCCTTAGAATCTTGCATCTGTAGTGTGGATGATTGAGTGGAATATTGATCATTATATTGTAGGTTATATTAAATCTTACCAAATCTATTAAGTGAAGTGAGAATCAAATACAAAGGCTATCCATTTTGATTTGTTGTTATTTTATAACCTTTACTTTCTTTGCATTTTCTTTATAATTAAATTAGTTTAGGATCATATTAATAAATTCTTGAGATCAAATCAATACTTGTCTTTCACAAAGACTCGACCATATTGGTCCAGGGCTAACTTTACCAACAGAGGCCCCTTGAACAAACAATCACATAGACCACTTAGCTACTCCAACATTGCTATGAACCAACCAACAGGGACCTTGGAGGAAATTGTTCTTTAGATCAATCACCTTTTCAAGAGAAGTAGAGTGATATTCATTCTACTTGAGGTTGATGTGTCAAAATAGCTATTAGCAAGTAGGTATTGACTTGTCATTGACATGTTGGGGAGTTGGTGATTGGAGGAAAATTTATGTTCACTAGAGTGAATTAATTATCCAAAGATGCTCTACCTTGACATATTGATTATTGAGGACATATGTAAATTGAGTGAGCTATCAGTATGCACCTCCATTTGGATAGATCAGATGGCAATGATGGTGGTAGACCTTAAAATTAAAATCTAGAAAATATTAAGGAAAAGGGGGATGTGGTAGTCCTTGATACACTATAAAATAAGGCTTGTGCCCGTTGGGCCATGATTTTTCCATGCTTAGCTATTATGTACACATTGGAAGAAGTCAAGTAGTAGTCAAAGATGTAGCACATGGGGTGCACATTTTCCTAACACACTAGAGCTTGTCCTAGTGATATCCTATAGCACTCAAGCAAATAAAGAATAAGGCACCGTAGTGTAAATATGTGTCCTTATCCCAAGATTCTTGTAAATTTAAAATCATGTCATTCACAAGAAAATTGCAGTAGTCATAGAGTATTCCTTTATTTCTGACTTGGTACCCAATATATGTTGCAACAATTGAGATTTATTGGTTGCACACCTTGCATAACAACTTCATGCCAATGAATTGGTAGGCAATGTAGATGTGAATGCTAGGAATGCCCATGACTTTGACACTAAAATTGCAATGGTGGTTTTGCAAAGTTGTATAGTTCACCCTTTTCATACTTTTCCTTGAGCATTTTCTCAGGTTTGATGCATACAATGTTGGTGTCTTCCCATGCCTAGGCATAGGGAAAACTTGTGATTTGAACACCAAAATTAGTGTAGCAAACATAAACTTCTTGTTGAGGTAGAGAACCTTATTATGGAAGTGAGATAGAAAAAAGTGAACTAGAGTCTCAAGGATACTAAAAAATGGAAGTTGATAGAGGTTCAACATGCCAAGGTTGAGAAGATTTCATCTGACCTAGCTCCATTTCCATTTTATATTTCTAGTCATCTGGTTGATGACATTTTTGTTGAGTGGCTTGATCAATGGCATGTCAAATTTTTCATAGAAATGATTATTATGTTTGATCTGGTAATATTTTGCTTCTCCCTAGAGCTCATATTTAACCTTTTAGCCTAGCACAAATTGCATAAAAGTGATGCCAATATGAGTAACTAGTTGAGCTCTACCTATGCCTATTTTCCTAATCTTCTTAAGTAGTTTTGAACTCCTTTTGTGCAATTGCTTCTTGATCGTCATGGAGCCATAGTTAAATACTAGATTTGTAGAGTGGATAAAATTCACTAAGTTTAACAGTGCTTGAAAATTCAATGGAGCTTTTCTTGTGTAGGGGGCTTGAATAATGTGTAGTTTGCATTGTAAAATGGTTGGTTTATATAGGTGCACTAGAGTAATTGGGATATTAATTGCTCATAAATAAATTTCTTGGGGAAATGCACATCTTACACACTCAAATAAACTAAAAATACTTTCCTACCACTTAGAGATCCAATTAGAAAGTCATGAATGTAAAACTTATTGGTGGAGGTACATTTGATGATAATCATTTATATATTCTATTTATGCCACATGCTTAGCCAAACTTGCTAATCATATCATCCAATTAAGGAAAGACACATGACATGGCCATC
The DNA here is from genome assembly GCA_027924645.1 of Cunninghamia lanceolata. Lineage (NCBI taxonomy): Eukaryota > Viridiplantae > Streptophyta > Pinopsida > Cupressales > Cupressaceae > Cunninghamia > Cunninghamia lanceolata. Next base: position 2,840,922 of record BSBN01000589.1, on the reverse strand, counting down.
ATAAATGCCATGCACAATTGTCACTTTGTATCCTTTTTAGTGGTGACATTTCAAAACCACTAGATCACTCCTTGTATCCATAAATTTACATGAGTGGAATATCAACATGTGGGAAGAGAATGATTACCAAACAATTAAGCATATTAAATGGTGCTAATGTCATGCAACAAATCGGGTTAGAGTGGGAATCCCCACACAATCTTACAATTGGCTTCTCAACTTGATGTGGCATCGATACCTGTAACCATGCCATTAGAACAACTCAATGCATAGTTTAAAATATTACATTTATGCACATTGCACTTATCTTTTATAGTGCACTTGAATTGCACAATGAAAATTAATGTGGTTCTTAGAAAAATGTGAAGGGGAAGTATTGCTATAGATGATTAAGCCACCAATCCTCATATCATGGCATGAAGTAAGAAAAACATGCATTTTACCATATTGAGTGCCGTTCTTAAGGTGTTGAATCTTGCATTAATTGCATGTGATAACAACCAAGTTGTCATTACATTCTTCTTGATGCAAATAGAGTTTATGATTCATGCAATATGCCTCAACAACTTCAAAGCAACATGTAGCATTAGTGCCTTCATTAAAACAAAAAATAGGTGTTTTGTCCATAGAAGAGTAAAACAAGTTAACTGAAACAACTTAGCAAGAAAATAAGTGGTCCAAATAGAAAGTTGCCAACTAACACAAGGAAAACTAATCTAATCATGTAAAGTTATTATAATAGACAATAGGGACCTAAAATTATTTGAGGGTACAAGGTCATAAATGAATAAATATTCTCATCGTATAATTGGTTAGAGGTTACCACTCCACAAATGGTTTGAGGTGACTTCCATTAAATTTTCCCCTTGGGGGTTCCATTGAGCATCTTCAAATGAATTGTACCATTGAGTGCAATATCATGAACCAAATAAGGGCTAATCCAATGCACATTCAACTTGCTAGGTGTCATTTTAAATTGATTGTTGAAGAGTAGAACCATGCTACTAGGGAGGAATTCCTATTTAATGTGATGATCATGTCATTACTTCTAGTGTTTCTTCTCCATGTATTGGTTCCATAGAATAAAAAACCATTTTTTTTTCAAAATGGTCTAGCTTAGAAATGCATCTGTAGGGAATCAAAATCACCGATTTGTGCTACATGTGTAATGTAAAAATTAGGTAGAAGGAACTCCACTAATATCAGTGCTTCTTTACCATAGACTAACTGAAAGGTTGTGTAACCAATGAGTTTCTTGGAGTTAGTACAGTAAACCCAACCTTTCCTACAACACAAAACCTGATTAGAATAGTACCTAAAATTTTGTTGAAAGATTCCATTGTGTTGTTGGCTTGTGGATGGAAGAATGTGCTTTGATGGTGTTGAATCATGAAAGTGTACAATAATACTTGGATTGCAGAAGTAATGAAGTTCAATGGACATCCAAAATGCATGATGATGTTTTAAAAAGTGAATTGCATTGTAGTTTTAGTAGTGCAATCCCTTATTGGCATGGCTTGCACCCATCAGGTCAAATAATTAGTGGTTGTGACAATGTAATGTGCTCCAAAGAAACACATAGTAGGTTGGATAGGCCCCATAAAATAAATGACCCATTTCTCAAATGGTTCTTGTGCTTGAACTAGATGTAATGATAGTTCATCAAAAAAATTTAGCTTTTGAGTGCATTGACAAATGTTGCAACTGTGCACATATTCACGAGCATTCTTTCATAGTGTTGGACACCAAAATCCATCTTGAGAATATTTTGCATAGTGGTGCACCCTTGATAGTGTTCAGTAACTTGTCCTTCATAGCATCCCCTTAATATAACCACACATTCATGTTCGATTACATATCAGCATAATATATCATCAAGGCCCATTTTATATAGTTGTCAATTGATTAGTTGATATGAGGTTGCATGCACTATGAGTTGCTTACATTACATGGTTGTGTAGGTTGAAGAGGCTTAGCCAAAAGTAAGGAAGGTGATAATTTATTCCATTGCATTTAGAATGATGTTGATCTATAAGAGCTATGCATGAGGGAGCTCATCTTTGAGTAGCATAGTAGTACTCTCACTAGTTTTAATTAGTGATATATTGGTCATGATCGACATGGTGGTTGTTGAGGTACACTACAATGGTGAAGTCAAAATCTTGAAACAAGATCAACTAGTGACACACTCACACATGAAGGATTGGTTATTAACAAGATACTTCAACACTTGATGATTAGTGAAGAAGATGAATGGTGTAGCCAATAGGTTTTGTTAAAACCTCTATAGGGTGTTCACCATTGACAAGGCATAACAATCTATTATTGTGTGGTTGCACCCTACTACAATTAGTTTTATAATTGTAGAGTATTTGGGTTGGTCTAAATTTCCTTGGTAGAGTTGTGATAGAATGACCCCAATGGTTGTGTTTGTGGCATCAACATGTACATAATATGACACACTCCAGTTTGGAAACTAAAAAATTAATTTGGTGGCGAGTTTTTTCTTTAATGTGCCAAATTGATGTACAGTTGTATAGACAAATGAATCTTCCTTCTTTAGCAAGTCCTCTAGTATGATTGCTACCTTAGCTGGGTCCACAAGCATCCCTTTTTTAATATCACATGCCCTAATAAATTGTTGAAAGGCATTAGGAATGTTCACTTCTTTAAGTTGTGCATCATGCTTAGCTTACAACAATATTCAAATATAATGTGTAGGGTTATCTTTCCTTCCCCATGTTCCTATCATATGCTGAGATTCCCAAAAATCCTAGAAAATTCTAAGTGTTGGGAGTTTTAAGTCATTTTTTGGTGTTTTCTATGAAGTTGCTGAGTTTTAGTGAACTACCAAACATTTCCTTTCCACCTCCCATCCAATCCTCACCTCATTTCCTGTATAAAAGATCCATATAACTCTACCGAGTCCTTAGTCTTTTTCAATTTTGCCTATTTTTTCTAGTTTGTAGATTTTCGCTTGACTACCAAAAATTTCTTTTTCACCTCCTATCCAGTCCTAAGCTTTGGTCTCACATGAAATCCCCATAGTTTATTGGGCCCTTCATTCCCTTTCCTTCCCCTTCATTTTCCCATTTTGAGGAATCTTGATGGATTGCAAGACTTCCAACTTCGTGCCCTGATATCTAGTCCTCCTATCCCTTTCCATATTTCTACAAATCTTGTCCCTTCATTCCCCTTCACTTTTCCTCTATTTTGTTGACTTTAGAAATTCTTTCGGACTTCTTTCATTCGACACATCCATTTCCTACCTCTGTTCTTGCATGCTTTTTCCACACCTTCATATCTTCCATTCCCTCCTATTTGTAGACTTTCCATGGACTTCGAGATATCTTCCTTTCACCCCATATTATATCCTATTGTCCAATTCCACAACCAAACCTTGAATTTCCTATGTTATCAATTTACTCATTTTCTTCCTTTGTGAAAACCTGATAGACTTCTGGATTTCCTTCACACATTTATCTTGCTTCCAAATGTCTAGATGTCTGGTTCTTCCCTACTTTCCCGCATTCACTTCATTCAATTCCATGTTAAATTCCTACAACTTTTCTAGAAAGTTTCACCCACCTCAACAACTCCCCTACATGTTCTAGGACTACCATTAATGGTCTCCAATGGATGTAATAAGATGGAGGATGAATTTCATATGCCTCCTAAAACTTATGGACCTCACAAGGACACGGTTTGTGCACAAAAGCATGGGTTTCTAATGCAAAGGGCATGGATCCAAGTGCGAATCCACATGAAGATGATGCAATGGGCATGGGTGACTAGAAAATTGTGTTGACCACTCTAGGATTCCTATCTAAGTAACAATAATGGATTGTAATGCTATATATACACATAAATAATATGTAATGGGGGTTGGTCATTGAGCCAAATTTTGACTGTAAGTGTCGCAAGTAGGTTCTAGGGTATCAAACATTGAATGTCCAACTTTGTAAATGATGAAGCGCATTTCTAAATAAGGGGAAAGGGTAGTCTAATAATATTTTTCTTAGAAATGGTATGTCTCCATTGATAGGTTGTAACATCTCAAGAGGGGCTTGAAACCTAGTTGATGTCTCTTGCTTGCCACATTTGCTAGCATGATTGTAATAAAATATGATTAATGTCAAGATATGCATTCTAAAGAATTGCAAATTTTTTTGCAATGGTCTTTTTTTGTTGCATGTGGGGTGTTGTTGATTTGTAATAGATAATTAAGAATGTCCATTCACATGTTTCCATATCTCATGAGTTTGTATGCATATGCAAGCTCGGTTCTAGTGCTGATTTACATACATATTATGCATCCTCTTTCTCAACTATGACTTTGTTGCCCAAATAGAGTTGGCAGCAATCTGATTGGTGAGGGGCCAAACACATTTTATTTTAATCATCTCTCTTATTAGTTGTAAGAGTAGTTTAGGTTCCACCATACCTGCATGATTTAATATTATAAATTTTATATCTTGTGCTATCCTAAACTGGAATATCATTAGAGAATCATGCCAGTGTGTTTTTCCTCTTACCCACGTGCATGCAATGTTAAGTGGAGTCATTTGTTCAAGAACAATACAATATAGCTGTTATATCTTTTGGTGCATGGTAAGAGTGAAATTATCATATGTTTATTAGAGGTCTTATAGGTCTATATGTAGCCAATGCTAGCATGAATGTAGTGACTGATGTAGGAGCATCCTGTGTCACCAAAAATATATTTTATTTTCTAAGTTGGTTTTTGGCTTTGTTTTCTTTGCAGTGTTGCTTTTGTGTTCTGGAGAAAATTTAGATTTATTTTGGCCAAGTAAGAACATCATCATGTAGAAGAGCCAATTGGGTATCTCCAATTCCAATTTGGTGAAATTTGGATGAAAATGTCTAAGTTATGACAAGTCAGAAAAAATCTCCAATTCACAAACTATTCAGTTCACCGGTTCTGTAGTTTGCCGATTGCCCACTTCGCCAATGGGAAATTTCTCTGACCAAGCCTTCAAGGGAAGTTTGATTTTCCTAGTCTTCTTCAACTAGTTGTTTGAAACCTTAACGAATTTGAATAACTATCTTTGTTGTCAATGAAGTTGAAAGATTTCAAACTTAGTCGGCAAAGTTTCAAGTTTGTGAACCATTCAGTTCACTGGGTCCGTGGTTTTCTGATACGATACTTCATCAATAAAGGGATTGAAGAGGGAGTTCACAATTGCTTTAATTCGTTGATAGGTGATAACGAAGAAGTTGAGATAGTTGAATTTTGTGAGGTTTGATCCCAAGGTTTGTGGAAGTGGAATGGTGCCGATAGAAGAAAATCCTAAGTCTTGGCTATTTCATGACTTTTAAAAGTTGTCAATACGCCAACAAGGAGTTCATGGCGGATAAACTTTTCCAATAGGAGTTGATAGTTTATATTGGAAAACCTTTTCATTTGTGAACTAGTTCATGGTTTTTGTAATTTTCTGATATTCCTATAATGGTTTAGGAAAAGCATGTTTTGCCGATAAGAGGAAAATGTTAAGTCTTCATCAGTTTGAAAGCAGGAGAATTTGCCGATAGAAGACCAAAGCTGAGGTTCAGAAAAATCAAATTTGCCAATAGAGTGGACAAAGAACAAGTTCAAAAAATGACCAAATCGCCGATAGAAGTGAAGGCATAAGAGATAAAGTTCAAGTTTCAAAAAGTAGGCTTTCACTGATAAGCATTTTTAACTAGGTTTGAAAACACCAACATTTGTTGATAAGAAATTACCACTAAGGTTAGAGAAACTAAACTTTTGCCAATAAGCATTTGTGATTGACTTAGTTCAGAAAAGGGATCTTGTCCTGGACCTGACACATGCCAAGTTTTGGTGGCGATTCCATTCTATAGGGGATCAATTGTTTGGCGATTGTTTAACTACTTGGCAACTATTATACAATTGTTGACTTCCAGTTCCTTGTATAAATTAAGACCATGGCATATTTGGAGGAATGATTAGGGGAGGGTGTTAGTAGTTGCAACATAGAAGTGGGGTGACAGTAGATTGGGGGTGATCTCTACATCCATTGGAAGGCATTTTGGTGTTGTAAGCACATAGTTGATTGAATATTGCATGTAATGTTGAGGCTATGAAGGGCCAACAAATTTGTAAATGTTGATGTTTTGAAGTTAATAATTTTTTTTCAGATTTCTATGTTGAATTTATGCTTCTGTTGCGTTGTATTGGCTGCATGATTAGGTAGTTTGATAAAACGCCCTAGTCTTGACTGCATCAAGTGGCATCAGAGCAAGTTTTTCTTACTAGGAGGAGATACGTTGCTGAGAACTTGAAGTATTGTCTCAAAGGGCTCAAGAGCGTATTTGTGAGTGTGAAGAGGAGTCCCGTAATTACTGAGGGCTAAAGGACATGCTGGAGTTGTGAGCAGAAGAGGATTTTGTTTCCATAGTGTGTGTGGAGAGCAAGTAGTAGCGGTTCTAATTTGAGAAGATGCCCTCGAGAAGAAGAGTTCCCAGAATGGAGGAAATGTTAGAACAGTTTCGTGTTGAAATGCGGAACGAGTTGATAAATTTAGTTGCTGGATTGAGAAGAAACCCATATTGTGCGGGGAAGATAATGCTGATGATGAGGACTCAAAGTTGTGGAGGATGAACAAGAAAGAGAAAACAAACATCCAGTAAATGCCAGAGAAGAACAATTCTTGAGAGCGCTTGCTAGAGTTGGAGGTAACAAAATAGAAATTTCTAATTTTTCTAGAACATTGAATCCTGATGAATTAATAGATTGGATAGGAGAATTAGAAGAATATTTTGAATATGAAAATATTTGTGACCCTCAGAGGGTGAGATTGGCACAAACAAAACTCAAAGGGCATGCTGCTTTATGGTGGAGGGATTTGCAAAGAGAGAGTCGCTAATGGAGATGCGAGAATAACCCAGTGGAATCAAATGGTTACTCGATTGAAAGCCAAATTTATTCATGGAGATTATGAGTTGGAGATGTTTATAAAACTTCATAATTTGAAGCATAAAGATATGAGCGTAAAGGACTATACTGAAGAGTTTTATAAGTAATTAGATCTGGGCATCATCAAAGGGATAAAGAGAAAGTAGCTAGATATATCAATGGGTTGAGATTTAATATACAAGATGAGATGAGTATGCTGAATATTTCTACACTAGAGGAGGCATATCAATATGCTTTGAAAGTAGAGGAAAAGATAGAAAGAAAACAATAGAGTAATGTGAGAGGAAGAGGGAAATTCTCAGTCGGGAGAGGACAAGGAAGCAGTAACAATGGCAAACAAGTTCAGGAAGAAGAAACAAATTCAAAATGGAATAAGGAGTCAAGTCAAGGAGTGAGAGGAAGAGATTACTCTATAGGAGGACATGGTAGCAGCAACAAGGGGTTCCTTGGGAATTTTTTTCAATGTGGTGAGGTAGGACATAAAGCTTATGAATGTCAACAATTACATCAGGAGAAGAATAGGAAAATTGTGGCTAGAAATAACATGGTACAAGAAAATGAAGAGAGTGTGGCATCACCGAAAGTGAAAGAGCTTAAAGAAGGAGAGTCTCTTATGTTCAAGATAGTATTGATAACACTAGAAGTGAAGAAGGATAAAGCATCTCAGAGGAGAAGTCTTTTTAGAATAGTATGCAAGTCTAGGGATAAGTGTTGCATAGTAATTATAGATAGTGGTAGTAATGATAACCTAGTTTAATAGGAAATGGTAGAAAAGCTAGGTTTGAAAAAGAGGAAACATCCTAGTCCTTATAAAGTTACTTGGTTGCAAAAGGAACATGAATTAGTGGTAAAGGAGAAATGCATAGTTAGTTTTCAAATTGGGTCATATAAGGACGAAGTCTTGTGTGATGTTATGCCAATGAGTGTCTGTCATGTGTTGTTGGGTAGACCTTGGCAGTTTGATAGGGAAGCAATCTACGATGGTCAAAGGAATTTGTATACCATTGTGAAGGATGAGTAGAAGTATGTGTTGAGTTTAGTAAAAGAGAAGAGACTCCAGGTGAAAGAAAGTAGTTCGATAGTTTGTTGCAACTCTGACAAATAGTTGCTTAAGGTGACAAGAAAAATTGGGAATGACTTGAAAAATTGGGACTGTGGTTGAAGATAAAGGGAGTGGTACTATTTTTTTGCAAAAACAACCTAAAGCACCAACAAGGTAAAGATTATCAGTGTTGAACAAAGGAGTGATGGTTTGGAGAGGAAACAACACAAGTCACAGTTTGTACACTTGGAAATTTTTCATGAGAGGTGTAGCCTAGGAAGTGCAAGTGGAGGTGAAGCATTTCAGTGAGTGATGAAGAGGAGAGGTCAGGTAGACAAAGAGGAGGTTTGGATAAAGAACAAGCATGGGATCACCATTCCAAGAATTTTCAAATGTTCATGAGTTTTTTAACTCGTGGAACATTTCACTTACCCCATGTGTCTGATGTAGGAGCATCTAGGTTCACTGGCAATCCCGTGTCACCAAAAATTTATTTTATTTTCTAAGTTGGTTTTTGGCTTTGTTTTCTTTGCAGTGTTGGTTTTGTGTTCTGGAGGAAATTCATATTTATTTTAGTCAAGTAAGAGTGTCATCATGAAGAAGATCCAATTGGGTATCTCCAGTTCCAATTTGGTGAAATTTGGATGAAAAATGACTAAGTTATGACAAGTCAGAAAAATCTCCAGTTCGCAAACTATTCAGTTTGCTGGTTCTATAATTTGCCGATTGCCTGGTTCGCCGATGGGCGTTTTATCCAACCAAGCCTTCAAGGTAAGTTTGATTTTCCTAGTCTTCTTCAGTTAGTTGTTTGAAACCTTAAAGTATTTGAATAACTATCTTTGTTGTCGGTGAAGTTGAAAGATTTCAAACTTAGTTGGCAAAGTTTTGAGTTTGCGAACCATTTAATTCACTGAGTTTGTGGTTCGTTGATACGACACTTCGCCGATAAAGTCCTTGAAGAGGAAGTTCATAGTTGCTTTAATTCACCGATAGGCGATAACGAAGAAGTTGAGCTAGTTGAAGTTTGTGAGGTATGATCCCAAGGTTTGTGGAATTGGAATGGCATCAATAGAAGAAAAGCCTAAGTCTCGGCTACTTCATGACTTTTAAAAGTTGCCGATATGCCAGCAGGGAGTTCATGGTGGATAAACTTTGCCGATAGGAGTTGATAGTTTATATTGGCAAATCTTTTCATTTGCAAACTAGTTCACAATTTATGTAATTTGCTAATATGACGATAATGGTTCGGGAAAAGCATGCATTTCTGATAAGAGGAAAATGTTAAGTCTTCGTCAATTCGAAAGCAGGAGAATTTAGCGATAGAAGACCAAAGCTGAGGTTCAGAAAAATAATTTTTTTCTAATAGAGTGGACAAAGAACAAGTTTGAAAAATGACCACATCAATGATAGAAGTGAAGGCATAAGAGATAAAGTGCAAGTTTCAAAAAGTAGGCTTTTGCCGATAAGCATTTATAACTAGGTTTGAAAACACCAACATTTACTGATAAGAAACTACCACTGAGGTTAGAGAAACTGAACTTTCACCAATAAGCATTTGTGATTGACTTAGTTCAAAAAAGGGATCTTGTCTTGGACTTGACACATGTCAAGTTTTGGTGGCGATTCTGTTCTATAGTGGATCAATTGTTTGGTGATTGTTCAACTACATGGTGATGGTTCAACTACTTGGCAACTGTTATACAATTGTCGACTTCCAGTTCCTTGTATGAATTAAAACCATGGCATATTCAGAGGAGTGATTAGGGGAGGGTGTTAGTAGTTGCAAAATAGAAGTGGGGTGACAGTAGATTGGGGGTGATCTCTACATCCGCTGGAAGGCATTTTGGTGTTGTAAGCACATAGTCGATTGAATATTGTAGTGTAATGTTGAGGCTGTGAAGGGCCAACAAATTTGTAAATGCTGATGTTTTGAAGTTAATAAATTTGTTTCAGATTTCTATGTCGAATTTATGCTTATGTTGCATTGTATTGGCTGCATGACTGGGTAGTTTGATAAAACCCCCTAGTCTTGACTACACCAGTGATAAATCTTGGGGTTCATAGCATATTGGGTATGGTTTCTTAAATGCCTAGAATTTAAATTGTTGTTTGTCTTTAATTGTCTTGTTATTGAGACCTCAAGAAACACCCCCCTTGGCCTTGCAGAGCCTAAAGTTGAAGGTAAATTTACCCACTCACAATACTTGGTCCATTCATGCCACTGTCTCAGCATAAGTCTTTCCCATTACCTTTGTCAACATATCCTTATCTTTAGGTTTTGGTATTGGTCTTTAGGACTTATGGAATTGCATGTTTGAGCACCAACATGTCCATTCATCAAGGTACACATGCAAGAAATCATGAATCAAATCATTAAAATCACATACTGCAATCTATGAAAAGATAGTCAATTTATTCCTTAAGCTAAATAACATGAAATTACAAGAAAAAATTTCCCATTCCATGGCAAAGTTTATTGGCCTTATCTTTGTCCAATATCTACACTTGGTAGTAACCTCAGAAACCATCTCTGAAGATGCAAACCTCCTACCTATGACCCTTCAAATATTCCCTTAGTGAAGGTGTAGGGAAGGGACCAATGATGCATGCTTCATTAAGGGTGTTGTAGTTGATGTAAATGCAAGTACACCCATTCTTGATGGAAATAAGCATTGGGCTAATTGATTCAAATTCATCAACTACAAAAATGATGGAAGTTTCTAGCATTCTGTTAATCTCGTATTTGACCCTCGAACATAAATTTGGATTAAGTCAATAAAATGTTTTTTGATGGGCTTGCCATCTGGTTTGATTTGAATTTGTATTTTCCCAAAGATGGGTGCAAGCCCTTCTTGTGCGGCCTCATGAGAATATATCTTCATGTTCACATAGTAGACCAATAACCTATGTGAGAGCCTCTTCACCCCAATAGTTACCAATTGTAGCCATCTTTGGCACATCCACAAGACTAATGTTCACTTGAACATATTTAAGAGAATCATTATAATGGATACCCTTCTTAGCATATTCTTATTTAACAATGTTCTCCCCTTTAGTGGTGGATGTGAAAACTATGTTATGCATCATTTTCTTCAATTCAATCTTTTTTCACTAATGCAATTACTAAATATCTTAGGGTTCTAGTAGTGGTTTGCCTAGTGGAACAACTAGACCTGGTCCCTAAGTCATGGTTGTTTATCAATGTACAAACTATAGAGTATACTTTGGTTGGTTTCTAAATAATGATTCTTTAAGGCTATTGAGTGCCAACTCAAAATTAGGTTAGTGAAGCTAAAAGTGTGCATGAAATTAGTCTTGAGTTGGCTCTAAGACATTATCTCTTGTTGTATTTCTTACTCATACCAAAGGAGCACAAGACCACCTAAGGTATGGAAAATATGTAGATCTAGAGATGGGAGGGGTGATTGGAGATGAGATCACCAAATTCCTTCACGAGTTACAATATGAGACTTAACAAAAGTTTTGCCAATATAGCACAATTTTTAGTAAGCACCAGGTGCAACAAATTGATAAAAAAACCATGTGAAATGCTACCCAATATGATATGGAGGATTTGTATGCCACCCACCATTGAGTTAGAGTCTAAAAGGGATGACAACAATGTGATCAAGCTCACAAGGGAAGACCTTCTCCATTGACGCACAATACTGAACAAGGTTCTAGTCCCATTGAAGCATGACATACTTGAAGTGTAGTAGAGCTGGTACATACATGTTAGAGGATGGATTAAGCTAGTAGTGAGGAGTTTCTTCTTTAGAATCCTATGGATTTGATTGTGTGATATGAATGTTGTGGAGTGATATTTAGTTTGGAAGGCATGTGTTTGGAAATAACAAAAAATTTAGTGGCAATTTGTTGCCAATTGACAATTTTTTGACTTTTAGAGGTTGAAAATGACAAATATTACTAGTTTTGGTACCATATGCTTTTATCAAAATTTGATTGTATATCCATGCACGTAGCTTCAAATTGCCTATAAATTCATATTTTAATATCTTAGAATAGCATTAGGTTGCCATACAATTTATTGCATCTTGGTCCTAATCACCAAGATATTATAGAGACAACTTTTAATCTAGGTCCAATCGCTTGTCATTTGAATTTTTCATTTTTAAAATTTAGGTTTCAATTGCCTATGTTTTTACATTAATTATGGGCAAATGGTGGTGTAATTGCCACTAAAATTATAGGCAATTAGGGGCAAAGGGGCTCAATCACCAATGAAATTATAGGTAATTAACGACAAATGGTGGTGAGATCACCAATGAAATGATAATCAATTAAGGGAAAATAGCAGTGCAATCACCAATAAAATTATGGTGAATTTAGGAAAACATAGAATATTGCCATGCAATGAAGTAGATATGGGAAAATGCTTATTATATCAATTTAATTATAGGCAGTTTAGAGAAAGCGTGGCCCATCACCTTAGAATTATAGGTATTTTAGGGTTAATGTGTTTAATTGTGTAATGTAGTATTACTATGTAGTATGTATTCACATTTAAGCAAAAAATTCTCCATTCACTCTTTAGGCATTTGATTTCAGATTCACCCATTTCCTACATTGTGAATTTATAATTTTTGGTCCCCTAGATTGTCATTTGATCAATCTGTTGTGAGTTGTTAACTGTGAGACGGGAGGGTACATTCTTAAAAGTTGGAGAATAGATAAGGGCGACAACTCTATTTTAGTCTTCCATTCCTAGTGAGTAATAGAGACAATTATCAATTTGTATCACATTTTGTATTGTATATTGTATGATTAATCTCTATAATAGTAATACTCATAGGGACCTACATATTTGTCATGTGTCAATATTGATTTAAATATTTCTTTTTTACAGTAGTTCTATATTGTATATTTATGATTAATCTCTATAACAATAGTTTTATATTTCTTTTTTATGTAGACTATATCAATGGTCATGCAATATTGGTTGAGTAATGTCCTTGATGTATTTACTTCCAAATAAATTTATGTCAATGGATTTGCCTTGGTGTCCATTGCCTCCTTTTTGCAACCCGTGAAAGCCACATATTTTAGTTAACCTACATCATTAGATCAAACCAAATCAATGGCTTGTAAGGCTCAAAGGAGAAATTGGAGATGTAGAGATACGAAGGCAATTCCATTGGTCAGAAAAGCTCACGTGTAATTTGGAGGCCTAAAATAATTTTATTTTAATATGTCCATGGTATAGGCACCTAGATTTGAATGTATTGTTGGGGTCCACTTGTATAAATTTATTAAGAGCCCGTAGTATTAAAGGCATATGTTTTATTTATCCTAGACCATCGGATCAAACTACATCAATATCTAGCGGGGCTCAAAGGTAAAAATAAACATTATCTAAGCGAGAGACAATGCCACTGACTAGACAAGGTGATGTGTTAGTTGTTGGGCCCTGTGGTAATAGGTCTATAGGTCATAGCTACATGTATATGGGTCGTAGATATAGGTATATTTTATTTACTATTTTGTGAAATTATTTTGGAACAAAGATTGTGTACTCCCGCAATTGAATTCACTACTAAGGTCCACTTGAAATGATTTATCTATTTTGGTTGTGCATAATTTTATTAGGATCTCATAGTATTAAACCAAAACCACATGTTTTTTTTATTCTGCACCATGAGATCAAATTGTATCAATGGTTTGCGGGGCTTCAAGGATAAAATAAAGACAGTTAGAGCAAGAGGCAACACCATTGGCCAGAAAAAGTGGTGTGTTAGTTGTTGGGTCTTGTAGTAATTTTATATTAAAGTAAATGATTAAATTTAATTAATAATTAGTAATTTAATGGTCCATGAATTTAAATTAGTTCATTGTGCATTTTAATATATGCATGGCTAAAATCAAGTGAAGATATATTTTAGAATCTACTACAGGTATAGTCAATGTGTGTTTCTCACATTATTAGTATTTTTGTAAGCATATGTTCTTTATTATATTATTTTTATTACTATTCCCTCAAATTTTGATTGTTTGGGATATTTCCAAAATTGAATCTATTGTTGGGGCCCACTTGAAATGATTTATTTATCTTGGTCATGCATAATTTTATTAGGAGCCCATAGTATTAAAACAAAACCACATGTTTTATTTATTTTGCACCATGCGATCAAACTACATCAATGAGTTGCATGGATCTAAGGATAAAATGAAGATGGTTAAAGAAGGAGGCTACACCATTGGCCATAAACATTGATGTGGCAATTAGCAATGCCTACAACTATTTTATTTTAATCTAAATGGTTATTAAATTATTAATTTGAATCCCCACATAACAATTACAATATTGTTCATCTTTCATGATCTCCCATATTTTCTGTATTATCTCATACGTATATCATCTTCTTCTCTTTGACTGTAACTAGTTCAATTTTATTCATTTCATATGAGTAATGATTTGAATAAGGATAACTTGAATATTTTAAATTTGTAACTTTTTGAACACCGCTTTAACACTATTCTAACACTATCAAAATAACATGTCATTCTTAAATATGGAAAATCAAAGATTAAGAGAAGCCCCATCAAAGAAAATGAAGCCATCCATAAAGTCTTATTTTAATCAACAACAACAAGATTACATAGTGGGTGATGGTCCATCAAGAATGAATAATCAAGAAAATGCACCTAACATTAAGGAATTCTATTGCAATAAGCTTGAGAATGAGGTGGCATCAAATGAAAATATTGAAGGAGGTAGGTATGATGTGGTTCAATTGGGTAATGAAAACATGAACAATGAGTTCATATAGGGAGAAAATATCCTTACTACTAGTGGTGGTGAGCCCTGAGTCTAAAAGATTTTCAAAGAAATGTAAAGAATATCAGTGGGACATGTCAAGAAATTTTTAATTCAAATGGGTTTCTAAACATCAATTCATAGAACTTGTAGAGAATGAAGATGGATTTGAGGGCATGCCAAAACTATGTCGCTGTAAGATTTGCAGGTACAAATTAAAGAAAGATAAGGTAAATTAGACACTACTGAAAAACATGTAGGTAAAGTTTATGATAAGGTACATGAAAATGGAGAGTTAAAGTAAGTGATGTGCTAAAAATGAAAGATGAATGCGTTCATGCTTGGAATGCAACTGATTACAAAAAATACATGCAATCACAAGTATGACTAGTTGTCGTTGGAGGTTCCATATCTACTTTATATGGAAAGGTGATGGAAGAAAGTCATTTGTCTAAAACAATACAACACACAATTTATTCCATATATTAAATAGGGGTCGGTCATTGACAAAATTTATGGAATATAAGAATTTAATGCAATCTAATAGAGTGCCAAGATTTCCAATCTCCCATTGGTCTATCAATAATGGTTGGGGATGGGTTCAATGTTTGGCTATGGTGGAGAAGTAGGATATACAAGAGAAATTAAGTCAGACAACTTCCTTTGCATTGTCTCTGTACGAGGTGACTATCATTGACAATACTTCTTGGACCCCGTGTGTGTGCATTTTTATATTGTAGACCTTCACAGTTCATAAAATGAAATAAAATTCTACCTTTGCTAACCTTATGGAAATCCTTCAAATAGTTTGATGGATATTGGAGGCTTGGATGATTTAGTGGTTGCAAAGAAGCTTGTCTGCATTGGTGCAGATGGGGCATCAGTCATGTAGGGTCACAGAAATGGGCTTATTGTTAATTTGTAGACATCATGTTCATCGTACATGACTGATATTCATTGCATGGCCCATAGAATGAACTTAGCTTTTAAAATTGTGAGTCGATTTCAATTTGTTTTGAAAGTTGAAGATCTTTTGTGCAAGGTGTTTACATATTTTTAGAGTATCAAAGAGTTGTTGAAGGGCTTACCCTAGTTAACAAGATACTTAAGGATGTGGATACTAGGTGGATATTGTTACATGGACTAGAAAATAGATATTTCAAGAGTACTAGTTACTGCCTAGGCTTGTTCTACAAAAACTGTTTAGATCAGACAAATATGTTGACACTTCTCACTAATGTTGAGACACTATTGACTCTATTTGAGATTCTGCCCTTGTTGGAAGAAATGAATGTTTTGTCAAAGAAGGTATAAGATAAAATAATGCACATTGTAGAATACTCAAAACTGTAGAAAATGGTATGTCTTACTCTGGACAATCTATATTTCAATGAATCTAAAGCATTTACAAGTCCAAAGTTTGTAAGCTGGCAAGAAATGATGAAAATTGACCACTTAGATAAATTTCTAGAGTACAATGATATAATTACACTACTTTAGTAAGGTTGGATGAAGCTCTAGGGTGAAACAAATTTTTTTAGGAGGATTTAATAGATCTTTTGTCTTCTGCAAAAGCAACATTGTAGGAAATTGTGTTGTTTGTCTTCTAAGATTAGAGAGTGATTTCCTCAAGTTTAGAAGTAATGGCTATAGTTTATCCTCAATATTGGAATGTCATTAGTGTCTTTTGTTAGTTCTCCATGGAATTTTTAGACCAAGGTGAGGTACTTGGCCGATCATTTTAGTAGAATGGTAGAAATAAATGGAATACAAATAGATGGAATAATAGATAAGAAAAAGTTGTTAGAACAATCTGCTTGGTTCGCATTAATAATGATTAAATAATTTAAATTCCTTGATTGCTCTTTCGAAGATGGTTCAATAACCAAGTTATGCAAAACATTAAGTTTTAGTAAAATTTTATGATATTCTATTTTAAAATATTTCAAACTTATAGATCTATGCCAAACAATGATTCTAGGTTCAATAGAGGATGAAAGAGTTTTCAACACCTTATCATTTTTGAAGTCAAAGATGTGAAACAAACTTGAGAAAAATTTAGAGAATTGTTTGAGGCTTTATACGACTAGATACAATGTTCAAACATTTTCATTTGATGAAGTTATTGGAATTTGAAAGTCCACTTGTGAAAGAAGAGGTGTGACAAATATTTTATCTCAGTCAGAAGGGGACTGACTAGGTACTTCAAAAAGGGTTTAATAGGAGTTAGTTTAAACACAGGATGAAGAAGAGGAAGATAGTTCCCCACCAATGTGAAATTCAAACAACCTAGATATTTGGCAAATTGTTAATTTTGATTAATAAGATGAGTTATGGTCAAATTCTCCAAAATTTAAAATTTATATTTACTTTTTATAATTGTCAAAATATACAAGTAAATTCATAGATTACAGGGGTGTGGTGTTATTTAGTTTCAGTTTCTTCATACTTCTAATATTTATGCAACCAACTCATTCTTCCTTTGAAAATAGAGTCAATATAATCAATCTAGTGTGAGTATTTGTGCATGTCTTCATTTCTTATAATAATTGTGCTTACAATAATAATTTATATCAGAATAGATTAAATGTAGTTACTTTCAAATAGTTCTTACAATAATTGAGCTTACGACAAAACCCATAAAAGTTTTTTCTTGACTATAGAACATTTGATAAAACCTAAGAAGGAGATGATCACTAAAATGACTCTAGTAAACTTGTATTAAACTTCATAAAAGCTTTTTCAACTCTAGTAAACTTGTTAAAATATTGTCAAGTTATTCAGTTGTCCAATCCCAATGTAAATAGCTTACATGTGCTACTTTTTGTTATTTATCATGCGTTTAATAATAAATAATAACAATAATAGGGTGTAAACACATTGCACAAGTAGTGTTGTAGAGGGCAAGGCATTTAAGTTTGAAAACAATGGGTGGTGGACATAATCAAAGATAGTCAAAGGGTGTTGACCAGCTAAAAGAAAAGCCAAACATTTATCACATTTTAAGGCAATAGATTGGACAATGTTTTTTAAACGATTGCAAGAATTTGATGACTAAGTTGCCTTGGATTTTAACACATGATGCCAAGAAGATAAAATTTTAATGAGGGGCATGGATTTTTCTTTTGATGTGTAGTTGCTCGTAATGTCTACAGGGTTTCCCAACACTAGAAAGTAGTATTTTATCATTGGTAGACTAGATTTAGAAAGCATCAACAAGGAGTTTTTAAAGCCAAGAGAGAAAACCAAAATGGTGCTTGGTCAAAGCATCTTGTGAACCTCACTATTAAAGCTATGGTCATAAGTGGCATATGCTCTCATTCAATATGTGACTTGTAAGGAAAGGTACTCATTTATTTATAGTTCTCATCTTCATTTAATGATGCATTTGAAACATCAAAGAATCATGAATGTTCCATATTTTTATTCAAACCCTTAAGAAGGATGCCTTTAGAAGTGCAAAATGGTAAACTCAAATTCCTGGCATCATGGGTTAATTAAAAGTTGGTGGTAACGAAGGCTTTGAAATGAAGGCAACCCATATTAACTTGGGATGTGTTCATTGTAACGCCTGCCACATAAGAAGAAGATGTTGTAGAGGAACATGATCTCGCTCCTATCCATGATCTAGGTATCAAAACAAGTAAAATACCTCCTACATGTATTGCTCTAGGAGATAAAGCAATGAATTCTACAACTGCAACACGAGATAATAGAAAGCAAAGGAGGAGACATATTTGGACAAAAGAATCTAAATATGAGGATGAAGCACAAGAAAAAAACCCCTACTCCAAAATTGAATTTGACGTCATCTGCGAGACATAGGAATTTAGTAGCCATATTCAGTAAACAAGATACAAGATTATAGAAAGAAGCTCAATCTGATTCAAAGGTGAAAGAGAATAACACTTGTAGCTAAAAATTCTATGATGGAGAACCTTGCAGCAGAAATGCTAGTAGCAAAAGACTGTTCTAGGAGAACCTAAATTAGCGATGCTTGTAGCAAAGGCATTTGTGGTAGAATAAGGAGAACTTTTTGATATTGTTGTTGAAGATATTAAAGAGGATGGGCATGTACTAGGGGTTAATGAGTCAGCTATAGTTTTGATGGAGTTAGAGTAGGCCTCTGAGTTGATTAGAAAATAAGAAGATGAGATGAGGACACTTAACAACAAAGTTACAAAATTAGAAGTTACTATAATGCAGGTAAAGGATAAAGAAACATGTCTTGAAGGGAACACGAGAGAAAATTAGAGAAATTAAAACATGACTCGTTCATTACATAAACCTTGATCAAAAATAAAAATTAAAACAATTAAGAAATAAGAAATTTGATCATAAAAAGTTGAATAAGGAAAATAGGGTTTTGAGGGTCAAAATTTAGTTAATTTCAATGCTTACCACTAAATGCTATAGTGTAGGCCCCTTGTCAGAGTGTATGCATTATGACTACAGGAACAGTTTCACAAGCTACATATAAAAATAGTGATTGAAGGATCACTAGAAAACCTAGATACACCTATAACATTTGTGAATCTTATTTTGGAAGTGAAGCTACAATGGAAAAGAATGTGTTATGCAAGTTGTATTTGCATAAAATTTTATTTTATCTAATGATAAATATTGGAATCCTAATCCATACATGGGATATGTTCATATCAACGCATTTTGCTCTTTTGTCCAAGAACAAATAGAAAGAGGGTTGGAGAAGAAGAGGTATGACAACATGGAGAGAGATGCAAAAATTATGATAAGAGGTGAACATATTTTGGTGAGGGAAGTGTTGCATAATCTATATAGATTTATGACTAATATAGAAACCACGGAGATGATGCAATCGACCAAGGATAAAGTGGTTGAGGTGGTTGAAAGAATGTTGCTACATACCACCAATAATAGAAATTATTATAAGGATCATAGGATGAGCTCATACTAAGATTGAAAAGAAAAGAGCTCTTAGGTTATCCAAATTTTTAGCTAGCTATTACAAGGGCAAGATAATATATGAGGGGTTTGAAGGAGAAGGTTATCTGGTGGTACCCTTCCATCATTTGGGTCCCTATGCTAGGGTGGCAAGAAAACCAACTAAATGTCGATATAATGAAGATTATCCATATCATGGTAGGATACATAGTAGATAAGGGTTATCACCAGGCTCAAGGAAAGTCTCATTCATTACCTCACTAGTTAATTGAATTTGTCATTTGACCTAAGTTTTGAAGCCAAATTTTTGTTGTGGACAAGGCATTTTGAGAAGGTTACCAAGTCAAATTTGTAGCAGCTATCTTTGGCTTATAGTATCTACATATCACAAATATATATTGGACATATACTTTAGATATTATTGGAATATAGTTTGTATTATAAGGATTGAAATTTATTTGTGATTTTAAACTACACCCTCTACTCATTATTTACTTTTATCACAAAATATCAGAAACAAGCTACAAACAACTTTAAAATCTAAAATAATTTATCCTTGCCCTTCAAAATATATTATAGGAAAAATATCAAAGACAAGATACAAGCAAAATTTCAAAACCTGCAAAGGCTTTTTATGTGAACTTCAAGAATGGTTCATCCTTGCCCTTGTCCTCCAAAATCTTTCTCATTTCTTAGTTTCGTGATGTCCAACAATTTCTTCATTATAATCTAAAATGAGTTGGTTGATGGGGAACACTTCCATGACATATTCAAGAACATAGTCGTCCATAATGTTAGTAATTAATATCCCATTGAAATATATGTAGAACACAACACTAGGTAAGGGTAATAATGAGGCTATAAAAGGAGGATTAAATTTATGAACTCTTTCTGACTGTCATTTTCAATCATATTACATTACCACATCCAAACATCAATCTCAATTCTAAGTTTGTCCTATCTAAGGTTTAATACATTGAATTAAATTGACCAAATGTAGTAGTATGACTCTTTGAGAAAATCCAAAACTATTCTCTTGACATAATATATCACAGTCGAGAAAGCATTATAAATCTTCGTTCCCATCAGTGGTAATAGATAACATTCTACATAGCCCAAAAAAGGTTTTCCAATTAGACTATTATAAATAATAAGACATTTTGGATTATCTTTAAAAACAATTGTTGAAATTGACTTTTATGAAAAAATTCAAACACAAATTGAATTAACTTTCTCGATTAGCTTCAGTGATAAATGCCAATACTCCTTACAACTACTTTTTGTCCTAGTTGCTATAGGAATGCTTCATGTTTTAATATTTTGAGGCTGTTAAAACTTATTTTAAAGTCTCGTGGTACAAGAATGCTACAGACTAGAATGGTAAAATTATAGTATTTGTTTAGTGTTCATCAAGGATCACTTGCATGTCAAAGTAGGAAAGTACTTATGAGCCTCTTAAACATTATCACTTTTCTACTTGTAATGATATTTAATTAATGTGATAGGTGTAATATTAATAACTTTGCTACTTCAAACTCAAATTTAAATCCTTTATTCTTAGACACAACATAATATTGTGTATGCATTTATTAATCACATGTGATTACATTCTAAGAAGATCTTAGATATCATTTAATTTACATTGTAGATGTCATCTAACCATGTCAACGACATGTGGTGCTCAATAAAAGTGGATGATGGTCATGACAATAGCCTCACTATTGGTCAAAAAGATGACATGTCATTGGTCAGTTAGTGGGGCCTCCAACCCACTATCATTGTTTTGTGACTATGTGTGGATTTATGTGAAGAATTACATTCTTTTTTGGTAATTATTTCAAGATCTTAGATTGTTCTGAGAAGATCTTAGATGCCATTTAATTCACATATTTTATTGTTCCCACTTTGTTGGATCGAACCATTTAGCCTCATCAATATCAAGTAGTGTTAGAAGTAAAAACGTACATTGGTTAGGGAAAGCATCAGTGCCTTGGCATATTGGTTGAAAAGATGGCATGTCTTTGATCAATTAATGGGGCCTTCAACCATGTCATCATTTTGTGATTGTGTATGCAATTATGTAGGTGATTATATTATTTTCTTGGTAATTATTTGGACAAGATCTTATTCTAATAAGATCTTAGATGCCGGATTTACATCTTTTATTGATCGATTGATCCCACTCTATCAAATCAAACCATTTAACCACATCAACAAAAATGGGCATATGATGCTTAAAGTAAAAATGGAGGTTGGTTAGGCAAGTGGAAATGACATTATCTAATTCGTTAAAAATGTGATGTGTCACTAGGTAGTTGGTGGGGCCTTTGGCCCCATGTTTTGTCATTGGGATTGCATTTATGTTGGTGAGTGATGTATATCATTTGATGATTCACCACCAAATTAGACACTAATTAAATAGTGAAGTGTTAGAGGTTGTGAAAGGCAACTACATACTATGAACATGGGCATTTATTCCACCATTTCCTTGGCTAGAAGATAGCAGTTGGGCACAACATTCCTAGATCATGGGTTGTAAACTAGCACATCATGCCTCAATTTTTTTGGAACAAAAATTGATCTGATGTTTATTCCTAGCAGAGACTAAAAGGAATGGGATGATGCTTTATGTTTTGTTTTGCTTGTGTTAATGATATTTTATCATGTTAAGTTGTCTTATCTGATTTCTCAAAAATTAATAAATGATCTTGTTGCAGCTTCCTTGAATGTTTATTTGAGTGTGAATGTCGCTCATTATTTTTTAGTCTATTTTGAACCTGTTTATTTTGTGAGGGTAAATTGTAATTTAAG
Organism: Cunninghamia lanceolata; assembly: GCA_027924645.1. Classification (NCBI taxonomy): domain Eukaryota; kingdom Viridiplantae; phylum Streptophyta; class Pinopsida; order Cupressales; family Cupressaceae; genus Cunninghamia; species Cunninghamia lanceolata. The sequence goes on along the minus strand of BSBN01000589.1, from coordinate 2,818,431 downwards.
TTTTAATATTAAAAATAATAAATTCCCCCTATACCGTACATTAGTTTAAAGTAAATCAAATGCCAAGTTGGCACTACTTGGCCCAACATCAACAAATCGCAGATGTCCAAGGAGAAAATAAAGATCACCAATTGGAGGCAATGACATTGGCTAGGGAAGGTGACGTTTTAGTCGGTGGGGCATGTAGTACTTCTATTTTAATCTAAATAATTAAAATATTTACTTTAAGTGTATGCCCCGTGCAAGGATTTAAAATGAGATTAACATAAAATAATTCTCCATGCATTTTAATATCTCTGCATAAAATCAAGTGAAAATTATTTAAAGTTTTTAGAATATAAATTAATTTCTTGTGCATTTTAATATCTCCCTAAACATAATTTGAAGGTTCAAGAATATAAATTAATTCCAAGTGCATTTTAATATCTCCTTATGCAAGTGGATAATTTTTAAAGTGGTTAAGCATTCTGAAGACAAGAAAAATAACACAAAGATAATGCAAATACACAATACCTTTACCTCAAATCGCATTTCTCCTCCTATAGAGAGAAAGTAGAGTGCACCCTTGCTCCACTTGATTTGCTCTTTCAAATGCTTGCTTGATGATAAAATATTTTGATATGTTTATTGCTCACTCTAGCAGCATAATTTTACTTTGAAGCTCATCCCCCATGGATAATGGCTTAGTTGAGGGTTGATTTATAGATTTTTGGATGATAGGATGGAGGGCTAGGATTAAGAGGTGGAAATGGATGGCTAGGATTAAGAGGTTAAAGATGGAAGCTTCTAGGGCATTCTTATGTGAAAGACTAAGATTGAGAGATGTAGTATGAAATGAGTGGTGGAGATGAAAAGTTAGTTTGACTTTTGTGGGAGTGTTCAGGTTCAATGAATCTATACAAGTTCTTAGCTAGTCATGTGAATCTTATTTATTATTAATGGAAAGTGGATGAGGATTAGGACAAGTGGAAAATAATTAATCAAATAATAAAATTATTTAGTTAATTATTGGACAAGGATAATGTGGGAAAATTAAATTAATTAAATAAATTATATTTATTTAATTAATTTGACTAAGGGGGGAAAATGAATTTAAATTATATAAATAAATTATATTTATTCAATTAATTTGGTAAAAGGATTATCTTGATTAATAAGTAAAATAATTTAATTAATCAATTGATAGAAGGGGAATGCTAAAGGATAATCCTAGGATGAATGTGTAGCAAGGTGACATAAGGTGGTGAAAGTGGTATTATGATGCAGTCAATTTTAGATGTCTACATTTTGCCCCTCTTTAAGACGATGTTGTGACTAAAAGAAGTAACACCATTTCAAAGAAGATAAGGTATGGATGATTGGACATGGATGCCCAAGCCATTCAGAGGAGTGATGAGGATGAATGACTTAGGGATGGGATGCCCCCTCGAGAGGATAGGCAGGTTGGAAGAACATGGGTATGCTCTCGAAATGGATGAAATGGATGGATTGAAAGAATGGAGGAAAGATAGGGGATGGACGAAATGGATGAATTGAGGGAATGGAGGAAAGATAGGGGATGGATGAAATGGATGAATAATAATACATTATGCTCCATTAGGTGAGAAACCATGGATTTTGATATAGAACTAGACATTATGCACCAAGGTATAAAGACTAGGGTGATGATGTGTTTTGTGCATAAAGGATTGACTCAAAAGAAAAAGGTCCCAAGCATATATATGTATTATGGCACCATGATATGGAAGACCATGATGTCATTGTGATGGTATGCTACAAGGACTGATGCTGATGCAAGTAAAATGATAACACACATAAGAAAGCAAAAAAGAATGCACAAATGATTCAAAAACAAACAAGGTTATTGCCCCTATCAAGCTGAAAATCAATGATTGATTGATTGATTGATGAGGATTGATCTCTATACTTAAGATAGGAAAAGTTATTAAGCAAAAGTTGATTGGATTTGATTACTACTTAAGATAGACAAAGTTTGTAAGTAGGAATTGATTGGGTTTGATAATGATGATGATTTGAGTTGATTAGGTTTGTAGCAAAGCTGGGAACAAAACCGATGGATGTTTTTGGATGATTGGATAGATTGTTTGGATAGATTGGCATGGATTAAGGATGACAACTTGGATTTATATCTTTGATTTTTTGATAAATTGGTGGTTGTATTGGAGTGCATTTGGATAGCCTTTTTGTTGGATACCAATGATAAGGGAAAACCAGGTCTAAAGGGCAAGGATGAAAGGAGGATTGGAGGGATGGACACATGGGTTGGCAATAGTAGATGGGATGGATGGGGGATGCATGGTGGATGGATGGAGGGGTTCAGGATGTGATATCCAAGGACTATGTTGCATAGGGATAAGATGCCCCACTCTAGATATTATACTCAGGACTTTGCGTGAAAATGCTTGTGATGATAGGGTGATTGGATTGGTTGGGAAAGATTAGGTACATCAAGAGATATCCAAAGCATTTTTCAACATTTTTCCCCTGTCCTTATCAAGATCAAAAGTAGGAGGGGAGGATAGATTGGTTAAATGGGATAGGTATATGAATATAATGGATGAAGATGATAAGATAAGATGGAAATGATAGGATAGGATAGATGAGACAACTTTCCCCCAAGTGTAGGACACATATATAACCAATCTACACATGGTAGCCATGAATGGGTTTTCATCTTAGCACTTATCCAAGATGCCATGAAATGGTTTTCATCATTAGAAAAATAATTTCCCTTTACTATCTTGATTTTTGTTTTGATTTTTTTTTAAATTTTAATTACATTGATAGCTTGATATTCAAAGGATCTTCACATGTCCCTGTCTATTGGATTTAGTTGAGGTAGATGTGATTTTCATAACATGCCAATAGTGACTTGCTTGGAGTAACTTCTTTGTCAAGATTAAGCCACTCTTGTACAATCCTTTGATGTTGTCATGATCCTCATTGAGAATTGAGTTGGCCTTATCCAAATATTTACATTTTGTTAGGTATCATCATATCCCTTATGGTGAAGTGTTGCTGCCACAACATGGTGGACTTGGGAGTTGGATTTTTTAGATTTAAGACGTGATTTTGGATTTGGATGGGGGTAGAGGATGTAGAATTAGATGATTTCCATGTATTTGGTTTGGCTGGATAGGTTGGAGATGTAGATTGGTTTGATGTGTTTTTGACTCTCCAAACTTGAGATGGTGGATTATGGAGTTTGAATTTGGAAGTAGGAAGTTTGGATGTGGGACTAGGATGGTGATTAGGACCAACATTCTTGTTCAAATTATAAGGTGGTGGGCACCACTTATATGTGAGGTGCTTGTGTCGGTTTTGAAAGCTTTTGTATTTGGATATTTTGCTTCATTTGATTTGCTTGGTTCATAATGTTTTGGGACCCATATAGCTTTGATATACTTTCATTGATTATTGACTTCATATGCATTTGACATTTGATTTGAAGCTTGTACTTTGTATGTTCTATGATTTTGTTGGTCCTGATCGAGGGATGGAAGATTTAGAGGATAAAGTGTGCTAGTAGAGATGGTGGAAGTGGAAGGATTATTAGCAACAAGGTTATTAGAGGGGCTATCATTGGTCCCTTTCTCAATTCTTTCATTGGATGAGGTTGCCTCAGTGATCATTGAAGTATCACTAACACCATTAGATTTCTTTGATAGTTGCTTGCTGATGCTTCAAACATGATTGATGTGAATTAGGATAGGTTTCAAGATGCCTTGTTCATGAAGGCCCAATCCTTTTCCTTGATAGTTCAAGCTTTGGCATATCTTTTGTGAAAAAGGATGATTATTTTTGAAACATGATGCTAGATCATCGTATGTTGTTGAGAATAATCAAAATTTGCTATTGTCTCCTCTTTGAGAAAATATGACTTGATAAATATGGTAGATCCCATTGGATAGGATTCCTATGCTTTCTATTGGGTACACTTATTATTCCTTGATCATGATTCATGATTTTTGGATCTTGTTTATCACTTGTTCTTGTTATTCCTTAATCATTGTTTGTGCTTGTCATGTCTTGATCACTTGAATGATCAAGGGTCACTTGCTCATTGATATGTGTGATATGGTCTATGTGTTCATGGGGATCAAGTGTCTCATCATGGGAAGCAAATGTTGTAGGATGATGGATAGGATTATGTGAACTATGGACATGATGAATTTGGATTTCTTGCTCATGGATAGGATCTTGATCATAGAGAGGCTTAACATGGAGAGTTTGATATTAGTTATAGATAGGTTGAGGGGGGATTCTTTGATCTTGATTTGGTGATGGGAAAGGTTGATCATTCTTTTGGACAAGTTCATGACATAGCTCTTTAGTTTGGATAGGATTGATAGGCTCTAGATGGTCGACAACAGGGCTACATAATGGATCTTGAATTTCACTTATGGTTAAAGGGTTTTTCATAGGCTTAATAGACATTGGACTAGATGATGGTATTGGAGAGATAGGCACGGTACTAGGAGGCTCTTTGATAGGCTCAAGGATAAGAATTTGAGTGCATGATGATGTTTGTATGGTACTAGGAGGCCCTTGTTCATCATTAATAGGCTTAGGATGGATGACATGTTTAGTGACAAGATGTGTGCATATGCTAGAGGGGGATGACATTGGATGAGTGAAGTTGCATGAATCCACATATTTCATTTTGCTTTTGTGCTTAAGATCCTTTGCTAGTAGTCCTTGGATAATATCCTTCATGGTGAGGGGATAGTTTAAAGGATTAGTGCTTCAAAGATTTTATGGGGGATCTAATGAACTATGGACTATAGGGATTGATGGAGTGGGAGGTATGTGGACTAATGGATTGGGATTAGGAGGGTTGGAGGCATATTGTGATGGAGGAACTATAAAGATTGATGGATTGGGAGGTTGTTAGACCAATGGATTAGGATTAATAGGGTTGGAGGGATATTGTTATGGAGGGACTATAGGGATTGATGGATTGGGAGGTGGAGGATATTTAGCTATTATTTTTTCACACATTATTTGGTGTTAGGCCATACATTGTTTTATAGGATCTTGTTCTAAGTTGGTATTCCCTTGGTCAAAGATACCATAATGATGGTTGAGGGATTCTTGAAGGGAACCTATATGATAGCTAGTGCTAGTATGTTCTTGTTTTAAAGGATCTTGATGGCTACAAGGATTCATGGATCTATTATTTAAACCTAGGTAGGATTTCCTTATAACGATGGCATCGAGATAGGTAGTATCATGTTCAACTCTAGGAAAATCATTAGGCTCACTAGGATATGTGTATGGATTAGGCTGGTATGATAGTGATATTGTTTGGATTGAAGGTATATTTTGAGGAATGGGGTTTTACATAGATGTTTTAACTTCTATAACAAATTTGTCAAACCAACTCATGATGTTTATATGTAGGTGTTGGATTAGGATTAGGCTTAGATGGGGTTTGATGATGTAATATGATAGATGAACTTGATGTAGTTTGGGGATAAAATGTTAAGACAGTAAAATGATTTGATTTTATTTAGTGATGGATGATTCTCTATACCTAAGATAAACTAAGTTCTTAAGCAAGAGTTGATTGGGTTTGATTTATCATTAAGATAGTGATGCGGGAGGGTCATTTAATTTTTATTCTAGGTTTGGATTAAATATTGTGCTAGGGGTTAAATTACATGTTAGGAGGTATCTAGTTAGGTTTCAATAAATAATAATTCATAAATTTCAAATTTTGGTGTGTAACTCAGCCCCAAGCACCTAATCATGGGTTTTAATGCATAGTTAGTGAACTATGGCTTGTAAGGGTGTGGGGTACATAGTTAGGGATGATATAGAATGTTCAATAATATTGTAAAAAGTTAGTTTTTATTAACCTTTGGAAGATAAAGTCAAGTTTTTTGTTGCAGTTATGCTAGCAGGGCGTGAACAAGGGTTTTAGACCTTCATTTTTGCAAAATAAATGAGATTTGAAGCATTGCTATCTAATTTTATTGTGTATGGAGAATTATTAGTTATTTTCTCATCATTATACATTTGAATGAATTAATTTCAATCATTAAATAAGAGGATTTCAATCATTCTTTCAAAACTAGGTTGTACAAATGCATTTTTTGTACTTTTTGGCTGATAAACTATGAATTTTAGGCATTGTACGAAATTTTAAGAATTCCAATTGGTACCTGGAGATGCTGAGGATCAATATAGACCTAATACACTTGGTTAGAGGTATTAAAACTAAAAATTAACTTAGAAATCATTTTTTCACCTTCGTTGCCTTGTCAAAACCCTACCTAGGAAAGAAAGAGGATTTTTGGAGTTTTGGGGGTTAAACACATCCCCAACTGATGAAATTGGGTCTATAGGACTATGTAAACCTACACCACTTGTTCAAGTAGGTTTTGTACCATTTTGGCATGTGTGAGGTGTTATCTCTCAAAAACCCAATTTTGGAGACATAGAGGGCTAATTAGAACTGATATTTGTCCATTTTGAAGGGTTTATATTTTAGATTGGAGGCTACCTATTGTAGGAGGAGTTGTATATCCATAAAGGGTATCTGAAAGTGTGTTTATATTCCCAATAACCTCCATAAAAATTGTTGTCCCACCAGACTTGTCTTAAAACATGGCTACTAGGAAGACACAATTTGTCAAACAAGTCACTGATTATTGTAATTTTTCTACAAATTCCTTTCCCTCTACATCAATTTGGTATTAGAGAAGGTTTGTGTAATGTCCCCTTCTAGTAAGCTAAATTTTTTCACTTTTTAACACATTAAGTTTCATATAATTCATTTCATCATTATGCATTAACACACATTCACATCATTGGTCCATGATCTATCTTATATCATTAATCACACATGAGTCATGGACATACCTTGGGGAGGATGTTCATATTCCTACCCATTAATCAGACCACTCACCTAATATGAGAGGGTGGGTTAAGGATTCCAAGACCCATGGCCGTAGGCCCAAGGCTTCACCTCACACCCGGATGTACTTCACTCTTGGCTCGAAGGGGCTTATAGCTAGCTTGAGGTTCACCTACCGTTAGGCCATTAATATTATCTAGGTCCTATGCAACCATAAGGTCAAGAACTTCATGCTACACCTGGCAATACTTCATTCTTACCCTAGGTCTAAGAGCTTCATGCTACACCCAGAAATACTTCGCTCTTAGCTCGGAGGGGCAATGACTTCCCAGCTTGAGTGCTAGACACTAGATTCCTTCTAACCACCAGTCTCATACTAATAAGGTGTGTAGGTGGATTAAGGGGAAGGCTACTAATCCTAGCCCGGTACTCCATGGTCATGTTGATGGCTTCTTAAGGATGATTTCATAATCAATCTCTTTATAGAACATACTTATTATTCTAGGCCTCAACATGCCTTCAATTTAAAATCAATATATTGTCATTTCTCTTTGAATGCTTATGTCTCTATGACTATGAAACTAGATGTTTACATTATTACTACTAACCTTGGAATTACTCTAATATGAGATTCAATATTAAGAGTTATATAACATCCAACTGATTAAAACATTCATAACATTCATATAACCTTTTTTATTCTTTAATTTCATGTTTCAATGCCAATAAAGATCATATATGTAAACATCTAATATATTATTCACTTTCACAACCATATATACTCGATCTTATCTTATCATTAATGGTATATTGAACAGTAATAAATTCTTATTCATAAACATATTTACTTATTTCTTTTATTATTTATAATCTTACAAATATGAATTGAATAAGTTAGAAGACTTACCTGCAGGGTATAACTGTTGAATGTTATTTATAGATTGTTAGTTCCCTCAGACCCGATGCATGCTTCTTCTGATCGTTGTCCTTTATTCCTACTATTCCCTTGGAAGCTGTTCATTATTATTTCTTGAATATTTTAATCTGTTATTTCTCTTGTTGATTGTTGCTGCCCTATCTTCTAATTCACTGCTGTGTCTTATCAATTCCCTTCTATGCCATTTATATATTCCAAATACCTCAACGGTCATGGCCTTTCATAAGGGGTTTGTGATTATCTTTAGTTAATAAGACAAGTCTTATTTCCTTCACCGTAAGACTTTTGTCTTATATAAAATCACCTTATTATAAGCTTCCTTTTTTTAATGATATATGTTGCCTTAATCTTTTAAATAAGATCTGACTTATGTAAAGTCATTCTTATATTGTTAAGTATATTTATTTATATATTATTATATTTATATTTGTGCATATTATATATTATGTATTATATTTATATTTATAATATTTATTATATTATTATAATGAATGATTAAAATAATATTTCGTATTTATATTTATATTTATTATTTATAAATACCATTGGTATATTATATTTTATTTTTATAAAAATAATATTATTTAATATTGTATATGACTACAAACACCATATTTGACTCCTTCGTCTTTTAACATGATGTTTAAATCTTTAATTTAAACAATGCCATATATGGGGACATGATAGGCCTCCCCTCTTGAGATTGCTTGTCCTCAAGCAATCACAATGATTTCTTTCATTATCTTGCACCTTTTAATGTCTACTTGTTGAGATGAAATCGTGGTTTAGATTGAACGTGCTTTAGTGAAGAGAGTTTGATTGTGATTCCATGAACGAGAATTTGTGATTAAAAGTGCTTTTGTTTGATGTTTTGAATAATAACAATGGGATGCCAATATCATAGATTAAGAAGATTTGAGAGTATTGAGATTCCAAGATTTCAATGAATGATGAAGATATCCTGATCTTTGATTACGAGATTCGGTCTTATACTTGTCATACGTTATTGACCTCAAACTTGAGAAGTAATTGATTATATGATGTCATGAGGAGAAATTTTATGATCAAAGATTTGGTAAGCTTTTATTTGAATAGCGATGTGCTTGATGAATTATAAGTGTTATAGATGATTATGAAGAATGATCCTGGGAATTTGTGGGTTATGGGCCCATAATAAAACTTAGTATTGGTTTTATGTTACTTATATCAAGAGAAGAATTCAAAAGAGATTCTTGGAAGAAATTAATTTGGTTTATGGGTCTTGTGATTAATGAAATTAACTTTTTGTGTTCTATACTTCCCTCATGTCCCTTATAGAATATACTGATTTCTTCACCTCAATTCGATCCTTTGATAGAATCCATAAATACTTGCAAGTTAGAGTGTGACAGAGGGCACACTTCCTACCTATTAGCTCAAGCATGCAAGCAACCAGCTTAAGCAAGTAGGCAAGTAGCTCAAGTAGACAAGAAAGTAGCTCAAGCAAGTAGGCAAGTAGCTCAAGTAGACAAACAAGTAGCTCAAGTAAGTAGGCAAGTAGCTCAAGTAGCTCAAGCAAGTAGGCAAGTAGCTCAAGTAGACAAGCAAGTAGCTCAAGCAAGTAGGCAAGTAGTTTGAGTAAGTAATCAAGTAGTTCAAGTAGCTCAAGCAAGTAGGCAAGTAGCTCAAGTAGACAAGCAAGTAGCTCAAGCATGTAGGCAACTAGCTCAAGCAAGTAGGCAACTAGCTCAAGCAAGTAGGCAACTAGCTCAAGCAAGTAGACAAGTAGCTCAAGCATGTAGGCAACCAGCTCAAATCATAGAGCATACGCTCGAATACAAATACAAGTCCTAGAGTATACACTCAAATGCATATAAGTCAATTATCACTCACAGGATGGCAAGACGATAGCTCTGATACCACTTGTAATGTCCCCTTCTAGTAAGCTGAAATTTTTCACTTTTTAACACAACTCCGACTTAGTAAAAGAGAACATTAGTAATCTTTAATCATTTCTTTCAACATATAATCATTAAGACTGAAACATATTAGATTATATTCACATTAAGTTTCATATAATTCATTTCATCATTATGCATTAACACACATTCACATCATTGGTCCATGATCTATCTTATATCATTAATCACACGAGTCATGGACATACCTCAGGGAGGACGTTCGTATTCCTACCCATTAATCAGACCACTCACCTAATATGAGAGGGTGGGTTAAGGATTCCAAGACCCATGGCCGTAGGCCCAAGGCTTCACCTCACACCCGTAGGTACTTCACTCTTGGCTCAGAGGGGCTTATAGCCAGCTCGAGGTTCACCTAACGTTAGGTCATTAATATTATCTAGGTCCTACACAACCATAAGGTCAAGAACTTCATGCTACACCCGACAATACTTCGTTCTTACCCTAGGTCTAAGAGCTTCATGCTACACCCGACAATACTTCGCTCTTAGCTCGGAGGGGCAATGACTTGCCAGCTCGAGTGCTAGACACTAGATTCCTTCTAACCATCAGTCTCATACTAATAAGGTGTGTAGGTGGATTAAGGGGAAGGCTACTAATCCTAGCCCAGTACTCCATGGTCATGTTGATGGCTTCTTAAGGATGATTTCATAATCAATCTCTTTATAGAACATATTTATTATTCTAGGCCTCAACACGCCTTCAATTTAAAATCAATATATTGTCATTTCTCTTTGAATGCTTATGTCTCTATGACTATGAAACTAGATGTTTACATTATTACTACTAACCTTGGAATTACTCTAATATGAGATTCAATATTAAGAGTTATATAACATCCAACTGATTAAAACATTCATAACATTCATATAACCTTTTTTATTCTTTAATTTCATGTTTCAATGCCAATAAAGGTCATATATGTAAACATCTAATATATTATTCACTTTCACAACCATATATACTTGATCTTATCTTATCATTAATGGTATATTGAATAGTAATAAATTCTTATTCATAAACATATTTACTTATTTCTTTTATTATTTATAATCTTACAAATATGAATTGAATAAGTTAGAAGACTTACCTGCAGGGTATAACTGTTGAATGTTCTTTATAGATTGTTAGTTCTCTCAGACTCGATGCATGCTTCTTCTGATTGTTGTCCTTTATTCCTAATATTCCCTTGGAAGCTGTTCATTGTTATTTCTTGAATATTTTAATCTGTTCTTTCTCTTGTTGATCGTTGCTGCCCTATCTTCTGATTCACTACTGTGTCTTATCAATTCCCTTCTATGCCATTTATATATTCCAAATACCTCAACGGTCATGGCCTTTCATAAGGGGTTCGTGATTATCTTTAGTTAATAAGACAAGTCTTATTTCCTTCACCATAAGACTTTTGTCTTATATAAAATCACCTTATTATAAGATTCCTTTTTTTAATGATATACGCTGCCTTAATCTTTTAAATAAGATCTGACTTATGTAAAGTCATTCTTATATTGTTAAGTATATTTATTTATATATTATTATATTTATATTTGTGCATATTATATATTATGTATTATATTTATATTTATAATATTTATTATATTATTATAATGAATGATTATAATAATATTTCTTATTTATATTTATATTTATTATTTATAAATACCATTGGTATATTATATTTTAATTTTATAAAAATAATATTATTTAATATTGTATATGACGATGAACACCATATTTGACTTCTTCGTCTTTTAACATGATGTTTAAATCTTTAATTTAAACAATGCCATAATATGGGGACATGATAGTTTGGTATGTGAAAGATACAAGGATGAATTGATTGTGTGTTAGTAAGTTGCATTGAGAAGTCAAAATTCCACCTAGAAGAGGAATGAGAAGAGGTGGAAGAGGAGGTGTCTAGATGAGGGATGCCATTCTAGAGGAGATAAGGAATCTAAGAGTGGGTTTGGATGCTAGACTCACAGTAGTAGAGGCAAACTAGAGAAGATGATTCATCACAGGGGATGTGAGTGATAGAGAGGAAGAAGCACAAGCACCTGAAGAAGAAGAAGAGGTTGAAGAGCCTAAGGATGAAGGAATAGACAGATTGTTCAAGGTAATCATGGGACAAGGGTCTAAACCAAAGGTAGAGATCCCTATCTATTAAAGTAGTTTAGATGGAGAAACACTTATTGATTGGGTTACATAATTGGACAAATACTTTGACTATGAGAATGTTCCTGATGAAAATAAGGTGAAGTTTGCTTGTACCAGATTGAAAGGCCATGCAACTCTTTAGTGGGATTTCATACAAGATGAGAGGAGAAAGAAAGGTAAACATAAAATTAAATCTTGGGATAGGATGGTAGCAAAACTCAAGGCAAAATTCCTTCCTAGTGATTATCAAACTAACCTCTTCAAGAAGTTGCAAAATCTGAAACAAAAGGAGATGAGTGTCAAAGAGTATACAAAGGAGTTTTATAGATTGACCATTAGGTATGGACATATGGAAGAAGACATGGAGAAGATAGATAGGTATATCAATGAATTAAGATACAATATCCAAGATGAACTTATCCTAATCAGCCCAAAGACAATAGAAGAGTGTTACCAGTTTGCTCTAAAAGCAAAGGATAAGTTGGATAGAAAACAAAATTAGAAAAATAGGGGTAGAGGCAGAAATTTTAGAGGTAGAGGAAAATAAGGAGGAAGAAATTCAGTCCAAAAAGAAAATTTAGAACCAAGTACTTCCCAAGAACAATCACATTATTCAAGAGGTGGATTCAAAGGAAGAAAACCTTATTCTAGGGGTGGAAACACACAAAGAGGTAGTGGATTCACTGGTAAATGTTTCAAATGCAATAAGTTTGTAGGTCATAGGTTTTGGGAATGTCTAGAAGACCCTCATGCAAGCAGCTCAAGGACTGAGGGTAGAAATCAAGTAGTCCAAGTAGAGGAAGAAAATGTAGAATCTCCATCCCATGTAGAATAACCTGAAGTTGGAGAGTCTTTGTTGATGAGAAGAGTGTTGATCAAACCACCTAAGGAGAAAGAACCCGCCCAAAGAAAGACTTTGTTTAAGGCATCATACCAATCCAAAGGTAAATGTTGCAAAATATTTATTGTTTTAGGTAGTAATGATAATTTAGTTTCAGTAGAAATGGTACAGAAGCTTGGGTTGAAAATAATTCCACATCAAACTCCATATAATGTTTCATGGCTCAAGAAAGGATAACAAGTGTTAGTGAATGAACAATGTTGGGTAGACTTTCATATTGGAAGCTATAAAGATAAGGTTCTTTGTGATGTAATACCAATGGATGTGTGTCATGTGCTATTGGGAAGGCCTTAGCAATATGATAGAAAAACTATTCATGATGGGAGACAAAACACTTATACCAATGAAGAAGATGGTAGAAAGCATACCCTGTTGCCTTTGAAACAAGGAGATGGACAAGTGACTGGTCCTAGTGTCTTGATGGTGAGTGAGAAGGAATTCTTGAATACAATGGAAGAGGAAAAGATGGGTTTTGGACTAGTAATCAGACCTAGAATTATTATGACAACAACCAAGTTGAATGAGTTGCCTCAAGAGATACAAACCATGTTGGAAGAGTATGCTAATATAGTGTTGAATGAGTTTCCCAATGAGTTGCCACCTATTAGGAGTATTAGTCATCATATTGAATTCATAACTGGTGCAAGTTTTCCAAACAAAGCTACCTACAAGATGACTCCACAAGAAAATGTAGAGATCAAGAAGCAAGTGCAAGAACTATTGGACAAAGGTTTGATAAAAGAAAGTCTCAGCCCACGTGTAATACTAGCCATATTGGTGCCAAAGAAAGAAGGAGATTGGAGTATGTGCACATATTCAAGAGCAATTAATAAGATTACAATTAGGCATAGGTTCCCTCTTCCAAGAATAGATGATTTGATGGATTGTTTGTGTGTATCTAAGTACTTTCCTAAGATTGATCTCAAGAGTGGGTATCATCAAATAAGGAGAAGGGAAGGAGACGAATGGAAAATTGTCTTTAAGACTAATCAGGGGTTGTATGAATGGCTTTTTGTGCCATTTGGTCTTACCAATGCTCCAAGTACATTTATGATAATAATGAATGAAGTTCTAAAGCCCTTCATAGGTAACTTTTTGATTGTTTATTTGGATGACATATTAATCTATAGCTCAAGCAAGGAAGAACATCTCAAACACCTTAGGATGGCAATGCAAAGATTGCAAGAAGAAAGATTGTCGATCAATCTCAAGAAGTTTTTATTCAAGAGGATAGAATTGGTGAAAGAAAGAAGGAGATTGGAGTATGTACACATATTCAAGAGCAATTAACAAGATTACAATTAGGTATAGGTTCCCTCTTCCAAGAATAGATGATTTGATGGATTGTTTGTGTGTATCTAAGTACTTTTCTAAGATTGATCTCAAGAGTGGGTATCATCAAATAAGGAGAAGGGAAGGAGACTAATGGAAAACTATCTTTAAGACTAATGAGGGGTTGTATGAATGGCTTTTTGTGCCATTTGGTCTTACCAATGCTCCAAGTACATTTATGATAATAATGAATGAAGTTCTAAATCCCTTCATAGGTAACTTTGTGATTGTTTATTTGGATGACATATTAATCTATAGCTCAAGCAAGGAAGAACATCTCAAACACCTTAGGATGGTAATGCAAAGATTGCAAGAAGAAAGATTGTTGATCAATCTCAAGAATTTTTTATTCATGAGGATAGAATTGGTGTACCTTGGTTTTGTGATTTCTCAAGGTGGATTGAAATGGACAAGGACAAAGTGAAAGCCATAATTGATTGGCCAACTCCCAAAACAACATATGAGGTCAAAATTTTCCATGGTTTGGTAAGTTTTTATAGGAAATTTATGAGGAATTTTTAGTGGAATTTGTGCACCACTCATAGACACTATAAGAGGAGATAAAAGAAAGTTTGTTTGGACTGATGTTGCTGAAATCAATTTTCATTTTTTGAAGAAGAAAATCACAAAACAACCTATATTAGCACTTCTTGATTTTAACAAGGTTTTCCAAGTTGAATGTGATGCAAGCAGGGTAGCCATTGGAGCTGTCATAAGTAAAGAAGGCAGACCTATTGCATACTTTAGTGAGAAGTTAAATGATGTAGAAAAGGTATCTAGCTTATGATCTTAAATTTTATGCTATGGTGAAAGCCTTAAGGAAGTGGAGACATTATTTGATGCCTAAGGATTTTGTTATTTTCACTGATAATCATGCACTTCATAACCAACCAACCCAAATTAAGTCAAAGACACATGAAATGGGTGGAGTATTTGTGAAATTTCACTTGTGTTATCAAGAAAAAAAAGGCCAATCCAATAAGGTAGTAGATGCTTTGAGTAGGAGAGCCTTATGTTATGTAAAAAGAAGGTATCTAGTCTAATATACCCAAACTAGGTCTAACTTCCTTCTACATGAACATTGGGACACAAACTGAGCTTAGCTACAGTCCTAATAGGAGAGCCAAACTACAAGGGTTCTATCCCTTTGTTGTATTTTTGAAGGATTGAATTAAGATGACTTAGATCTAAGGTTTTATAATGAAAATATGCTAAAATAGAGAAATTGTACCTTACAGATATGAAGACCCAGGAAACTAGATATGGAATGAGCAGAGTAGAGCTATCAGATGTTACTATTAGAAATTAGGGTAGATTTGGGAGGAAAAAGTTGACCGAGCACAAGTGTCCTAGGGTTTCAAGCCCTCCAAAAGATGTTTTTGAGAGTAGGGGCTTATATTCATCAATTTTCTACCAGATCTTTTGTACCTACTCCCAATCTTCTAGAATCTGCACAAACACAAAGGCGAAAAGGTTTGGGCCATTTTAGGGGCTTGCCTTAGTCAAACCCCATGAATGGTGTTTCCACCTCCATAATAGCCAAGATGAATGATGAGAGAGTGTGTGTCCTTGGAGGACAGAGGCAAAATCAAAGTTATAATATGTACCTTTACCACAACACAAACCCTAGTGGGATGACTCAAGATTGCAACAAGGATGGAGATGAAGGAAGGAGCTTCCCTTAGAATCTACAATGAATGTTAGAAACATGCAATGGAGAGGATCACATAATATGCATAATCTTCACAATAGAGCTTTCATCACTTGCATAACACTTTTGATCAAATCAATTCCTAATATCTTTCATCTCATTCAAATTGGAGGGATAAACTTCTTTACATACACATTTCAACTCATTTTTTAGGAAAAACTTTCAAGAAAACCTGACAAGATGCAACACCCAGAGTAACAAGGCTGACATCCAAGGCCACTCAAACTTTATTTTTACAAATGTCTAGGACACTAGTGCTTGGGCACTAGTATCCATGTGTTTGAAGTCCTTTCAGGGCCTATACCCAGATAATGACACCTAGAACTAGTCTGTGCTTCAGAATCCAGTCTTCTCTCAATAGGAGTTTGTATATTAGTCCATAAGGGTGCTAAACTTAGTGTAAGTTGCGGTGTCAACAATTTATGACATAAAATTTAGCCCCCACTTTAGAGTGGGTATGATATTACATTCATACACACACTAAAGTATGGAGAAAAGAAAACTTCCTTGCTAGAATGTTGAATCCATTAGAATGACACCAAGTTGAGAACTATGAAATCCCCCAAGCTTAGGATTCTAAATGTCTACAAATCATGACGAGAAGAGATTACATACACATCAAATATTCAACATAATTCACACATACATGGAGTATTCACAAAGCATACAATAATGAATACACATGAAAGATGAAACATACACATCATACATGAAGTAGACACACGAAGACATAAAAGTATGTGCATGAAGCAAACATGAGGAATACAAGAGCATGTAAGTTAAGTAACACATAATATATATGAGTAAGGAAAGAAAAAATAATCATAAAGAGAACATGACATGAAAACTAGCTTGCTCTATTGCTAAGGGTCATGCAAAGATGTTCTTCATGGATCAAAGGCTAGTAAGGACCATCAAATTACAAGGTGATCATGAATGTAAAGTCACATAAAGTACACAGGATAGAAAGTTATGTTATGCTAGGTGACTCATGGACAAGAAACCACAAGAAACATCATAGGATAGTAAGGACTGTCAAATTACTAGGTGAGTTCCATGTCAAGTGAAGGCATCACAGGCTAGTGAGGACCACCGAATCACTAGGTGAGCTCCATGTCAACCATATCAGAGATTACATGCCAAGAAAAGTGTGATGTTTGTTGGGTAATCCTAGTAAGATGTTACAAAGATGATCAACAAGTATTCCAATGGTAAGACCAACCATGCATTGCATGAACAACACAAGACGCATAGCATGATGTATGCCCTCACCTTAAAGTGATTGGTAACTCCTATTAGGGAGCAATTGCTTTAAGGTAGAATGAATAATCAATTTATGACAAGCATGAGAGATTTATGGAAGCTACATGCTTAAAAAACATGTGTTCTCATAAGCTACATCACAACAAGGGGTTGCCCCCAGTGCAAGAAAAGTGCAAAGTGCCACATAAATCAATATATAGATAATATAACACAAAATGGATCTACTTGACTGGCATCAGTATATGAATGGTTATATTTATGAAAGGGACAATCATTTTCAAAATTTTCATCATCCACCAATTAGTATAACTACAAAGACAGAGAAATAAATGTCACATGAGAATGAAGAGATCACAAAGGAGGATACTAAATCATCCATTGAACATAAATTTTAACAAATTGCAAGTTACGACATATGGCAGAATGAATATACACAAAGAGGAATGTCACAACAGGTTTGGTCCCTTTATATCCTTGCAGCCACAAGAGTGTCAAGGGTCATCCAAAGAGAGCTTAACAAACAAAATACACATCAAGAAACACAATACGAGGGTAACAACACATGCAATCATAACACAAAAGAGATAGAGGCCACACTTGCAAGTCAACCTAAGACAAATCATCCTCCTCCCAATCTTGCTCATCATAAAGGGATGGAGGGCAAGATGAAAGAAGGACTATATCAAGTGTGGTGCAAGGTACTAGAGCCATACTTGTTTCACCATTATCTTCTGAATCACTTTCATAATAAGGCACAATAGGTGAACTAACATGGATCATTGTAGGTTGTGCGTCAATATCATTCTCATGAGTAGATGAAGCATCAATAGATATATCCTTCAAATCCATCGGTGACTGACACTTGTGAATAAGAAGGTTCTCTTCCCCTACAGCAAGTTGGCGAGCCAAAACACAACGTCGCTTATTATGTTCTTTTGCATTTTGATTTCTCTTTGTTTTATTTGTAACATTTTTTAGGGGAATCATGACATCTTCCAATGTTGGTTGCTTTTCTTCCTTTGCTCAAGGAGCATGAGGAGGAACAGAAGGAACTTCTAAAGATTGGGAGAACACAAAGCAGGCTGCTCTTCTCTCTCAACCTGCACAATAGGTAGACGTACTAAAGCATCCTAAAGTGATTGAGATTCCACAGGAAGTAGGTTCCACACAACTGATTTCTTTCCGCTAGGCTCCCAAGAGGTAGGGTAATGAAAACAATCCTTGAATTGTGGGGAGGTCTAGTTTCAACTGGGCATATGTTTCATGGTCCTAGATAGGATGGCAGAGGTGGAAACATAGCATAAGTGCTATACGCTTAGGAACAAGAAGGATCCTTCAGTTTGGGCTTTGGTTCATTCAAAACCTACGGGGCAAGGGGAAATATTGTTGCAACCATAGAAGATCGAGAGTCTCCAAGTGTATTAAGGGATAATTTAGCAATTTTCTTTGCTTTAAACTTATGATAAGATAGAAAGAAATGATCAAGAGAAATGTGTCCACAACGAGCCAAGGGTCAGAACCCATTGTGATGTACAGCATGTACCTATCCTTGGAATGGAAAATTTAAGCATTTATAAATCATTGAGGGGACCACTTTCATAGAAGTAAGCCATGGGTGACTCAACTTCACATGAAATAAGTCTAAAGTAGGAATGATAATAAGAGACACATCCAATGTTCTTGGCCCAACCTTGACAAAAAGAGTCAATGCACTAAGAGTTGGACAAATAGGTCCATCATGTGCTCTAATCGATATTTTGGATGTGTCATACTTATCTCAATGTAATTCATGCATAAAGAGGAACTCTTCAGTAACTACATTAACCATGCATACAAGATCAACAAGTACTCCCCTTATGGGTTTGTCATTAATCCTGGTAGTGATGTAGAGAGGTCCCTCAGGTGCTTGAATGGAAGCATCATGAGGTGTGAAAGAGATAGAAGGTTCAGGTTCCACTTAGTCTTGGAGAGGGCGAGCAACTACCATACCAACCACACTATCAATGTCTCTATGTTGATGAATAAATGATGTAGAATTAGGTGTTGATTCAATGTGTGTTTCTATAATGCTTTCTTTATTATGGGGTAATATATTTGTGTAGGTTTGCAAATTCTGATTTGGAGGAGCAACCAACTTATTCCCTTTGTCATTTTCACCTACTACCTGGATAACATTAGAGTCAATGAGGTCTTGAAATTCATGTTTAATATGCATACATCGTTTTGTGTCATGTCTAGGGGTATGATGAAATTGGCAAAAGGTCTTCGCATAAAAAAAAGGCGATTGCATCTTCGTAGAATCAATTTGTCAAATTGGTGGAAGTTTTATGAGGTTATTGTTTAGAATCCACAACAATATTGAATGAAGAGATTCTGAAAGTTGTGAAAATTTTTGCATTTTTGGTTTAACTTATAAGGGGTTGGAGCAAGAGGTGTTGCAACCGCTACTTGTGTCTGAATGTTGTTTGAAGATGAATTGATTTTTAAAAAGTTTCTATTTTGCTTTTTGAATGAATGATAATGTGGGGCAGTGGCTTCATATTTACCAATAGGAGCTAATGAGGTACTTTCCTCATACTAACTAACCGACAATTGATAATCGTAGAGAGATGTGCAAATATGTGTAAAAGAGCTATAACGCATCAACAAAATCTTATCACGGATGTGAGGTTGCAAGTTTTCAATGAAAACCATTGTACATTGGCATCCGAAAGAGAATAAGGTATTTTTGAGAAGAGAGCTTAATAACACCCAATAAATTAGTCAATTTCTCCTTCACTCCTTTCTTGTAATGAACTAAGTCAATCAAGGAGTCTTGAGGTCCAATGCTCACTTGAAGTGTTGCAGAAATTGATTGATAAGTTGTTGGAAAGAATTTATTGAATTCACGGGTAGAGAGAAAAACCAATCCAAGGCCATACCTTTAAGTGACTGAAGAAAAAGTTTATCTAAGATAGTACCATCAAAGAGGAAATCACTACATGAAGCTGTAAAGCCCAACATGTGACTATTAGGATCCCCCCTCTCATTATACTTCTCAAAATGAGGGTTTCAAATTTCTCAAGAATTGGTGTTTTTAGAATGGTAAAGGATAATGGACTACGAGTGTAGTAGGATGGAATAAAAGGTTGAGATGGACCTTGATTCATACTAGCCATTTGTTGTTGTAAAGAGCTGGCATTCTGTAAAAGCTAATTAATGACAAGATCAGGTTGCAGAATAGCTTGAGATTGTGTAGGATTGGAATAGTCAAGACTAGGAATAGGTTATGATAATGTGTGATTAGACTTTTGGTAAGTGACATTTGATGGAGGTTGAGTAACAATAGGAGATGAGATATTTGAAATAGCATTATGATATGTAAAGAGGACAACACTATAGTTGTGTATAGGATTCCCACTTGAAACTCCAAGACTTGTGTTAGCACTACTCCTGGGATGTGTAGTGCAGGTGATAATAGAAGTATATGTTGAAGTAGAAGATGTCGGTATGGGTAACAACATTTGTGTCCCTATTTGTTTTTGAGAGGACACATTATTGATGACTTCTGCACAACTAGATGACAACATAATGTTGTTATCCACTATGTTAGCTAAGTTGCATAAAATCTCTATACCTTCTTGACCTTCTAGTAGAAAGTTTTTAAGACCTTCTACAAGAGGCACAACTTCCTCAGCTAAGTGTTCTATGCCCACAAATTGCTGAAAACAAGCCAACTCAATGTCTAGTTTCTGAATTTGTGTTTCAGGTACATGAGCCATGAGGATATCTATGTCTATAGAGTCATGAGAATTTTGTACTTTAGATATCACAGGGAAAGTAGGCATATGGTCTAAAGGTGATGAATTCCCATGTGCAAGTAAGTTAGCAACATTGGAGCTATTTAAAAAATTATAACCCATGAGCCTATAACTTCTCCTCACAAGGATGTTAGAGTCAGGACACCAAGTCACAAAACTCATAAAAAGACTTCACAAGCTTTATGACACACAAAGTGCACTTATAGAAGAAGGTGTTGATTATATAGAATATGTGGATGATGTGATAGAAGAAAGAGTTTTGTTTTAGCTTTCTAGATAAATTAATGTTTCCAAATGATTAACTATATGTCACACATATATGCAATGAATATCCAATCAAATTAACAAGCAATCAAAGCAATAGTGTCTAAGTGATTGCTATCTAAATAAACCTTTTACTAATCAAATTTGGAATAGCAAGTAGATCAGATCTGAATAATGAGGGTTAGAAGAGTTCAAAAGTTCTTAGGTCCATCCAAAGTGTTTGATTTTGGTAACCCTAACTATAGAGATATATAAGTGTGTTGCTTTCTAAATTAAATCTATGAGATAAAAGGATGTGTGCAACATAAACATATATTCATATTCATCAACTAATTAAACACAGTTATAGATTTGAGCAAAGAAAGACAAGTGTAGCACGTTGGGCTCACCAGAATGTTATGTAAAAAGAAGGTATCTAGTCTAATATACCAAAAACTAGGTCTAACTTCCTTCTACCTGAACATTGGGACACAAACCAACTTAGATACAATTCTAACAGGAGAGCCAAGCTATAGGGATTTTGTCCCTTTATCGTATTTCTGAAGGATTGAATTAAGATGCCTTAGATCTAGGTTTTTATAATAAAAATATGCCAAAATAGATAAATTGTACCTTACATATATGAAGACCTAGTAAACTAGATATGGAATGAGCAGAGTAGAGTTGCCAGATGTTACTGTCGTAAATTAGGGTAGATTTGGGATGACAAAGTTGACCGAGCACAGGTGTCCTAGGGTTTCAGGGCCTCCGAAAGATGTTTTCAAGAGTAGGGGCTTATATTCATCAGTTTGCTTCCAGATCTTTTGTACCTTCTCCCAATCTTCTGAAATATGCACAAACACAAAGGGGAAAAGGTTTAGGCCATTTTAGGGGCTTTCCTTAGTCAAACCTCGTGAATGGTGTTTCCACCTCCACAACAACCAAGATGAATGATCAGAGAGCATGTGTCCTTGGAGGATAGAGGCAAAATCAATAATAAAAGCAATGCTATTATAAAGTACCTTTACCACAACACAAACCCTAGTGGGATGACTCAAGATCGTCACAAGGATGGAGATGAAGGAAGGAGCTTCCCTTAGAATTTGAAATGAATGTTAGAAACCTATAATGGAGAGCATCACATAATCTACATAATCTTCACAATAGATCTATCATCACTTGCATAACACTTTTGATCAAATCAATTCCTTAATATCTTTCATCTAGTTCAAATGGGAGGAATAAACTTCTTTATATACACATATCAACTTATTTTTTGGAAAACCTTTTGAGCAAATCCAAAAAGATGCAACACCTAGAGTAACATGGCTAACATCCAAGGCCAATCAAACTTTATTTTTTGCAAATGTCTAGGACACTAGCACTTAGGCACTAGTGTCCACGTGTTTGAGGTCCTTTCAGGGCCTATACCCAAATAATGACAGTTGGAACCAGTCTGTGTTTGAGGTCCTTTCAGGGCGAAGTGGTGTTATAATCTCTACTATTTTCAATGTTGCAAATGTGTATCCCTACAAAGGTGATGATGAAGGTGACACAACTGAGAGGAAGGAAATATCAGTTGGGAAATGGGCAAACTAGTTGCAAAAAGCCAACAAGGAAGAACTAGAAGTTATTTTGGACAAGAGAGTTGTCAAAAGGGCAAGGGGTAAAGAGTACTACCAGTACTTACTAAAGTGGAAAGTTCATTCAATAGAATATTCTACTTGGATGACCAAATCAGACATCATTAAACATGGGACTACCCTTGTAGACCTCATGAGCAGGAGTTCATGAGCCAAATTTGTGCTCCTTGGGAGTATGATGCAAGAGCATCATTTAATTTTTTTTCTAGGTTTGCATTAAATGTTTCGCAAGGTGTTAAATTACATTTTAGGAGGTATCTAGCTAGGTTTGAATAAATAAGAAATCATAAATTTCAATTTTTTGTGGGTAACTCAACCCTAAGCATCTAATCAAGGGTTTTAATGCATAGTTAGTGAACTATGGTTTGTAAGGGCATGGAGTAGGTAGTTAGGGATGATATAGCTCATTCAAAAACATTGGAAAAAGTTATTTTTTATTATCCTTTTAAAGGGAAAGTTAAGTTTGTTGTTGCAGGTATGCTAGCATGGAGTGAACGGGGGTTTTAGAACTTTATTTTTGCAAAATAAATGAGATTTGAAGCATTGTTGTCTAATTTTCTTGTGTATGGATAATTATTAGTTATTTTTTCATCATTATATAGGTGAAATTAATTAATTTCAATCATTAAATTAAAGTATTTCAATCATTCTTACAAAACTAGGTTGTACAAGTGCATTTTTTGGTACTTTTTGACTGATAAACTATGAATTTTAGGTGTTGTATGAAATTTAAGAACTCCAATTGGTACCTGGAGATGACAAGGATAAATATAGACCTAATTCACTTAGTTAGAGGTCTTGAAACTAAAAATTAACATAGAAATCAATTTTTTACCTTCGTTGCCCTATCAAAGCCCTACCTAGGGAAGAAAGAGGAATTTTGGTGCTTTGGGGGTTAAACACCTCGCCAATTGATGAAATTGGGTCTGTAAGTCTATGCAAATGTACTCCACTTGTTCAAGTAATTTTTTTTTATCATTTTGGCATGTGTGAGGATGTTATCTCTCAAAAACCCAAATTTGGAGACCTAGAGGGCTAATTATGACTGATATTTGTCCATTTTGAAGGGTTTATATTTCAAATTAGAGGTTGCCACTATAGGAAGAGTTGTATCTCCATAAAGGGTATCTGAAAGTATGTTTATATTCCCAATAACCTCCATAAAAATTATTTTCCCATCATATTTTTCTTAAAACACGGCTACTAAGAAGAGACAATTTTTCAAACAAGTCGCTGATTATTGTACTTTTGCTGCAAATTCCTTTCCCTCTGCATCAGATAGGCAAAGTTCTTAAGTAGGAATTGATGGGATGTGATAACTATACTTAAGATAGGCAACATTCTTAAGCAATTTTGGATTAAGGATGGTGGGATCAACTCAAGGTCTTGATTTTTGATTTGAAGGTTGGATTTGAAATGGATGATTGTGGATTAGGACTAGCTCCTTTGGATGAAGGATTTTGATGATGATTTGGATACTTATGATTATAATTTGGATGAAAGTGTATGGGACTGAGGGATACTAAGTCCTTAACCAAAATTTGATTTTCAAAGGATGATTTTTGATTAAAGATGTTGACTAAAATGTATAGGGTGATTGATTGTGGATGAGGGGTAAATGGATTAGATTAGGATTTGGTTGAAATGGGATTATTTGGATAAAGGGATTGGATTAAGCTCTATAATTTGATTATGATGTGGATTAAGGATGATAAGGGATGGGGTTGGATTAAGATAAGGATGTATGATGAGATTAGATTGATGATGGATTATGATGTAGATGATAATGGATGAAGGATGATAGACTAAGGAGTGAATTAGGAGAATTAAGTTCAATGATGGGATTATGATTAGGATGATGATTGTGATTAAGAAGTGGATTGGGTGGATAGAATGGATTAGGATTAGGACCTTGATTGGATTAGGCAAATTTATTAGGATTAGGGTCTTAAATCTTGGATTAAGATAGGATTAGGATAAGTTGGGATAATGTCAATAGGGTGATTAGAATTATTAAGATGAATAAGGATGAGTGGAAAAGAGGGATTATTATACTGATTGGGATGAGGTAATAAGATGACTGGGATGACTAGGACAAGATGGACGATTAGGATGATTAGGGGGGTAATCAGGATGATTAGGATGGGTGATTAGATTAAAATGGTTGATTAGGATGATATTGGATTTGGACTTGGTTTAGGATGATGAGGGGATAAGGTGCTTAAAATGGATGATAGGGGATTAGGATATGATATGGATGATTGGTAGATTAGGATATTCATGGATAACTAGGATGAGTAGGGGGTGTAGGATAATTAGGAGGTGATGTGGATTGGATTGGATGATTGTGGATACATTAGATTTGAATGAAAATAGATGATTAGAAGGTGATTATGGATGGCTCAAAGCTTGACCTTAGGCAATTTTGAAAACAATAAATTTCACACTACATGCACAAATTTGCAAAGGATTTCAATTTTGGATTAGGGAAGTGCACGAGTTTCAACAAATCAACACACACACCAAACACAATAAACACCTAGATTATTCAAGTGGGAGTGTTAATCCTTGTGGACTCACAATTACTATCTATCTAGTGATGGATTACTAGGGATAGTCATGTACACAAGAAATCTGTTACCTTGGAGGTGAAATCCTTGCCCAAAGTGAGCTCTATCTCTCCCACTAGAAAATACATGTGAGTATCTTCTCCCCTAGAAACAATGCACCACAAGGAAAAGCAGTTGAAAAGTCTTCAGCTAGGATGAACAAGGTTTATAGGGGAGTCCTCAATATACACTAGGTACTTTGAGGCTCAAGTCTATGAACACTAGTCTATCTAAAAGTGTGGGACCAGAGTGTAAGCTTGGATGATCTCTTCACCTTGTGTCTTGAATCACTAGAGGCCCCAAGGCTACACCAAACACAATGATGACTAGATTAAGGTACAACTTTTGCTCTCCCCCCTTTGATATACCCCGTCAAAAATGTGGTTTGGGTCATCCCCTAGAGTGATGAAATCCCTAGGTAGGCATCTAAAGGGAAATGATTCCAAGTTCTTTTGGTTCGCAAGATTATCTTGCAATGCGAGGGAAGAACATACACAACTTGGGTCCTTGGGTGACAAAATTAAACCAAGAGGTGTTTTTGATCCCCAAGATCACCTTGTAGTGCGAGGGGAGAGTATACACACACATTTGATCCACACAAGTAAGATTAATTCTCTTAAAAATCAATGTGTGTTGTAAAAATGGACGTGTCTAAAGGGTGCTTTTGATTCCCAAGATTGTTTTTCAACACGAGGGAAGAGCATACACACACCTTAAGATACAACCAAGCTTGCCAAATAAAGCAAACACAAATTTTGTCTAATGATAAGTCTTTGACAAGTGAACCGGCACCACACTTGTTAGTAGTTTGCAAAAGATTAAGTCTTTGACAAGTGTAAGCCTTCAAACAAGTGTTAGCTTAACAAAGGATAAATTTGCAAAAATTAGAAATAAATCTTAACACATAATGATTTGACGAGATGAATGGATTCCTTATGATTTTTTATGCAATTAAAAAAAAATTGTTGAATTTCAATTTTGTATGCAAAAGTTATGAGCAATTAAAGTTTGATGTGTTGTTTTGCAAGCAAAAGCATTGATCTATAGGCAAATGCATTGAACTAGAGGCAAAAGCACTGATCTAGAACAAAAGCACTAATCTAGAGACAAAAGCACTGATTTGGAGGAAAAAGTGTTGATTTGGAGGCAACAGCACTGATTTGGAAGCAAAAGTGTTGAACTGGAGGCAAAAGTGTTGAGTTGGAGGGAGAAGTGCTAATCTAGAGGCAAAAGTGCTGAACTAGAACAAAAGTGGTGATCTATAGGAAAAAGCACTAAAATAGAAAAATAGATTTATACCAAATCACAAAAGTGTTATTTTGCAGGTAGAAATGTTGAACTACAAGAAAAAGCACTGAAAAATAGAGCAAAAGTGATAAGGCCAAGGTGAAAGCGTTGAACTAGAGAGTGTAAGCACCAATGTATGCCAAAAGTGTTGAATGATAGTCGAAAGCACCGTATTGGAAATCTTGTTGAGAAACTCATGGAACTTCCCCAAAAATTCATTAGTAATAGGACGGATGTCCCACCAGGCATGCCAAAATGAAGACAAGAAAATGATATGAGGAAAATAACACAAAGATAATGCAAATACGCAATACCTTTAGCTCAAATCACCCTTTCTCCTTTGATAGAGTGCAACCTTGCTCCACTTGATTTGCTCTATCAAATGCTTGCTTGATAAACTATTTTGATATGTTGATTTCTCACTCTAACAACATAATGTTACTTTGAAGCTCATCCCCCATTGATAATGGCTTGATTGAGTGTTGATTTATAGATTTTTGAATGATAGGATGGAGGACTAGGATTAAGAGGTGGAAATGGATGGCTAGGCTTAAGGGGTGAAATATGGAAGCTTCTAGGGCATTGTTATGTGAAGGACTAAAATTGAGAGATGTAGTATGAAATGAGTGGTGGAGATGAAAAGTTAGTTTGATTTTTGTGGGAGTGTCTAGGTTCAATGAATCTAGACAAGCTCTTAGCTAGTCATGTGACTCTTATTTATTATTTGTGGCAAGTGAATGAGGATTAGGACAAGTGGAAAATAATTAATCAAATAACAAAATTATTTGATGTAGAGGGAAACAATATCAAATTCAATTTTCTTTTTTATTTGTCACATACTGCACCCTATTTTACAAGCCTAGTTCACTAGGTTTAACCATTCAAGAAAGGCCTATTTGGCTTTGTAAGGAGATTACCTTCACTCCTATGTTTCCTTGGACTTTCTCTGCCTTCAAGGCACCCTCACAGGTCTTATCAAACCCTAGTTCTGAAATAGGGCTGCTAGTAGTAATTTTGCTATAACTTACTCAAAACTTCATGAAATTTAATGAAACCAAAAGCATTTTAACCTAAAAACACAAAACTATCATTCCATCCACTCTCATACCTACAAATGTGATGAATGGGGTAAATCAAAAAACACACAATAATAGATATTGAACACAACAAATAGAACTTTCTTTTATTGAACTGGGCAACTCATTACATTACAGAAGCTCAATTACAATCAAAGGATGAATCCTCTACTGGCTGCAACACATTACAGCTTTCCCAACCTCAAGACTCTAGAATCTTTAGCCTTCTGTAACCCCAAATCAGCTAGGGTTTATGTTTTTCCACCTATTCTTGACTCTACACTGGCCCCCTTAACTCTACTACCACCCAGGGTTCCCAAAATAGTCATAAACAGTACTTTTTGGTGGCCTCCTCAAAATTTGCAACTCCCTCCATAAGTAGGTCAACTTCCGGGAAGCATAACTTTTGATCCGAGTGTCCGATTGACGAACCGTTTTAAGCACCAGAAAGCTCACGATGTAAAGTATCATGCCAAAAATTCATAAATGGATTTTTGTCAACTTTTTGAGACGTTATGAGAAGTTTTAGTGCCTCATATCTCGTTCCGTAAATTTGCAGGGGCTTTTCGAAAAACAAAAACTTTAATATTTTTCAGCTCACAAATGATCTTTGCCTACTTCCTTCGCCAAAGGTATTATATTTCCATTATGTAACTTTCTAGAAGTTTTTGCTTCATTACGTGCCCAAATGCAAACTTTCTAAAAATAGCAGGTACACTTTCCTAAACAGGCAGGTTGCTATTTTTAGCAGTTTTGGAAAAACTGAAAGTCCTGCATTATTATTTTGGATATTATGGAACCCAAAACACTAATTATGGAAAAAAATGAGAAAAACTACAATGGTTTTGAATTAACTTCTTTTTGGGTGATGCAAGATTGCCCTTACACCTCTGGATGCTCCTACATCAGACACCCAGGGTAATTTGAGAAGTGACCCTATCACGTCTTAGGTGTTTGTGTGAGGAAAACCCAAACGGTCAACCTTTGCCTTAGACAACCAAGAAGAATCTTCAATAGGCCTTCCTTTCCATTTCACTAGATATTCTTCGTATTGCCTGTTCCGAGTGCTCCTTCCCACACGGCTATCCAAGATCTCTTCTATCTCCTCTGTTGAAGTAGATGCCAGAATACTCCATTGTTCCTCTGCTGGTCCATCCTCTATTCCACCTTCATGATATTCTGATAAATCAGCAATGTTGCAAACAAGGGTAATATTGATCCCACTCGGCAGCTCTACCTCATATGCATTTCCTGAATCATGCTTCTTCACGATTCTGCATGGTCCAAATTTCTTCATTTTTATTGTATGTTCCAATTGGGAACCTTTCTTTTCTCCAGTGAACCATGACTTCATCTCCTACCTGGAACTCCTTATATCTCCTCTTCTGATCTGCCTTAGCCTTGTACTGAATATTCATTTTATTAATGTGCTTTCTCACCTCCTCATGCAAATTCTTCAGATGTTCTCCAAAGTCTTCAACTTCGGCACTTGTCTTTTCTCCACTGTCCAGCTTCCTTAACTTTGAAGCATTTCTTAGACTATTCCCATATATAATCTGGAATGGTGATTTACCAGTACTCCTATTGACAGAATTGTTGTAAGCAAATTTTGCCTGTGGTAAAATCAAATCCCATCCCTTGGGCTTATCTCCTACCAAGCATCATAGCAGGTTACCCAAACTCCTATTCACCACTTTAGTCTGTCCATCAGTCTGTGGATGGTGTGTAGAACTAAACTTCAAGTCTGTCTTCAACTTCTTCCACAATGTCCTCCAGAAATAACCAACAAACTTGGTATCTTGGTCTGAAACTATGCCTTTTGGTAGACCATGTAGTCTCACCACTTCCCTAAAAAATAACTCTGCAATATGAACAGCATCATTAGTCTTCTTACAAGGAATAAAATGTGTCATTTTTGAGAATTTGTCCACCACCACAAAAATAGAATCATGTCCTCTCTGTGTCCTTGGTAAACCAAGAACAAATTCCATGCTAATATCATCCCATGGCTTCTCCGGTATAGGTAATGGTTGATACAACCCTATACTCTGACTTGTTCCTTTTGCCATCTAACATAATCTGCAACTCTGTACAAATTTCCTCACATCCTGTTGCAACTGTGGCCAATAATAATTTTCATCAACAATGGCAATGGTCTTATCTCAACCAAAGTGTCCAGCTAATCCCCCACTATGCTTCTCCTTAATTAGGTTCTCTCTCATGGAACTCCTTGGAATGCACAATTGGCTTCCTCTAAACAACATGCCATCTTGGATTATGAAATCCAACCATTTTGTCCTGTCCAAAGTAACAGGTTCCAAACAAGATTTCTAAGCCTCTGCAAAATCTGGATCTTCAGGATACAAACTTTTGAGCTCATCGAACCCAACAACCTCTATCTTCATTTCTATCAACAAATTTTGCCTTATGCTCAAGGCATCTGCAACTCTATTAGACTTCCCACTCCTGTGCTTCAAAATAAAAGTATAGCTCTGCAAAAACTCTACCCATTTTAAGTGCCTTTGATTTAACTTTCCTTGACTATTAAGATATTGTAAAGCCTAATGATCAGTATATAAAACAAACTATTTTGGAAACAAATAATGTCTCCATTTCTTCAAAGCCTGAACTATTGCATAAAACTCCTGATCATAAACAGAATACTTTTTCTTGGCATCATTATGCTTCTCACTAAAATAGGCAATGGGCTTACCTTCTTGGCTTAAAACAGCTCCTATACCACTACCACTAGCATCACAATCTACCTGAAATACCTTATTAAAATCTGGAAGTGCCAAAACAGGTTGTTCTACGACTTTTTGCTTCAATGTGTCAAAGCTCTTGTCTGCTCCTTTAGTCCATCTAAACTCTTTTCTATCCCCTCTCATTGTCTCAGTTAGGGGTGCACAAATGCTACTAAAATTCCTGATAAGCTTTCTGTAAAAACTTGCTAAACCATGAAAAGATCTTACCTCTATTGCACTCTTTGGCGTAGGCCATTCAATGATAGCCCTTACTTTTTCTGGGTCCATCTTAAGACCTTCCTCTGAGACAACAAATCCTAGGTATACCAACCCCTTTGCAAAACTACATTTCTTCAGATTAATCAGCAACTTCTCTTCCCTCAACTTCTCTAGAACTCTTCTGATATGCATCAGATGCTCTTCCCAAGTCTTACTGAAAATTAAAATATCATCCAAATAAACAATAACAAAACTTCCCAAAAATTCTTTCAGTACCTCATTCATGAGCCGCATGAATGTGCTCGGTGCATTGGTTAGCCCAAATTGCATGACTAACCACTCATACAAACCTTCCTTTGTCTTGAAGGTTGTCTTCCATTCATCTCCTTCTCTGATATGAATCTGGTGATACCCACTCTTTAGGTCAATCTTCATGAAGTACTTGGCTCCACTCAAACAATCCATGATGTCATCCATTCTTGGCAATGGAAATCTATACTTGATCGTTATCTTATTGATGGATCGAGAGTCTGTACACATCCTCCATTCTCCATCCTTCTTTGGTGCTAGTACTGCAGGTACCGCACATGGACTTAGGCTCTCCCTTATCAGTCCCTTCCTCAACAACTCCTAAACTTGTCTATTCAGCTCTTCATTCTCTGCAGGGGTCATTCTATGGGCTGCCTTATTTGGCAAACTGGCTCCTGGTATCAAATCCATTTGATGACTTATCTTCCTTACTAGTGGTAAACCTTCTGGTACATTATCAGAGATAATGTCCTGGAACTCTTCCAACATATCTGAAACTTCTGCTGGTACATCTTCACATTTCTCTTGACTAATCTTAGGAATCAATGCAAAGAAATGACATTCATGCTTCATACCCTCCAAAAATTTCCTACCATTACCAAGCAAATTTTGGCAGTACTACATACCTTGTCTTCCACCTCCTTCAAGGGCTTCAACTTATGATGAACTCCATCCTTTGTTAGGGAATATGTGTTTGCACGGCCATCATGGACAGCACTCCTATCATACTGCCACGGCCTCCCCAACAACATATGACATGCATCCATCGGTATGATATCACACAACACCTCATCATGGTAGTCACCAATCTTGAACTTCACTAAACACTGCTCATTGACCAAAGCTCTATGGTCCTTTTGCAACCATGCAATCCGATATGGATGCGGATGCTTTCTTCTTGTCAACTTCAACTTGTCAACCATCTCCTCTGAAACAAGATTATCAGTGCTTCCACTGTCAATAATAATATCACAACACTTACCTTCACATTTGCACCTTGTGCAGAATAAACTCTTCCTCTGATTGGATTCTCTCTCCTCATTCAGCAAGGTTCTTCTGACAACTAGGGTTTCTCCCCTTTCAGCATCTTCAGAATGCTCAGAATGTGCATCTTCATCTACATGTGCAACTCATGCATTACCTTCAGGTCTTCTATTTTTCCTTCCTTGATGTCGCAGACACTCATATGCTCAATGATCTTCTTCTCCATATTGGAAACAAGTTCCTCTGAAACCTCCTCTTCCAGGTCCTTGCCCAGGTCTGCCTCTTCCTCTTCCTCTTTGCTCACCATTGTTCTGGTCACGAGGGTGGTAGGTATTATCCCCTATTTGATTTTGATTGGTGCCTGCTTCTTCACTTTTGTTTTGATCTTCATTACGGCCTCCATAAGGTCTTCCACCAGTCCTTCCACCTTGACCTCTTCCCCTTTGCTTGCTATCAAATATTTTGTTCAGCTTCTCTTCCACCTTCAGGGAAAACTAGTACGCATCTTCTATGGTGGTCATTCTGACCAGGCTCAACTCCTCTTGAATACTCGGCCTCAACCCATTAATGTAACAGGCTACCTTCTCCTTGTTGGGCTCTGCATGGCCTGTCCTAATAGTAATTTTATAAAACTCTTCTGTATACTCCTTAACAGACTTGTTACCTTGCTTTAGTCGTTGCAGCTTCTTCAGCAACTCCATCTCATAGTCCACAGGAATGAACTGCGTCTTTAGTTTCTCCACCATCCGATCCCATCTGGTGATCTTTCCTTTTCCTCTTCTGTTCCTCTCTAATTGGACCTCCTTCCACCAAATATTGGCATGGCCCTTCAACTTTGTTTTTGCAAACTTAACCCGATCTGGGTCCTCCACATCTTCATACTCAAAATACTCCTCCATGTCATTGATCCAGTCAATAAGTTGTTCTGGATTCAAATCTCCAGAATATGTAGAAACTTTGATCCTGGGCCTCTTTCCGATCTTTGAAATGGCCCTCAACAACCTAACTTCTGCAAGATCTCCGGTAGCTTCTTGTTCTTCCTCAGATAGCTCTTCTTCATCTTCACCTTCACTTTCTTCTCTTGTCCTTGGCTCAAACCCTCTTCGTCGCTCCTCTTGCAATGCATCAATTTGCCTTTGTAGGGCTCTAAAACCCTCTTTCGTCAAAGCATTCCTCCCAACACAATTTCTTCGTGGAGGCATCTTGGTCTCCGCAACAAACCCACAACCATAGGTCCTGGTGCAAACTGCCTCACGGTCGGTGATCTATCTACACACTCAGGAACCCTTGCTCTGATACCACTTGATGAAGGGGGTAAATCAAAAAACACACAATAACAGATATTGAACACAATAAATAGAACTTTCTTTTATTGAACTGGGCAACTCATTACATTACAAAAGCTCAATTACAATTAGAGGATGAATCCTCTACTGGCTGCAACACATTACAGCTTTCCCAACCTTAAGACTCTAGAATCTTCAGCCTTCTGTAACCCCAAATCAGCTAGGGTTTCTGTTTTTCCACCTATTCTTGACTCTACACTGGCCCCCTTAACTCTACTACCACCCAGGGTTCCCAAAATAGTCATAAATAGCATTTTTTGGCAGCCTCTAGCTAAATTTCAAAATTTGCAACTCCCTCCATAAGTAGGTAAACTTCCGGGAAGCATAACGTTTGATCCGGGTGTCCGATTGACAAACTGTTTTAAGCGCCGGAAAGCTCGCGATGTAAACTATCATGCCAGAAATTTGTAAATAGATTTCTGTCAACTTTTTGAGATGTTATGATAATTTTTAGTGCCTCATATCTCGTTCCGTAAATTTTTAGGGGCTTTTCAGAAAACAAAAACTTTAATATTTTTCAGCTCACAAATGATCTTTGCCTGATTCCTTCTCCAAAGATCTTATATTTCCATTATGTAACTTTCTAGAAGTTTTTGCTTCATTACATGCCCAAATGCAAACTTTCTAAAAATAGTAGGTACACTTTCCTAAACAGGCAAGTCGCTATTTTTAGCAGTTTTGAAAAAAGTGAAAGTCCTACATTATTATTCTGGATATTATGAAACCCAAAACACTAATTATGGAAAGAAATGAGAAAAACTACAATGGTTTTGAATTAACTTCTTTTGGGGTGATGCAA
Organism: Cunninghamia lanceolata; assembly: GCA_027924645.1. NCBI lineage: Eukaryota > Viridiplantae > Streptophyta > Pinopsida > Cupressales > Cupressaceae > Cunninghamia > Cunninghamia lanceolata. Next base: position 2,784,230 of record BSBN01000589.1, on the reverse strand, counting down.
GATTGCCCTTACACCTCTGGATGCTCCTGCATCAAAATGTTTCGTACAGGGCCATACAAGGTTGTTTTCATACTGTAATTGCAGAAAATTAACCAAAAATGGTTAAGAAACGTGGTTTTTCAATGAAAAAATCCTTTCCAGCTTCTTGTAGCATGTATTCCCATTCATTCGAGGTGAATTAACATTACCAAATAGTTTCCATCGAAATTACATGCTTTTCCTTCAAAAACCCTAAATGTAACCTAATGTTTTATGTCTTAAACTTGCAAAATATGCACTTTTTAACCTAGACATGAAAACAAAACATGAAAAGAGACCTTACAAGGTTAGTCATGGTCTTATAAGACCTTATTAGACTCAACCAACCCAAAACTACAATTGAGGAACAAACCCCAACCTTTTACAAGCCAAAAAGCACCTAGAAAATTCAATTTGCATTTTGGCAAGAAAAGCAAAATTTGAATTCCTAGGCCTATTTACACAACTTAGACTATTGAAAATGATCCTAATGGATCCCCTAAGACCTCTAGACACATAACTAGGACTCTTAACATCAAAATGACCTTAAAAACATCAAAATAACCTTAAAACATGATATGAGTGATGCTCCTGCATCATACTCCCAAGGGAAAGAAAATGAAACTCAGGTTCCCCCTAAGAAGATGTCTACAATAGTGTGTCCATGCTTGATGATGTCTGCTTCAATCATCCATGTGGCAGCCTCATATGGTGGCTACGTCCATTTGTGTCCATTTGACCAAATACTGAAAGTATTGCTTGCCTCTAGTCTTCTTGCTCTCTTTGGTGTCAAGAATGCACTCTAAATCGGTTGGTTTAGTGTGTGGTAGGTCCTCTATCCAATTAGCATCTGACATGGACTATATACCTACTCCTTCATCAGCATACATCATGTTTGTAAGGGTATAAGTCAACAATATTGAAAATTGGTTATATGCCTACTCCACTAGGCAATTCAATCTCATAGGCATTGTTCTATTTTCTCTTCTTCCAATTGTGTTGCATTCTTGACTCTTCATCCTCTCCATATTTGTATTGGTTTGCTCTGAGTTTCTTAGTTTGCTTTTATTTCTTGGCCTCTTTCTTCTTGTATTTGCTCCTTCTTATTTCTTTCTCAGCTGTAAGATGCCAAAATTTTGTCTCCCATTCATAGGTGTCATTAATACTGGTCATTTCTGCATCTTATGTTCCTTGTGTGTGCCTTCCTCTCAAGTTCTCTTATTAGTTCTTCACTCACTCTTACCCTCTGCTTGGCTGAAAAATGCTCTTAAACTTCATTCATGCCAATCCCAAGTAGCTTCCTTTCATGTTGTCGTTGCCGAGAAAATCACTGAAAAGTTCCCCTTTTGCTGCCAAAATCGTGGTCTCTTTTCTCTGCCGTGACTTGCTTTGTTTTCTCCTTTTTGTCACTTAGAAAAAGAATGATTTCTTCCTAAATCTCATTTTTAGTTTTATTAAAAATCTCTGCTAATATTGGCGTTTCAAAAATTAGGTTTTGATTGCTTTTTGATAACTGAAGTTTGTTTTTAGTTTGCATGAGATTTGGCCTTCCAAAAGCCTCCAAAAATAAAATAAAATAGACTTATTTATTTCCTATCGCTGCATGACAGAAATATTATTCTTTTAATTCCTCTATTTAGATTTCTAAATATAATAAGTATTATTAATATAATTTATTTATTTTCAATATAACATAATCACTTAAATCAAAACAAGAAGTATTTAAAATGATATTAAACTATATATATATTACCTATTGTAATTTAAATGTAATGGTTTAAGTCTAATTTAGATATTGTCTTCCAACAATAACGTTTATATAAATAGGATACATTATTTATTTATTATTAAATAATGTAAAACACACAATTTTAAATATAAATCAAAAGAACATTAATATTTATGACTAAACTATACATTCGAAATAAACTTATTGTAGCAATTAAAACACAATATTTTTCTAAGTATCTAACCATCAATCACATTTATTATCCACACAATAATGCATATTAAACCATTCAAAATAATGTAATATGAGACTACGTGAGTGTGTGAGTGTATTAGGGGTAGCCATCCCAAATAGTTCTTGCCAAGTGGCTAGAACATCTCTACCTCAACCATGTTGTCATCTTCGATGAGTACCTGCATTCATTCACACTCAACTCGATGTCAATAGGTTAGTTCCCCAAAACATAGCTGAAGAAAAACATCATAATCATATCGATAATATTTAATATTTAAATCAACTTTCCAATTTACGCATATATAACTTTATGATAATTACCTTCACACACGTGGAATTTACTCAAAGTAAAACAATCATATTAAATGTTTGCTAATCTAGAATAATTATATAGTCCATAAAAACAAGACATGACATGGATTATTGGTCACCTAAGTCTTCATAATCATTTACATTACCGGCCCCTTTTCCTAGCATTTACCAGTATGGCCGAGCACACAAGACTTTAATATGTCCTAAGTCTACTTTGAATGTTTGTGACAACGCGTATTGTTCCATGTGTTGGGTTAGCACATGATCACAAGAGCTTGGTGGGTCATGTATCTTTAGTCTACGACACAACGAAATTGCTCCATGTGTTTGGCCCATGCAAAGATACGATATCTATGGCTAGCACACACTCACAGGAGATTTGTGGGTCCCGATCTATTGTCTGCAATGTTGTGAGATTGATCCACATGTTGGGGAGCTAAACCAATGGTTAGCGCAAGTGCACGGGAGCTTTGTGGGTCCTGATATTTAGTCTGTGACACTACAAAATTAAGCCACATGTCGGGGATGCACAAGACATTAAGTAAAGAAGTCTTCGGGTGCATCTATAATGCTCGTTTGATGGCGCAAAAGATAAAATTGATAGTTTACATTTAAATATGTCAATGACTCACTTCTATTCAGAATTCAAATTTACAAAGGCTGACTAAATTTAAACTTTTGTGATGCCAACCTTGGAGAATGATTAATTGACATTGGAGATTGTTTTATCCTACATTGGTGATTGTAGTTTTGACATGGAAATATTTTTTTCTAGTTTGGTATAAATGGAAGATTAGTTTTATATTTGAGAAGGATCGGTTGGTATCTATCTGTGTGTATGTGTGAGCATCAAAGAGAAAAATTTGAATACAGGCAAGTGTGAATGAGAAGGAAAATGCATCAAGCAATCATGCGTGAATAGAGAAGTTGAAGTGTGCAAAGAGTATACTTTAAAGATCCTGAGTTCGCATAGTATATTATATCAGTGTGTTCTGACAACCTTTACTCTCCATTACCAATTCAACATCAAACCAAAAAAAATTCTTCTACAACTTGCAAATTACAAAAAAGATCCCACTAAAACTATTCAAGACTACACTTCTCACTTCTTTTCCTTACTAATTCACATGGAATTCTATGATCCTAACTCTGTACTCCAACCCATATTTCTTAAAAGCCTCTTACCTCATATCTAAGAGAAACTACTTTTTACCTGTCTCACTTCTCTATCTAACTTGACTATGGATATCATTAATGTTGATCAAAAACTTACAAGGATCAGAGCACCTCCTCTTCTCCCTCTCTTATTGATTCTACCTATGAAACTTACATAGAGTATTATTCTTTTATTTTGGTAGACAAACCAAAGGAAATAAATTATACACAACTTGTCTCTTCTCATAAATAACTCCTACCCCTTCCCTTGTACAATAAACTAATCACTCTCCCACATCTCACATTTTGAAAAACCTTGAATTAAGTTGATGAATCTCTCTCTTGTTCATATTATTTCATATTCTTATTTTTTAATGGAAGTGATCAATTGGAATGTTAGAGGGGTGGAAGCTTATGAGATAACATAGACCATTAGATCTTTTTATAAATATATTAAGGACTTGGATGTATTATATTTGTAAGAAGTTAAATCTATAATATTTTCACTAGATTATGCACTGAAATTCATTTGGCCTAAATTAATCTTTTTTGCTTCTCATAACTATTGTATGATTGTATGATTGATAAAGAAATTTTCCCTTGCTCTGGACTTGCTTTGGTAAGATTGTCTATGAACAGGAAAGATTTTGGAATCTACTTTGTTTATGCCCCTAATGTTCATATAAGGCTAGGGTTGACTTGTGGATGTGGTTGTGTTTAGGTCTACCTAAAGTTCCCTAGATTTTTGGAGGAGAATTTAATGTAGTGGAAAGAAAAGAAGAGAAATTTGGTGGTATTAAATTTTCTTAGAAAATAACAAAAAAAATTTTGTCTAACTTTGTGAAGAAATTTAATTTGGTTGATCATTTGATAGGTCGTAAAAAGGATAGTAAAGGTGTTTGGTTTACATGGTCTAATATGCAAAAAGAAAATGAGAGTTTTCTCCAAATTGGATATATTTTAATTTGATAGGATTTCTTCTCTACAATGATAGAAATGTGGTCAATGTTTCTCCTATTTCATTATCAAATCAACATCCTATTGAATGTTCCTTTAATTTTGAAAGTTTTGTACTATGAGTTAAATCATCTTTTCAATGTTCTTTTAAGCATAATACTTCTCTTTTAAAAGACAAGTTTTGTCTCAATGGTATTTAAAGTTTGTGGAACATATGTTTAGCTAATGGAAAAGATAAATCTTGTATCTTCAACTAGTATGTGGTTATTGAGTTTGTTCAAAAAAATTTAAGGATTGTGGGTAGAAATCTTGCTAGAAAGAGAGCCTCCCTTGTCAGGAATCTTTACTTTGACTTGTCTAACATAGAATAGAGGTTACAAGCTAACCCATGTTATCCTCTTTTTCAAGAGGAGGTTGCTATTCTCAAGAACAATCAAAATTAAGTCTAGACTAAATTGGTTGAATCTGAGAGATAAGGGCTCTAATTTTTTTTTTTTTTTTGAATGGAAAATTTTCTAGAGAATGAATCTTTGGCTTGAATATTGATGGGGAGTATTTTGAATATGGGGTGAAGATTAGAAGTGTATTTATGGAGTTATATAAATATATTTTCTCTTTATTTGGTGAGGGCTTTATGTTCTTTAATTGCAAGGAGGTCATTAAGAAAATCACCCTAAAGAAAATTAATGCCTTAGATGCTCTGAAGTTGGATATGCCTTTCTCTTTCGAAGAGGTTAGGAAGCCCATTGAGTCTTTGAGCAATGATAAAGCTCTTGGTTGTGATGGATTTTTTATAGCATTTTATAAACATAACAAGGATTGGAGTCCTCCAATCCGATTGCAGATTTATAATGAGGTTATTCATGTAGGTAATCTCAAAAGGGATATTATTAAGGGCATCATTAAATTGATTCCAAAAATGGTGATAATTCACTAGTTAAAAATGGAGGCCTATAACTTTACTAAATGTGTCTAATAAAATATATGCTAAGATGATTGATTTTAGACTCGAAAGACCTTCCCTCTATTATTTCCCTTACCTAGATTGTATTTTTTAAAGGAAAATGTATCCTAAAAGATCTTATAACAAGTTGGGAAGGTATGTGTTGGGGTGAATATTCTAGGTAGAATGTTTGTATGGAATTAATTGATTTTGAAAAATCTTATGACAAAACTGAGTGGGGATTTATTGGGTTGGTTATGAAGTCATTGTTATATGGTGATAAATTTTGTAGGTTTATGAGCATTTTGTTTAAAGATGCTAATTCTCAAATTAGTGTTAATGGAGAATTGTCTAGCTCTTTGTATCTTCAAATATCTATAAGGAAAGGTTTCCCTTTAGCTTCTTCCCTCTTTGTAATTGTTGTTGAGGCTATTCATTATGTGTTAAGAAACTCTTGTTTGGGTCCTTCTATCAAAGGAATTTCTCTTCCTAATAATGATTTTTTGATTGAGTGCTAGTTTGCAGATGATACAACCCTGTTTTATGTTCTAGATGAGAAGAACTTTAAGAATTTGCAAAATAAGTAGATTATTATTGTGTTTCTTTTGGTTCTAATTTTTTCCATAAATCAATAATTTTATCTTGGAAGAAAAGGCCTATTTGTTAGGTGATTGGTAAAGTTTGGGAATGGGGTGGGCCTTTTAAATGTAGAGTGGATTTTCTTTTGAAGATTGTTTTAGAGTTTATGGTCATTTTGCTATAGTTTATGAATATGTAACTGTTCTAGATATTTCTTATAAGTTAGTTCTATGATGGCTTTTAGCCTTGATACTTTTTTGTTATAATTTTAGACATAAGATTTTGTATCCTTGTTATTATAGTTGCTCTTTTAGCCATACTTGTAAACTATTTTTCCAATTAAAAAACAATAATAGTAAAAACATTACCTAGTGTAAAAAGGGTGTCTTTCACGGTACTATTCTCTATATCATGACAGAGACTAGTACCATGTGGTCATGACTGTATGTGTGGTCATGACCCTTTCTCATAGAGACTTCAATTTCTAGATGGATTACCTTGTATTTATATTTTTGGATCTTTGCCAATGTTTGTAAATCCTACTTCACATTAGAATGTAGATATTTGTGTATTTTTATGTAAATCCTTTTTACATCAAAATGTAGATATTTTATGTATTTTTTGTGATGTTTCGTTTACCTTATGTTAGCAACTAAATTAAGTTATTATGGAGAGAAATGAATGTATTGTGTATTAATTGGATGTCTTCATGTTCTTATTGTGTAATGTTATTTTATATCTTTATTATTGAACTAGATGTGTTGGAATGATCAAAAGAAATATCTTTGTCTCTTTCTCCATTTCTAAGTGTGTTTACAAAAGAAAGAAAGGGAAAGGGGGCCCTTCCAACCTCTAATATTCTTTTTTTTAATGGAAGTGATCAATTGGAATGTTAGAGGGGTGGAGGCTTATGAGAGAACATAGACCATTAGATCTTTTTATAAATCTATTAAAGACTTGGATGTATTTTATTTGTAAGAAGTTAAATCTATAATCTTTTCATAAAGTACATTAAGATTGAGATGAGATCAAGGTACATTAAGATTGAGATGAGATGATGATATGTATCTCTAGGAGATTTGATGATGTAGGATAAGATGAAGTATGGTGGATGATGTAGGATAGTGATGAAGTGTGAAGTGTTTAGATTGATGTTGTCATACCTTGAATAAGGATCCATTCCTAGACCTAGGTTAAGGAAAAAGTTCCCCCCATTCAGGTAGAGGTTTTATTATGGATGAGGATGGATAAACTGATTCTGGATGAACTGACTATAGAGGAACTATCATAGGATGAACTGACATTAGATGATACTAAAGGATAACTGACACCGACAATTTCCAAGCCATGATAGTTGGGAATATGGAAAATGCAAAGTCAATGACGGATGGATGAAGATTTATTATGGATTGATATGGATGAGATGAGTGCATGACTTCATTGATGGTGGATGATGACTTTACGCATAGTGCATGTTTGCCAGGTTTTCACTATGGTACTTATCCAAGGTGCTTGTTTAATAGGTTTTCACCAGAGGACGGATTATATTTTTTTTTGGATTTTTCTTTTTTTTTGTATTTTTCTATTTTTTTGATTTTTTTGTATTTTTGTATTTATTTATTTTTTGTATTTTTGTATTTTTTTAATTTTTTTAATTTTTCTATTTTTTTGATTTTTTTGTATTTTTATCAACATTGTTGAGTGGCTCAACTAGAGGGATGCCTTCAGGTGTTGATAAAGCATAGGCTCATGATCCATAGACTGCAGTGATAACATATGGTCCCAACCAATTAGGCTCAAACTTACCTTTCTTGTCTCTATCTGATTGGTTCCTTTGATTTTCTTTAAGGACAAGATCACCTATCTGAAATCTTCTCTCCTTGATCTTCTTATTATAGTTATGACAGAGGTGATTTTGATAGACATGAAGATGGTTTAGTGTTGTTTGATGCCTCTCTTCAAGTAACTCAAGCTCAACTAATCTAGAAATCTGGTACTCCTCTCCATCAATCAAGTGCTGCATAGATACTCTTAGAGACAGGATCTCAACCTCGATGGGTAAAATGGCTTCAGTGCCATAGACTAAGGCAAAGGGTGTAGCACTAGTTGGTGTTCTGATACTACTGTGATAGGCCCATAAGGAGGGGTTGAGTTGTAGATGCCAATCACGACCAACTTCATTGACCGTTTTCTTTAGGATTTTGAGTATGGTTTTGTTTGAAGCCTCGGCTTGGCTATTTGACAAGGATAATATGGAGTGGAAAAGCGATGTTGGATATTGTATTGTGTGCATAAGGCACAGATATCTTGATTCTTGAATGGTCTACCATTATCAATGACAATGGATTGAGGGATACCATACCGGAAAATGAGATAATTGAGGATAAACTTGGCTATTTTCTTACCATTGATATAGGTCATTGGAATAGCTTCTACCCACTTAGTAAAATACTCAGTGGCGGTAATGATAAACTTATAGCCATTGGATAAGGATGGATGAATTTTACCCACGAGGTCAAGTCCCCACTATGATAAAGGCCATGGAGTTGTAACAGGTTGTAGCTCATGTGTTGGTGCATGTATCAAGTCCCCATGTTGTTGGCATTATAGACACTTAGCAAATTAGACTGCATCTTGCCCTATAGTGGCCAATAATAACCTATTCAGAGTATCTTCTTAGCTAGAGTTGGACTGGTGGAATGTGATCCACAGACACCTTCGTGTATATCTCTTAATGTAGCATTAGTTTCTTTTGAGTTAAGACATCTAAGAAGGATACCATCAAGACTCTGGGAATAAAGGGTGTCACCCAGAATAGTGAAACAAGAGGCTCAGCGGATGAAGGTTTTGCATTGGGTTTTGGATAGGTCAAAGGGAAAAGTACCATTTTAGAGGTATTCATATATATCTTTGTACTAAGGGGAATTGGGACCAACAAGTTCGTAGATGAATTTAGTTGTAGGAACATCAATGGCAGGTATCAACATTTGCTCGATTAAGAATTCACATTTCTGAGTGTTAGCAGGCATGTCCACAAGTGACCCAATGGTAGCCATAGAATCAACAGCCTTATTATGCACCCTTGGAATTTGTTAAAAAGTGATGCTAGAGAAATGAAGCTTGTAGGTATCAACCAATTGCTTATATGGTATCAACTTGTCATCCTTATTTTGGTACTCATCAGTGACTTATTTGATAACTAGTTGAGAGTCCCCATAGACTTGTAGTTCCTTGATATTCCATTCTACTTCTATATAGAGACCTGTGAAAAGTGCTTCATATTCGGCAATATTGTTGGTGCATGGGAATGCTAGCCGATATGATTTTGGAATGTAGTCATTATGCGGTGTGATAAACAAGATTCCTGCCCTCAAACCATGTTGTGTGTAGGAGCCATCAAAGTATAACTTCCACTCCACTGAGGTAGCTAGATTGAATAGACTTTCATCTGGAAAGTCAGAGATCACAGGATTTACATCTATGATTGGAGCTTCAACTAGTTGACCTGCGAGAATTTGTCCCTTGATAGCTTTTCGATCAACATACTCTATGGTAAATTCACTCAAGATCATGACCCATTTAGCTAGTCGGCCTGTGAGGGCTGCCTTGGATAAAATATACTTTAATTGATCAATCTTAGAGATAAGTGTGGTTGTTTGGTTTAACATGTAATGTCACAACTTTTGGGAAGCAAACACTACCACTAAACATGCCCTTTCCATAGGAGTGTAGTTGAGTTCATACCCAACCAAGGTGCAGCTGATATAATAGATAGCATGCTCTTTCCCTGACTCATCATGTTGTGCTAGGAGAGCACCTAATGCTACAGATGTAGTGGAAATATATAGGATCAAAGCTCTATTAGGTACTTGTGGTACCAAAATTGGAGGATTAGCTAGATATTCCTTGAGTTGATTGAATGCTTGTTGACACGTGTTATCCCACTGAAATGAGACATCCTTATGGAGCAAGTGTTGGAATGGTTGACACTTATATGCTAGCTATGAAATGAAGCGTCTGATAGATTGTAACTACCCTTGAAGGCTCCTTAGTGCTTTGAGATTCTTAGGTGGAGGCATCTCTACAATAGCCTTAACCTTTGTTGGATCCACTTCAATTCCTCTACAAGATACAATGTACCCCAATAGTTTCCCTGAAGTGACACCGAAGACACATTTCTTTGGATTTAGCCATACTTGATACTTCTCTAGTTGATCGAAGATCTGTCCTAGAACTTGAATATGATCTATCCTAGAAGATTTTGCTAATATGTCATCCACATAGTCCTCCATTATAATGTGAAACAAGTCATGGAATATTATTGTCATAGCTCTTTGATAAGTAGCTCCTGCATTCTTGAGACTGAAAGGCATAACTACCCAATAGTAAGTACCCCAAGGACACGTGAAGGTTGTTTTATGTTGATCTTCTTCTGCTATCCTGATTTGATTGTAACCTAAGAATCCATCCATAAGAAAAAGCATCTCATGACCTGCTATCAAGTCCACTATGATATCTATGTTTGGAAGTGGAATATCATCCTTGGGACATGCTTTATTTAGGTCTCAGAAGTATGTGCGTATGCGGATGCCCCCATTCGATTTAGAAATAAGTCCAAGATTGGAGACCCACTTTGTGTAATCAATAGGTCGTATGAACTTAGCATCTAGCAGTTTCTCAAGCTCTACTTTGACCAATAGGGCTATCTGAGGGTGCTTCTTGTGAAGCTTCTATTTGACAGGCTTGGCGTTTGGAGAGACAACTAGGTGATGAACCACAAGTGAAGGGTCCAACCCAGGCATGTCAGCATATGTCCAAGAAAAGTTAATTGTCCTTTGTAAGAAGAATTTGGTGAAATCCTTTGCCTCTTGTTCTCATAAGGAAGATGCTAAAAATGTGACCTTGGGATTCTGAATTGTTCCTAGATTCATCTCTGTTGAGTCCTCTACTAAGAGAGCTGATTTTTCTTAATACTTAGATGGTAGGGGAAGGTCAAATCCTCTATCCTCGGGTGCCTCAAAGAGGTTTCACCTTCAGATACATCCTTTATTTTTACTATTTTATGATCAAGAGGTGCCACATTGATGTTTTCACCTAAGGATCTATTTTTATTTTCTATTTTGCAACTGGAGGATTTGGCATTCTCACCAAAATAAGTAGCTTGATCTAATTCCATGATAAAACTAGCTTTTTGATCACTAGGTGGAATACTGTCCTGAAGTCCCATGAATTCTGCTATAGCCTCATCATTCTGAAAGATGTCCAAAATGGGGGCCTCTTGTTGGTCCCAATCAATGAGTGCAGGGTAGATGAGGGATAGATTCTGGGTGTTTGTGGTTGAAGTAAGAGAGATGGACGACATCATAAATATCAAGGTTTCTTGGAATAAATCTATGATGTATAGGGAAGAGTCCTCGATGGTATCCTCTTTAGAGATCAAATCTGCAGGCCAAGCCTTCGCTACCTTGTCAAGAATAAACTCGATGTCCGAAGCTTGTGGTACCTCCTTGCCATATCCTAACCCTTGTTGGTTGTATTTCTTAGTCACAGTAATTGGTTCCATTTGACCTTGACCATGCTTTCCTATGCCACCTTTTCCTTTATAGCCCATGTTTTTTTGTACAATTTTGAGGCCATTACCATACTTTTTGACAGGTAGTGTGACTAGTTCTTTCTCTTTGTAGACCCAAGAAGATATGTCTTCAATAGTTTCTTTTTCTAACAAATGCCCATCAGTAAACTTTGTGAGAAGAGATGGTATCCTCAATTTCTTGGAAACTTTAGCAATGAGAGGTTTGTTGTAGGATTTTGGTGAAAGGGGCATCCTCCCCACACAACAAGATTTTGAGATATCATACTCGCCAAATCCTATGTCTATGATATGGGCTTTGATTTCTGGGTGGGGATTAGATGTACTGCAGTGGCTTTATGTAAGGTATCTATATCAATATATAGTAGGGATGGTTGGGTTGCATCATTGTTGGGTACTTGGTTACTATTCTTGTAACACCCTTGCATGGTGTGAAAAAACTCAAATTGATGAGGATCTCCTCAGATAGTGATTTCAGTACCATTGAATGGGAACTTTAGGGATTGATGGTACATTGATAGCACAGCTTTCATGGCATGAATCCATGGGCGTCCTAGGATAAAATTATATGGTAGCTCAATATCTAGGACTTGGCATCTTGTTTCTAGCATGACGGGGCCCACTTGAATAGGCAAATGTATCACACCATCTGTCTTACATTTTGCATCATCATATGCTTTGACAATAATAGACTGATCTGCATCTATGTGATCTTCAAAGTATCCTAATTGTTCTAGCAACTTGAGAGAATAGATATTCAGAACAGCACCACCATCTATAAGTATGCGTTTGATTTTTCATTGATGGATGAAAACTTTGATGTGGAGGGCATCGTTGTGACATGGATCATGAGATGGGAGATCTTTTTTCAGAAAAGACCACATTGTAAGGTGAAGCAATATTACCTATAATGGCTCAAAAATCTATGACAGCTATATTATTAGGAACAGATGACTCTTGTAAGGATTTTTCAAGCACTGCTTTATGAGCAGGAGATGACTTTAGAAGGTCTAATATAGATATCTGTGCTGGGGTCTTCCCTAGATGATCAACTAGATTATAATCAGAAGTGACTATAGGATTCAATGTTGGCCCACGAAGGGTAACACGACCACGACGAGTCGTTACAGCACATTCGAGATTCTTTCTCTTAATGGTAAGGGTAGATATTTGACTTTCTTCAAAATGATCCACAATGGAGTCATAGGAAGAAGAGGCTTTGTTAACACTCTTACCTTTATTGGGGTTTTGACCTTTACCATGTTGAGGGAATGGATCCTTGTATACATTGAGGTCTTTGTTTGATGTATGTTGAGGAGGTTCGTCTAAGGTGACTTCACCCCTGTCTATGAGGTTGTGAATCAAGTGTTTCAGTTTCATGCAAGATGAGGTTTTGTGTCCTTTTGTTCTATGGAACTCAAAATATTCGTTATCTTTGTACCATGTTGGTTTAAAAGTGGGTTCATCATATTGACATGCTTTGGGTAGCGTGATGAGTCTGTTTTGTATGAGTTTCTTGAGGACATATTAAATAGGTTCACCCAAATGAGTGAAACGACATCTTGAGGGATACTCTTGTTGTTGTTGTTGTTCTCTAGGAGTAGATGGGGTTGCTTTGATAGATTGAGTGGTAGTTAGAGGGTTTGGATGTGCTTAGAATCCACAACACCTTCATTTACAGTGTTCTTTTTTTTGTTCCAAAATTTAGGTTTGTCATTTGATTGTTGTTGAGGAGGGTTGTCTTTGGTCTCCTTAAATATTTTGACTACACCTTTTGCAATAAGGGCTTTTTTGATATTAGTTCCTTTGTGAATGATCTCCTCAAATAAGGTAGCACTTTGTACTTGTAAATGAAATCCAAGATCGGGATTAAGATTTTGTACAAAGATGCTAACAAGTTGCTTTTTAGGTATTTGAAAGGGGAATTTACTAGCCATACTTCACCATCTTTGTACGAAGGAGGTAAAGGTTTCACCATTTCATTGTTTGTTGTTACACAAGTTTGTCATGGAAATCTCATGTTCATTATTGTAAGAGAAATGGGTAGCAAATTTTTCCACTAGTTCGTTAAAGGTTTTCATACTCGTGGGTAGGTGTGAGAACCATTCTATTGCTTGTCCCCCAAGACTACGAGGAAAGAGGCACATAAGATATGTGTTGTTATGAGCAACCTCGAGGCAAGCAATGTAGAACTCTCTAAGATGGTCTTTAGGATCGCCCTTTCCTTTGTACTTGTCAAATTTAGGTGGAAAAGGGGTCATTATTAAAGATCAATCAAATGGATATGGACAAACCTCCTCCAACGAGAAGGTTTTCTTGATGTGACCAAATGAAAGATCATCTAGTTGTTTTTTGCATTTTGTAAAACTTAAGCTCAAAAGCCAATGGGGGTGTTGATAAAGCCAAATTTTGTTGAGTTTGGGGTGGTTGTTGCATCCTCATAAGATGTATTGGAATTCTTTTGGGGATTGTTTTGGGTAGGATCAATGAAGAAAGTTGGAGGTTGTTGATTTTGTGGAGGTGCTAGATATGAATGTTGAGGGGGATTTTGATATTATCGTTGAGGGATGATGTATGTGTTTTGATTTTGAGGTGGTTGATGTTGATTGACATAAGTGATATTGGGATTCAAAGAATATTGGGGTGGATTGGTGTGAGTAGTATTGATATTTGAATAATGTTGGGGTAGAGTGACATGAGTAGTATTGATATTTGAAGAGTGTTGTGGTGGTGTGATATGGATATTGTTGAGAGTTTGGTTGGGTGATGGATGGAGTGTTTGAACTTGTGACACTTGTGGCAGAGTGACATAAGCATCCATAGGTGTATAATTAGGAGGCAAAGATGTTTGTGGTGGGGTAGAAAATTCAATATTAGATATGGTCGTGTGAATTTGTGATGTGCATGGAGGATTTTGGGGATTAGTAGGTATGGATGTGTCTAAGAAGGGGTTTGTTTGTTGATCTTGTTTTGCTAATTTGGCTTGTCTTTCTAGTTCGTCTTGATTAGCTTCTTGATGTAGGGTCTTTTGTTTGGCATTGTAAATTTCCATGTGAGTGAGTAGAGGTCCAAGTGATGTCTCTCCCATGGGATTTTGATTTTGAAAAAGAGGATTGACACATTCTGATGTGAAAGGTTTAGATACTTCCTCTTGTGAAGATGATTCAGGAATTGGTGTAGATATGGTAGACATGATTTGGACTGGGTTTACTTGTGGTCTACCCATAGCATTAATGGTGTCTTGAAAAGGATCCTTCTCCTTAAGAGTAGATGTATCAAAGTCAAAAGTTAATTTGGCTCCCTTTTGAGCAAGAAAGTGGAAGTAGTGATCTTGATTTGAGCTAATGAGTTTCTCGATAGCTGCCATGGTTTTGGGATCTTGCATGATTTCATCGAGATCTTGAGACCCTTCTTCTTGAGAGGATTAACACTCCTAAAAATTTTCACTCTTCTTGAGAGGGGTTTTGATTAATGGTATACTCTATTGGAAGGAGATCATGAGGATGTAATCTTGTGGTGTATTGTCTAGCTACCATCTCTGTGATATTATCTTCATGAGGATAGATTGGGACAGCTTTGTGAGGACTAGTTTGAGTGTTCAATGATGGATTGTTTGGGATGTTTTGACAGGATTGTTTAGGGGTGTTTTGCTTAGCCTCCATGGCTTGATGATATTGTTGTCTAGTGGTGACCATAAGATGATTCAAATGCACTAAAACAAAGATTGAGAGATTGATTTTGGACTAATTTAATTAAGTTGAGAGCACTATGTTGGTGGATTTGATGTGGGTTGCTTGTGGAAGATTATAGGACTAGATCAATAGCTGATTTGGATGATTGATTACCTATCATAGAAGTAGATTAATGACCTCAAATGAAGGCGGATAGGGTTAATGACGTTAGATCAACTTAAGAGAAGTTCGTTCTCTAAGCTAATGCAAAACCAATAATGAATACCAATTCCTCTTCAAAGACCTAAGAGATGTAATCACTCTCAAACAAAAGATGAACTAGGACATTGATGTGATCTAGAATCTATGGTGGAGACCAAATTACATAGCTAGAAAAAGTGTAAGGATTTAGGCTTGTTTGGCGAAGATGGAGTTGATAGATAGTAATCTCAAGAGGATAAATAGTTCAAAAAGTTTAAGCTTAGGGTATGATAATGGATGAAATGGTCTTATGGTTGATGGAATAGGTCTGAGAGTACTGTAGGATGCTAGCTCAGAGGTTTATATGATCAAAATTTTGAGTTTGTTGTGTTCTGGGCTAAATGGATGATAGACAGTTTAACAGAGACCAAAGGCATTAGACTGTGGTTCAAAGGTGCATTACTGTTTGCCAGAGGCACTGGACTATGTTTCAAAAGTGCTTCACTGTAGTGTAAAGGTGCTAGACTATGTTGCAAAAGTGCTAGACTGTAGTGTAAAGGCATTGAACTATGTTGCAAAAGCGTTATTTTGGTGTCAGTGATGTTGTAAGGCAAATTTTGATAGATTTTTTAATGGATTTTGATAGCATTTTCTTTGACAAGAGAACAAACACAGTAAACAAAGTGGCCAAGGACTAACGTAACAAATAATAATGTTTGAAGCTCACAAAAAAACCCAAGTTTTCATGGGTATACCACAATTGACAAAATAAATCAAGCACTTTTTATTCATAAGGACAAGCTTCACTGCAATACATCGGCCCACAACTTGGAATCTTCATTGACTCAAGCGTCATCACACCTAATGTGGGTGCATACACTTTTTCATCTTTGCGAGAGAGGACAGATAAGGACCTCTAGGACTAGAAGGATGCCCCAATCACCCTTTCCCCGAAAAGCTACAAGTAGCTTATGTTAAGCCTGGGATTTCTATCTCATCTCAAGGGAGCCTTATGGTAAGTAATCTTGGGGGAAAAACCTTCTATGCTCTTGCACTGAAAATTACCACAATGTTCGAAGATAGATCGGGTAGTCACTAGCTATGTGGTAAATTTAGTTCCTTTGGGAGATCAATGCCTTGTGAGCATTCGGCAAGCTACTCAAAGATTTTACCAACTTTACTAGGAATGTAATATACCCTATACAAATGCAAAATTTCTTTCACAAGAGTGTTACGTACAATTCATTTCGAGTTGGCACCGTATGGAAAAGGCTAACACTGGTTAGGACTTAGCTTTTGCCTCAACCAATTTATATAGCGGTCCAACAGAAAGATCCGCTTAGGGTCATCCCTTTTGGATGAAATGCAATCCAAAAATAAGCCCTTCTAAAGGATAAACTGAAACTAAAAGATAGATGAGTCTGGTTTTTTTATCACCCAAGTTTTCACAAGGGGAGAGCATATACCTATCACCTTACAAGCATGTCACACACATGTTCATTTATCCAATTAGAAAAAAATAAGTGTATCTAACTAATCACAAAAGATTGCAAATGATAGATGTAGATTTCCTTTAAGAAATTTAGGTGTTTCTAAGACTTAGTGAAAAAGATTACAAATCTTCAATGCTCGTCCTACAAAGATATGTTAGGAAACCTATTTGCTCTGTGATGAGTGATAAGAAGCTGCAAAAAGTTGATTAGTTCCACAAAAACTAAATAGTTAGTGAAAAATAAATCAATGGACGAAAAGTTCTTCACTGTGCTTCAAAGGTGCTTCAAAAATTACCAAAAGTGCTTGACTGTGATGCAGATGTGTGTTGTTTCTAACCAAAAGCACTTGACTGTCATGCAAAAGCGTGTTGTTCTGACCAAAAGCGCTTGACTGTTGTGCAAAAAGCACTTCGTAATAACATACCTAGACAAAAAATAAGATTTCATCAAAAAAAGCTAGATCAAAGGATGATTGAATAATTGATGCAGGAGCATCCGGAAGCATTCAGAACAATGAGATAATTGACAGTGAAGTTGCAAAGTGTAGAGAGAGCGACCTTGGAGAATTCTGCATTTATAACATTTTCATATTAGAGGCTATGGAGTTGGACTTAGCATCTAGACATAGTCATCTACAACATATCCAAAATTTAGATCATTTGGCTTTGATTCCAGAGAGATATCACTATCGGAAGATTGATTGTTTTTGCAAAGCAGAGCCGACAGTGTTCAGTAAAGTCTAATCGGCTTGCGGAGAAAATTCGTGACTTGTGGAGTAAAAAAGAGCATTGTTTGATGAAGTATAGGACCTAGCTGACCTTCATGGAGATCCGCATGAAGTTCTATGTACCTGTAGAGCAATACCTTATGTTTAGGCCCGACCTATTTTGTGTACACGTTACCCTAACTAGTTGTTGCAATTAGGCTGACTTGTTAATGTTTAGAAAGCTTGCGAAGGATATAAATAAGAGATAAAGGATTGTTTCTTGGTAGTGATCAATAGCATGAAGGATGGAAACAAGATCTTAAGTTGTTTTGATCCGATTGAGTAGCAGAACAGAGTAGAAGGTAGAGCGGGAAGCAAAATGAGTGTTAGAGTAGAGAATTGAGATGTAGAAGAAAGAAATCGTGAAAGAATATTGTTGTATGAATCTTTTGTAATCCCTAGGCTGCGGCCTAGCATTTGTAATGCCCTTGAGGCATGTGTAATTTGATTTGAAGTTATAATATATGAGGAATGAGCTTTGAAGGTTGGGTTTTTCCCTGTTAGGGTTTTCCCAGGATATATCTTGTGTTATGTGTTCATGAATATCTTCTATCTTTTTGTTGATTAACTGTTAGCTTCTGTTGCATCTTTGATTGTTCATGTTGTTAATGGTTTAAGGTTGCAAGGTTGGATAGTCCCTCACCAAACCCTTCTACCTTGACTACATCAATAATTGTGTAATGACCCAGGATGTTGATGAGTAATGAGATATGTAGTCTGCAGACAATAACGAACCACAAAAATCATGAAATGATGGATTAGCACACAAAATGCAAATACTCCTAAATAAATCAGCTTAGGAAGTATATAAGATGATTGAGAGACAAATAAATCAGCTTGTCTAATAATATATGATCAGTATGATGAGCAAAGAACCCTGTAAATCATAAAATCAAGTCAGAAAACCCTAACAACCAGAGGCGCTTCATTGTCATGCAAAAGTGTTTCACTGTTGACCAAATTTGCCTTATTGCATGCTAAAGGTGCTCCACTATCACCCGAAGGCACTTTATTGCAGACCAGACGCACTTCAATTCTGCCTAGATGCATTTTTCTGTGTTTGTTTGCACTTTTACATACTGTACTTTAAAAATCAAATTTTCTAAAGAAAAACAAGGTTAGTGGATCCCACTGGGTGTGCCAAAATGTGTATAGGTAAAATCAAGCTTAGGATAAATCAAAATAATGATAATAAACTCAATCCTATAACATCAAAAGATCGATCTAAGAGATAACCAAATCAATGAATAATCAAATTATGAACAAAGAAGCTATCACCTAGATTGTATTGATCTCTTGGATTTATGTGGAATTCTCAATACGTCATGTACCCATGCTTGCAACAAGAAGATGTAGATAAGTGCTCAAAGATACGATATGTGCTCAATGATACAATGAATGTTCAAGCGTTGTAGGAATGCCAAAGCTTAAATGATCGAAGAGGATTTATTAACAAGTGAAGGGGGTATATATAGGTTTCAGGGTTTAATCGATCAACGGTAGAGATAAATCAATGAAATAGATGGTTGAGATAAATCAAGATCTTGTGATGAATGTGCACACGACATGTGTCATGAAAAAAAGCTATTTTTATTGAATTAATTGCTTTTTGGCTAAACATTGTTGATAACTGAGAGGGGGGGTGAATCAGTTATCCTAATTATTTCTTCTTTCTGAACTTTCTTAATAACAATGCAGCATTAATTCAAATAAGCAAACATAACCATGAAATGGAAATACACATGACATAATATTTTGACATGGAAACCCTGTTAAGGGAGAAAACCACGAGGTGATTAACCTAAGATTGTATTCTCTGTTAGAAGAATGGAAATACAAAATGGCACTTGCCAATTAGGGCTCACTACCTGAGCACACTGCTCACAAGAGGTACACTGCCTACAAGAGACTCACTGTCTACAAAAGAGTGTTATACAATACTTGAACTAATTGGGAGCATCTACATATGCTGGAGTTTAGTTCCGGTTAGGCTCAGTATACTGATCTGCTGCACTTCATCTTTCCTCTTCTCTTATGCTGCTTTCCTTTCACATACTGGACCTTCCTTACTACTTCTGCTCTACTCTTCTACTTTTATTCGCATATCACCAATAACCACAACACCTCTCACAACTAAATCCATCTTGTATATATATCAGCACAAGTGATTTTATCACCTTTCAAGTCGGCATCCGGAATAGTCAATCTTTTCACAAACTCTGATCTGTCGGCTGAATCCTTGCACATCAAGTAATGCGGATCAAGCATATACTTGTAGAAGTCATCAATCATGTCGGCCAAACAAAACTTATACCTTAAGAACCTTTTTCATCATCAACAACACATTCAAAATAATGTTTGATGTTCTGTTAGTCAGTTCTTCCTCTGTTCATACTGTCACTTGGGAACCCGATACTCAAGTGATCATATCTTTTTCTTCATTTATCATCGAAGGCTAAATCCTTGGAATCTATCACTCAAGGTAGTCCTCTTGACTTCTCCAAATCTGCACTTCACCAAGATACTTCCTCTAAGAGATTTAGACCTGTCTGTCAGACCTCGCCACATACTCTGTTCTTGTTTACTGGACCACAACATTCTTCACTCTGACTTCCGGTAGAGACATACCATGTCCTGCAGATGTGTGGGATGAACTTTGTTTCCATCAATGACAACAATCATGAATCCATATAGTGTCTATTGCCAACAATCTCCCCCTTTGACATTGATGGCAACACTTAGTGAAAAATGACTAAGTGTTTACACTATGCTCCCCCTTGGCTGATGCTCTGCTTTTATATACATTTTTTGGAGCTCCCCCTTAGTTGGATTCCTCATTTTTCACTGCTCCTCACTCCCCCTTTGACATCAATGGCAAAGGGTAGGGTCCGCACACCAAAATTTCCAAAAATAGTCTATACATATCCGCATAAGTATAAATACAAGTTGTACTTACATATACTTAAGTATGTCTGCAAAAGTATTCTTCAACTGTACAACTTCTGTCACCCAACTCTGTTTCATTCTGTCCAAAATTGAGATTTGACCACTCAATAGGAATGCAAAAGCTTCTGCCTTCTTAAGATCTGTCGGATCATTGGTCCGAGCTGTAGTCTGAGCATCACTTATGGCCTCATGCATGGCCTCTAACTTAGGGATAATGATCCTTCTAAGTTCACCCATCCGGCTAATTGTGTTCTTCCTTTCCTTCTCAAAATTCTTTATTGCATTTGTGATTGCAATAGTCTGACACTCTTGATTTACTATGGAGGATGAGAGAGGATCAAAACTTTGAGATAGACTTAGTAGTTTATCCTCTTGATCTTTTACTTTCTTCTCAATATCTTTGGTCACTGTGGGCCAAGATAAGCAAAATTTGTACATGTTTCCGCCATCTTTAAGAGCATTTTCCAAGCTCTTTATCCCAATATCCATAACTCTCCTATCATTTGTTATCAGACCCTGTACTTCAGAGAATCTCTTATCCAAAAACTCCTTTGGAACCTTTTCTTCAGCTGACTTCTCTAGAGAATCAAAATGTGTACTAACCTTGCTAACTAGAGTTTTGAGATTACTGGAAGAGGAGGCTATGGGATCCTTCTGAAATGATGGCATAATCTTTTCCAAAACTCTGGATGCTACCTCTATAAGCTCACAATCTTCCATGTGAGATTTTAGTAGTTTCTCTTTGGCCTTCGCATTTGCAAATGAAGCTATCTTCATTGTTTGCAACGGAGATAAAGAGTCAAAGTCTAGTGGACCTTTTAATAGATCCGGTTCATCAATTTCCATAGTGGCTTTTGTCAAAAAGTCCTTGACTGATTCTGCAGTGTCTCTTGCCGGAGATAGATGTTTCTTTTCTTCTGCAGTCACAGAACTGTCCTTGGGAGCTTTCTCCCCTTCCACAACCTTCACACTAATATCTTCTTTTCCCTTCACCTCTACTTCTTTCTCCTTTACTCTTTCTTCTCCTTTGGATCCAGAGACTGTAGGGGAAACCAGAGGAGAAATGTTAGTCTATTCAAGGCCCACCTCTTCTGTCATTTTCTCAGTAGATTCCTCTGCAACATTTGTGGCCGAGGGGTCAGCACCCAAGTCCTCTATGATAGGAAGATTGAATCTTTTGAAGGTTTTCCGAAGAATCTCTTCTGTGTCCTTGGCTACCTTGTCAGTCTCACCAAGCATGAGCTGATTCATCCTTGCTTTGCTCCTGAACTCATCCGTGCAATCTTTAAATACCATATTCATTGTCTTGGGATCGATTGAAGGATATAGATGAATAGCTATCTATTCCCGGATCTCAAGGTCTTTTGCCATGGCATTAGTCTTTCTCATTTCTAACTCCTTTTCTAGGCTCTTGGGAATAAGAGATATAATTTCAATAAAAGCCTTATTATATAAGTTCAGATACTTAACTGTAGCTTCCTACAAGATCTTTTGGTCAGCCTCATTATAATCATCATAGAATTTAGTTAAGGGTTGCAGGTTCCCATCCACAGTGACTACTTTCACTACAACATCTAAGGAGAGAGTGGGTTTTTCAACAAATTCCTCTTCCTTCTCTTCTTCTCCTTGACCGGTAGAGTGTTCACCGGATGATTTCTTCTTCTTCTTCAGTTTCCTTATCTCCTCATCTGATTCGGTTTCCTCATCATCCTTTAGGCTAACATAGGACCTTGTTGCCTTTTTCTTTGTTCTCTTTTCTCCTTTCTAGATGCCTAGACTTCCGATTTTGAGCTTTTAGCAGTAACAGGTGCTGATCTCTTTGAAGATCTGGTCCGGGTGGAAGATTCTACCAGAGCACTTTCCTTACTTCTCTTTTCTACCTCTTTCACCTCTTTCTCTGCCCTTTGCCTCTTTTTCCTATTGGCATCAAGTGCCTCCTTTGAGATGCCTAAGCCTTTGGCAATTTCTTCAACTTCTTTTCTTACTTTCCTCTTCATTTCTAGTTGTCTGAGTTCCACATGAACTTTTATATTTAGCTCTTCAAAGGTTCCAAACCTTTCTGCCTTTGGATCCTTTGGCTGGCTTAACATGTGTTGAACATGTAGCTCCACAATTTGTTCATCAACTTCATACCCCATGGGCATGATCCAGACTGTCCTTGGCTCTACTACCTCCATTAGGCATTGATCAGTGTCTACCATGAAGCACACTGTATCCTTGTATTTCTCAACTATTGATTTGGGGATTCTTTCTCTGATTTGCATTGTATTTTGAAATTGTTTGAAGTAACCCCACAATGTTGTATTCCTTGCCTTAGCATCCCCAAGTTCATGTAAGTAATCTCTGATCTGAATTGCTACCGGTTTGTCATTTTCCCATACTCATCCATTTGATCCCGGCAGCTCATTCATGAAGTAGAAGAATAGACATAATATTAGTCCACCATATTTAAAAGAGTTCTTCTTGTCCTTCTTAATCTTTTGTAAGTTTTCCATTAGTTGGTTTAGAAGGAGTTCACAGAGGTCATAATCTGTATTTTTCCTCAGCATTTCATAAACAGTATACATAATTGTTCTAGGTACTGAATTCTCCCTACTGGAGTGATATAACTTATAACCAATTATCATAGATGCAAACTTGATATCCGGATCAGAGATATCTTCTATGGTCATTGCTCTCTTATCAAATTTTGATCCAGTGGCCTCACTCACAGTCTAGTTTTTGACAGATTTGAGAACTGGTATTCCTCCGGATGAATGTAAACCAGTTACTACCCTAATTGCCTCCTTGGTAATTTTGCAAGGTCTGTTCAGCCATAGAAAGTTGTCATGTACCTACTCAACACATACCAGACCCATTCATCTTCTTCAAAGTAGGGGAAATGAATGAACTAATCAAAATATTTCTCCTGGATGCCCTTATATTCTAGTTTAAGCTCAAAAGCATCATCTATCAATTGTTTGTGATAGATGTCTCTTAGTTTTAATTCCCCAAACTCTTCAATATTTGCATGTATGTAAACCCTAATATCTTCGGTGTGCAAAACACCATGCGGAACACTAGAGAAGGCTCCTAGGGGATCTACCTCCAAGGATTTGTATGGATGCTTCTTAAAAATGGGGCGAGGTCTATCAGAAATCTTTACTATATTCGGA
The DNA here is from genome assembly GCA_027924645.1 of Cunninghamia lanceolata. Classification (NCBI taxonomy): domain Eukaryota; kingdom Viridiplantae; phylum Streptophyta; class Pinopsida; order Cupressales; family Cupressaceae; genus Cunninghamia; species Cunninghamia lanceolata. The sequence continues at coordinate 2,760,481 of BSBN01000589.1, read as the reverse complement.
GTAGCCATCATCAAGGAATTTTACTATAAGATATCAAGAACGAAGAATACCTTTTACGCTGATTAGGGCACACACAATGAAATCCGGATTGAGCTATATGAAGAATCATCTTGATCTTTGGGGGAAGTAGTTGTAGAGCTCCTTTTCTTTCTTCTTCGCATGTGAGTGTACAAATGATGAGCGAATGAACTCCTTTATTTTTGAGAAGCCCTAGTTTTCATTTGGCAATAAATGCGCAACCTAATTCATTCCGGTTTGCCTTGTTTGTCTTATTCAGAGACAAAACCCTTCCAGATCACTGAGATAGATTTTGAAATTATTCTAGGAGAGTAGTGCTAATCTGTCTTCCTTTCATTAGTCATTTGATCTATTTGCAGATCAAGACACCATAGTTTGAATCATACCAGACAAAACTTGTCAGGAATCTATTTTTACCAAAAGACTATTTTACTGGATTAATTTTGGTAGGATTAGGCTCTTCAAAACTTCTTGCTAATCTCTCAAATCTTTACCATATCCCTTTTAGATGTTTCTTGTATGAACCCTTTTACTCCATAGCTCTCCTTGTGCCAATTCTGGCACCAATTGACTAGCTGGGGGAACAAGGTTTTCTTTGTGTCTCCCCCTAAGCCAGAGCTCACCTTTTAATTTCCAGAAGGAATATCAGCCCCAGAGTTTGGTGCAGATCCATCCTCTACATTCTCTGTACTTTTCTTCACCCAAATCTTGTTCATCTCACTTTTAACTTCATCCGCATTCACCTTTTGTTTACCCTTATCTTGATTCTGATTATGATATACCGGACCTCTTTTGTCCTGATTCTTGCTTCTACAGAATTTTGCACTATGCCTGGATCTATTGCAGATTTGACAAACAACATTTCTTTGCATATTTGACTGATATCCTCTTGATCTGCATTGATTAGCCATATGACCTATTCTATTGCATGCAAAGCATCTACCATTGAATGATTTGTTCATTTGCATATTTCTTCATTCATGAGATTTGTGACCATACCTTTTGTAGTTAAAGCACTGTCCAGAGAAGGATGAATTAGTCTGACTCATTCTCTTTCTGCACTGATTAGCTTTATGACCAAAGTTATTGCAGTTGTGGCAGTATCCATTGAAGGATGGATATCTTTGAGCATTAGGTTGTCTTACCGGAGGTCTTCTAGGCCTGTTCCTTGGATTTTCTGATCCAAAATTCTTCTGACCGGATCCAGAGCTTTCTCCTTTCTCATATCCCAAACCACACTTGTCATCAACCTTCTTTTGACTTCCAAGAAGAACTTCAAGTTGAGCAGAACTTATCTTGAATTTCTCTTTATATTCATTTGCTGTTTGAAGATCCCTTTTGAGAAAGACAATTTGATCCTCAAGTTTTTCTTCATTATTTTTAGCATCTTCAAGATCAGATTCAAGATGTCTGATAATTCTATCCATCTGGTGGCAATCTTCTGATTTCTCCTTGAGAGATTGTCTTAGATTATCTTCAGTTTTTCTTTTCTCTTCAACTTCTTGGGTAAACTTCATAACTTCTTATTCCATTTCATGTCTTACCATAATGATTTCTTTTGATAATTTTTCACATAACTTGGTTTTCTCATTCAGCTCTTCATTTGCATCATTTGCTTCACCTTGTCTTGCCAATTGCTAAAGCAACTCCTTTCTTTTTTGCATAGAGAGACTTAATTTGTCTTTTAGTTCTCTCATGAAATCATCAGCCTACTTGAGTCTTTCCTTTAATTCATTGACTTCAGAGTTTGACTATTCAAGATCATCAAGGGCAGTCTTGAGTTGCTCCCTTAAACCATATGCATCCATTTGGATTCCCAGATCTTCCTCAAGCTGTTAGACTTTGTTAGGAGGAACTTGGCTCTGATACCAATTGTTGATAACTGAGAGGGGGGTGAATTAGTTATCCTAATTATTTCTTCTTTCTAAACTTTCTTAATAACAATGCAGCATTAATTCAAATAAGCAAACATAACCATGAAATGGAAATACACATGACACAATATTTTGACGTGGAAACCCTGTTAAGGGAGAAAACCACAGGGTGATTAACCTAAGATTGTATTCTCTGTTAGAAGAATGGAAATACAAAATGGCACTTGCCAATTAGGGCTCACTGCCCGAGCACACTGCTCACAAGAGGTACACTGCCTACAAGAGACTCACTGTCTACAAAAGAGTGTTATACAATACTTGAATTGATTGGGAGCATCTACATATGCTGGAGTTCAGTTCCGGTTAGGCTCAATATACTGATCTGCTGCACTTCATCTTTCCTCTTCTCTTATGCTGCTTTCCTTTCACATATCGGACCTTCCTTACTGCTTCTGCTCTACTCTTCTTCTTTTATTCGCATATCACCAATAACCACAACACCTCTCACAACTAAATCCATCTTGTATATATATCCGCACAAGTGATTTCATCACCTTTCAAGTTGGCATCCGGAATAGTCGATCTTTTCACAAACTTTGATATGTTGGCTGAATCCTTGCACATCAAGTAATGCGGATCAAGCATATACTTGTAGAAGTCATCAATCATGTCAGCCAAACAAAACTTATGCCTTAAGAACCTTTTCCATCATCAGCAACACATCCAGAATAATGTCTGATGTTTTGTCAATCAGTTCTTCCTCTGTTCATACTGTCACTTGGGAACCTGATACTCAAGTGATCATATCTTTTTCTTCATTTATCACCGGAGGCTAAATCCTTGGAATCTATCACTCAAGGTAGTCCTCTTGACTTCCCCAAATCTGCACTTCACCAAGATACTTCCTCTGAGAGATCCGAACCTGTCTGTCGGACCTTGCCACATGCTCTATTCTTGTTTACTGGACCACAACATTCTTCACTATGACTTCCGGTAGAGACATACCATGTCCTGCAGATGTGTGGGATGAACTTTGTTGCCATCAATGACAACAATCATGAATCCATATAGTGTCTCTTGCCAACAAAACATATGATTTGATTTCATAAATTAGAATATTTTTTTTCCTAATTTATGAGTTGGTGAGATTAAAAATAAGATTAAAGCCAATTAACTCAACTTTAGATTTGCTTTTTTGAAGTTCTAAAAATAAGACTAATTGTGCACATAGAGGAAAAGATTATTTTTAGAAGATTTGAAGGATAACTGAGAAATTAAATAAATAAATTTAATTAATTAATTGTGCATGATTGAAGAATAAGGTAAGATATGAAGATTTAATTTATTTTGCATGATAGAGGAATAGATAAGATATAAATAAAATATTGATTTTATTTATTTTTAGAAGATTGAGTCAACTTAAATAAATTTGAATAATTTATTTAAATTTAAATGAATACTTGATTAATTAAATAATGAAAATTATTTAATTGTGGATAAGAGGAATTTAAGTGATGAATTAATTAAATAATTAGATTTATTTAATTAATGTGAATTTGAAGATTGGAAAAGTATAATGATTTAATTAAATAATTAAGATTATTTAATTTAGAAGAATAAAGTGGATTTTTAATGAAATTAATTAAATAAAGACGATTTATTTAATTAATGTTGGAAATTAGGGAAAATAGAGGAAATTGATGAATTTAATTAAATATTTAGATTATATAGTCAACGTTGAATGCAGGTGATTTAGGAAGAAATGATGTATGCAAGTGATGCGATGTGAAGGGTCATTTTTAGGTGTCTACACATAGCATTGTTACGTTCACCAATTTTCAAGCCATAGTGCTCTTAGCTCACATTGAGCTCATTCAAAGCTTTCTAAAGCTCATTCAATTTCTTCTCCATCCCACTTGCCGCCAAGAGGGCAACCCCACTACTACATGAGGACAAGGAGGATGCCATACATAGGGATTGTTGAGGGTAGTGAAGGCTCATATGTCTCCATATTATAGGTTTTTCATTTTTTTAGTAGTAATTAAATAATCAATCTTGCTCTTGGAATAGTAATCTTGTCATTACGATTTCCTTGATAGGTTAATTTAGATTGTTTTAAGTAGTTAAAATGCAATTTTAGATTAGTTTCATTTCATGTACTTTCCAATTCGTAGTTTAATCCAAATTTGACCTTGAAAATACAAAAACATAGATTAATTGCATTAGGTATCTTCATTCTAGTTTGCATACATATTTCAATTCCTAGATTAATTCAGTTCATTTCATTTCAAAAGTTGGAGAAAAGAACAAAAAGTTGTTTGCATACATCATAGCTTGCATACATTCAAAAACCCACAAAATACCAAAAACATTATAAAACTTCAAAAAGTAAAACAAGTTCACACAAACCCTCAATTTCATCACGAGGTCAACATAAAGTCAACACAAGTCAAAACTCCTTGATTTCATCACAAGGTCAACAAACTCAAGAAAATATTTAGAAAAACCTTAGTTCACATCATTAAGTCAAAGAGTCAACTCAAATTCACTCTCTATATTCAAGCACTTGAATGTGCATCAGAATCAGAGGTGAGTGGGTGAGGATAGTCCTCGAGGAGATTGACAAGTTAAACCCTAGACCACAACTCATGTAAGAACAACACTTCATCAGGGTTATAGAATAAGAACAACAAATTCAACAACACATACAAGCATTCAAGGCCAGATTACAACATATAAGAAGCATAAACGAAGAAAATCAAGATCCATCTAAGCGTTGAATCTCAAAAACCCCAATAGGAGACAAACCATAAGTGACCCTTCAGGTTATATAGTCATCTCAACAACAACCACCATAGAAAGAATAAGACAAATCCAAAATAACAACAGGCCCTTGATCAGGCTAGCTATTGTTCACGAGGTCCTGCTCTCAAGTGAATGAGACAACCCTCAAGTCTCACCCCCACTCGATTGTCTTCTTCCATGAGAGCAAGAGTGACTTGGAGGTCACTAGAAGCAAGGATAGGGTCCATGCGTTGTGTCAAATCTAACTCATCCACAATTGTACGTGTGTCACGTTTTGAGGAGTACGGTAATGAAATCCCAATGGAAAGCTTCATAGTCAAGAAAATGAATCAAAATATCAAGTGTACTAATAACATCATCAAAAAATACCTAAATCTTCATCCAAGGTGACGGCTTAACACTTAGCACTATCCAAGATGTGTTATGAAACATTTTATGATTTGAACACCTAGTTCTTACACAAGCTAACACAATCAACAAACTTATCAATATTACCATTAAGAAAACCAAAATTATTGTTTATATCAAAAAGAAAAGTTTTACAACCACATGCATCATTCATATAACCCAAATTATAACTACAAGCATCAACTTGAAATGTGAATGGCTAAAGAATCCCAACTGAAGAACTTGGTTCTTCACATTGCCTCTCCATCATAACATATACATTGCATTTGAATGCATAAATATTCACATTGTTGTTAAATTCATTGTTGGATTCACAACTTAACTTATTATAAAAAAAGCTTCCAACTCAATCCAAATTTTAGACTCATATTTTTCTCTCAAAATTGCTACCTCAACAATACATCTTGTATGAGGCATTTCGTACACCCCACACCAAGGCAATAAATCAAAATGTATTACAATATACTTCTATCATGGTGAACTGCATTCTTTTTAACAAACTATGCATCCAACAAAAATGGTTCGGCAACACAAGTATCTTCAAAGAAAGCATCTTTCCTCCCTAATATTCTGAGATTTTCTTCAATGTGAATGGCCCAACTATATGCTTGCTAGAGATTTACGAGATTTTTATCTCTTACAAGAAAACCTATCTAAATCAAAAGCTCTTTATTAAAGAACCATACCCATGAATTCACTCAACCTTACATGCTCTAGAATATCCCCCAAAGCCTTTGCAAATATAATGTTAAGTTTGTAAATAAATTCATCATGATTTTTATGAATATTTGTAAAGTCTCTTATTAACAAACTAAGATCAATTTTGTCACCAAAAGGATCAGTGAAAACTGCCATAAACTCATCCTAGGTAGAAATGGAAAGGTTTGGTAAGCTTACAAACAAATCCCACACGTCACATTCAACAATTGAACAAACAACTTAATCATTGCATATTCATTTTCAACTTCATAATCATCCATCAACCTAATGAAGGCTTGGAGATGCTTTCCACCTGACTCTAATATATTCCTATGAAACTTAGGTAATTGATTTCTATATTTACTGGTATAGAATTTGGAAAATTAGGAATACCCACAAAGTTCAATGGCCTATACCTTCCAACACTCAGAGGCATTTTTCTAGATAAATTGATAACCAAAACTAACTCAAGTAATATGATCATGGGTACACACAGGGACATTTTGAAAATTGTAAAAATGACATTTCAAATGTATTTTTTTTCTTGATAAAAGTGGCATAGATGTCACTATAATATATTAATATCAAAGAGATTTACATGGCAATTCCAAAATTCTAGGGAGAGATATACATAAGTATCTCAATAGAGATCATAAAAAGACATATTCAAGTTCATATCATATACATATACCAAAAAACTAGTTGCTTCCAAAATAGTAACCTACAGATACTAGTGTCAAAGAAGCTATTAAGAAAATATCAAACTTCACAACTTCCGGATGAACTTGCAATCACAAATGGACCAGGATCAACCAAACATGGAGGATGAAGAGTTTCAACATATTGTGCATGCTTCGGGAGGAAATGAGCAGAATTGAACCAGTTAAGACTCTTAATGTATAAAGGCTCACCCAATTCCATCTTTAGTTTCAACAATGAAGACCAATTTGAGTTTAGATCATCTTCAATGAGGCCATTCCTTATAATATGTAGAGCTTTATGAATGGTTGCGATGTTAATAAGGTGTGATTTTGAAAACAACACTCTAACTGAGCAATTTCCCTTGTTCAAACTACAATCCTCAAGTGCAGATTTCAAATCTAAAATGGAGAAAACAAAAGGCTGAAGGTAATTTTTAGGCAAAAAAGTCACTAATCCTTTATCTGCTAACATGTCCATAAGATGAGAAAGAAATATTGAAGAAACAATAGATGGTGATGCTTCACAATTCTCCTTCAACCAATGCTCCCCGACTACTGTTCTAAGTGACTCTTCAACAGGATCACAAAGAATCAAGAAAATCCTGCTAAGCTTTTCCTTATTGAATGGATAACCATCTTGTTTCTACTCCCAAAAATTCCTAGGAAGAGAAATAGACCAATCATTCTCCATTTGAAAATGTTGAGCTAAAGAAGGAATGAAACAGTCTTCATATAATGACACAAATTTTGACCCAGAATTTGTGTTGGTGTGCTTGAAAATTATTGCATCTTACTTTCCGCACCACTAGAAAATAAATATTGTACTTAATCCACTGAATTTGAAAAATAATTTTGTTGTAAAACAAGTAAAAGCATGTGATCTAGACTTTTGCACATGTCAAAACCACCAAAAAACTAGAGTATTATGCCATGTGTAATTATCTCTAATGCAAGAGTTTACTCATGCAACTTCAGAAAGAAGGTACCTGCAAACAAGCTCAAACAATGATGTTAAGAAAAAAAATCATTATGGATTCCCGCACCCTCGAGCTACCTTGAATATGTCACATGATGATGACAAATGAAAACTACTAACAGAACATCCAGTCAGCCAAATATGAGTAAGAATCCTGTAAGTCATAGTTGAACCCATAGCCAATGAATAGCAAATTTTACTTAACAATAACACTCTTTAAGAAGAGGTGGTGTTAAATAGAATTTTCATCTTCCAGTATTGAAGATAAAGCTCTATCATTCCAATCCTTCACATCTGTAATCTCCACATATCCATTATCAGTTTCAATTGTAATTTTAGATAACCTATCTGCCAGCTTATTGTCTTCTCTGAAACAATGCTTACATTCAAAGGAGTCAAAAGCTAAAATTTGCACTCAAATAGATTCCATGATATTTTTAAGCATCCAAGAATGTACTATTTTTCCCTTAGAGCATTTATAACCAAGAGTGAATCAACTTCAACAATAATATTATTAAACCCTTCTCTAGATGCTATTTCAAAACCTAAATGAAGAGCCTGAATCTCTATTACATTATTAGTACCTAGATCAAGCTTCTTACAAGCCACAATTATCACTTTCCCAAACAAATCTCTAAATACACACCCATCTCCTAAGGGACCCGAGTTACCTTTTGAGGCCCCATCAAAATTTACTTTTATGAATCCTATAGGAGTCGTCCATTTTTTATTGTCTCTAACATCCGATTTTAAAACTGACATAGATCCAGGAGGAGGGGGAGGTTTCAAAAGAGGCCAATTCTTAAGAACTTGGGAATCCCATGAGGAAAAACTTCTATCTCTTTGTGTAGAGGTACTTATAAAAGTCATTATAGTTTCACATATGGCCATTTCTAACTTCTAAACAACTAGATCCTAGGAATTTTCCACATTTCTAAAAAGCCTATAATTCCTCTCCCTCCAAATATGCAAAATAAAGAGTGAGGGAACCACCTTCCATATACAAGAAAACGTAGACTTTTGATGAAGAATTGGTCAGCTAGAAAATAATTGCAGAAGGGAATTAGGGAAGGTACTATACCAATTGAGGTGATTAATTAACCAATTCCAACACTTCAATGTGAACGGACAAATTAAGAGGACACGATCCACTGTTTCATTTTCAGTCTTGCATAATGGACAAATTAATTCAAGAACAATGCCAAATTTCTTTAATCTTTCCCCTATTAGAATCTTACCTTGAATTGCAAGCCAATAAAAGGATCTATCCTTTGGAAGGAAGGATTTATCCCAACATAAATCATACTTCCAGTTCTACCTCTGTAACAATTTCATTCTACTGTTATACCCCTCTTTCACCGAATAGGATCATGTTTTTAAACCTAGCCAACAGAGCTCATCATTCTTAAGGGAAAAGAAGATCCTTCTCCTATCAAGAATACCTTTTAATATTCCTTTTTGGCATTCTATGAATGGGAGATAATAGAAGTCTTTCCAATTGGTAGAAGGCATATTTTTGTCCACTTTATATCTAAGTAATCTTCAACTTTTTCTCCCCAAGCTTGAGAAAAGAAGATTTTGGCTTCATTAATATCCTCCCTATTATCAATAACTTCATAACCATCCCAAGAATCTCTCCAAAATAATGCCTTTTTTCTATTATGAATAGCCCAAGATAAATTTGAGGTGATAATTCCTCTACACTTAGTAATAAAATCCCACACACAAGAACCTTGTGGAGGATCCATAATTGTAAAAATGTGAGTATTCTCATTAGTATCAAGATACTTACTATGCATTATTTTGTACCACTTGGATTTAGGAGATGAATACATTTTCCAAGCTAACTTTGCTCCCAAAGCATAATTTGGAATTACCAAGTCTCTTCTCCCTACTCCCCCACAATATTTAGGTTTGCAGACCTTATTCCAAAGAAAGGATCTCATAATCTTGGTAATCCCTGAAACTACTTTTGTCGGCATAAGTAAATGAGACATCATGAATGTAGGTATAGCTGAAAGAACTAATTTAATGAGTAGAATCCTTCTTGCAAGTGAAATCCATTTACTTTTCCAAGAACCTAAGTTCAAATGTAATGAAGGCAACAACTTACCCCAAAAAAGAAATTTGTTTTTTCTTGAAAAGAGAGGGATACCAAGATAAAAGCAGTGGAGAGTTTCCTTTTTAAATCCCAGTAAATTCGTGATTCTATTTGAGATAACAGTAGGGGTCTTAAAGAAAAACACTTTTGATTTCTCCTTATTCATAGCTTTCCCTATGACTTGACATTACTTTTCCAAAACTAAATTCACCATAGTAGCTTCCTTAATGTTTGATAGACCAAATAGTAGTGTATCATCAACAAATAAGGAATGAGTAATTAGAGGAACATTGTCTAAAATTTTTATACCCATCTAAGAACCTTTACTATGCTCTGTTACTATGCTCCAACTTAAATAATTTTCCATTAGGATGAATAAGGCTGGAGAAATGGGGTCTCCCTACCTCAATCCTTGAGAAGACTGAAAAAAAAAATCCACTGGAGATCCATTTACTAGAACTAAAAATTTTGTTGTTGAAATGCACTCTAGAATCAATTTGCACCATTCATGGCTAAATCCTAGTTTAGACAAGAATTTTACTCTCTTGTATTGTATGAATAGTCTCATGAGCAATGAGAATTCCTTCAGAGATCTCTCTACTTGGCACAAAACCACCTTGCTCCAAGGAGATAAGGTTTGGCATAAAGTCAGATAGTCTACTTGCCAAAGCTTTAGTGACTATATTATAAAGTGTATTGCATAATGATATTGGCCTGAAATCTGCAAAAGAATTTGAATTAGATTTCTTGGGAATAAGAGAGATGAATGTATTATTCAATTCTTTCAAAATCTTCTTGTTTTTCCTCACTTCTTCTGTAGCTAACCACACTTCCTTACCAACAAAACTCCAACATTTTTGAAAGAATAAAGGGGGGAAGCCATCAAGACCCGGTGCTTTGTCTCCTTGCATTGAAAATACTATTGACTTTATTTCTTCTTGGGAGAAAGAAGATAATAATCTATCATTTTGTTCTTTTGTAACCATACTTGGAATATTATTCAAAATTTCATCCTCTAAAGTTTGATCAAAAGAGTTATACTCTTTAGTCAATAGATTCTTAAAGAAATAAACTGCTTCTGATTGGATTTAAGATTTTTCTAAGATTATCCGATTCTGATTATTCTTGATCTAAGAAATAAAAATATTGTGTTCTCCTCATCTTTGTGGCAACACGAAAGAACTTAGTGTTTATGTTCCCCTCATTTAGCCACAATTCTCTAGATTTTTGTTTCCAGTAGATTTCCTCTCTTGCATGAATTTCTTGAAGTTGTTCTAGAAGTGATCTTTCTTCCAAAAAATATGATTGGTCCATACCAAATTTTATTACTCTCTCATTGAGAATACACAATTGTTCTTCCAGTTTTGATTTAACTTCAAAAATATTTTTGAATGACTCCTTATTCCAAGATCTGATTTTAGCTTTAAGGAGCCTCAACTTGGTACAAAGTTGATACATTCTTAAACCTTCTACTGTAGGAGCAAAATTCCACCATTCCTCCAACAAGTTTAGAAAATTTGAATCACGAACCCACATAATTTCAAATTTGAAAGGACATTTCTCCAAGGACTTATCTTCAAATACTGAAAGAAAGAGAGGAAAATGATCTAACCCAGAGTAAGGTATAACATTAGAAATCCCTATAATATTTTGAAGCCAATTAGGAGATAAGAGAAACATGTCAAGTCTTTCAGCTATATGTGAGAAGTTCAAGCTCCTATTTGTCCAGGTAAAAAATTCATTGTTACTTTTGATATCCACAAGTTCATTTTTATCTATAAATTCCATAAAATATGATTGAGATTTTGAAATTTATGTTTGATCTCCTATTTTTCATCTAATCCATAGATACCATTAAAATCACCCCCCAAGATTACTAACTCTTTACTAATCTGAGCAAGATTTATTGAAATATGATCCCATAAAGCCTTCTCAACCAGAGAGGAAGGACCATATATATTAAAGATCCAAAACTAAGAATTTATGTCTGTTTTAGTTACTTTTGCTAACATCTAATTGGAGAAAGAGGATATCAAATCCATTTTAATATACCTCAACTTCCATAGAATAGCCATACCCCCTGCTAACCCCAATGTTTCCACAAAGAAAAACTACCATTTAGTCCATGATTCAAAAAGATTCACTGCATTGTCCTTGCTTAATCTTGTTTCTTGTAAGAGAAAGATATTAGCATTGCTAATATCTAGATGACGCTTCAAAAAGTGCTTTTTGTTAGGGGCATTTACGGCCCTAACATTCCAAGTTAAAATCTCCATTGTTTATTCAGAGAGCATCCTGCTCTCCTTGAAGAAGATCTTAGATTGCAATCTAAGGTAAAATGAATTATTACATCAATTTCTTCTTGAATTCTCGCCTATTTAGGCTTTCTACTCCTTTGTTTTTGTTTCTTTTCAAAGGATTTTCAAAAAATTTGACCACTTCTGATTGAGATATAGTGAAATTTCCTTCATTCTCCATTTCATAGTCTTCTAAAAGCACCTTATCTCCTATTTACTCAATAAGATCCCTTCCCATCTTCAACAAAAAATCCTCTACCAAAGAATTAATAGTTGCTCCAAAAGGAACCACATTTGAGAGGTCTTGAAGAGCCAAATTTAACTTGTTATTCATATTTTCATTCGCAGGTTAGAAAAATTGATCATCTTGATTCCCTCCTTGCTCATCTTCACTCCCTCTATTTTCAAGGACTAAAACCTCTTGAGCTTCTTTGAATAGCTTCCTAATTAGATTTAGATTAGCAGTCTCTTTCCAAACTGATTGTTGATTATCTTCAATCCCTAAATCTTGTACAATAACTTGTGTGTTTTCAGCTTCCGAAATATCTGTCTTTGGAGGTTCTTTTACCAGAAGATCCTCCTTTGGGATTCTCTGCAATTCTTCAAAACCTATCTGGATAGTTGTTGTGTTCAGATCTGATGCACCTTTATCCTCTCCCAAATTTGAAATCCTAACTTCATCATGACCTTTCATATCAGTAACCTCCTCTGTCAAATGATTCTCAGGAACTGGATTTTCAACAATATTCTCTTTGGGGCTCTGATTACTGTCCTTATTTCTAAGTTCTTTTGGATTTGGATTTCTAGGACAATCTTTAATCGCATGTCCATATTTTATGCATCTTGTACAAAATTGTTCAGAACTTTCTACATAAAGTTGTTGATGTCAAACTCCTTCCTCTGAAATAATATTAACAAACTGTGGTATTTTCTTACCAACATCAAAGAGAATAGACATTCTAATGAAAGATCACAAACCTTCCTTCTCAGATTCATTGTCAATTACTAACAAAACTCCTAGATTATTCCCTATTTTTCCCAAGACTGTCAGATCCCAATACTCTTTTGGTAAATTGATTAATCTAATCCAAGTTAGAATTAGATTGATGTGCTTTATTTGAGGATCAAAATTAGGTTTCCAGTGAATAATATGTAGTCCTAACCAATTTAAGAACCAAGCCCCTAAATTCATAACCAAATCTTTAAATTCTTCATTTTTGAAGACCACAATAAAAAACCCTTTTGCCAAAAAACATATTTCTTCCACTTCATCCCAATTTTCTCTAATCCAATTGATTATTACTAATCTAATAGAGCGAGATTTCTAGAATTTTGCTATAATCACCTTACTCTTTAAATCTTTCACTCTCTTCGCTATTGGCATATTCAGTAGATCAATGGTTGGGCTTGGCTCAATTATTTGTGTTTGAGGATTTGAAGACTCAAATTCTACCATTCTAGATTGAGAAGAAACCCTACAATTTCTAAAATCTAGATTTTTCCCAAACCTTCCATTCTGGACTTGACCCCTTTTACTATAGTAATCCTTCTTATAAGAATTTTTATTCCTATAGAGATTTCTTTGAAAACTTCTAGGAAAGAAATTGTGTTTATCCTTAGAAATATTCTTCTCAACAATAAAATGACTTACTTGATTATCTTTCCAAGCAGAATGGTACTCTTCCTAAAGTGGTTGTTGAATTCCTTGATTCTTTGCTTTCTCTCCTTTTTCAAACCTAAACTACTCTCTCTCCTTCCTTATGAAACCCTTTTCAGATCTAGTTTCCCTTGTATTTTCCCAATCAAGATCTTTACCTTTACTTCACCAATTCCTCTTGGATCTTAAATCTCTAAAATCTGCATCTAATCTAGGCCATTGATGATTCCTTCTAGGAACCCTAGAAGCATCTCTATTAAGAAACCTCTTATTCTCCCACCACTGATTATAATATTGATTTCTTCCTAACCAATCTTGAGTTGAGACCTTATCTTCCAAAAAATCTCTTATTGCCTGAACTGCCCACGAAGAGTCTCCATTTCTCCAATTTACCCCTCGATCCCAACCTTGAGAAACCTAATTTATTTGATCTTCCCTAATTTACCCTTTCCTTGCTCTACTCTTGAAAACCAATCTTGCCCCCGATCTTGAAAATGGTTGTCAACCTGATCTGCGCATGAAGATTTAGCATTCCTATGCTCCCCTTCTCGATCCATTTCTCTCTATTGATTTCTCTCCCGACCTCTCTCCATCCCAAGTAATGGGAGTTTGTTCAGCATTTCAAATATTGTTCACTATGAGAATTTAAATTATACTACCTAGTACAAGATGCCCATTATCTTTACATTTTTAAAAAAATATTCACCCCAGAATACGTGATATGGAAACCAAGTAAAAATATGATATTCTCTAAGATGAGAATAAAAAAAACAAACTAATAATTAGTCTTTGAAAAAACAACAATCTTAAAACCCCAAAAAAAACTTTCCTCATAGCCTCATTATTTTGAGTAATTAAAAAATGCTCAATTACAAATGTAAAGAAAGTTTCCATGTAAACAAGCATATTTCCCTTCTTATAATTATGCACGAAATGATTTAGCTTATAAGTTTCAACTTAAAGGGAATCTCCCTTATGGAATTAGTTTCACAAATCTCCAATAAAATTTCCATGCAAGGGAAAAAGGATGCGGAAACTATTAAAACGAATCCCAAACATATCTTGGATTTAGAATGTCCACCTACATGGGGTTTTCTTAATTTCCTTTTTATTATGCAGATCCACATGTAAAAGAATAAATCCCCTTTAAATTCACCCTCTTAACATTCCTATGTGCTCGAATGCATTCGTCCATAAGAAGACAAAATGGGATAAATTTATAAACTTCACAAGAAATTTTTCTCCAGAAGTATGTTTTTTAACTTAAAAGTGAATCCCCTCTAAATAAATATTGCATTTAATCGTATGCAATTATTTCAAATACATCCCAACACAGTTTAATTTTGAAACTCTTCAAATTCTAGAATGTGAATGTTCACCCAACATATATATAATTTCAAAATAGATAAATCTATCTAGATATACATATAGATTAGAATTTTATAGTAGCACAAATTTCTCAAAATAATGAATGCATAGTCACCACCTCATAGAGAAGACAAAAAATAAAACTTGGTTCACACCATCAATAGAGCCAATATAAATACCACCTAGGAAATTGTAGACGTCTGAAAATGGTCACAACCACTTTCATCCACCTACGCAATCTAAACCTATTTCACCTGCATCATTCTATCTGGTCCAAATATTAATTAAATAATTTTTAATTATTTAATTAATTTATCCTGCATCCTTTCCCTTTCACAAAAATCAAGTTCCTCTACTATAGTTCAAAAATTAAATATTTTTTACTATAGTTCATAATGCACACGCCAAAAAATTAAATAAATGACCATATTTATTTAATTCCTATTTTGTTCACTTTTGATTACTTTTTGTAATCATCATTATTTTCTTCTAAAACATGTGCACATGAATTAATTTTAATTAATTCCTCATTACAAACCCTTATGTTTCTAGAAGTCCAAACCAAGTCAAGCTCCACCTCAACAACAGCAACAACAGCGGCAACCTTATCAAAACCTACAACAACACCAACAAGAGTGGCCTCAACAAAATTACCCTCCACGGCGTCAATTCACTCCCTTGGGAGAGCCCATAGAATCAGTCCTACAGAAGCTTTTACACAAAGGGCTCATCACCTTACCTGATGCTCCCCCATATGGCGAATCGGTTTACAAAACTACACGGTACAAAGAAAATGAATACTGTGAATTCCATAGGTGCAAAGGGCACAAAACCGCATAGTGCATGAAACTCAAGCACCTAATCAAAAATCTCATCGAAGAAACCAAATCTCTCTTGAAGATGATCCACCAGCTCAACACACAAACAAAGACCTCAACATGTACAAGGAACCATTTCCCCATCATGGTCCACCTCCTCCATAGGTTAAAGGTAAAGGTGTCAATCGTGCTTCCACTTCTTTTGACTCCATTGTGGGTCGTTTTGAAGAGAGTCAAGTATCTACCCTCACAATCAAAGGCAAATCCACGGATTGCATTGTTACAACTCGTCATGGTTGTGTCACCATTCGCGGTCCTACACCCAGTCTCCTGGCTCAATCTGATTACAATCTTGTCGAACATCTAGGGAAAATGCCAGCACAGATCTCTATCTTGGACCTTCTGTGGTCATCACCCGCACATAGAGTTGTTCTAGAAAAAGTCCTCCAAGAGTCTTCAAATCCTAACAACATAGCGGTCACGGATTTCTGAGCTATAGTAAGTAACATTGCTTCACCCTACAATGTGGTCTTCTCTGAAAAGTACCTCCCATCCCATGATCTGTGTCACAATGATGCCCTTCATATTGAAGTTCTCATCCATAAGCGCAAAATCAAACGCATACTCATCGATGGTGGTGCTGGTCTCAACATCTGTTCTTTAAAATTACTAAAGCAATTGGGATACTCTGAGGATCATGTCAACACTGATCAAAGTATTACAATCAAGGGATATGATGATGTCAAACGTCGTTCAGAAGGTATTATTCATTTGCCTATACAATTGGGCCCTATCATGCTTGAAACCAGGTGTCAAGTCCTTGATATTGAGCTGCCTTACAACATTATCCTAGGCCGCCCATGGATCCATGCAATGAAAGTTGTTCCCTCCACACACCATCAGTCTCTAAAGTTCCCATACAATGGTGCAGAGATCACTATCCTAGGAGACCCCAATCCTTTTGAATTATGTCGTGTCTTGCAAGGCAATTATAAGAATTGCAACCAAGTGCCTAAAAATGAAAAAGCCCTTGAATCCCCACTATATGTTGATCCTGAAACTCTAACACAAGCCTCTACAAGTGAACCTAATCCTCTTCTTGAAATCAAAGCTCACATCCGTGATATAGGCTTTGGAACATATGATATCTCAAAATCTTGATGTGTAGGGAGGATGCCTTCATCCCCTAAATCTTACGGCCAACCGCCCATTGCCAAAGCAACTAAAAAAGTAACTATTCCTCCCCCAGCATTCCTAACCCAATTCCAATAGGGAAAATTATTGGAAGAAGAAACTATTGAGGACATTTCTTCTTGGCTCTATAAGGAGAAAGAACCAGTCACAATACTAGTCAAGAAATATGGCAATGGCTTAAGGATAGTAAAAAACATGGGCTATAAAGGCAAAGGTGGCCTTGGGAAACAAAATCAAGGAACAATGGAACCCATCAGTGTGACAAAGAAACTAGACAAAAAGGGATTAGGATTTGGTAGAAAGGTACCGCGTGCCTTGGACATCGAGTATATCCTCGACGAGGTAGCCGAAACTTTTCCCGCCGGTTTGACATCTAACAAAGATACCATCGATGACTCTTCCCTCCATATGACCAACCTATTTGTAGAATCCTCCATTTTTATGCTATCATCTGTATCCCTAACATCCACCACAAACACCCAGAATGTAACACTTGCCTACCCTAAACTTATCGATTGGGACCAACAAAGGTCCCCCATTATAGATGTATTTTAGAATGACGAAGCTATAGCTAAGTTCATGGGACTTTGGGAAGGTATCCCTCTTGGCGATCATAAAGCAGGTTTTGTAATGGAACTAGAACCAACAGCGTATTTTGGTGAGAATGCCAAATCCTCCAATCGCAAAAGTAAAAATAAAGAAAGATCTCTAGGTGAAAACCACACTGTGGCACCTCCTGATCATAAAATAGTAAAAACAAAGGACGTATCCAAAGGTGAAAACCCAACTGTGGCACTGGAGGATGGAGGATTTGACCTTCCCCTACCATCTAAGTATCAAGAGAAGTTAGCTCTCCTAGTGGAAGATTCTACAGAGATAAACCTTGGCACAGAGCAAAATCCAAAGACCACATTCTTGGCCGCATCATTATCAGAGACAGAGCACAAAAATCTTAACAATTTCTTCCTATAGAGAACCATCAACTTTGCATGGACCTATGCAGATATGCCAGGGCTAGACCCTAAGCTAGTAGTTCATTATCTCACGGTTGATCCAAAAGTGAAACCAGTCAAGAAAAAGTTGAGAAAGATGCACCCACAGATAGCTCTCTTGGTAAAAGTGGAAATACAGAAGTTGTTAGATGCAAAGTTCATCCGACCTATTGATTATTCAGATTGGGTCTCAAACATTGTACCTGTGTCTAAACCCAATGGGCACATTCACATGTGTAATGATTTTAGAGATCTTAAAAAAGCATGTCCCAAGGATGACTTTCCATTACCAAACATTGATATTATAGTAGACTTGATAGCAAGTCATGAAATGCTTTCACTCATGGATGGATTCTCAGGCTACAATCAGATAAGAATAGCAGAAGAAGATCAACATAAAAAAACTTTTACTTGTCCATGGGGTAACTAATGTTGGTGTGTCATGCTATTTGGTCTAAAGAATGCAGGAGCAACTTATCAGAGAGTAATGACAGTGATATTCCACGATCTCTTTCATCATATTATGGAGGACTATGTGGATGATATACTAGCTAAATCTTCTAGGGCAGATCACATATAGGTTCTAGGACAGATCTTTGATAGGCTCAAGAAATACCAAGTAAGACTCAATCCAAAGAAGTGTGTCTTCGGTGTAACATCAAGGAAGCTGTTGGGATACATCGTATCTCGCAGAGGTATCGAAGTAGACCCTGCAAAAGTAAAGGCTATAGTGGAGATGCCTCCACCAAAGAACCTCAAAGCATTAAGGAGCCTTCAGGGAAGGTTGTAGTCCATTAGGCATTTCATCTCATAGCTAGCAGATAAATGTCAACCATTTCAACACTTACTCCGAAAGGATGTCTCATTTCGATGGGATAATAAGTGTCAAGTAGCATTTGATCAGCTTAAAGAGTATCTAGCTACACCTCCTATGTTGGTACCACCAGTGGCTGATAAACCTTTGATATTATACATCTCAACTACAACTTCAGCCCTAGGGGCCTTGCTAGCACAACATGATGAAATAGGAAAAGAGCATGCAATTTATTATATCAGTAGGACCTTGGTGGGATATGAAATCAATTATTCACCGATGGAAAGGGCTTGTTTAGCAGTAGTGTTTGCTTCCCAAAAGCTGCAGCATTACATGCTAAACCAACACACAAAACTTATAGCCAAAATTGATCCATTGAAGTATTTACTAGCAAAAGCAGCTCTCACAGGCAGACTAGCTAAATGGGTCATGATACTCAGTGAGTTCGACATTGAGTATATGGATCGTAAAGCAATCAAAGGACAAGCCCTAGCAGATCAACTAGTAGAAGCACCCATGACAGATACACACCCTATGGTAGCAGACTTTTTGGACAAGAATCTCTTCACTCTTTCCAACTCAATAATGTGGAAGTTGTACTTTGATGGTTCCTACACATAGCATGGATCAGGGGCTGGCATCTTATTTGTCACACCTCAAAATGACTATATTCCAAAGTCATATTGGCTTGCGTTTCCTTGCACCAACAACATAGCCAAGTATGAAGCACTCCTCATAGGTCTAAATACAACAATTCAATGGGACATTACAGAATTATAGGTATATGGAGATTCACAACTAGTCATTTGACAGGTCACAGATGAGTACCAAACAAAAGATGAAAAGTTGGTCCCCTACAAGCAACTAGTGGATGCCTACAAACCACACTTTTCTAGCATCACATTTGAACAAATTCTAAGAGAGCATAACGAGGCTACATATTCCATGGCTTCTATAGGGTCACTTATCAACATGCCTGCAAATACACAGAAATGTGAATTCTTGATCGAACAAATTGTTGATACCAGCTGTCAATGTTCCTGTTACTGAAATCATCTACAAACTTGTTGGTCCCAATTCCCCATGGTATGAAGACATCTATGAATACCTTAAGCACAATACCTTTCCCTCTGACCTATCATCCACCCAACGCAAAACCTTTATCTGTTGATCCTCCCGTTACACCATTCTGGGTGATACACTATATCACCGGAGTCTCGATGGTATCCTCTTACGATGTCTTAACGTGGAAGAAGCTGAAGCTACCTTACAAGACATACACGAAGGTGTCTGTGGCACACATTCTACTGGTCCTAATCTCGCTAAAAAGATACTCAAAATAGGTTATTATTGGCCTACAGTAGAACAAGATGCTGCACAATTTGCTAAGAAGTGTTTACAATGTCAGCAGCATGGAGATTTGATTCACGCACCAACTCATGAATTACAACCGGTGACAACTCCTTGGCCTTTTTCTCAATGGGGTCTCAACCTCATAGGACAAATCCACCCATCCTCTTCCAATGGCCACAAGTTCATCATTACTACCATTGAGTACTTCACGAAGTGGGTTGAAGCCATTCCCATGACCTATATCACCGGTAAGCAAATAGCCAAGTTTATCCTTAACTACCTCATTTGCCGGTATGGTATCCCCTAAGCCATTGTCACTGATAATGGGAGACCATTCAAAAACCAAGATGTCTGTGCCTTGTGCACACAATACAATATCCAGCATCGCTTTTCAACTCCCTACTATCCACAGAGTATCAGCCAAGCTGAGGCTTCAAATAAAACCATTCTCAAAATCCTCAAGAAAACGGTCAATGAAGTTGGTCGTGATTGGCACCTGCAACTCAATCCTGCCCTATGGGCCTACCGCACTAGTATCAGAACACCAACTGGTGCCACACCTTATGCCTTGGTCTATGACTCTAAAGCCATCCTACCTATAGAGCTCAAGATCCCATCCCTCAGAGTATCCATGCAGGACCTGATCGACGGAGAGGAGTATTGCACTTCCAGATTAGCTAAGCTAGAACTACTAGATGAAAGGCGCCTTGCCGCGCTTAATCATCTCCATGTCTATCAAAACTACCTCCGACGTAATTACAACAAAAAGATCAAAGAAAGACGGTTTCAAGTTGGTGATCTTGTACTCAAAGAGAATCAGAGAAATCAAGCAGACCAAGAAAAGAAGGGCAAGTTTAAGCCTAACTGGTTAGGTCCCTTTATTGTGACAGCAGCATATGGATCAGGAGCTTACACTTTAGCTACACCTGACAGCATTCCTCTGGATGAGCCACTTAACAGTGTTCATCTCAAGACATTCTATGCCTGATCCTCAGAGTATTTTTTTTTAAAAATGATGATGAAAAACAAAAACAAAATAATCCATCCTCTGGTGAAAACCTGGTAAACAGGCACCTTGGATAAGTACCATAGTGAAAACCTGGCAAACAGGCACTATGTGTAGAGGCAGCATCCATCATCTATCGAGTCCTGTCCACTCCATGTCCAGTTCACAAGCCAACCTTCAACCATCCATCCATAATAAAACCATTGACTTTGTTTGCATTTCCATCTCCCTATCTAGTATAGCTTGGAAATTTTTCAATGTCCATCATCGTCATCCCACGTCTTGGCCTGTGTCAATAGTTTGCACTATCCTGTCCTAGGTCAAAGGCTTTCTATGTCTTCTCCATTGGTCACCTATGCAGTTTCCTCTACCAGAATGGGGGCAACTCTTTCCTTAACCTAGGTCTAAGAGAGGTTCCCTATTCATGGTTCGCAAACTCTTCAATCCTTCCCCTTTCCACAGATAACACCCTTTAACAGACACATCGCTCCTACGATAAGGCTGTTATCTTCTCAACACCTTTCCCACATCATCACACCTACTAGAACTACATATCGTCACATCTCAATCTTAAGGTACCTTGATCCCATGGATATGGGTATGTAGGCAGTCTGGAATATGAAGGAAGTTTCTAGTACTCAGGTACATAAGATCTCCCCCTTTCACCTTGACACATCTCATCACTCTATCCAGAACTACATATTATCATTTTTCATCTTTCCTCGTAATGTGCCTTGATCCCATGGATACAGGGTACGTAGGCAGTCTAGAATATGAAGGATGTATCCAGTACTCAGGCACATACGATTCATCATTCTCCACCCGTTTCAATCCATTAGCCTTCCACCTTTCTCGTCTTCCGTGTGTCAAAATCTATTCACCTCGACTTGACTAACTCAAGCAGCAAAACAACAAGCTAGCGCATCCTTTCCAAGCAAAAGTTCTTAACAAACCTGAAGTAGAGCAGCTTGCTTCCAGAGTCATCTACTGTCCTATTCTGATTGCCAGCATCAGCTAAGTCCATCTTAACCACAGCACCAGATCCACAAGCTTGTCTTCTATAGAATGTTCCATTGTCGAGACCAACACACGCGTCTCATGCGACATGTAGCATTTCCTACAGCGCGGCATTGTCTTTTTGGGTAGATAGCCCCCTTTAACGGACACAGAGTTCCTACGATAAGGCTATTATCTTTCCTATCCAATCTATCATGAGCATCCTCTTTGGCAAGAGAATATGTTGGCTGTATGTTTACTTTGTAAGTCAGTCAATTTGCTTTTTGGTTTATCTTTTGTTCCTTTTCCAATACCTATTCAAGACTACCTTGATTTATCTATAATCTTGGTATGTTACGATGCAGTACGGATTGGGGGCATAGTCATTGCTTTTGTGTGCAGTGTTTGAGGAATGATCTTTAGTATATTTCTTAGCAGCATATTTATCTTGTGTGTGTTACAACCTAGCATCTTACATATTTAATACTCTTCTTGCATTCACATGTATTGAAGTTTATTTTATGTTCAAGGCTATGGCTCATTCACATGTATAGCAAGGTTATATTATGTCTAAGGGATCTAAGTTCAAACCGCTTGCTTGCAGAGTCAACGTCCATGCACTCGGATATCATAGCACCTTGGTATTTTATACCTTGGTGGCAAACTATCCACGTGCTATGTCAAAAATAAGGATTGCATCAAAGAGGGGCAAAATGTAGACACCCTAAAATGACCAAGTCATCACACTACTTGCATTTCGTCAATTCTTCCAAACCACCTACATTCCAACATTAATTGAATAATCTAATTATTTAATTAATTTCATCAAATTCCTCTAAATCTCCTAAATTCAACATTAATTAAATAAATCTTCTTTATTTAATTAATTTAATTAAATTCAACCTTATTCTTCCAAAAATTAAATAATTTTTATTATTTAATTAAATCATTATCCTCTTTCAAATTTCAAGTCTCCATTAATTAAATAAATCCAATTATTTAATTAATTCCTCCAATCCTCTTATCTCTAATTAAATAATTTATATTATTTAATTAAATCAATTATTCTTCTAAATTTAAATAAATCATGCAAATTTATTTAAATTATCTCAATCCTCTAAAAATAAATAAAATCAAGTATTTTATTTATAATCTTCATATTCTTCTAATCTTGCACAAACAATTAAATAAATTTATTTATTTAATTTGTTTTTTCCTCTAAAAAACAAATCTTTTAAAAATAAAATATAATCACATATTTTATTTATCTTTCATCATGCAAAATAAATTAAATCAATTTATTTGTTTAATTTATTTAAATCTTCATATCTTATTTGTTCCTCAATCATGCACAAACAATTAAATAAATTTATTTATTTAATTTCAGTTATCTTCCAATTCCTCTTAAAATATATTGTTAATTCATGTGCACAATCAGTCTTATTTTTAGAACTCTAAAAAAGGCAATATTATAAGTTGAGTTATCTATTCAATCAATCTTGTTTTCATCATATTTTAATAAAAATATCCTTATGGATTGACACATGTCGTGTGCACATTCATCATGGTTATTTGATTTATCCCCTTTGTTAATTCTTCTGAATTATCTGGACCGTTGATCGATCTTTGTTGAAACCTATATAAACCCCCCTCATCTCCTTCACAAGCCCTCTTCGATCACTTATTCTCAGGCATCCTTTTATAACGCTTTGAGCATACATCGCATCGATTGAGCAACTTCACAATCTTTTAACATTGATCTTTGAGCACTTTGAGCACTTTACTTGCTTGTTGCAACCATGGTTTCGCAGCACTATTGAGCAATCCACATTCATCCAAAGGGAACAATACAAATCTCGGTAAAAGCTTTCATATTTCATTGATTTATTAGTAATGGCTTTTATTTAGATCGGTTCTTTTTATGTTATTAGTTTTTAATTTTGTTAGTTTATCATAGTTAATTTTACTCATACACAGTGGTACTTTGGAAGCATGGCCAAATCTTCCAAAATGTGTACATTTGTCCTATTTCTTCCACCCCACTCCATGTGACACTATTCATGCAAATTTAAAATTACATGTGGTACTATTTGGACACTATTCATCCAATTTTTAATTCCACTTGTCCTCTCCATTCAATTTAAAATTCTTCACTAAATCCAAGCCTTACATTTTCATAAATGAGGCCTTACATGTCATACACCTACCAAATCCTAGCCATCCATACATTCAAACTTGTAATCTCATCCATTGATCATCCCTTGAATCTTGGAGAAAAATTCTCATCCAATCCAATCATGTCTTTGGTGCAATTCTCCTTGCTTGAGGATCCTCAAGCAATCTCAGCCCTTGATCTCCCAATTCAATCCTAGCCCTTCAATTCCATCCTCAAAAATCTATAAATTGAGGCCTCCACCTCTATTTTTCATAAGCCATCATATGTAAAGACATTCTGCCAAATTGAGTGCTTAATATCATCTAGCTTAATGCAATCTTAAATTAGCATAGTATAGTTTCTTATCTATTAGGACATATCATCACTGGTATGTTTAGATAGGGTGCATTAGTAAGTAAGAAGCATAGTAGTGATCTAGTCCAATCTTGAGGTCCCTTAGGCTTGGGATTGGGTGCAATTTAGGATAGTTTGCATGCAATTTTACGTTCCATCCTTTAGGTAGATATTTTTGGTGCACCCAGTGGGATCCCCACCAACTTTTCCACTAACAATTGCATGTTTGTAAGTTTTCTTGTGACAGGTCGGATCAGCGTTGATTTTTTGCAAAGCAGTGCCTATTCTGCAAATCAACGTATGTTCAGGATTTCAACGCCCATTTCTGCAAAGGTATAAATCATCATTTTTGCATGTTTTTCATCAAATCTTTGAACTATACTTGTGCATTAGGTCTTATATTCATTTCTACTAACTTTTTGTGCAAGTTAGCTCTCTATTTTGTTGTAGAAAACACATGAACAAGGGGGAGGTGGTGACTATCTCAGATCAGCACCTCTCATCTGTAAAACATCACCCATTTCCCTAGATTGGCACCCATTCTGCAAATCAGTGCTCATCTTTATTTTGACACAAAACTAACTTTCTTCATGTATTTTGGCTAACCATAGTGTTTGATAGAGTTCCTTAGGCTTCTAACAACTATTTTCTATAGATATTGCTCTCTATTTTACAGGAAAAGTCAATTTTACAAGGGGGAGACTCTGCCAAAAGCATATCAGCGCCTAGCTAGTATATCAACACTCAGTCCAGTATATCAACACCTAGTCCAGCATATCAGCGCCCATTGTCAGATATAAAAATTTTGCATATCAGCACCCATTTGGTATTTTAGTGCCTGTGTTTCTGAATCGGCGCATATTTTCTGTATTAGCACTTAGTCACTGTGTTAGGAAAAGGTTAGTTTTTTATCATTTATCTTGGATTAACATTTGTTTTGCAGCATTTATCGATTGTCCAAGACCCTATTGTCGACTACTAACGAGTTTTTTTCAGCCCCGCCGACAAAGAATCTCTTTTTTTCTAGTAGTTGTAGTTGTACTAAATTAAAGTAGTGGGAATTAACTTTATCGTTCTTTTGGTTTGGAAATCAGACGTATGCTCTCCCCTCACGCCTTAAGGTGATCTTGGGGATCAAAAGTCCATTTTTAAACCTTTTACTTGCTTTCATACCTGAAGGGGCTACTCACCTTGTGTATGCTCTCCCCTCATGCCTAGTGCAATATTGGGTGATCAAAAACAAAGGGTAGTTTCTTCTTAGGAGGCCTGCTTGGGGATTTCATCCCCCCAAGGGAAGACCTCAACCGTGTGTTCTGATGTGGTATATAAATATTGTGAGAATCGAAATACTCCTTTAAAGGAAGGACCCTATCACCTCTATGCAATAGACCTCCAAGACCCTTGGTCTACCAAGACTTGAGTGGTTGGGCATCAGTCGATTGGGACACCCTCGTTCACAGACTTGGGCCTCAAGTACCTTGAGTATGCTAGAGGACACCCCTAGAAGCCTTGTTAAGCCTATCTAAGACCTTTCATCCATCATATCTTGTGGTGCACCGTTGCAGAGGAGGGGAAGATGCTCACTATACCGTTATACCTGAGATAGGATATGCTTTGGGCAAGACGAAAGTCTCCAAGATGAGGGGGTAAGGTGGTCCAGGACCTTATTTTCCCTATCTATCCAAGCTATAGCACCAAAGGTGTTAGTGGGGATGGGAATCTTGATTCACTTTGAGTTGGGATTGACCCACGACCACTTCGTGAGATCCACAAGATATGTCACTCCTACTTGAATAATTCTAGGTTGTATACAAGTGCTTGAAGTGTCTTCTTTGTGCAAAACCTGTACATTCCATTTGTGAACCATGAAGGCTAATCACCTCTCGCACCAACTTCCAAAGTTAGTCAAATAGCCATTATGATTGTTGTATGTGAAAATCTTTCCAAAAATCTAATCCAACAACCTAAAAATCACAAGATACCATCACTATCCTGAATCAACGCCTACTCTAGTAAAACAATGCCCATTTCCTGCAAAACAATGCCCATTTTCAAAGCCATTAAAGAAATCAATTTTTTTTCCTTTTGGTTGTCAAAAATCCCCTTTCCACATCATCCTTTTATTGAATGGCACAAGACAACTAAGAGGGGGTGAATCAGTTGTATCAAAACTTTAGCTTATTTAAACCACAATCAATTTCACAATCACTTAACTTATTTCCTTATTCTATTATGAGCATTAAACATGAATAGCATAATCAAAACATGAACACATCAACACCACATACACATGAACACCAAAATTTTTATGTGGAAAACCCTAAACAGGGAAAAACCATGGTGAGTGTTAGCTCACAATATAAATGTAGTAACAATACCGAATATCAAATGGTGGCTCACAGCCCAAAAGCATGGCTCACTGGCAAGGGTGGCTCACTGCCGAGGTAGCTCACTGCCAAGGGTTGAACTAATTTAGTAGCATCTACACCATGTCAGATTTCAGCTCCATTGAAGTCTAAAATATCTCCTCTGCTTTGCTCTACTTTTACACTTCACACTTATCTTTTCATCTTCACATCCATACTTCCTCAAACACATATTCATTACATATATTTATACAATTCATCAACCTTGGAATGTACATCAAGGTCAGCATTACAATCATCAACCATTAGAACAATCTCCAAGGTCGGCATACATACATACACCAAATTAAGACAAGACCTAAATAGATTTGTAGACTAAATGAATAAAAGACGAACACTTCACACCTTAGCAAGGACTCAATTGCATCTTCACGCACTATCACACGCTTCTTCAATTCAAGAAGTTTATCTACAAAGAGTGTTAATCATCCAAGTCAGTCAGACAGGTGCAATCATCAAGGACACTTGAACACACGCTTCCAAGATTCTTCATTGTAGTTTGTGAATCAAGCACATGCCTTCAATGCATTTAGGGGACATCCACAAACATCACAGAATCATTTGGAAACTAGTAAAATCAACCGCAATAGATCTCAATCCATTTCACTTGAAGGGGAATCACAGACTATTCTCAATCAAACATTGTCAAACTCTAGTAATTAGAATCTTGTTTTCCAGAGATTCAAAACTCATATCCTTTGGAATGAATATGACTAAGGACCTTATAAGCTTAAGTCCAGAACCATAAATCCAAACTCCAATCTACAGAGAAGTGTAGAGAAAAACACTTTTCTCCCTGTCACTCTGCAAACCTTGTCAGGCACAGTCTTCACACTGGTGAATAGAACTTTTTCTGTATAGCGATCTGGACCACCAAATTCTAGATTTAGCATCTTCAAACACCTCTCTAAAACATATCCAAAGCTCATATGGTCTTCAACATAGGAAATATGCGGAGAAAAATACTCAGAAAGTGTTCTTCAATCAGTCACCAAACAGCAATGCCAGAAGATATAGTTGACACAAATAACAACACAAATATGTTGACATCAATGACAACACTAATTAGCACATACTTGAAACACCTTTGACATTACACACCACCTTATCCATATCCACGTGCACTTGTCCCTCTTAGCTTGTGATCCAACTTTAATCATTGATCATTATCCTTGTCATCATTCTCATTAGTTTATAGATTATCCAAGTCATCCATAGTTAATTAGTCCTAGCCCATCATTAGCCCCACAATCCATTGCTTAATCATCTTCCTAATCATCATTGTCTTCCATTAATTACCCTTCCTATCTCATAGTTAATCATAATCTTTAATTATCCATCCTTGATTAATAGTCAAATCCTTAATCAATCCAACCTTTGTCATCCATAATCATCATCCTTAGGCAATAATCTAGCATTATCCTTGTAATGATCAATCATCATCCTTAATCCATCCATAGTCAAAGCTTTTTTTGTCATCCATTTCCATCCCTAATTGAATCCTTAATTATCATCCACTAACACCCATAATCACTCTGCATCCATAGTCAAATTCTTAATCAATCCAACCTTTGTCATCCATAATCATCACCCTTAGGCAATAGTCTAGCATTATCCTTGTAAAATCATCACCCTTAAACCATCCTTAGTCAAATTTTTGTTTGTCATCCATCATCATCCTTAATCGATCTTACCATCCTTAATCAATCCCTATCAATTTATAATCAATCATTATCCTCAAATCAATCCAATCCTTATCCAACCTTTCCATCCCCATCCATAATCAATCTTTATCTAAATCCATAATGAATCCAAAGCACATCCATATCCTAAGGTTAGAATCTATATCAAATCATCCTTTAGTTTATGTTAAGCTTAAGACTTTGTCTATCTTAAGTTTAGTATAAACTACACATCATAATCCTCTTGAATAAATTAGCTTGGGAATTTAGACAACTCCTAAGTTATTTGATTTCAAGAAACCCCATTTTGCTTGGTGCGTCTTGTCTACCCCAAGTAAGATAATCCTATCATCCTTTTGCTTAGGCTCTTTGTCCACCCTAAGTATATAGGATTAATCATTGATCTTTCAATCATTTTGATCTAAATTTTGAACTTAAAATAAATCCCCATTCATCATCATTGGTTCCTCATCATCCAAATCATATCCAAGTTCACCTTTTATGCCACCCATCACACGATCACAAGCTAATAAGAAAATGGATGCACGTTACCAACCTCCCTCTCCTCATGACTCTACCACAAGTAACATGGAGGGATATATCAACCAACCCACAGTGGGTGAAACATCCACTCATCATCATCACATATATTCCTCTACCTTTGTTGATTTCCTTAATGAAAGAGGATTGCATGAAAAATTTGACCAATTCCTTGACAACCATAAGGATGAATTTTTTGAGTGTCTCATTGAACACGGTGCATGCCTTCCATATTCATACAATCATGACAAGCTCAAAACCATTTTCCATGAAAAGCCACCATCACCCATCCAAGATCAACCATGGGGACGTGTCCCTAATCCTAATGAACCCATCTACGACAACCCATGGGCTATATATGCCTCCAACACCAATGTTGTCCACACCTTTTCTCAACAAATAGGGCATAATATTGTATCACAACAAGTATAAAATCCCCCTTTCGGGCTACCATATAGCATGCTCCCATCCGACTTACCCATTTCCATGGTCCCATCCAATATTAACATACCTATATTGTCATCACCTCCAAGTAATCAACAAGAGGCTTCCACCATCATCCCGCAACCACTTCCTCCTTTGAATATTCCTCAAAAGTTGATAATCACTCAAATGGTGCTACCACCCACAACACAAACGTCCGTCCAAACATCTAATCCATTCAATCAAACATAAAATCCCTTGATGAGCTATAATAACCCCACTCACACATATCAATCCTCCACACATCAACAACCTCTCCATGGGTCCTTGATGCAAAATCTATACATTGCCCAACAACAACCACCACTCCAACACTAACAAAACATTCCATATGGGTCCCATGTTTATACACAAACTATGGGTCCATCTCTATATATTCAACAACAACAATACATCCATCCCCAACATCAACAATCATCATCATAACAACCCCCACACATGCCACAACCACCTCTTGCTAACCCTTTCGACCAAGAATGGTCAGAGATGAAAAACCCACTCAAAAACATCCAACTAGGGACCCAAAAGAAACATTATAAGTTTGAAGACTTATGTCCCTATCAATTTGATAGAAACATTGCCATCACACCTTTTCCTCAACATTTCGAGATGCCAAAATTTGACAAGTATAATGGAAAAGGAGACCCTTGTGACCACATCAAGGAATTCTTCATGGCATGCCAAGACATAGCCTATGATGACCAATTCCTCCTTCATCTTTTTCCACGAAGCCTAGGAGGACAAGCCTTAGAATGGTTTATGCACTTGCCCTATGGTTCCATCTTGAATTTTGCTGACCTTTCAGAGAAATTTGTTGCCCACTTCTCATACAATGTAGAGCATGAAATCACTATGCTCGACCTTTGCAACACTAAAAAAACAAAGTGGCAAAAGTTTCACCACTTACCTACAAATATGGAGAGCCCTTGCTAGTAGGCTACCTTGGACAACTCCCGAAAAACAACTCATTCATATTTTCATCCAAAATCTCAACCAAGAAATGGCCTTCCACTTGCAAGTACATTGTGCATCAACCTTTGATGAAATCATAGAAAAGAGTGTCACCATTGAAAAGGGCCTTATTGCAAAAGGTTTAGTCAAAATCTACAACAAGAATGACAACGACAAGTCATCCAACGACAAACCTAAATTTTGGGCTAAAAATAAAAACACTGTAGGAGATGGTGCTACCAATTCCAAGTATATCCAAATTGCTGCTCCTAAACCAAAAGAGACAAATGTAGTCCAAAATGTTTCAAACAATGTCTCGGTTCCATCCGCTCCTCCAAAGTGAAATTCCCCTAACAATCCAAAATGCAAGTATACACCCTTGGGTGAACCACTCGAGCTGGTGTTTAAAAAATTAGTCCAAGCAAACATGGTTGAGTTCCCCATGACAAAACCATTTGATGAAAACCAACCTAAACCCACGTGGTATAAAGAAAATGAATATTGTGACTATCATCACATAAAGGGCCATGCCACGAGCAAATGTATGAAATTGAAAAATTATATCCAAGACCTCGTCAATCATGGTGATATCCAAATAGAAGGAAACAACAACACATCACCCAACGATGGCCTAGGTGTCTACCAAGATCCTCTTCCCCACTGCAACAACCAAACTACATCCAAACCATCATCCTCCAACACCAATCCCAACAACCAAGCCAATAATATCAACTATAACAACATTCCACTTCCGTATGACAATGTAGTAGGTCGAATTGATTTTGATTCTACTCATGTCACCACCTTCAAGCTCAAAAATACCACCCCTGAATGTGTCATTACTACCTGACGTGGGCATGTAACCATAAAGGGACCATCCCCATCCTGCACTACCACTGCTTCTGAATATAACCTCCTTGACCATCTTGGGAAAACCCCCGCACAAATCTCCATCTTCGAACTCCTCAAGACATCCACTATCCACCATGAAATCCTTGACAAGGCTCTCCAAGAGTCCCATGTCCCCACCGATATACCACCCACTCAATTTCAAAACCTAGTGGCTTAATTATCCTCATCCTACCATCTCGCCTTTAGCCACGCCGACATGCCACCCATCGATCCCACTCATAATAAAGAACTCTATATCAAAGTCCAAATCACCAACCACAAAATCAAGAGGGTCCTCTTGGATAATGGATCTGGTTTGAATATATGTACATTAAAATTCATAAAACTCATGGGGTATTCAGCAGCTGACTTAGAGTCTTTGGTCATCTCCATCAAGGTATACGAAAACATAGAAAGAGAGTCTGAAGGTACCATATGCCACCCTATCAAGGTGGGCCCACTCACCATGCCCACTCTATGTCATGTTATCAATCTTGACCTTCCATATAATCTTCTCCTAGGCCGACCATGGTTACATGCCATACAAGATGTTCCATCCACCTACCATCAATGTCTTAAGTTCCCTCATAATGGTGTGGAGGTCACTATTCGTGTTGATCAATAACCTTTCGATATTGTAAAGCTTTAGAGGTTGTTTATGATAGACAATTTCATTGTCCAAGCACCTATGGGGACCATGTTAAGGACCCCTTGCCCATTCCATCCACACCATCATCCACTCCACAAATCACGGACAATCCATCATAAGCCTCTACCTCATCTTCCACTTCTACACCACAAAAGGTCAAGATAATAGACAAAGGGTGTGGTGAATATGAGCTTCACAATGCCTTCCATGTAGGACAATTACCATTGTCCCCCCACTCCCATGGTCATAATCTCCAGAAGAAAGAACAAGAAAAATAGCGCAGGATCAATGACAAAATTCCCTTTGTATCAGCACAAGTCTCTAGAGAAGAGGAATCCGAAGAAAAAACTTTGAATGATTGGTTATACCATGATGAAACCACTCCTGCACCTATAAATATGGAATACTTCAAAGAAAAATATCCTGTACCATTTCAAATTTTTACCAAAATGCCTTATCATGGAACAAGACTTGGTGTTGATGAATAAGGTGTTACAGAACCTATCCTGGTTGATCCAACATCTCCCAAGAAATATGCTCAATACTACAATTTAGGATATACCCCAGTGACTATGACAATCCATGGACCCGCTAAAACTTTGGTAAAGGAAATAGAATCCTCTTCTATTAACGTCACTCTAAGTGTTATCATAGCTTCATGCGAAGATCTTGATCTTTCATGCATCTTCCTCAACAACACCATCTTCATTATTGACCTCCCCCCTCATTCATCCTGAACTCATTGCTTGGGATTATCAAGGACCCCCCCGCCTCTCGACATGTTTCCACACGATGAGGCACTCGACGCATTTCTAGAACTCCACGACACCTCACAATATGACATATGCTTGCACACTCATGCCTATTTGGGGAAGAAGAGATCCTTAGTCTAGAAAAGCAAAAATAAAAAAATAAAAAATCGTCCCCTGGTGAAAACCTCTCTGAGGTACTTTCAGACACAAAAGAGAAAAATAAAGGCATATCTCCTAGTGAAAACCTCCCTGAGGCGCTAGAAGATGAGGATCTCCATCTTCCCCCATGCCATCCTACTGGCAAGAGCATTCCAACATTTTGTTCGAAGGCACCCAAGAAATCAACCTCTACCCAAGCTAACACACCTAGCAGAAAAGTCTCAATACTGAAGAAAAATCCAACCTCTCCATCATGCTTCATGAAACACCTAATGTGTTCACTTGGTCCTATGCTGATATGCCAGGGTTGGATCCATCATTGGTTGTTCACCATCTTGTGGTACATCCTGAAGCAAGACCTATTAAACAGAAACTCTGCAAGATGCACACTCAAGTTGCCTTGCTTGTCAAAGAACTGCAAAAACTATTAGATGTTGGCTTCATCCACCCTATTGACTATCCAGAATGGGTCTCAAACATTGTCCCAGTTGCTAAGAAACTTGGGGGCATCCGAGTTTGCATAGATTTCTGAGACCTTAACAAAGCATGTCCAAAGGATGACTTTCCGCTCCCCAACATCAACATAATTATAGATCTCATAAAAGGACATGAGATGCTCTCCCTCATGGATGGCTTCTCTGGGTACAACCAAATCAAAATAACCCCTGAAGATCAACACAAAACTTCTTTTACCTATCCTTGGGGTACATATTTCTGGCAAGTCATGGCCTTTGGTCTCAAGAATGCCAAGGCAACCTATCAACATGCAATGACCACCATCTTCCATGACATGTTACACAAGATAATGGAAGACTATGTGGACAATCTCCTAGGGAAATCTAGAACAAGGGAGGAACACCCTGAGATCTTATGACAGATATTTACGCATCTCAGAGAATACAAGCTTCGCCTCCTTCCCAATAAATGTGTCTTCAGCGTAACATCAGGAAAACTCTTGGGGTTTATTGTTTCCCATAGAGGCATTGAGGTGGATCCCGCTGAAGTCACTACTATAATAGAAATGCCTCCCCCTCAGACACTAAAGCAACTCTATAGTCTCCAAGGCAAACTCCAGGCTATCCGCAGGTTCATTACTCAACTCGCAGATAAATGTCAACCCTTCACCCATTTGCTTCGCAAGGATGTACACTTCAAATGGGATCAAAATTGTCAACAGGCTATTGACTGCATCAAGGAATATCTAGCTTCACCACCAGTCCTAATGGCACCTATCCTTGGAAGACCCCTATTATTGTATTTATCAGCAACTTCAGTAGCACTGGGGGCACTTCTAGCACAACATGATGATTTTGGTCGTGAAAGGGCTATATACTATATCAGTAGGACCATAGTCGACTATGAGCTTAACTACACCCCCATGGAACGCGCATGTCTAGCTGTCGTTTTCTATTCCCAAAAGTTATGACACTACATGCTAAGTAATTCTATCAAGCTCATCTCTAAAGTTGACCCTCTCAAGTACGTACTTTCTAGGACTTCACTCATGGGAAGAATGGCAAAATGGGTTATGTTGTTGAGCAAATTTGACATTGAGTATGTTGACAGAAAATCAATCAAAGGACAGGTTGTAGTAGATCAGCTAGTCGAATCACCCCTCACAAATCATCAACCACTATCCATTGATTTTCCAAATGAGTCCATCTTAACCATGACAGAATCAACAAATTGGAAACTATACTTTGATGGATCCTTCACCAATCACGGTTTAGGAGCAAGAATACTATTGGTGACCCCACAAGGTGATTATATCCCCAAGGCATATAGACTTGCCTTTCCATGCCCAAACAATGTGGCCAAATATGAAGCTTTCATCATTGGTCTCAAAACAGCAGTACAATGGAGTATCCTGCAACTACAGGTCTATGGAGACTCCCAGTTGATCATCAAATAAGTAAATGATGAGTTTCTCACCAAAGATGACAAGCGAGTACCCTATAAGCAAATGGTTGATGAATACAAACTATTCTTCACCTACATACAGTTTGAGCAGGTACCTCGCCTTCACAACAAAGCAGATGATGCCATGGATAGTATTGGTTCCCTTCTAGATATGCCTCAAGATAGCCATCAGTGTGAGTTTCTTGTGGAACAGCTTCTTATGCTAGCATATTGTGTCGCTGAGTCGAAGTTCGTATGTGAGATTGTTGGTCCTAAAAATCCTTGGTATCATGACATCTACATCTATCTCCAACATCATGCCTTCCCACCTGAATCCGCCCATAAGCAACAACAATCCCTCATTCGCCAAGCCGCTCGCTACACTATCCTTGCCAACACCCTCTATCACCAAACCTATGATGGCACTCTTCTTCGATGTTTAAACACGGAAGAATCTTCCCTTGCCCTACATGAAGTCCACATAGGTATCTGTGGAGCACACACAAGTGGTATTGTCCTAGCCAAGAAGCTCTTACATACAAGATATTATTGCCCTACTATGGAACATGATGCATGTGAGTACGTGAAGAAGTGTAAGCCCTATCAGTAGCATGGCTCAGATCTCATCCACGCTCCCTCTCAAACATTGCAACCCATCACCACACCATAGCCTTTCTCTCAGTGGGGCCTAGATCTTTTTGGTAAAATCCACCCATCCTCCTCTGACTGACACAAATTCATCACCACCACAGAATACTTCACTAAGTGGGTTGAAGTCCTTCCTCTCGCTTTCACCACTAGAAAGCAAATCGCCAAGTTCATCCTTTACCATATCATTTGTCATTATGGTATCCCATCTACCATTGTCACCAACAATGGTAGACCTTTCAAAAACCATGATGCTCTAAACCTTTGCAAACAATTCCACATACAACATCATTGGTCCACTCCATACTATCCTCAAGGTAACGGCCAAGTTGAGGCAAATAACAAAACCTTGCTCAAAATCCTCAAGAAAGTTGTCAATAAAACTGGCCATTATTGGCACCTCCACATCCATCTCACTCTTTGGGCCTATCGCACTAGCATCCGCACACCCACGTGAGCTACACCATGTTCCCTAGTCTTTGGAGCTGAAGCTATCCTACCAATAGAGATCGAATTGCCCTCGCTATGCATATCTTTGCGTAATGTCATCACTGATGAAGAATACCATGTTGCATGCCTCCAAGAGCCTGAGCTATTGGATGAACAATGCCTCAATGCCCTCAATCACCTCCAAAAATTGGCTTCACAGATCGTACAACAAGAAAATTTGTGCTAGAGAGTTTGCAATAGGAGACCTGGTCTTGAAAGAAAATCAAAGGAATCTGTCAGAACAAGAAAAGAAAGGGAAGTTTGAGCCTAATTGGCTAGGCCCCTACATTATCACTGCTAAGTATGGCTCTGGAGCATACTGCCTTTCCACCCTTGAAGGAGAAGAGATTGACGAGCCCATGAACATCATCCACTTGAAGTGGTTCTACAGTTAGCCTGTTGAGTACCCTATGTCAAAAAAATAAAAAATAAAAAAAATTCAAAAAATCCAAAAAAGTAAAGAGAAATAATCCATCCTATGGTGAAAACCACTTCTTGTGGTGCCTTGGATAAGTACTGTGATAAAAACCTACTTACAAGCGTCATGTGTAGGTTCAACCTAGATCCATTTTTCAAACCACCTTCTCATCATCATCCGCACTATCCAGCATATCCCATGATCCCCTCATCTGAGCTTTAGAACGATCCTATCATCTGAGCTTCCATTGTCCATCATTGCCAAAATATCTCCCATATCCCAAAATAGCATTCCAAGCCACTGACATACATATCGTGGTCTCTATAGATATCATGACTTTCTAACTCACTTGATTCCCCTCATCCATCCACAACCTTGGTCCCTTTAATGGTTTTGCATAAGCATCACATCTTTACACCAACACCATCCCCACCATGGTACAGTCTGAAAACTGATAGTTGTCTCATCTTACCACCATCTCCCCTATCATGTCATGGTTTTTCTACCATGGTACAGTCAAAAAACTGACATTCACCACCACTAACCAACACTTCATCCAATGAACCAACCCCTATCCTTACATCATCAAGTCTTCCAGAACTACATATCATAACCACCTACATTGTAATGTGCCTTGATCCTGTGGATACAGGGTATGTAGGCAGTTTGGAATACGAAGAAAGTATCTAGTATGTAGGTACATACGATGCACCCATCCAACCTGTTGGATGGTCCCCTTTTCCTGAGCTTGTTGATTACACTTGATCTACAAATGATACACTTGCTAGGCATCCTATCAAAGCATAACACTCTCACAAAAAATCTATCACCATCAGCATGGCTTTTCCATAACTAGCAGCCTGTATCCCTCCACCTATCCTTAGTTTATCTTAATCCATCATCAATTCTTGTCCTAGGATACATCCTTCCTACAATGGACAAAATCACCATTCCTCCGTCCATTTTTGGCAAGAGATACAATGGTTGTGTGTTTTGGGTCAATCAGTCTTTTGGTCTTTGATTTTTATCTTGTGCATCATTCTTGGATCACTTCATAGTTGTCTTGATCTCATTATATCATGACATGTGGCGAACAATCCAAAATGGGGTATGGTCATTGCTTTTGTATGCCGTGCTTGTGGGAGGTTCTCATTACTCCATCTTAGTATTCATATCTTGTGAATTGTAGGGTCGGTTCTAGCATATTATCCTCCTTTTGCATCTAAGGTTCCTCATACCTTTGGTGTACTAAGGGTTTATGCCTCAAATTCCCCTCATTCGTCTAGAAAAGGTTATGCTATTATGGGCATGCATGGTTTCATCCTATTGTTTGTAGTGTCAAGTCTTATGCATGGATGCCTTACCACCTTGGTTCCACATACCCCGGTGCATAACATCCCATGCTATATCAACAGAAGTACTCAATTTTTATTGGCAAAATGTCTCAATATGATGACATCCCTTCATACTACACACCCACCTCTACCTCCATCACCCTATCACACTACTATTGCTCCAAGATTCATCAACACATATTTTCGTCATCCCCTACTTTATGCTAACCAACATCCCCCTTATCATCCCATGACCATTTTTAGGAACCTATCTTTGTATCATGATCACTCAAACCTACCCCAACCCATCCTTGTGCATTACTCACCCCATTTGCATGCCATCCAAACTAGGTGCCACTTTCCCAAGTAGGTGCCTCAAAACTAGGCATCATTTTCCCAAACTGGGCGCCACAATCCAAATTAGACACCACTTTCCCAAGTAGGTGCCTCAAACTTGGGCGCCACTTTCCCAAATTAGGCACAACAATCCAAACTGGGTGCCACTTTCCCAAGTAGGTGCCTCAAAACTGGGCACTACTTTCCCAAACTGGGTGCCACAATCCAAACTAGGCGCCACTTTCTCAAGTGGGTACCACAATCCAGACTAGGTGCCAAAACGCCTAACCAAGTGCCAAAATAATTTGCGTGCCTACTTTACCCTAATTTTTCTTTTGCCCACCCTATTTTTTTCTTCCCTCTCCACATTCTTTCTTCATTTCTCGCATTTTTTCCTCCCCTCTTCAGTCTCGGGATCCCTTTTCCTCTTTTCCATCGCCTTTTCTCCTTTTTCAAGAGATCGCCGAAAAATTTAATTTTTTCTACCGACCTCTCAAGGGGGCATCACCTAGTCACCCATTCCCCTTCTATTCACTCACCAGGGCACATTTATCAAAAAAGTATATTCTTTGATATCCCACCAATCACAACAGCTATGATGCCATATCAAAGAGGGGCAAAATGTAGACGTCTGAAAATGGTCACAGCCACTTTCATCCACCTACGCAATTGAACCTATTTCACCTACATCATTCTATCTGGTCCAAATATTAATTAAATAATTTTTAATTATTTAATTAATTTATCCTGCATCCTTTCCCTTTCACAAAAATCAAGTTCCTCTACTATAGTTCAAAAATTAAATATTTTAGACTATAGTTCATAATGCACACTCCAAAAAATTAAATAAATGACCATATTTATTTAATTCCTATTTTGTTCATTTTTTATTACTTTTTGTAATCATCATTATTTTCTTCTAAAACATGTGCACATGAATTAATTTTAATTAATTCCTCATTACAAACCCCCATGTTTCTAGAAGTCCACTTGTCATCCCATGTACATGAAAAGTGGTACTTTGGAAGCATGGCCAAATCTTCTAAAATGTGTACATTTGTCTTATTTCTTCCACCCCACTCCATGTGTCACTATTCATGTAAATTGAAGATTACATGTGAAACTATTTGGACAATATTCATCCAATTTTTAATTCCACTTGCCCTCTCCATTCAATTTAAAATTCTTCACTAAATCCAAGCCTTACCTTTTCATAAATGAGGCCTTACATGTCATACACGTACCCAATCCTATCCATCCATCCATTCAAACTTGTAATCTCATACATGACCATCCCTTCAATCTTGGAGCAAAATTCTGATCCAATCCCATCATGCCATTTGTCCAATTCTCCTTGCTTGAGGATCCTCAAGCAATCTTAGCCCTTGATCTCCCAATTCAATCCAGTCCTTCAATTCCATCCCCAAAAATCTATAAATTGAGGGCTCCACCTCCATTTTTCATAAGCCATCATATGCAAAGGCATTCTGCCAAATTGAGTGTTCAACATAATCTAGCTTAGTGTAATCTTAAATTAGCATAGTATAGTTTTTTATCTATTAGGACATATCATCACTAGTATGTTTAGATAGGGTGCATTAGTAAGTAAGAAGCATAGTAGTGATCTAGTCCAATCTTGAGGTCTCTTAGGCTTGGGATTGGGTGCAATTTAGGATAGTTTGCATTTGACATTCCATCCTTTAGGTAGACAAAAATCATGACATGATATATATGGTTCGATAATATCTGCAAGTAGCTAGGTCTAATAATGAAATTTGTAACAATCTCCATCCAGATTTATGCAATAGTAGTAGCAACATAATATGAAGACACTAAACATAGACTAAAAACTAATTCAATAAATCTCTCACAAATTTAGTTAGAATAACATGTGCAATGGTCTCCAACAAAGACCTATGATCTTTGTTCCCTAGCAATAATGTCATTCTATTGGTGCTAGTTGATGGGAGGTCAACCTTGCACATAGAGCAGAATTACAAAAGCATGGTAAAACAACAAAACTTAATTCAACTAGGTATCAAATAATAAAGTGGTGAATTTCAAACCTCGATAATCATACTCCTTAGCAAAGACTCCATTTTATTGGTGCTCAAAATGACACTTTGCAATTCTAGAAGGGACACATTGATAAACAACCTCAAGGAAAGGTGGTTGGATTAGGCAATCTAGTGAGATTCTTGATTGAACAACTAGTTATGGCTAACTAACAAGAGTGGGAAACTCATCTACTCGAGGTCTTGTAATATAAATAAACTTACATTGGCCAAACAACTTAGCCATACCCTATGCATACGGAAACTCGAAAAGGTTGTCACTAAATACCCCTTATACTAGCTTACTAATTTCTTAGACCACATAACTCTAAATAACAAACTAATAATAGGTTACCATGTATCTTAGAAGCAAAAACACATTTATATCCCCAACTGTAAAACCCTTCATAGTTTCATACTTCATGT
Source organism: Cunninghamia lanceolata (assembly GCA_027924645.1). NCBI lineage: Eukaryota > Viridiplantae > Streptophyta > Pinopsida > Cupressales > Cupressaceae > Cunninghamia > Cunninghamia lanceolata. Next base: position 2,719,758 of record BSBN01000589.1, on the reverse strand, counting down.
GAAACTTGAAAACCTAGAATATGCATAAAGCTTTAAAGGATGTGCAAACAAGTGAAAGCTCTCAAAGTATTTGACAAAGGTAAGTATTACCAAGCTTATGCAAATTGTGAGATTTAACATGATAAAAATATTAGAAAGAACCATAGTATTTGAAAGGTTTTTATCAATCAACCATTGGAGACCGATGCCTAATCCAATGGGAAACATAGTCAAGAAACCAAAAAAGGGGGAAAACATTATGAAAAGTCCATCAAATAAACTATAATTTAATTTCTAAAATTAAATCAATCTGCAAATATATTTCATTTGAAATGAGACTCAACAACATCAATGGAGTAAGATTTCTTCTAGACCAAAGATATCCTCAATATTCCTTATGTGGGTTAGGAAAAGTTGATTTTATAAATAAAATACAAGTGTCATGTCAAAACTTGATGTTACAAACTAATCACAAGCCTACAAGAAGCTAATCACAAGCCTATAAGAAGTTAGTAAATGTGACCTCGGAAGCATCATAAAATACCTACTCCTAGAAATATTGCATTGATTATGGAAAATCTCTCCTTGATGAGTCATATTTGCCTATAATTCCTCCAAACATTACAAAGACCTTTCCCACTAACATGCCTTATTTGATCATTTGAGAACACTCCATAAGTAGCCTAGCACACAAATTTAGCTAAGAGATCCATTCTCTTGAGAGGAAACTTGTATTTGTAAAAATCATATTTAGATTGTTCTCACATTTGACACCTATTCGGATTCTCACCAGTGCACCTACTTAGTAATAGGAAAAAAATAATTATGCTATCTACTTCTCATTTTGTTTTCCTTTGATAACAAAAAATATTGTTTTATTCAGGCTCAAAAAAGAACAAAATATCTAATTTGGTTGTAAAACTGTGTAACAAAAAGATATCTCTACCCAAAGTATTTTGGCTCCAAAATAATGCATTTAGTTTGATTTCATCCGTGCTCATGATATAAAATGCATTTCCATTGTTAAACATACTCATGTTGATGAATAGCATAATTAGATATTTTGATGCTTCAGCTATAATTTATCATGATGAGATTTAATGTGCACATTGGGTGTGTAGGATTAAAAGTCGGGCCAACAAAGAGATAGTGTATTGTAATGACCATTTTTATCCATCTCACTCTACATGGTATAGGAAGGAGATCTATTGTGATCATCTTGTTCACAAAATAACCTTGGTTGAGAGTGATCATGACCCCTCTATATTATATGTGTGATGTTATCATTTGTGTTAGTGTAAAAAGAGATAGTACTATTGCAAGTATGGGCCTAACTGGTGTTGTCATTGATGTCAACATACTCCTGTTGCATTAATGATAAGGAACAGAGAAGAACAGTGAAGACAATAAGGTAAAGATCCTTGCTAAGATGAAAATTAGAGGATGCGCTTCAAAGGGTTTGTAGATATGTGTCTTAAGGTGATCCAGTAAAGATTTCAAAGATCCGCATGAAGATCTAAAGAAGTTGTGGTCGCTCAAGTCAAACCAGTTCCGGCAAGTGTTCAGAGGTGATAGAGTGACACAGTTAGGCTCGGTGAGATCCGGAAATACAATATCCTATTCTGCGGATTTGAGGGAATGTTGAGGAAGTCAATGTGAATTGAAAACTCAATTGGTTTGTGGTCTGGAGGTCTGCAAGCATCTATTTCATTGTGACAGTGATGACAAACTGTGTTCTTGAGGTTTCAGATGAAGGAGATAAGGATTTCAGTAAGCATATGTAGTGTGGATGTTCTTGGTGATTCAGTCAAGCTTGTGGAGGTCTTTGGATCGTGTCCAGTTCATGTTGGTGGTCTGCATAAGAGTTTGAGCTCACAATTTAAGAATTACTTCCGGATGATGGTGTTCTTCCTAAGTCTAGCTGACCGGATGAGTTACACATCCTGTGGATGATCTTGAAGATGTTATGTGAAGATTGGCATGTTCCTAGAAGAAGATTGAAGTCTGAGATCTGTGTGGCCAACAGTGTGTTGATCCGCATGAAGTCTTTTTGTAATTAATCGTGTTGTATTTATGTATTTGCTCTATAATGTTTGCCGACTTAGATGATCATTCCTAAGTCGATGTCTTGTATAAATAAGGAATTGCAAAGTCATTCCAAAGGGTGTTGTGTGAGGATGAGAGTGTGGTAGAGAGGAGCAGAACGAAAGGTAGAGCAGAAGTACTGAGCTTAAATGGAACTGACTCAAGCATGGTGAAGATGTTATTCTCCAGTTCAAGTATGTGATACTTATTATTCTATAGATAGTGTGTCTCTTGTAGGCAGTGGGCCTCTTGTGAGCAGTGTGCTCAGGTAATGAGCCCTAATTGGCATGTGCCATTTTGTTCTTTCTATTCTTCTAACAAAGAATACAATCTTGGGTTAATCACCCCATGTTTTTTCCCTTAACCAGGTTTTCCACGTCAAAATCTTGGTGTCTTGTGTGATAATGTGTTTTTGCTCTTGATTTAATGTTTTATGTTTCCATGATTGATTTATGATTATGCTGTTGAATAACAAAGTGGAATTAAGTGTTTAATTGGAAGAAATTTTTGAACAACTGATTCACCCCCCCCCTCTCAGTTGTCTGTCCTAAATCCAACAATTGGTATCAAAGCTAAGTTCCTCTAAAAGAGCTTAACCACTTGAGGAGATCCAGGATGTCGTCCTACAAGAAGGATAGTCTGAAGTTTGATGGAACCATTTTTTCTCTTTGGAAAAGTCATATGCAATGTCACTTGCAATGTATGGGAATGCAGTACTGGAACATGGCTTCAACGAAGTATACTCCTCCACAAAATGGCCCGAAAACCACAATTGAAATCACAGATGCTGAAAACAATCTGCGAACTAAAGAAGCTCTTCTAAGTGCCTTGTCTGATTCAAAGCTGACAAATGTTGTTGACCTACAAACTACTTTTGAGATTTGGGAAAAATTGGAACTTCTACATGAAGGAGACAAGTATGTTAAATGTGCAAGGCTACAAAGTCTAAAAGGAAAATTCAAAAATCTGAAGATGAGAGAAGATGAAAATATCACTACTTTTATGCCAAGAATAAATGAGCTTGTTTGTGGCATTAGATGTGCTAGTGGAGTCTTGGATGAAGATGAGATTGTTGGCAAAGTTCTCAGATCCCTTCCTGCTTCTTATAAATACAAGGTTGCTGCCATTGAAGAATTCAGAGCCCATTCAGGTGTCTCAAGAGATCAATTGGTTGGTAAATTGGCTGCATTTGAATTGACCAAGTTTGGAGATGCCCCCCCAAGACTGAATCTGCATTCAAAGCTAGTGCCTCTGTAAAAGGTAAACAAAGGTTTAATTTGAGAGAGAACTCTTCAAGGAAACTTTCATGGTATGAAAAAGAAAGAAAAGACCTAGAAGAAGAAGAAGTAAAAACTGCTCAACTTGAAGCCCTTATTGCAAAAAGACTACCAAGAGGATTCGGTAAGTATGAAGGGAAATTACCTTTTAAGTGTTTTAACTGCAATAAGATTGGTCATTTTGCCTCAAGGTGTCTGGAAAGATTTTCAAGGCCAAATCCTAATAGATCAAGGTTCCAAAAGAATTGTTACTATGTTCATGAAGAGGATGATAATGAAGGAGTAACAGATGATGAATCAGAGACTGGAAATAAATCTGGAAGTGATTGGGTGTTTATTGCCATCAAGGAAGAAGATCCAATGCCCTCTGAATCTATCAATCATAAAGTTGTAGAAAGAGCTCTGGCTGCCCAAGTTGAAGAAAAGGATGATTGGGTCATTGACAGTGGATGCTCTCACCATATGACAGGTGACAAAAATAAGTTCATAGATTTGGAAAGGTATGAAGGAGGAGTGGTAAAGTTTGGTGATAATTCTACTGGTAGAATCAAAGGTAGAGGAACTATTTCTTTTGATGGAAAGAACAAAACCAGTAATGTACTATATGTTGAAGGATTGAAGCACAATCTTCTCAGTGTTGGACAATTGGTGGACAAAGGCTATGATCTCCGATTCAAGAATGGAAAATGCAAGATCTTTGAAAGTTCCAAAATAGAGATTACATCCAGTACTCAAACAAAAGGTAATATCTTCCATTTAGTTGGTACTAGTAAAAGTTGTCTATTTGTGTAAATTGATCAAAGTTGGTTATGGCATAGGAGGATGTGTCATGTGAATTTTGATAATATCATCAAGATAAGCAACATTCAGGCTATAAGAGATCTTCCAAAACTGATGAAACCTACAAATAGTTTGTGCAAAGAATGTCAGTTGGGGAAACAAAGCAGAGTCTCATTCAAAAGCAAGGAACAATCTTCTAACAGATTATTGGACTTAGTTCATACTGATCTATGTGGTCCGAAAAGAATCAGGAGTGTGCAAGGTGATAGATACTTCATGTTATTAATTGATGACCATTCCCAGATGATGTGGGTTACTTTTCTGAAAGAGAAATCAGAAGCTCTTAAGAAATTCAAAATATTCAAGGCTATGGTAGAGAATGAAACTGGATTAAAATTAAAATGTCTGAGGTCTGATAGAGGTGGAGAATTCACATCCGATGAGTTCATAGAATTATGTGAGAAACATGGAATAAAGAGACAGTTGTCTGCTCCTAGGACTCCACAATAGAATGGAGTAGTGGAAAGAAAGAACCAAACCATCCACGAAGCATCTAGGACCATGATGATGGAAGCAAATGTTCCTCAGATCTATTGGAGAGAAGTTGTCAGCACTGCAGTCTATACTCTCAATCAAGTACAAATCAGAAGCAATACCGGTAAGACTCTTTATGAACTTTGGTTTGGCATCACTCCTACTGTAAGGTATTTCAGAGTCTTTGGTAGCAAATGTTACATTAAAAGAGATGAAGATCTAGGAAAATTTGATGCTAGAAGTGATGAAGGAATATTCTTGGGTTATTCTACTCAAAGCAAAGCATACCAGTGTTATAACAAGAGATTAAGGAAGATTGTGGAAAGTACAAATGTGAAAGTTGATGAAGGTATTGAAAAACCCTCAAATTTTTATGCATATGATGAAGATGATCAAAATGATGTTTTTATTCAAGAAGTCCAAGCTCCCTCTGAAATTTAGATTCAAATTGATCCGGTAAATCAGGAAGAAGAGATAAGTTTGAATAAACCTGTTCAAGAATCAGAAGTGTAAGAAACTCCCAAAGTTCCCAGGTATGTAAGACTAAATCACTCTGAAGATCAGATCATAGGTGATAAAAGCAAAGGTGTACAAACAAGAAGAAGGATTGCTCAAAATTTAGAAGAGTATTGTCTGATTTCAAAGATTGAACCTAAGACAGTGAATGAAGCTTGCAATGATGAAAAATGGACTAAAGCAATGGAGGAAGAGCTGATGCAAATTGAGAAAAATCACACTTGGGATCTTGTTCCCAGACCTAAAAATAAGAATGTGATTGGAACCAAATGGGTCTTCCAGAACAAACTGAATGAAGATGGTGAAGTAATCAGAAACAAAGCCAGATTGGTCTACAAAGGTTACTCCCTAGTAGGAGTTGATTTTGAAGAAACTTTTGCTCCGGTGGCAAGAATTGAAGCAGTCAGATTATTTCTTGCTTTTTCTGCCTTCAAGGATTTCAAAGTATATCAGATGGATGTCAAATCTGCCTTCCTGAATGGTGACTTAGAAGAAGAAGTATACATTGAGCAACCGGATGGATTTCAATTATTTGATCATGGTGATATGGTCTACAAGTTGAAGAAAGCACTGTATGGACTGAAGCAAGCCCCAAGAGCCTGGTATGAAAGATTGGATATGCATCTTTTGAAGATTGGTTTCAACAAAGGTACTGCTGACAGTAATTTGTATTTCAAAATTGATCATGAAAATATCTTGATAGTTGAAGTGTTTGTTGATGATATCATTTTTGGAGGAAGTGATAGTATGTGCAAGACTTTTGCAAATCAAATAAAAAGTGAATTTGAGATGTCCATGTTTGGGGAAATGAATTTCTTCTTGGGTCTACAAATCACTCAAACAAAGAAAGGAATCTTCATTTCTCAGACCAAATATGTGAAAGAATTGTTGAAGAAATTTGGGATGGAAGACTCAAAACCAATGAATACTCCCATGGCAACTAGATGTAAATTGACCAAAGATGATGACTCTCCTAAGGCTGATCAGAAACAGTACAGGTTAATGATTAGAGGACTATTGTATCTCACTCACACTAGACCTGATATTATGAATGTTGTTGGTCTTGTTGCTAGATTCCAAGCTAATCCTAGAGAATCTCATGTCATGGCAATCAAGAGGATTTTTAGGTATCTAAAAGGGACAGTTGAGTATGGATTGTGGTATCCCAGAGATCATGATTTTTCTCTTCATGCATATACAGATGTGGATTGGGTAGGAGATGTGGATGACCAGAAGAGTACCAGTGGTGGAGCATTCTTTTTGGGGAAGAGATTGGTTTCTTGGCTGAGCAAGAAACAAGAGGCAATATCTTTGTCCACTGCAGAAGCAGAATATATTGCAGCAACAAGTAGTTGCACTCAAGTTTTGTGGATGAAGCAAATGCTAAGAGACATAAGAGTGGAGTATGAGGAGCCTATCACAATCTTCTGTGATAATTCAAGTGCAATAAATATATCTAAGAATCCGGTGTTGCATTCAAAGACTAAACATATATCCATCAAGTTTCACTTTTTGAGAGAGCGAGTGAACAAGAATGAAGTCATTTGGAGTTTGTGCCTTCCAAGGATCAAATTGTAGATATCTTTACTAAACCTCTACCTAAGGACTCTTTTGAGTATCTCAGGGAGAAGTTAGGGGTTATTACTCCTTCGGTGATGAACTAAGGTGCACTGATGTGCATCAGTCCAGTGGATATCACAGACATATCTTGTGATCCGGATTGATGATGGGGAGCTGCTACTCAGGGGGAGCAGCTAGTATGATTCTGAAGTGTTGGAGTTGCAAGTATGTGCCCTTTGCCATTGATGTCAAAGGGGGAGAGAAGACATGTGAAAAAAAATGGTTGTTAATCAAAGCGGGAAGCAGGAAAGAAAGAGAAGACATGTGAATGGTTATTGCTAATAGGGGGAGTTCTGACAGTAAGGAGAAGCTCTTGTGTTGATGGTCAAAATAGTTTTTCACATCATATGTCGCCATCAATGACAAAGGGGGAGATTGTTGCAAGTATGGGCCTAACTAGTGTTGTCATTGATGTCAACATACTCCTGTTGCATTAATGATAAGGAACAGAGAAGAACAATGAAGACAGTAAGGTAAAGATCCCTGCTAAGATGAAAATTAGAGTATGCACTTCAAAGGGTTTGTAGATATGTGTCTTAAGGTGATCCAGTAAATATTTTAGAGATCCGCGTGAAGATCTAAAGAAGTTGTGGCCGCTCAAGTAAAATTGGTTCTAGCAAGTGTTCAAAGGTGACAGAGTGACATAGTTAGGTCCAATGAGATCTAGAAATGCAATATCCTATTTTGCAGATTTGAGGGAATGTTGAGGAAGTCAATGTGAATTGAAAACTCAATTGGTTCATGGTCTGGAGGTCCGCAAGCATCTATTTCATTGTGACAGTGATGACAGACTGTGTTCTTGAGGTTCTTGATGAAGGAGACAAGGATTTCAGTAAGCATATGTAGTGTGGATGTTCTTGGTGATTCAGTCAAGCTTGTGGAGGTCTTTGGATAGTGTCCAGTTCATGTTGGTTGTCTGCATTGGAGTTTGAGCTTGCAATTTAAGAATTACTTCCGGATGATGGTGTTCTTCCTAATTTTGGCTGATCGGATGAGTTACACATTCTGCAGATGATCTTGAAGATGTTATGTGAAGATTGGCGTGTTCCTAGAAGAAGATTGAAGTCTCATATCTATGTGGCCGACAGTGTGTTGATCTGCGTGAAGTCTTTTTGTAATTAGTCATGTTGTATTTATGTATTTGCTCTGTAATGTTTACCGACTTAGATGATCATTCCTAAGTCGATGTCTTGTATAAATAAGGAATTACAAATTCATTCCAAAGGGTGTTGTGTGAGGATGAGAGTGTGGTAGAGAGGAGTAGAGTGAAAGGCAGAGCAGAAGTATTGAGCTTAAATGGAACTGACTCAAGCATGGTGAAGATGCTATTCTCCAATTCAAGTATGTGATACTTATTATTCTATAGACATTGTGTCTCTTGTAGGCAGTGGGCCTCTTGTGAGCAGTGTGCTCAAGTAGTGAGCCCTAATTGGCATGTACCATTTTGTTCTTTCTATTCTTCTAACAGAGAATACAATCTTGGGTTAATCACCTCGTGGTTTTTCGCTTAACCGGGTTTTCCACGTCAAAATCTTGGTGTCTTGTGTGATAATGTGTTTCTGCTCTTGATTTAATGCTTTATGTTTCCATGATTGATTTATGATTATGTTGCTGAATAACAAAGTGGAATTAAGTGTTTAATTGGAGGAAAGTTTTGAACAACTGATTCACCCCCCCTCTTAGTTGTCTGTCCTAAATCCAACAAGTACCTAGTGTCATTTCTAGGTCTTCGTTACACTAGTCTTCTTAAGTTACTTAGGTGTCATTTGGAGCATTTAATAATGTACATCTATGTGCATTTAATATTTTTTCACTAGTTTCCTCATGTCATAGCATTAAGACACTTGTCATCTTACAAGTTTGTCTTACATGCATTTATTAGTGGTGTCTAGGTGCATTTATTATTTGTGTCATCTAGTTTGTTTTTTCCACTATGTCAGCCTTGTGCCTTATCACTCAACCTTGCCTATATAAGGAAGGTATCACATTATATATTTTGATTCAATTATGTATGAAGTCAAGCTCTGCATCATTTCTTGGAAATTAAGCTTCATTGTTGATTTTCTCTCTTGTTGTGGAAGGTTTTGTGATTGAAAGTTATCCAGGGCCTCCTTGAGACCATCAACTCCTACATGGTATTAGAGCTTAGATCTATGATTTCCTTCTCTTGGTTTCAAGAGATTTCATCAAGAGAATGTTTTTGGTGTGTCTTGGAGCAATTTTAACCTCACAGTTACGTCCGAAAGGTGTCAAAACCTATAAATCTCCTATCCAACCACCGAATTTGGAGATCAAAAAAATTGCAATTTCTTTTTGCTTTCAAGTCTCGACACCTGCAAAATTTTGTACAACTATATAGAATCCATACTGTCATATGAATTTGTATGCAGTCCATATGACGTTGTACCATCTATGCAGGTACCTACGTATCTGGCATCATAAAATCAAATATTATGCGGGTTTCCATTTTTGTCAGTGAACAAAGTCTTCGACCGGTAAATTTTGTGTTTTGTAAAGTGTTCTTTAACCATTGTGTAATCGCAATGGGTTTTTTTAAAAGGGTCAGAGCCCTAGTTATATCAAAGGGAATAGCCTCTCAGATCTTCAAGCCTCATAGGGCTTAAACCCTACAAGCGGCGTGCCAGAGGTGCTCTCGTTGCCTGCCTTCACTTCCTGACCACTCCACAAGCCCTCCGCCCAAACTTCTACCTCCATCAAACAAACCATAGGTGGAGCCTCCAGGATCTCCGCTCAACCAGCAACCCAGCCACCCGTTAATCTCCTCTACTCCACCATCAAGAAGCCCTTTATATCAAGAAACACTGTGGAGCCACTTGAAGCGGCGCATATAGGGTTTAGCTGCTCAGATCTGCCACCAACAGAGTGTTGCAACCACCAGATTGCCCAGTGGCCACTAGCACAGTGACAGGGGCCCCTTCTTTGGCCCTAATAAGCCCTAGGAGGGTTTTTTTGTATAAATCAGGCATACAGTGTTTGTTTTTTGCAAACAAGATATCGTTGGAAAGATGATTATGTCTACTTTGTAGTAGTATAGTTATTTTTTCCAAAGGTCTATGTTTGACATCATTTATTTCAGCTTGAAGTCATATCTTCCATTTTGGCCTCCAAACTCATAACTTTTTGCCACGATTTCTAATTTTCACGATTCTTGTGACATTGGAAAGTTATTGAGGAGCTCTACACAGACATTCATGTATTTTTTCAGATTTAGCCCCAAGTTAATTTTATTCATCTTGTAGTATATTCACATTCTGGTTAATAACTTAGACATCCTAACACTGAGAGAAGTGAAATTTGTTTTGGAAGGCTTCATTTGCTATATTAATTCATTTGTGAGTTTTTTATCTCTAATCATTTGAGGAGGTATCATGGATTTTGTCACTCATCCTTATGTGATTAATCTAACTAAGGATGATTATAAGTCTTGGCAAAGAGGTATCCTAACACATCTTAGATGGCTAAATCTTTTGCCTTTATTTTATGGCCTCATACTTGAACCAGAAACACCTTAGAAGAAAATTGGATGGGGTCTTAATATGATAATATCATAGGATTAATGTGTTTTAGTTTTGATTATGATGTTGTGTGTAATATTTCCATCTATGAGGGACCATGCACAGTTTGAATACAAATTTAGTAGTTGTATGGAGACCCTCATGTCTCACCATTTCCAGATGATCTTGTAGTATATTTCCTTATTCCCCTTGATGATGCAGATAACATACCCTATGATGATGATACTTTAGAGAAGCTTGAGTATATGGCATATCTTGATTCTTCAGACTTAGATACCTCTCTTGCTCCCTCTTGTCCTCTTGTTGAGATCACATCTTCATCACTTGTTACTACATCAGAGTCTAGTGTTGTTTCTTCATGGTTTCTACTAATTCTTTTTAGCAGGATCATTTCGATCTTCCTGATTGGGATTCCTATTTATCAGATATAGCATCTTTGTTTGTGGAGTCTCACATTTCTGATTTGGAGGACACATTTGAGGGGTTATCTCTCCTCTTTGATAATAGTTATGGCACAGTTGTTGTCACACCATCTTTGTCTTTGGAGCTTGATGATCTTGAGTTTTCCTATTGTCTTGGATTGTCACATTCTTTGATTAGGCATGGAGCACCTAATTTTGTGACATCTATTAATTGTGGAATGTGGACACTTGAGTAGTTTTCAAAGACATCTTACTTTATGAGACTTTTTCCCTCATCTCTTGTTTTGGAGTTGGAGTGTCTTCTACATTTACCAATGGATTTATTTCTTCCCAAGGGGAGCAATGTTGTTTGCAAGCATTGGATCGTGTTTTGTCTTCAAGAATCCATTGGCACAAGAGCTACTTCTTTGTGGAGGGGATCTATCATCTCATTCATTCTCTCCTACGGGGGGTTAATTAATTTAATATTCATGTTGGATGTAGTCCTAGGGGGGTCTTGAGTCATCCTTCCATCACTTATTCCATTGCTTTCCTTATGCATTCTCACTTTTGGAGAGGAGTTTTTTCCGATGTGGTTTTCTCCTTTTCTCCACTTGAGATCTATTGTTCATGGGTACCTAACATGGCCTAGTAGTCAGGACCCATCCATTCATGCATCATGTATCTTTGCATCATCATGCTTAGTTTGCTTCTCCCTACATTGCACTTAAGGGGGGTGTTAGTGTAAGAAGAGATATTACCTAGTTAATCATTTCTAGGTCTTCTTCACACTAGTCTTCTTAAGCTTACCTAGGTGCCATTTGAAGCATTTAATAATGTACATCTATGTGCATTTAATATTTTTGCACTAGTTGTGTCATGTCATAGCATTAAGACAATTGTCATCTTACAATTTTGTCTTACATGCATTTATTAGTGGTGTCTAGGTGCATTTATTATTTGTGTCATCTAGTTTGTCTTTTCCACTATGTTGGCCTTGTGCCTTATCACTCAACCTTGCCTATATAAGGAATGTATCACATTGTATATTTCAATTCAATTGTATATGAAGTCAAGCTCCGTATCATTTCTTGGCAATTAAGATTTGTTGTTGCTTGTCTCTCTTGTTGTGGAAGGTTGTTGTAATTACAGGTTATCTAGGGCCTCCTTGAGTCCATCATCGACTCCTACAATTTGTGTTCCTTTATGGTAATTATAATTATTTTATTTTATCTTTTAAAAGGCTAGGAAAGTGTGTTAAAACAAAATTTGATCATTTTTATTGTGTAACCCAAATTTTCATTTGGGGCTTGTGAAAATGGCTAATTTTGTTTTGTTTTATAGATTTATTTTAAGTAGTTTTTTATGGTTTAATTTTTTATTTGTTTTGGAAATTTTTAGAACATTTTGGTTTTGGGGTTTGGGGGGAAGAAAAAATGGAATTGGTCGCTATAGGTAGATAAAGGCTATTTTTTTCCTATTTGGTATCTTTAGAGGTATCATTTTGAGCATGGGACTTCTACTTTTTAAGGGGCTTTAGAAAGGAAATTTGTTGCTCATGTTTGGACACCTTTGTTGTTGGTATTTCTCTTCTTTGGACTGTCATATGTTAGGTTTCATCCTTCAAATAGGGTGGATATTATTGTTGTTTTAGCTCTCCTTGGCCCCCAATTCTCATGTGTTTTATTCCTTATTTGGGACACCCTGGCTAATGGAAAGAACATTTCTTTGGGCACCATTATTATAGCAAGAAATTTTTAGATTGAGGTACCATGTTTGTTGAAAAGAACTCCCATTTAGTGTGGCTAAAACATGCTAGATGACAACTCTCTGGAGTGCCCAAATTGACTACTATAACCTCTTCCTTAGGGCTCAATGGGTGCAACAATAAACTCTTCATGGACCCAAAAATCTACATGAGTACCTTTTCCTCCTTGGGATGCCATAAACAAGGTTGTTGGAATTTCAATGTGCCTGGGTTTGGCCAACCAACAATTCCCTTGGATTTTATCTCATGGTTTGATCATCCATTCTCCTTGTCATAATATGTGATCCTTTAATTGTTTAATTTTCTTCTTTATCTCCTTTTTCCAAGTAAAGACTTATGAAATTATCATGAAATCTTGGAACAAAATTCAGCTTAGTGGTTGTTTTTGTTATTTGGGAAATCATCAACTATATAGAAAAAGAAAGCAGAATTTAAATAAAATTGGTATACCTCTTGAGTCCCTTGAGATGGAATTTATTGAAAAGATTGTAAATTAACCTTGTCACATTTCTCCTTACCAAATCTCATATTGGGAATGATTGTTTGGGAATTTATTTAAGTTTGTTTGAATAGTGTGTGGGTTTATTGTTGTCATTGCAATGTAACCTTTCTAAAACTCTTTTAGGGTTTCCAATTATCACAAGGAAATGGGATAATCGAGGTAGAAATATGATGGATATTAATGTAAAATTTTAAATCATAAAAGGAATTTTGGTTTCATAAAAAAACTTAGTTCATATACTTTAAAAACCTTAGTAAAACTCAAACATTCCTTCGCTACAACTTGCTTCTTTATATGCAAAATATTAGTGGACTTTTATAGTTATTGTTAACCTTTTCTTTCTTTGTGTTGTTTTAATCTCGTACAGGATAAGAAGGGCTTCCATAAACTCAATATCAAGTTCATGCATGTGATGAACTCTCATTTTATCCAAGTTGAATTTATGTTGTTTTTGGGTTTACCTCCTTGTGTGAGTGAATGGAAAGACATGACATGTTCAGTAGCATGTTTGGGAGGCTGGTTCCCTTCCTCTCTTTCCCTTTTTGTATGTTAGTTTTTTATTATGTGTAGTTTCTCTTGATGTATCTCCTACTTTGATTGACATTTGGTTATGGAAAAACTCTTAGATCTTACATGACTTGTGTTTCTTATTTTTCCTTAAGATGAGCTATTGTTGTGCTTTTGTAATTTGTCCATCCCCACTTGTGCTTGTGGTTTATTGGCCTAGTGTGAAGTACCATGATGTGTTATGTAGTTTGAGGTGTCTCTTGTGCTAGGGGATTAATTACAATCTAAAGACATCCCTATGAATTTGATGACATCACACAATCAAGATATAGCTACCTCTTGTTGGCCATCATGGTCTCATGTTTTGGAGCTTATTCTAGTCCTTGAAGACTCTCTTGGGTTTGAGAATTTGTTGAGATTAAATGTATTTAAATCATTTTGTATAACTTTATGTAGAGTGAGAATCTAATATATCTTGTGACTAGTTTGTAGAGGGCAATTGATACCATCTCTTAGTTTTAATTTAATATGTATTGAGATTAGAATCAAACTAAGATGTGGCTTAGATAAATTAAGCACTGTAGTTTAGGGTTTCAATTATTAGTATGTTGTGATATTATCTCACAAAGTAGGTGTATGTTGTATGACATTGAATTAGGCATTGGTCTTCCTTGGTGTTTTCAGTCTTGTTCAAAATTATTCCATGAAATGTTATGCATATCTCAATCCTATGAATATTTTTTCTTTATTATTGAATGCTTGAATATCAGAATCCATCTTGTTTATGAAAGTCTAGAAACATAATGTTAATGCTCTTAAAATGCAAAAATGGATAAACTAGCTAATTTCTCTCTACTCTCCCTCTACTCCATCTCTTCACTATTTGTTTAAATTAAATGAAAGGGAAATGGAACAAATACTTAGGGTGTATCTTAGAGAATTTTTTGAGTATGCATGACTTCCACACTTGATGTTCCATCATTGTTGTTAGCATGTGACCCTCTTAAAAGATGAATGTTGTTTCTACCTTCTCTCTTCCCTTAATATTTTCTGAAGTATTAAGATAATGTATTGTATAAATGTGTTCTATTCTAGCCAACAAATATCCTTGAGTGTGATTCATAGTGATGCTCTAATGGTAGTATATATTTAGAAGCATTGTGGAATTACTTTGTCAATTCATAACATGTGTACTCTTCCTATCTCTCGATGTGATTGTAGTGCATGTTCTTGTTGTACATAAGTGTTCTATCAATATTATAATTGTATTTACTCTCACTCTCTCAACTTATCACCTTAAAAGGATTAATGTTTAAGTGCTAATAATACATCTAGATATGAATTTGAGTGTGTTAGTGAACACTATCTTGCATCCAAATAAGTTATTGATGTGAAATAAATCTATTTTATTATAGTTGTAATGAATGAAAGGTTTTTCCCCTTGTTCAATATTATTCATCATAGGAACATTGTTCTGAAAGTGTAAATCACCTTGTATTCTTATTATATCATTCACTCTCTCCTTTCCTTTTTTTAAATGTCTGTAACTTAACCCTAAGTTTATTGATTGTGGAAAGTAATATTTCCTCCTTTCTAACTCTAACTCTATTCTTGCATCAGAAATTTATATTGTTGAATGATCGTATTTCATGAAATGAGTTAGATAGAACTGTAAAAAAGGTACGTTATCTTGTGTATGCTTATTCATTCCTTCCTTGTCTTGCTTTCTTACTAGATGTTTAAACTTAGTAATGCTTATGCATTTATTTTCAAAGGGTTGAAGTAGGTGATTATTTTTGGGATAAATGATAAGCAGTGCGCTCTCTCTCTCTCTCACAATAATCATATGTATATTAGCAATGATGAAAATAGGTAAAGAATAAACATTATAGATGAACATAAATAATCATGTATGTTGTTTTTAATAAGGCTAACTACACTATGGATATATGTATAAAATGAAAATTGCTTATTTATTTCCATTCACATTATTTCATTGAAAAGGTTAGATTTAGTGATTGATCTCATGTTTTGTGCCATTGGTCAAACTCAAGAAAAGGATAAATGTACCATATCTTCCTTGTTTCCATGCTTTCACATTAAAGGGTTAAATAAGATGGAGGAATTTATATTACACATTGAATAAATTAGAATTTGTAAACTCATGAATGCACCTTCTCTACTTAATGCCATCCTCTTGTACTTGTAAAATGTCTTATCCTTCTCTCTTTCTCCAACATCATATTGGAACAGGTCATCCTTATGCCAACACTCCATCAGGGTGTTGTGTGCAATGGTACCTAGCCCCTTGGTTTAGTAGTCTTCTGCAACATAGGGTGTATCTCTTGGAATATGTATCACTTTTAGCATCCTCTTGTTGTTTTAACCTTACCTTTGTGAGTGAATATCAACATGTTCTTCTACATGTTATAAACACTAAGTGGCATTGCATGTTACAATGACACTTGCATGCATGTGTCACATTGCAATTTTAATGATGTTGTTTAATATATATATGGTCATGAGTTTGTAGTGTTTTGTCCATCATTAAAATAGGGCATTACATTTGGTATCAAAGTCTAGGTTGTAATGTTAAGAGGTCTAGGAATTCATTTGGGTTTTGCTTGTTGCATGTACCTGTGTGATCTAAATAGTGATGGTATTTGTGAATTGTATTTGTGTGGGTGACTATTACATGAGTAGATATTTATCAAAAATTAAATCCTAATTATGGAAAATTACTCTCATGTTATTTTCATTATGATGCTTAACGGTAACAATGAAAGGTTCAAATTGGATAATTTGTGATAATGCTTGCTTTTTAAAATGCCTACTTTTGCTCCTTCCTTGATGAATTTGGCTAGTGAAGATGTAAAGAAAATAGATATGATGAAAGGATTGTAAATGATTAATGAATGCTTATTGTGGTGTGATAAATATTGTTTCTACAAATTGCTTACATGATGTTATAGCATATGAAAAATTTATAGGAAAGATCATATAGTTTGATACTTAATGAGTTCATGATTAGCAATTATGACTTTATGTTTGCATTTATGATGCAACTATTTATATTAACATTCGATCAAGGCTTGCAATTGAGTAGAAGAATAATATGGGATGTTATTATATTTCTAGATACTTTTTCATCCTTGGTAATCCATTGCTAATTGAATTTCATTAATAGATATCTTAGATAAGCATATTCAATAAGATAAAATGTTGCATGAAATTGCTAAATTGATGCTTTGTGATGTGATTACATGACTATTAGATAATGAAAATATTCAATTATGTTACATGTTAGAAAATTTGCATTAGGATTTTAAATAACTTCAATTGTGTGGATGTGAAATATGTATTAGAAAGATAACTCCAATCATCCAATCCAAAGAATTGTGTACCTTATGTGATGTTGTGATTATATGTGGTTCATAGGTATGCATGTTCTTTATGTTATCTAGTATAGCAGCACATGTTTAACTATACAAATGCTATGTGAACACCTAGTGAAATATAGTGGCCCTGGCTCACACGTGTGATACCAAGTATCCATCTTAAGAAAGCGGCGTTATGGGAAAATGTATGGCCCAATTTGGGCACACTGATTTATTTTTTGCTTGTGTGTTTTAGGGAAGGACTACATTTGTATTTTGGAGTTGGTGTGAGCATGGAGTTTGAAATGTTTTGTATAAAAATGATTTTTTACTAGTAAGAAAGTATGTTAGAACTCCTCCATGCTTCTATGGTATTCTTGGTAATGTTTTTACGGGGCTCCCTTGGCCTTGGCTCTTTCTCCAATTTAAGGGCAGGCTAGTGTGATTAGGGATTGAGAGATACAAGATCTCCATTAGAAGGTTGTACAAGTTTTCCCATGTATTTTATTCCCCTATTGGCTCCCCTACAAATTAGAACCACATGGTTGGTTCCTAGTGCAAACCTACCCAACCTTTTATCTATGTTGTGTAAGTTGAGTGTTGGGTCATTATCAACTCTATACCCTAACTCCTTATATAAATAGACTATTGTGGTGCTTTTTATTTTCTCTAGATTTTGGTATCTTACTCTAACATATAAAGTTTGTATAAATGGTACTAGTTCTGGTTGGAATCTTGATATTGGTTTCTTTCATAGACACTTGGTTGGATTAACAATATGAGATGTAGACACTCATATAGTTTGATGGCACTTTTCATCTACCAATAGGACCTATAAATGGTGGTGTTGGACATGTGGTTTAGGATGAGGTTGCTCTATGGTATATGGGTTTTATTTGGTAGTAAGACCACCATTCATATTTCTATGAGGTTATAGATCACTCACCTAGTTACTTATGTAGTAAGAGACCACCTATATTATAAATTTCTATGATATATCTTACGGTTTCAGACCACCATTCCCTCCTCCCTTTAGGTGGCTTCATCCAAGACATGTGGTGCTTGTACTATGCAAGAATTTATGAGTTTGTTGATTTTTCATTTAGTTATTTTTAATATTAATAAAAATCAACAGAGCTTTGTTTTTCTCTTTTGTGGGTTACTTAGCCATTTTTCTTGTATTATCCTTGAAGATTAAGGATTCTTATCTTTGGTTTCATGATTGTAACTATTGAAATTGTGTTTGGCATGCTTTTACTCCTTCAAATTTTCACTTGATTCACTACATATAACCTTTTTCTACTTATTTATTTTTGCCTCTTTGATTGAATGCATTGTTTTCTTATATAATTCTTGATTTTTTAAAATTTTGAATGTTTTCATAATTCTATTAGTTTTGTGTGTAGTATCGTACACACTATAAAATGTCATATCTAAGAGAGGTCCCTGATAAATTATACGAGGGAGTAGATGGCCCTAGGAATTTTATTGTGAGGATGGGGGTTGCAAATGGGACCAATATGGGATGGTCATGATCAATTTTGCTCCATGTGTCTGATCTACTTCATAACTCTCTCTTGGAGGCTAACCCCATTTGTTAGAAATGAAGGTAAACAACTATCAATGGAAAACTGATTACAACTGTAATATAGATACTTAACTATGCAAAACCAAAATGGAGATGGTATGAAATCAAAACAAATAAATAATGGAATAGAAGATCAAACACATAACACATTATTTATTTGGAGAAACCCTTTTAGGCAAAAAACTCCACATAAGAAGAGATGCACTAGTTTGTATTAACTTCAAAAGAGTTTGCAATACAACACTAACAATCTCCTCTTCAATCTTCAATCCTGAAGTTCCTGTAATACTCATTCATAGTCATAATACAATTCTCTCATTAAAAGAGTGTTTCCTCCTATGGAAAAAAACCTAACATAACCTCTACCATTAGATTTGTAACCTAATGATGAATGGTCTAGATTAACTACGAAATTATAATATTTTCCAAGGCAATTTTCTAAAAATTTCTCTTCAAGGGTGCTACCCTCGAACCCTCGCTAGGGGGGAGACCCCCCGGTGACAATAGTGGTAGGGAAAGAACCCCCCACACCCCCCCATCAGGTACAAGCATCCAAAATACAGCTGAAACAAGATCGCCACTGGGTGAATACTTCATCCCTTATGAATGATTTACAAACAATATTAGGAGTAATTAAATACATAGGATTTACAAGGTTGATGGCACCTTAATCCTAATACTATGTGAATACTTCATGCCAAATCTGTACAAAATAGTATTCACATACTTTGTAATAACAAAAGCTTTATGTTACCTCGATCAGGATTTTGATCCCCATTCCCAAAATATACCTAGCCACCCCTAGATCCTTCATGTCAAATGCACCTAAAACTTGAGTTTTCTACTCACTGATCATACCATTGGTGTTATTGAAAAATAACGTATCATACACATACAAGGCAATAATCAGAATATGATCATCAATACATCTAATATAGACACAGTAATCCTCTTCACTTCTAACAAAGCCCAATTTCAAAACAAATGAATCAAAATTCCGGCACCACATTCTGGGGCTTGTTTTAAACCACAAAGAGATCTTTTTAACTTGCATACCTAGTGTTCTTTCCCTTTTACCTCAAAACCTGTAGGCTTTTGCATATAAATTTCTTCTTATAGATTTCCATGCAAAAATGTAGTCTTAACATCCATTTGCTCAATTTTAAAATCATAAGCTACATCAATGGATAAAATAAATCTAATAGAAGATAATTGAGCAACAGGAGAGAAATTTTCACCAAATCGACTCCCTCTCTCTGGGAATAGCCCTTGGCTACCAATCTAGCCTTGTACTTATGTAATGAACCATCTACTCCAAACTTCTTCTTGAAGATGCCCTTGCATCCTATGGCCTTTCTCCCTTTTGGTAAATGTACAAGATCCTAGGTGTCACATGAGTCTAAAGCCATCATCTCCTCCTGCATGACTAGCTGCCAAGACTAACTATCATCTACATGAATAGCTTCACTGTAAGGTCTAGATTCATCATCAATACTTAATAAAGAAAATACACAATGGAAATTTGGTGGGCTATACCTATCAACTGGGTTTTGTTGTCTTGTGGATCTTCTCAAGGGTGAAGTAAGAGATTATTCATCATGTTCTTTTGTATGCTCAACCTCTTCTATAACAACAAATTCTTTCTCATGTGAACTTTCACTTGAATCTTCTTCTTCTCCATCCCCTGATCCATCATTTTGTTCTTCCTGATGTGCATTTTCTTGTTGTAAATCAAAATGCACTATCCTCTTCCTTTCTTTTTCTTCTAGTTGTATAGGATCAGAAATAGCTCTAAGTTCCCTAAAAATCACATCTCTAGAAAAGATTTTTTTTTGGTTAGAGGATCCCAAATCTTATAACCTTTTACATTCTCACCATATCTAATGAAGATACATTTATGTGCTTTTGGAACCAACTTAGATCACTTTTCGTTAGATACATGAACAAAAATGATGTAGGAGCATCCCAGGTTGAAAGGTAATCTTGCATCAACCAAAAACATTTTATTTCTTTTCTTTCTTACATTTCAGTCAGTTCAGTCTCAGTATATTGTACCACATTCTACCGCATGATCATTTCATAGTTCGCAGCATAGGATGAAGACTCAACACTATGTCATATACATCATATCTATATTTCAAGAGGTTTGCAATTATCTGCGAAGAGTTATCACCATCAAAAGCATCATCAGGAGCCTATGTTCAGAGCATCCAGCATTCATCTTGGCACATGAGGTTTGTGGCACCTTCCCGTGACATGCAGCATCAAATGAAACATATAACAAGGTGGTATGGGACCAGAGGCACCTACATTCTAAACCACAACATGTTTCCATAACACACAGAGCATCACCATATGATTTTTGGATAACCTACATGTTTCAACAAGCATCAAGTTTTGAACCTCTTAAGGTCGACGCGGATCATTCCTTGAGATGGAAATTGATATATAAGCATTCATTAGATGCATTAGGAGAGTAGTGAATATGATAGAGGATTTTTAGTCTTTATTAGTTGATTTGGGAAAGGCACTTCAAATCTATATCTTTCATGTAATTTGTAGCAAGCTGAAGGATAGGCCTACGAGCCCATTATAGTCTACATATTGCCAACATATGAAGATTGTAACTACTTATGATATTGAATCAATATATATTTATTTGTTGCTTCATTCTTTGTGTTTTCTCTAAGGCTACATGGTAGGATAATCCTATTTCTAGACCCTCCATCTGTGACTGCACCAAGTGGTATCAGAGAAAAGTTTGTGAATCCTTTGGGAGAAAAGGCATTCTAATAGATCTTGAAGTGAACAGATCGTCGATCTGAGGTGGCCTACATGCATTTGTCAACAAAGCACTAATTATGAGGTAGTTGCACCAAATCCGAGGAAGAGATGCCACTGAGGAGGATGCCTGCTATGGCCAATGTTGCCAGAAGAATGCAAGAAATGATAGAGATGATGAGAACAATGAAAGTTAGATTGGATGTTGTAGAAGAGGATAGAAGGAGAGGTTTAAACCCTAGACATGACGATGAAATTCATGATGATGAATTAAGAGTTCAAGTTATCGACCAAAATGAGGAAACCCTAGAAGAAGAAGAATCGGATCAGGTAAAGATGTTGAAAGCTATTTCTAAGATTGGTAAGAGACCCAGAATGGAGATTTCAAACTATGCGGTAAATTTGAACCCTGAGGAGTTGATTGACTAGATATATGACATGGAAGAATACTTTGAGTATGAAGAAATTGAAGATCTAGAAAGAGTGAGATTTGCAAAAACCAAGTTGAAAGGACATGCTGCTATTTGATGGAAAGAAGTTCAGCTAGATAGAAATAGAAGAGGAAAAGTGAAAATCATAAAATGGGATAGGATGATGACAAAATTGAAGAATGAGTTCATACCTGTTGACTATGAATTAGAATTATTGAAGAGATTGCAAAACCTAAGGCAAAAGGAGAAGGTAATGAAAGAGTACACTGAAGAATTTCACAAGATGATCATTAGGACTAGACATAGGGAAGCAAGTAGGGAGAAAGTGGTGCGGTACATAGATGGACTGAGAATAAACATTCAAGAAGAACTAAGTTTGGTAAGGATGACATTAGTGGAAGAGGCATATCAATTTGCGCTGAAAGTTGAAGAAAAGTTGAACAAGAGATATGATCAAAGATAGAGAGGTAGAGGAGAAAAATTCCAAAGAGGTAGAACACAATGCGGCGAAGGAAGATCATATACGGAAAAAAACAAGGAGAGTAGCCCATACCACAAAGAGGAAAGAGACAACAATTCATGCGACTAAGGGAGAGATGACAGAAGTTTCTACCACAACAACAAAGGAAGTCATAATTCTTATCACAATGAAGGATACCAGAGAGATGAAAGAGGGTTTGACAAAAGATTATTCAAAGAAAATTGTTTCAAGTGTGGAGGCAAAGGACACCAAGCATTTGAATGTTATCAAGGGAGTACTAACAAAAGGATAGAGAATAGTGCAAGAGCAGGATATGTGGAGGAAGAATTGGTTGGATCACCTAGTTTAGTAGGGAAGTTGAAGAAGGGTGAATCATTGGTCTTGAGGAGAGCTTTGTTGCAAGCAGAAATAACTGAGGAGCCATTGCAAAGAAAAAGTTTGTTTTGGACAAGATGTAAATCAGGAGGTAAATGTTGTAAAGTTATCATTGATAGTGATAGTACAAACAATTTAGTTTTATAAGAGATGGTGAGGAAGCTAAATCTAGAGAGGTTGAAACATCTAAAGCCCTACAAGATAGCATGGATTTAAGATGAGCATAAGATACTAGTGAGTGAACAATGTTTGGTGAAATTTCATATAGGATCTTATAATGATGAAGTATTGTGTGATATTATACCAATGGATGTATGTCATATATTGTTGGGAAGGCCATAGCAGTATGATAAAAAGGCAATTCATGATGGGAGAATGAATACCTACACTATGACATCAAATGGAAAAAGACATATCTTGATACCTTTGGAAGAAGAGGACAAAAGTGAAGTATGCGGAAATGCTAGGATCTATTTAGTGGATGGAAGGAAATTTTTGGATGGATTGAGAATGAGAACATATGTTTTGCATTGATTCCAAAGAAGTGTAGTACCCAAAATGTAGAAAACACTACCACAAAAGGAGAAGAACCACCGCAGAAGGAAGTAGCGGAATTATTGGTAGAATACCAAGATATTGTATTAGAGAATGTGCCAGAAGGATTTCCACCAATCTAGAGTATTAGTCATCATATGGATCTCATACCTGGAGCCAATTTTCTAAACAAATCAGTGCATAGGATGACACTAGCAAAAAATACAGAGCTAAACAGACAGATACAAGAGCTGTTGAGTAAAGGATTGATTAGAGAAAGTTTAAGCCCATGTGTGGTACCAACAATGTTAGCACCAAAGAAGGAGGAGAATGAGGATGTGTACAAACTCAAGAACAATCAATAAGATCATAGTCAAGTATAGATTTCCATTGCCAAGGATGGATGATATTATGGATTGTTTGAGCAAAGAAAAATATTTCATAAAGATTGACCTAAAGAGTGGATACCATCAAATTAGAATCAAAGAAGGGGATGAATGGAAGACTGCATTCAAGACAAATGAAGGATTGTATGAGTGGTTAGTCATGCCTTTTGGATTAACTAATGCACCAAGTACTTTCATGAAGCTAATGAATGAGCTTTCGAAGAAATTCTTGGGTAAGTTTGTTATTGTCTACTTGGATGATATTTTGATTTTCAATAGAACCAAGGAAGAACATTTGAGACATATTAGACAAGTATTCCAGAGGCTAAGAGAAGAGAAATTGTTGATAAATCTCAAGAAATGTAGTTTCATGAAGACAGAACTGGTATATTTGGAATTTGTGATTTTTGTGGAAGGATTGAAGATGGACCCAGAGAAATTCAAAGCAATTGTTGAATGGCCAACACCTGTGAATATTGGAGAGGTAAGATCTTTTCATTGACTGGAAAGTTTCTACTAGAAGTTCATCAGAAATTTTAGTAATGTATGCACACCAATGATAAAGACAATGAGGGGAAACCAGAAGGATTTTAAGTGGACATCAAGAGCACATAATATTTTTGAGTTGTTGAAGCAAAAGGTGACAGAGCAACCAGTGTTAGCATTACCAGATTTTGACAAAGTATTTCAAGTTGATTGTAATGCTAGTGGAAATGCAATAGAAGTGTTAAGTCAAGAAGGGACACTAGTAGCATATTTCACTGAGAAGTTGAATGGTCCAAGGAGAATATATTTAGATTATGATCAAGAGTTCTATGCAATAATTCAAGCCTTGAAGAAGTGGAGACATTACTTATTTCCAAAAGAATTTGTGTTGTACATTGACCATTAAGCTTTGCAATATTTGAACAGTCGGAGTAAG
This sequence comes from Cunninghamia lanceolata, assembly GCA_027924645.1. NCBI lineage: Eukaryota > Viridiplantae > Streptophyta > Pinopsida > Cupressales > Cupressaceae > Cunninghamia > Cunninghamia lanceolata. The sequence goes on along the minus strand of BSBN01000589.1, from coordinate 2,695,378 downwards.
TTGAATTAGAGACACATGAGATGGTAGAGTTTATGCAAAGTTATACATTTGTATTGAAGCACCAGATTGGAAAGTCAAGCAAAGTTGCAAATGCATTAAGCAAAAGGAGGAACTTGTTGATAGAAACGAGGGTAGAAGTACTAGGTTTTGAGGAACTCAAGCACATGTATGAGGATGATCTTGATTTTGCGGAAGCATGGAAAGCATGCAGAGAACTTGTTGTGATAGATAGAAGCAAGTGGTTGGATTATTTCATTTAGGGGCATATGTTGTTCAAAGGAAATTAGTTGTGTATTCCTAGGAGCTCAATGAGAGAGAATTTGATCAATGAGAAGCATAGTGGTGGATTAGCAGGACATTTTGGTATTGATAAGACATTAGCTTTGGTGAATGAACATTATTTTTGGCCTTAGATATATAAGGATGTATGGAAATTTGGTCAAAGTTGTAGAATTTGTCAAGTTGCAAAAGGGAGTAGTCAGAATTAAACTTAGAAGAAAGCTATAATGTGACTTACATAAATTGAGTAGTGTATCCTAGGTTTTCAAGTATATGTTGTGATATGATCTTGTTGAGCAATTGTATGTTATATGACATTGAATTAGGGATTCCTCTTCCTTGGTATTCTTAGTCTTATTCAAAATTATTCTATAAATTTTGTGTTGTTCTCAATCCTACAACTAATTTTACTTTATCATTGAATGCCTAAACATAAAAATTGATCTTTCTCATGAAAGTCTAGGATCATAATGTTTGTCCTCTTAATATGCAATAATGTCTAAACTAGATAATTTCTCTCTTTACACTACGTCTCTTCAATTTTAATTAAATTAAATGAAAGGAAAATAAAATGAATGCTTAGGGTGTATCTTAGAGAAATTTGTGGGTATGATTCACCACCATGCTTGATGTTGCACCATTGTTGTTAGCATGTGGCCCACTTAAAAGATGAATTTTACTTAAGATGATTGTGGTTTCTACTTTCTATGTCCCCCTAATATGTTTTGAAGTGTTTAGATAATGCATTGTGATGAGTGCCATATTTGTCTTTCATAATCCTTATGTTTCCTATTTTAAAGACACATTTATGCAGACATTCCTACCTTTTAAGCTAAGACTTTAATTAATAACTAGACAAAAACACTATGCTAGCTGTAATATGTTTTATTGAATGTCTATGTGTTGAAGCAGTTATTTTCAAATATAATGTGGTATGTTATTTTGTTTATGATGACCTTAGAATAGGGATTTTCTATGGGACTAACTCCTTCCTACAGCAAGTAAGGGTGACCACTTGTAGCCAAAATTGTAGTGTGCTTGCAACCAAAGGACCAACTTCTTGCAGCCAAAGGATCTGCTTCTTGTAGCCAAAGGACCAGCTCTTGTAGCAAATCTTGTGGTTACCTACAATTTTTCAACATCAATTAACTCCTTTTTTGTAGATAAGGATGGATAGCAAGAAAAGATGTTTAACAAATGGCAAAATGTCTATTCTTCAATAAGGAGTTTGGAAGGATTAAATGGGTCTAGTTATCTATTCTCATGTTCTTTATTAAATTGCTTGTAGCATGCACAGATTAGGGAGTCCTATTAGAAGTGTTCCTCTTTGATTATTTTAAGTTAGTTTTCTAGTTTTGTTTCTCTTTCTAAAAATATAGTGGGAAGTGGTTGACTACTTATAGGTTTCTATAAATGTATGAACTCATGCTAGATGTGTATATATTGTTTGATCCAGCATATCAAGGGACAATTATATTTTCTCCATGCATGTACTAGATTTTTGCAATCAATAAGAAAACAAGAGTTTTCCATCATATTATTTTTTACTCATGAATGTGGCCCACTTGAGGTGGACTACAACTGAAACTTTATCTTGTTAGCTTTAGATTCTTGCAATCAAAACTAGATTTGTTTGTTATTATTATATTTTAGTTACTAAGTTCATTCAGTTAGTCTTAGAATTTATAAAGTAGATTTTATGTTTCAGCATTACTTTCCTTTCTTGGTTTACAAAGAATATCATTTTCCTACTATATACAACTAAATTGTTTCAATCCTCATAAATCTTTAGTTGTACACACAATACTAACACCATACCAAGAAAATATATCCTTGGATTGATAATATAAATGTAGTATGGCATCACTCAATGAACTACTTGATATCCAGGATGAGAACATATGTTGAGTTGTATGCAAGCCTTAGCTACATTAAGTTTATTGGGAATTGATAGTACTTAACATTTTTTGGCCTTGTTTCTGGGAATGGTGTCAAAGATTTAGAATCTTTTAGATTTTGAGATAGTTTATTTTGCTTTCCTTAGATTATAAGTTCATTTTTTTGTATCTTACGACTAATAGTCAATAAAAAATTCTAGAAATATATTCACTAACATTGTGCAACAAGTGACATTTGAGAGCTCTAAACATTGCATGCAATGGAGAAGAGACTGTTTTGGAAGATTCCTTCCAAACAACAGAAATAATCAAGCAACAGTTGCCAAATGCGAGGTGCTTGCAACAACAGAAGATGATGCAAATCAAGAAGATAAGTTGAAGTAACATAATAGACAAGTGACATTACCATTGAAGAAGAAAAATTCTACTCAATTTCACAACATACACACCTACGCATTATTTTGGATCAAGTCACAATGGCTAATGAAGAAGTAGAAAATTCTCCTAACCCTATTACCTTTAAGTTCCCTATCACTGATCAGGCAAGAGGAGAAGCCATGAGGAATATTCCTTCCTCTGCTTTACCAAATTTTTATAGATTTCTATTTAAATTTGACATTCTCTATCAAATCTACAACTATACCACAAATGAGCATAGATTGAAGCTTTTCCCAGCTACCCTCAAAGATGTTACTTTGAGGTGGTTTATGGGATTGGGCAAAGATGCAATGGAAGATTGGTGAACCATGAAGGAGAAGTTCCTACAGAAATACCAAGATTACTACTGAGGTAGGGACATGATGGGAGATGATATATTCAAAATGACTTAGAAAGAAGATGAATCCCTTAAGGATTATGTAGAGAGGTCTTTGTTTTGCCTACAAAAGTCACGATAGGATAGGTTGTCTCTAGAATTACTTAAAATTGTATTACTGAGAGGAGTAAATAAGGAATGTATGGATGCTCTAGACCTAATTGGAGGAGATGACATTTCCCAGGTACCATTTGAAGATGTTTTTAAAACATACATAAACTACTCAAGGTCCATAATGAAAAAGACCTGTAGCCTCAAGCCTTTGTCTTCTACAAAGACTGTTGTAGGAGTCTCCAATGTAGAACTCAACAATCTTCTTAAGGACATGAAATAAGATATCATAAGTTACCTGGCAACTCAATTAGACACACTGCACATGAAGAAGAAGCAAGAGGGAGCATAAGAAACTTTGGTTGAATATTGTCCCCATTATCGACAAAAGAAGACTGGTTGTAAATGCAAAGGGTAGCTAGTATAGCTAAAGAAAGACATGAGAAACCAGAATTCAAACTGCTAGAAGGTGAAGATGGACAAGTTTTCTATGTAATAGCATAAACCATGGAATCCATGACAAGGTATGTTTCAAGATCCCTTGTCATATAGTACTTCATTTCCTAGTTCATTTTCAAATGCTTCCAAATGGTATAATACTCCATGGAACAACATGCCTCCTCCAGCTTAGCAAAACGCAATACCACCTAATTAGATACCTCAACAAGGGAGATGGTAGAAACATCCATACCAGTCATATTAGTGTATTCCATCATCTATTTCCTCATAGTTTCTATCTTAACATCTCATGTCAAAATGTGGCTTCAATGACATCCTTGACAAAGCAAGTTGAAATTTCTCTTGATAGGTTGCTAAATCCAATAATCGGTTGACCATGCAGCAACAGAATGAACTAATAACCATACTGCAAGCTCATAAAATATCCTTTGCATGGGATTATCATCAAATTAAAGGCCTCAACCCAAATCTCTCCACACATCACATATACATTAAGGGTGACTGTAAGCCTATGAGACAACCTCAAAGGAGAATGAATCTTGCATTCCAAGACATTGTCAAGGAAGAGTTAAAGAAACTCTTGGATGTTGGTTTCATTTACCCCATATCATAAGTCAATGGGTTTCCCCTTTGGTGATAGTCCTGAAAAAGGGTGGTAAATGGCATGTTTGTATTGACTACCGAGAATTCAATGCTACAAAATTAAAGGATCATTTTCCCCTTCCATTTATCAACCAAATTTTAGACTCCTTAGCAGGTATAAAGTACTTTTCCTTTTTGGATGGATTTAGTGGCTATAACCAAATCAGGATTGCACCTAAAGATCAAGATAAAACAACCTTCACCTATCCCTGGGGCACATATGCTTATGTAGTCTTTCCTTTTGGTCTATGTTATAATGCCCTGCCACTTTCACGGCTGATCTTACTCATGACTATTTGGAAGTCTACATTGATGACTTCACGGCTTATGGAAACACTTATGAGGAAGCCCTATCCAATCTAGAAAAAGTATTACAAAGGTACTAAGACTATAACCTATCCCTTAGTAATGAAAAGTGTTACATGATGATGGAGGAAGGTATGGTTTTAGGACACCATGTCTCACAAGCAGGTATTCAGGTAGACCCATCTAAAATATAAGTTATAACTAATCTTCCTATACCTCAAAAATAAAAGGATGTTAAGAGTTTTCTTGTTCATGCAAGCTATTATCATAGATTCATCAAAGACTTTAGTAAGGTAGTTGCACCCCTATTTCTTCTGCTTACTAAATATGTTGATTTTAACTAGACACCTGCATGTCAAGAGGCCTTCCAATCTTTAAAATATTCTTTAACTACAACGTCTATGTTGTGAGGACCAAATTGGACAATTCCCTTTCATATCCATATGGGCACATTTGACTATGTTGTAGGGGTTGGTCTGGGTCAAAAATATGGTTTAGTAGAATATGCTATATACTTCATTAGTAAAAATCTCCAAGTGGCAAAATTGAACTATACTATTACTGAAAAAGAACTCCTAGTTGTGGTTTATGCCATCAATAAGTTGTCATTACATAACTGGCAACCCTATTTTTGTTCATACTGGTCATGTAGCCATAAGGAACTTAATGAACAAGCCAGTAGTCACGGGTCAGTTAGTAATATGGTTGTTGTGCACAATTGTGGATAAACCTAGTAAAGCCAATGTAGTAGCAAACTTTCTTTCTAGACTATCCCTTGTTGCAAATGGACCTATTATTGATGACTTGTTTCTAGATGAATATTTGTTTTCCTTAACAGTGCATACTACATGGTATGCAAATATTGCTAATGGCTTGGTTGTAGGAAGAATGCCTCCTCATTTTTCACCAAGGGAAAAATGTAATCTAGTGGAAAAGAATCTTCCATATTCTTGAATCTCTAGCTATCTCTTCTACACTGGCCCTAATAATATTTTGTGTTGGTGTATTCGAGATGATGAGGTCTTTGATATTATGTGGACCTACCATGATGAGCCCTATGGTGGACATTTTACAACCAAGAGAATAACATTCGATATACTCACAACTGCATATTACTAGCAAACATTGCATAAAGATGCAGTTCTATACACACGCAGCTGTGACCACTGTTAAAGGATGCATCACACTACCAAGAATGATGAAATACCCCTACATCCACAACTGGTGCAAGAACCCTTTGATAAATGGGGTATAGATTTCATAGGCCCGATTGATCCTCCATCAAGCAAGAAGGAGTACATATTGGTATGGACAAACTACCTCACAAAATGGGTAAAAGTCAAGGATTTACAACATGCGCGTGATGAAAAAGTAGCAAAATTTTTGTATGAGGAGATCTTCACCCGTTATGGAGGGCCCAAGGAAATTTTTGTTGATTAGGGATCACAGTTTACATCAAAATTGATTGCAACACTTGTTAAGGAATATGAACTCGGACATAGAAATTCTACTCCCTATCACCCTCAGTCCAATGGCCAAGTAGAGGTCACCAACAAAGAGATTGAAGTCATTCTTACCAAAATTATAGCTCTTCACCGCTGAGATTAGGCAACACACCTTCTTGAAGCATTATGGGCCTATAGAATAGCATGGAAGATAATAACATGATCCACACCCTATGAGCTAGTATATGGTAAGAGAGTTGTGCTTCCTATTGAATTTGAGCATAAGACCTTAAGGAAAACACTTGAATTGGGAATAGATCTATCTGATGCACAAAAAGCAAGGATAACTCAATTGAATGCACTAGATGAATTAAGGAAAGAAGTTGTCCATCACATGTAGAGATTGTACAAAAATAGAGAATCAAATGGCATGATTAGTTTATCAAAACAAAAGAATTTCAAAAAAGGTGATTGGGCATTGTTGTATGACTCAAGATACAAAGATCACAAGGGTAAGTTGCAAATAAGATGGCAAGGGCCCTATGAGATAGAGGAACTATTTCCAATGGTGTAGTCAAGTTAATAAACATTGACCCTATCAAGTTTTCCCTTATGGTCAATGGTCATCGCCTTAAGCTTTACAAGGGACCATTGAACAAGGCACAATTTCTCCAACATTTGATACAAAACAAGGGACCTAGTATTTCTACATAATTTTATTGGTCACCAACAATAATAGAAATAACAAAGGAAGAGCCTCACATCTCAAACATTGTCCACCATCAAGTATGATTTCTATACTTCCATAAAAACAAAAAAAATCAATAAAAATCACCAACAATGAAAACCCTTATGGGCGATGTTGGTCGTTCTATCTTCACTACATTTCACTACCACACTCAAGTTGCAGGCCAACCTGCAACATTTCACCACTTTTAGTTTCTCCAAGTGAAAGGACTCCTACAACATCCAAACCATTGCTACCTATAGATTCACTATCCAAGATTCATGCAACATCTACACTAGCATTATTTACAGCTTCTACAGTTGAATTGCCTATAGCCTCCATACTAGACCTTCCTATAGCATCAAACTACGAATTCCTATAACATCCATAATGGAGCTTCCTAAAACCTCCACATATGGACTCTTGTAGCTACTCTTTGTCACTATTCCTACAACCACTATGTGCCATCATTCCTACATCCACTCTATCATCATTCTTGCAACCACTCTCAGTCATTATTGATACATTGGAGATACTATAGAATTATCAATAAAATCTCTAATCACATCCACCAATGATCATGTAGTACCATCAATAAAAGATACTCTTGTGTCATACGGTGATCCTCTAGCATTTACACCATCTCAAGTCATCCTCATATCGTACCAACTATCTAACTCTTCAACCCACTCGTAAGGTTTCGTACAACAAATTACATACTCTTTATTTTTTAATAATGATTGTTTTACATGCAACATTTATTATACTTTACATTTAACTTAGTGCTTATTCCATTTATTATTATCATTCACATCTAATTACTACTTCCCATCAAGATATCTGCTCTCCTATCTCTTTTATCACCTGAGGAAACATGACATGCTTAGCTGGGGGTGAACGAAATGACTTTGAGTCAGCTCGTCAACTCATTAACACAAACCACATCCTTAATCACCATCCTTACCTCACTCCATATTTGCCAAAATTCTATCCCACCAAAGCACTAAAACCATAGCTTATCATCAAAGAGTAATTTGAAACAACTAGAGGTGAGTACGGGATTAAGTGGTAAAAAATTGTCTGCATAACTTGGATGTATTGTTGAAACATCAGAAACATAAGAATGGGTGGTGACCTCGTTCAAAGGGAGCCCACAAATCATATGGAGCTCCTAAATTATAGGGAATGCCTTCCTATCTTTTAGCAAGCAGGATAGATGGATTATTTTCAGAGGTTAGAAGGATATGATGATGAATTTGCTTTTTAATTTGTACATACCCTAAAAATAATGAAGCAATTGTAAAAGGGTAAGGGTGAATTCCTCAGAGGCTACTATAATGGAAGTTACAGGGCTTCCTACAGTTGGAGAAAATTTTCTAGAAAGGTGCAATGCAGTTGCAGCTCAGAACAAGTTTATTGAAGTAGGAGAGTAGTTTGAATATTCATCACAAGGAACAAAAATCCTTTCATTGCCACCTTTGTGGGCTCAAGCAATGACATATATCATCAAATACTTCATCTATGAAGGTAGGCAGTCTTTCCTGTATACTGTGTATTTTAAATTTTTGAGCCACCTTTGTCATGGTAGGAAAGTCAATGTTCCAAAGTTTTTGTACAATTTATTAAATAGAATGGAAAAAGAGTATTGGAAGGGTAGGGATACTTCATTGTCCCATCATGGTCTCATTTAGTTGTTGGTTAAGAAGAGTTTAAATTATCAGTTCCTTGATGTATCATAGCAAGACTTTTGGGGGCTAAATAATAATAAAAATAGATTGGATGTGGGGCCACATGGCTGAAAACTCAAAATTAGACAAACCTAGGTCCTTCAATCAAAGGATATTCAAGCAAGGAAGGACAAAATTGTAGAAGAAGAGAATGCAATAGCTTCTTTTGGGCATGCATTATATTCCCATCATCTTGTAGTATATTTCCAAGATCCTACAAGATCTCACCATGCTCCTCCAGAATCTCCCCATGCTCATGTAGCATCTTTCCAAGAACTTGCAGCATCCTCACATGAGCTTACAGCATCTTCCTGACATGGAATATCTTTGCCTATGCATGAAGCACCCTCACCTGCACATACCACTCTGCCAAAATAGCTTGCAACTACTATTGTCCCTTCTGCATCTCCACCTAAGAGAAAACAAAAATCACCTCCTTCTCTTGCCAAGCCAAGCAAAAAGAAGCAATAAGATACCCCAGCTCCAACACAAGATCAGCCAAGGTGTTCACAATGCCTAAGAACAAAAGGGCTAAAAACAAATATTGATGCCTTAGCTCTATGAGTAGTCTTCTTGGAGACATACACTAATTCTAAAAGGGGAGAATTGTTTGTCAATAGGGAGCATTTGGATACATCTAGCAGCCTAGGATTTGACCCAGACAGAATCAACGCCTTCTTCTGAGTTTAGTAGTTTGGGTCTAGACAAAGAATTGGCTCCTATGGAGATAGACACAGGTGGTGAATTATTGATTTCTTTGCAAAAGATTGAGAAACTGAAGAAAAAGCTTAGGGCATATGAGTAGAAATAAAATAAACTAGATAAGTTAGCCCAATTGGCATCAGAATAAATTGATAAGGAACAAGGGAGAGTTAAAAAACAAACATGTATGATCACCTAATCTAGAGATCAAAATCTTCCTTCAGCCACTAGTATTTGTAAGGAGCTCCAATCAATAGCCACCCAAATAGATGGGTCATCCTTGGAATTATTACTATAGAAAAGGGATAAGGAAATCCAGTTCATGAAGAAGATATGGGAAAAGGAAAAGAAAGAAATGAAACATAAATTTGTTAAAGAATTGGAGGAGAAAAATGTTGAAATTGATAAGCTAAAGAAGAAGGTTGAACAAATGGCAGGGTTAACCACACAGATTATACAATGTCGTCCTCCCAACAAAGTTTATGCCTTATTTATCAAGAAGAAATTTCTTAGCTTTTAGTTCATGCAGATTTACTGTGATCTCCCATGCAAAATTGACACAGCTAGATCCTTTTTCAAGGTATACCAAGAATCTACTATTGAGATTCAAAGTCAGTTGTGTGAGTTCTATATTCATGATATGGTCATCCCTTGGAACCTAACATGGAATCCAATTCCATATATATGAGATGTCCAGCTTAAGGCATTAGCTTCCTTTATACATAATGAGAAAACTAGGGAAATGCAGATGCAAAAGTATAAAGAGCAGAAAAAATCTATTTCCTTGAGAATTAGAGAAGAAGCTAAAGATTTAAATGAAGTTATATAAAATTGGATATACCTAACAAATAACTCATCATTGGCTAGGAAGTTCTGTTGAGACTAAAAAGATTATCACTCTATGTTTAAGGAGGTGGTAACAAAAATGGGATAGGAATCATTTAAGTTTAGCAAGGTCAGATGGCAAGAACTCATAGTGGAATTACGTAATAGAAGCCACGTTCTATGTACAAATATCATGCATATGTGAGCAGAGCACACCCTTACATTAACCTGGCTAGAGAAAATGGACTTTCTAGGCTCCCACTCACATTCCAACCACCACTCCTCTGGTTTCTAATTCCACATTAGCATGGAAACAAGATTTACACTTCACAGGAAGAGGATGCCAAATGGGAGCACATCAAGGGTCAAAAAATATTTTACCTAAAGCAATGTGAAGGATAGATAAAGCCATATGATTTCAAAACCATGGCTCTCATGTATAATGGGAGACCATAGTTGTTTGGGGACAAGCAAAACACTAAGCTAGGGGTGTGATGAGTGTCATATTTGTGTTTCATAATTCATATGTTCCATGTTTTAAAGACACATTTCTATAGACATTCCTACCTTTTAATCTAAGACTTTAATTAATATTTGGACAAAAGCACTGTGTTAGCTATAATATGTTTTAATGAATGTCTGTGTGTTAAAGCAGCTATTTTCAAATATAATGCGGTATGTTATTTTGTTTATGATGATCTTAGAGTAGGGATTTTCTATGGGACTAACTTCTTCTTGTAGCAACTAAGGATGAAAACCTCCAACCAAAATTGTAGTTTTTTAGCAGCCAAAGGACCAGCTTCCTACAGCCAAAGGATCCACTTTTTGTAGCCAAAGGACCAACTCCTGCAACAAAGCTTGTGGTTACCTACAGCTGTCTAGCAATAATTAACTCCTTTGCAGATAAGGATGCATAGAAACAAAAGGCATTTAACAAATGGAAAAATACCTATCCTTGAGCAAGGAATGTGAAAGGATTAAATGGGTGTAGTTATCCATTCTCTTGTTTCTTAATTAACTTGCTTATACCATGCACATATTAGGAAGTCCTATTAGAAGTGTTCCTCTTTGATTGTTTTAAGTTTAGTTTCCTAGTTTGGTTTTTCTTTCCAAAAATAAGAGTCCTTCCCTCATATGGTGGGAAGTGGTTGACTAGTCATAGGTTTCTATAAATGTATGAACTTGTGTTGGATGTGTATATATTATTTTATCTAGGAACAGTTAGATTTTCTCCATGCATGTACTAGATTTTGGCAGTCAATAAGAAAACCAGAGTTTTCCATCATAATAGTTTTTACTCTTGAATGTGGTGAATCAATTAAGATATTGATTTGATTAGTAGTTGACAAAGGAGAATAGGAGGGTGCAGTCAATCAAAGTAAGGGCCTGCTTGAGGTGGACTAAACTAAAGCTTTATCATGTTAGCATTAGACTCTTGCAATCAGAACTAAATTTGTTTGTTATTATTTTGTTTTAGTTAATAAGTTAATTTAGTTAGTCTCAAAATTTATAAAGTAGATTTTATGTTTCAACATTACTTTCCTTTCTTGTTTTACAAAGAATATCATTTTCTACTATACACAATTAAATTATTTCAATCCTCATAAATCTTTATTTGTACATACAGTACCGACAACATACCAAGAAAATACATCCCTAGATTGATAACATAAATGTAGTATGTCATCACTCGATTAGTCGCTTGATATGGGATGAGACCATTTATTGAGTTGTATGCAAGCCTTAATTGCATTAGGTTTATTGGAAATTGATAGTACTTGACCAATTGCATGAAATATTATATTCTAGCCAAAAAACACCATTTAGCATGATTTATAATAATGTTCTAATGGTAGTATATATAGAAGTGTTGTGAAATTACATTTTCAATACATAACACGTGTACTCTCCCTATCTCTCTCTATGATTGTAGTGTGTGTTCTTGTAGTAGATAAGTATTTTGTTGATATGATAATTGTGTTTTCTTTACCTCTCACCTTATCACCTTCAAAGGATAAATGGTTAGGTGCTAATGATGCATTTGGATATGAATAGGAGTGTGGTAGTGAACACTCACTTGCATCCCTATAAATGTTTAATGTGAAATGATTTATTCTATTATACCAATAGTGAAGAAAGGTTCTTCCCCCTTGTTCAATATTATTCATTAAATATTCATGTGAACATTATTCTGGAAGAATAAATCACCTTGTATACTTGTTCTCTCATTTGTTCTCTCCTTTCCTTTTTATAACGTGTGTAACTGACCCTACATTTATTAGTCATGTAAAGCAATGTGTCCTCCTTTGTGACTATTGCTTAGTAGACCATGAATCATTTGTGCTTGTTTCAACATTCCTCTGCATCTATTCTTGCACCAAAAATTTATATTATTGAATGATGTTATTTCATGAAATGAGTTAGATAGAGTTGTAAAAAAGGGTATATTATTGTGTATTCTATCCTCATCTTTCATTCTTGCTAGAGGGTTAAACTTATCAATGCTTATGTTTTATTTTCAAAAGGTTAAAGTAGGAAATGATTTTTGGGATAAATGATAAGCATTATTTATTGTCTCTCTCTCTGACTATTGTAGAAATGATAAATTAACAATAATCATAAATTATATTGGTAATGGTGAAAATACATAAATAATAAATAATGTAAATGAACGTAAATCTTCTTGTATGCTCTTGTTAAGAAGGTTAATCAGGCTATGGCTATACATATAAAATAATAAATGCTTACTTGATTTCATTCTCATTCTCATTGGAAAGGTTAGATTTAGTAATTGATCATGTGTTCTTTGTCATTGGTCAAAATCAAGAGAAGGATAAGTGTACCATATCTTCCTCACTTCCATGCTTTCACATTAAATGATTAAATAAGATTAATGAATTTATATTACACATTGAATTAATTATAACTAGTAAACTCATGGATGCACATTCCATGTTTAATGTCATCCTCTCATTACTCATGAAGGGTATTATCTTTATATATTTCTTATGGGCCATCTTGGAGTGGATCATCCCTATGAAAACACTCCATTGGGGTGTTGGGTGTAATGGTGCCAAATGCCTTGGCTTAATAGTCTTATGTTGTGTAAGGTGTATCTCTTGGAATGTGTGTCCCTTGTAGTGTACTCTTTTTCTTTTAACCTTACCTTCATGAGACATTATTTCATGCATCATCAACACTAAGTGGCATTGCATGTGGCAATGACACCTACATGTGTGCGTCATATTTATATTATAATGATGCTTGTTTATGAGTTTGTGGTGTTTTATCTATGGTTAAAAGTGGGCACTACAAATTTCAATCTTTTTCTCCCTTTCTATTTTTCTTTTCTCCTTCATGTGACCTCTAACAACTAAAGCATCCATCCTTTATGGAATCCATTTATTTTCATTATGTTTCCTTATATAACAAATCTCTAACCAGATCCTTAATCTTCAACTTGGAAATGGTGATATTGATTGCCATGACAAGATTTTCCCATGAATCTAGCAAAGAACATAATAAGGTTATGCACTAATCTTGTTCCTCCATATTTACATCAATGGATGTCATTATGTTTTCTTATATAACAAATCTCTAACCAGATCCTTAATCTTCAACTTGGAAATGGTGATATTGATTGCCATGACAAGATTTTCCCATGAATCTAGCATAGAACGTAATAAGGTTATGCACTGATCTTGTTCCTCCATATTTACATCAATGGATGTCATTATGTTTCCTTATATAACAAATCTCTAACCAGATCCTTAATCTTCAACTTGGAAATGGTGATATTGATTGCCATGACAAGATTTTCCCATGAATCTAGCAAAGAACGTAATAAGGTTATGCACTGATCTTGTTCCTCCATATTTACATCAATGGATGTCAACATACTTATCAAGATGTTGAAAGTATTTAAATGATCTGTAACTAAATCTCCATTCTACATTGTTAAAGAACTCAATGTTTTCTCCAAAAAAGGTTATTAACTAGAAACTTAGTCTGATACAAAGCACCCATTTTTTCAACTAAATTTCAATAGTATTCTCTCCAGAGACAATTAAAAGTACCAAATTTTAATAGCACAACATAATGGTCAACCTAGCATTTTTGTCTAATTTTATCTAGTCTTTAGTAGTCATTATTCAGGTTTTTAATTCACCGCAACAATCCACTATTCACGATCAACTAGGAGGTCTTCTATTTTAATCTTCCATAGCTCAAAATTACTTCCACTGAATTTTTCAATCTCCGTTCTTCCAAAATTGATAGTCATGTCTTTGAACTTTTAAAAAAATCAACTATTTAAAAAACTCCTACTAAAACCAACAATTAAAAATAAGGGTTTTGCCCTTTCTAAACTAGGATCAAGAGTTGATTATGCTCCCATACCAAATGAAGGGAATGAAGAACATAATCCCACTTAATCTTCACATAAGATTTACTACAAAGTTATAGAATCTAGAATCATTTAGCAAATAAATAACAAATAACACATGATTTAACCTGGGAAACCCTTATGGAAAAAGCCCCAACAAATAATAGCACTATTAAGATTGTATTCACTATAAAAAAATATTACAATACAATAAGAAACGAGTATGTGCTACTAGGAGATCTTCAACATGTAAAATCACTAGGTAGCAACCACAACCACCAAATTCGTAGAGCACTCCCAATAGTGATTACTTACCTAAAAGTATATAATACTAACTCTAAACCCAATACTTGATTTATTGCTAGGAAATGTCTCTCAACCTTGCATCCTAATGTTCTAATGTAGTTTTTGGGTTATAGAGGTTTTTTTTTTCCCCAAAAATTATTGAAATATACTTTAATTAGCTAAAGTGGGTTATGGTGATGTAGATCTCTTTGAGATATTTAATTAAAATAAGGGGATCAATTGGGTTCTTGGATCAAAAGTTATGGCCTTTGGAAGTTAAGCTTATGCTTCACAAATGTAAGAGCATCCATGACACATAAGAGAGTTGAAAGAGAGAGTTAGATATGTTTCCCAAGAACACTCGTTGACCTATGACATGTCATTATAGCTATCATAAAGCATCTTTGGAGGGTTTAAATAAGACATATTGGAGCACCCAATTTGGGAGGATAACTATGACATGTTATGACAAATTCTTATAGGACTTCTCTTAAGATTTGGGTGCTAGAATTTGACGAGATGATTTCAGCACCACGGTGATATTAGATCATGGTTTTGTTATTCCCCTTTGGGGGTTTTCTATAATGGTTTCTCCATTTATTATGTGCTTAGGATGGAGTTTACATATTGTATTTTGTAGGTATTGTTATGCTATTGGTATTACTCCAGATCTAAATATTTGTGTTGTCTCATGTGAAGGCTCCTTACTTGGATTATGTTGTAACTAATATTGTTGCTAATTAATACATTGGTTCAAAGTTTGGAGGCTAGGTTTTTTCTTGAAAGGGTTTTCCTAGGATACATCATTGTGTTATGTTGAATGATTATATTCTATTGTTTCTTTTTGGCAAATTATTTTAGATCATATTTTTTGTTCATCTCTCCTTTTAGATTAGTGTAGGAAGTATTTTTGCACCTTAGTTTCCTTTAAGTTGGTATCAGAGCCTAATAAAATTGATATGTGGGTGGTAGGAACAAGGTTTTTTATACTAATCTTGGTTAGAGTTGGAACATGCATAGAGAAGATCTTTGTTTTAGGGAAGATGGCAAGCATGTCTAGACTAGAGATGGAAAATATTAATGGAACTATGAGTTGTGGAAGCTCAAGATGAGGGTTTGCATATGAGATCTATGGCTGCAATATTTAGATCCAAACTAACAATAATATCACCAGAAGATTCGGTAGTGTTGGATAGAAAGGTGAGAATCCTTATTAGGATTTGCTTGGTAGATTATGAGTTATTAAATGTCTGTGAATAATCCAAAGGAACCTATACCAAACTAAACCACTAATTAATAATCTTTTTCTATGGAAGAAGTTATATATTTTGAGGATGAGTGATGGTGATTCTATTGTTGATCACCTAAATGCATTCATTGTGATTATAAACTAATTACAATCTATAGGTGTTTTTGATGTGGTTTTTGACACACCAACCACCTGCTCACCATGAAGCACATAGGGCAGAACAAAAAAGGTTCCCTGGTAGCTAACCTCAAGAGTCTTCATTAAATCAATTTAGAGGTTCACCAAAATCCCTCAGTCAGATAGTGCTTTGGCTGCTCTGTTGAAGGGGATCCGTGGAGGAATTAAGATTGCTTGATTAAAATAGAGATTCACTTAGTGAAATTCATCACTAATTAGCCATGTAAAGAACTCTATTTTATTGCAAACTAAGTTAATGACTTTCTAATTTTGACTTCCTATGAATGATTTCAACATTAAAACTAGATTAAAATCTAGATGATTTTGATCCTTTTGTGAAAAATTAAATTATAATTTTTAGGATAATGAAGGATGCATTTAAAATCTGCAACATTCCACCAAAAGAAGTCAATAAAATGACACAAATTTCTGCCTTATAAGATTCAAATTCATCGTTGAAAATCTTATCTACCGTTGTTTAAAAAAATGAAAAAGGAAAGGGGAAAGAAGAGGAAAATAAAATAAAATAAAAATCCAAACTTGCTTTCATTCCTCCTTTGCACCATTTTGTAAATGGACAACTTTGACTTGAAAACCGTTCTCCATTGGCCTTGTCATCTGCAATCCCAACAAGAGTCGGTGTAATATTTGGTGGACAAACTCTGTGCATGAGTGATGGTGATTTGTAGCATGCACCAATGCATTAAGTGACCACACAAAATACCCAACCATTAGTGGGGTATTAGTGGTTTGAACGTCTAAGTCATCTACATTAGGTGAACTAAATGCAAAGGATTAATGGAAAGAAAGATAGATTTGGTGCTTGGAAAATACCATTGAAGGAATAGAAAAGACCAAAAATGGAGTGAAAAATGAAAAACTTTATTGTATATCAGTTCCAAACCCCAATGGGTTTTCTAATCTATTATAAATGAGTTAAAAACTAGAATAAAAGGCACTTTTTGGATGGAAGGTCAAAAATTTTCCCTTCAAAATGGAATTACAAAATGACAAAATAAATGGAAAATTGAATAGTCGTGGGTGAGACTTTGCATTCAGCTTCTTCCTTCAAGACCTCTTCATTCGAAACAATTTCTCTCTTTTTGTATATTTGTTTAAAACATTTAGTCATTTTAATTTTTTGTTCTCCACTATTTGAAGCAACTACCACATTTGCATTCTTGAAATAAGCTTCACTTTCAAACAACTCTTGATTGAAAGAGATTTTTCCTTTAGTTTGTAACATTCTCATGTCTGCATTTTGAATTTCCTTTGCACCTTCAAAATAATTGTATTTTTAAATTGCTATATGTTTTTATCTCCTTTAAGATCATGGGGAATTTGATTAGGTCCCTAGCATGCACTTGTCAATACATCTCTATCGTCACTACTTCATTATGGCAGCTTCTTGTTTCATCCTGCAACATCACAGTGCTTGGCTCAAATGACCCTTCTTTAACATCAAGTAATGCAAATTCTACAGAGAAATAGGCTTGTAGTCCCACCTTAACATCACTCTTCTCCTTCTCGAGAATAGTTCCAAAAATGGCATGTTTGTTTTTTCAACACTCTTCAAGTGGTTTTAAACTACTATCAACTAAAATACCATAAGTTTCCTACACAAGGGTCATTGCCTCTTGCTCGCGACTCTCAATATTTTTTTGTGGAGCACATAAAAAATATGATATGTACTCTCTTTGTAGCCATCTTGAGATGCATCTATTTTGAATGAGCTTCCATCATGAAATTTAGCTTCATTTATAAATGTGTAGATTGTTTCTTCACTAGAATGCCTTTGAGTCACATTTTTATCTTTTGCTTTTATTGATGATTTTGTAAATTCAAGGGGCAAATTCCATTTTGACTGATCGATCAAAATTGGTGTCTTCAGATTTCAAACACTCAGGTTCCTCATTAATAATCTCTTGACCCCTAATTGCTCCTCTAGAATGAAGATCACCATTAAAGCATAAAAAAGTCACTTCCATGAACACTTAATCCATGATTTTGAAACTAGATGATTTTGATCCTTTTGTGAAAAATTAAATTATAATTTTTAGGATAATGAAGGATGCATTTAAAATCTGCAACATTCCACCAAAAACTAGATAATTTTGATCCTTCTGTGAAAAATTAAATTATAAGTTTTAGGATAATGAAGGATGCATTTAAAATCTGCAACATTCCACCAAAAGAAGTCAATAAAATGACACAAATTTCTGCCTTATAAGATTCAAATTCATCGTTGAAAATCTTATCTACCGTTGTTTAAAAAAATGAAAAAGGAAAGGGGAAAGAAGAGGAAAATAAAATAAAATAAAAATCCAAACTTGCTTTCATTCCTCCTTTGCACCATTTTGTAAATGGACAACTTTGACTTGAAAACCGTTCTCCATTGGCCTTGTCATCTGCAATCCCAACAAGAGTCGGTGTAATATTTGGTGGACAAACTCTGTGCATGAGTGATGGTGATTTGTAGCATGCACCAATGCATTAAGTGACCACACAAAATACCCAACCATTAGTGGGGTATTAGTGGTTTGAACGTCTAAGTCATCTACATTAGGTGAACTAAATGCAAAGGATTAATGGAAAGAAAGATAGATTTGGTGCTTGGACAATACCATTGAAGGAATAGAAAAGACCAAAAATGGAGTGAAAAATGAAAAACTTTATTGTATATCAGTTCCAAACCCCAATGGGTTTTCTAATCTATTATAAATGAGTTAAAAACTAGAATAAAAGGCACTTTTTGGATGGAAGGTCAAAAATTTTCCCTTCAAAATGGAATTACAAAATGACAAAATAAATGGAAAATTGAATAGTCGTGGGTGAGACTTTGCATTCAGCTTCTTCCTTCAAGACCTCTTCATTCGAAACAATTTCTCTCTTTTTGTATATTTGTTTAAAACATTTAGTCATTTTAATTTTTTGTTCTCCACTATTTGAAGCAACTACCACATTTGCATTCTTGAAATAAGCTTCACTTTCAAACAACTCTTGATTGAAAGAGATTTTTCCTTTAGTTTGTAACATTCTCATGTCTGCATTTTGAATTTCCTTTGCACCTTCAAAATAATTGTATTTTTAAATTGCTATATGTTTTTATCTCCTTTAAGATCATGGGGAATTTGATTAGGTCCCTAGCATGCACTTGTCAATACATCTCTATCGTCACTACTTCATTATGGCAGCTTCTTGTTTCATCCTGCAACATCACAGTGCTTGGCTCAAATGACCCTTCTTTAACATCAAGTAATGCAAATTCTACAGAGAAATAGGCTTGTAGTCCCACCTTAACATCACTCTTCTCCTTCTCGAGAATAGTTCCAAAAATGGCATGTTTGTTTTTTCAACACTCTTCAAGTGGTTTTAAACTACTGTCAACTAAAATACCATAAGTTTCCTACACAAGGGTCATTGCCTCTTGCTCGCGACTCTCAATATTTTTTTGTGGAGCACATAAAAAATATGATATGTACTCTCTTTGTAGCCATCTTGAGATGCATCTATTTTGAATGAGCTTCCATCATGAAATTTAGCTTCATTTATAAATGTGTAGATTGTTTCTTCACTAGAATGTCTTTGAGTCACATTTTTATCTTTTGCTTTTATTGATGATTTTGTAAATTCAAGGGGCAAATTCCATTTTGACTGATCGATCAAAATTGGTGTCTTCAGATTTCAAACACTCAGGTTCCTCATTAATAATCTCTTGACCCCTAATTGCTCCTCTAGAATGAAGATCTCCATTAAAGCATAAAAAAGTCACTTCCATGAACACTTAATCCATGCTCATCTGATCCTCTATTCTATCAAAAAAGACTAATTCTAAAGAAAACCTTTTTTAGTGCTTCTCCATCCACAACTTGACCTTTGGCACTTTGCTAAATGATTGATGCGCCTTT
The DNA here is from genome assembly GCA_027924645.1 of Cunninghamia lanceolata. NCBI lineage: Eukaryota > Viridiplantae > Streptophyta > Pinopsida > Cupressales > Cupressaceae > Cunninghamia > Cunninghamia lanceolata. Next base: position 2,675,500 of record BSBN01000589.1, on the reverse strand, counting down.
TCAAAGCACGACCTTCTCTTATCTTGATACAATATTTTACAAACCTTTCACATGTTTTATCTATGCCCAAGATAGCCTCCAACTGTTGCATGACCTCTATGTATAGCAAATGATTCAATTTTGTAGTCTAGAGATAATTTTACAAATGATTCACATGACCTAGCATCAAATAGATGACGACCACATTCTATAGAGGTGTTTTTCTTACCATGACCCCTTTTTTTATATCATATGCTTAGGACACCCTTTATAGTGGAAGATGTTGAATGAATGAATGAAATCTTTTAATAACATCCACAAGGCCAAATAGCCTATGGGACCACCAGAAACCAAAACACCCAGCAAGAGAACCAAAGCAACCAGGAAAATGCAAAACCAAAACAAGCATATCCCCATGCAGCACCTAACTAAACCCCTTTCCTTTTAGATCCTAGACCTGCTATGAATTTTGGTCGAAGACACTGCAAATTTATCTATCCTCTCTTCTTTAAACAAGTTAGTCAAAGAGCCCACATTCAAGGTATCATGATAATTGGCCCTTATATTCTTGTAAGTTGGGCACTCTATGATGTAGTGTCATTCTGTCTCCACTAACTCCAAAGTGCAAAAACAACATATTCTCTCTGCCCATTCTTCTTTTGGCCTATCCCACCTTCTAGTTTCGCATCTAAGTTGGTGCAAACTAGTCCTTATATGGGCCATTAACATTTTTTTTTCTATTTTATTTCCGCTCCTATGTAGTTCTTTTGCGTGTGGTCATAAGAAGGATTAAAATGCTTTATGTAGTATTCTCTTTTCCTCCCCCATTGCCTTTCCCACATGTTTACTTTGACTTTTTCTTGCACATACTTTTTAATATCCTATTTAGTATTTGGATACTCTTTCATGCTTATGTCCCACTTATTCATCCACATGTCATTTTGTTTCATCCACGTACTCTTCCTTCTTGTTAATTTTTCCTCTAAAGCCATTTTAGGCCATCGGATCAGCTCCATGTTCTCAAATCTCTTTAAGTAACCTAGCAACTGGGTCAGCGTCGATGCCTCAACTAGAAAGGCACCAGCCTCAGCTAGCGCAATGTCATAAGGAACTGACACTTTTGTTCTAAAACTAGATGTGATTAGATGCTTTTGTAACCTCTCTATTTGTCTCCACTTCATCTCTAATGTGTTGCCACCCCAAACCTTGCACCCATATAGCACCACCGGCACCACCAGCAGCCCAAAAAGAGTCTTCTTAGTTTTCCAGTCCCACAACTCAACACTTCTACATTGATTTTGCAATGAGTATAAATATTTCCAACCCCCTTGTATCCTTTTTACCCTACACATCTCCCAACTAAGCTTATTGTGGAAATCCAGGCCAAGATACTTGTATTCATTGACCACTTGTAGGGGGCTACCTTCAAAGAAAAATTCCACTGACGTCTTCTTTCTTTTCAAGGTAAAGATCATGATCTTAGTTTTGCTGGTGTGCACTTGCATCCCAACCTCTTGACAAAACAATTCTAGAGCTTTCAGGTGTTCCTTCAGGTCATGCATTATTTTTGCCATTAGGATAAGATCATCTGCATATAACAACTTTACAACATAACTAGCTAAGTGGACACCCCCTCCACCAAACTTGTCTATCCATTCCTCTAATTTGTCAATGTACAAACCAAACAGGGTAGGAGATAGAGGATAGCCCTGTTTAACGCCAATGTCACTCCCAAAACATTCTGATAGACCTTGTTTGGTTCTAATTTTAGCCTGAAGCTGATCAAACAACCTATGAACAGCAGCTCTATACATCTCTAGAATTCCCAGCTCTTCCATTCTACTCCATAACTTACTTCTAGGAACAGTATCAAATGCCTTCTTGAAGTCAACAAAATAGCAGAAGGCCTCTTCTCCTTGTTTATCCCAAACTTTCTCAATCAAGTGTCTGAGAGTAATGCAGTGGTCAATTGTAGAATGTTTTGGCCTAAAACTTGCTTGCCCTTTCACCCTCTTTCCCTCCCTTTCTACATGCATACCGATTCGGTGCTCAACCATACTCCCGAAGAGTTTGCCAAAAAGAGGATTGATCATTATAGTGTGGTAGTTCGAGGGCTTATTGACATCACCACTTTTAAGCAACGGAATGATGACACCGGTTGTCCAATTCTCTGGGAAACCATTCTATATGACCCCATTAAATATTCTTTTGATGTGTGGTGTGAGGGCTTCCATGCCCCATTTTATGAACTCTGCCTATAAGCCATCTATATCATGCGCTTTCCCTGCTGCTAGCTTTTTATTTTCATCCTTAATGTATTTCGTAGAAAAGAGTTTGGCCCTTGATTTGATAACTGGGGGGACATCTTTATTTTGATCACGTTCATACAATATCTTTGCATAGTCTAGCCATTGAGAGTCCATAATGTTGTTCTCTATAACTGATTTTTTCTATTGCAATTCCTTCCAGAGGCCTCTCAAGTTGTGTTTCCCAAGAGAGACTAGGTCTTTCCTTCTTGTCTGCATATAAGCCTCTTTTTTCCTTCTAACAAGCGTTACATATTCCTTTTTATTTCCTCAGGTTTTCAGCATTCTCTTTGCTATCTTGGAGTTTTCATTATACCACGGATTATCCGAGAAACTACTTTTGCTACTTTTTTAGGCCTAGACCTTTTGCACAAATTGAGAGCTTTATGGATTATCATTGTCAACTTATCGTTGCCTATTGTTCTTTTATTTATATTGACCATCCTGGCATCTTTTCTCCCTTGCAACTATTTTTCAAGTGTTGTTCTCAAGATCTCTTGGTTCTCCTATGTCAATAGGACTATGCCTTGAGGTGCCATTTCCTTTTGGTTTTGCCATAATCTATCTTGATGATGATTTTGAGTGTCTTTTTGCATGTTGATCCTTACATAAATGGGATTGTGATCAGATTTCATCTCTATAGGACAATCTCTCACCTCTACTTCCATTAGCCTTGTCAACAAATTCTAACAACAAATAACATAATCCACCACACTTTGCCCATTGTACGTTTGACACGTGATATTCCCTAAACTCAACCATGTTTTGATACCATTGCAACTAATCAAACCGTACAAGCTGTATAGTTCTAGCAATTCTGCCTCGTATTGCGTGATACCACCTTTTTCTATTTTGAGAGTCCCTTTCCCACTTTTGGTTTTCTTCCTCTTCTAACCATAGAGGATTGCCCTTTACTCCCTCCTGATCCCTAAGATATAGAGCTTGGCTATTTGATGTTCTCGCATTGAAGTCTCTAATTAAAATGATGTCCCCTATTGCACTATAAGTACATATGTCCTTTTTTATGGCTGCATATGGATCTTCTTTGTCTAAGTTCATCTTCTTATACAATTTTGACCCATAAGGAGCAAAATAACACACAACAAGATAGATTGTGGCTTCCCTTTCTTTCACATTCATCCATATGTACTATTTTTTTGGGTCTTCTTTTTCCACCTAGATGATTCTCTCCCAAGACTCTCTTACCAAAATTGTCACACCCTCATGACCATTGCCACTTTCGGTGAACTCATTCCAAACTAAAACCTTCCTATAACCCTCAAAATTTGGTACCTTACAGCCCTCATGTTCATGTGTCTCAGTGAGAACGATGAAGTCTTTTCCCTCCACTATGGGCCCTAAACCAAGACCTCGAGTCACGTCTCATTTTTATGGACTACATTATTATTCTAGATTAGTGAACATTTACCATGATTGTTTTACTTTGAGTAAGTTCCACATGTGTGAAGGTAATTATCGTGAAGTTATATTTGAGTAAATTGGAAAATTGATCTAAATGTTAAATATTATCGATGTGGTTGTAATGATTTGCTTTGGCTATGCTTTTGGAGACACTAACCTATTGACATCGAGTTGAGTGTGAATGAATGCAGGTACTTGTCGAAGACGAGAACATGGTTGAGGTAGAGGTGTTCTAGCCACTTGGCAAGAACTGATGGGATGGTTAACCCCGATGCAGTCACACACTCACATAGTTTCATGTTGCATTTTGAATGGCTTATTTTATGCTTCATTATGTGGATTATAAATATGATTGATGGTTAGATACTTAGAAAAATATTATTTTTTTAATTATTAATGAAAATCTTTTTTGAATGCATAATTTAAATGTAATTATTAGAAGTCCTTTTCGATTATATTAAATGGTGTGAGTTTCCTATTTTTATGAGTTAGATGTTTGGAAGACAATATATAAATTAGATTTAAACAATTAAATATATGGTTATATATATATGATTGATGGTTAGATACTTAGAAAAATATTATGTTTCTAATTATTAATGAAAATCATTTTTGAATGCATAATTTAAATGTAATTATTAGAAGTCCTTTTCGATTATATTAAATGGTGTGAGTTTCCTATTTTTATGAGTATAGATTTTTGGAAGACAATATATAAATTAGATTTAAACAATTAAATATATGGTTATATATATAATTGTATTATTTCACTTCTTGATTATATAAAGTGATTGTGTTTAATAAAAATAGTTAAATTATGCTAATATAAAAAGAATTAAAAGTAACTTATTGTCATGCATGCGACAGTAAGCTAATTAAAAAGTTGTTATTTTAAGTTAAATAGAAAAATTGAAGCTTTTTAAATTGGCAATTCTCATACAAACAAAAATTAAAACTTCAGTCTCCAAAACCTAAATCTGGGACGCTAAAAATAAGAGGGATTTTTGATAAAAGAAGAAAAATAGCAGAATATTGGATACCATACATTTTTGCAGCAGTAAGAAGGTGATTTTTCCTATGTATTATTCTAGGTTTTGAAAGGAGAGAAGACCTTAATCTTGGAGTGACAAGAAGCTGGAGAAAAGTAGTGACTAGGAAGGTAGAATCGGCCTCTAGTTGTAGGCACATAATTTTAGGTATTTTTCTTGTTTTGTGTACAATAATAAATGGTTGTTGTGACTGTTAAAACTAGTTAACCAGACCTACATTTGAAACATTAGTAAAATTGGTCTGTGCTATGTTCCTTTTTGGCCTATAATCGGCCTTCTTCTATTTTTGTCTTCAACTTATTTTGCGCCGACCCTTCTTACCACCGTATCAGCTGTGTATTCCTCTCTCTTACCAAGCATCGACCTACTGTTACAAACATTTGAAATTCTTTTAAAAATCTAAGCAACTTATCCTTATTTCATTCCTATCACCAATCTTCTTTAACTGCAAGCGTTGATGTTGGTTCAGCTTGTTGTTTTATCTCATAGACTTTGTTTTCTTGTTTTCTGGATCGAATGCTAAGAGATGGCCTCCTTCTGACCATCACCTTTAAACTTTGAGCTGAAATCTAACATTCCCAGTCGTTGACCAATTATTCTTTGTCAGACATAAGTGATATAGATGTTATTTTTTTCTATGTGATTGATAGATTCAGTCTTTATTTGGAATCAGCCTATTCTTATGATTAAAACAAGGTGTAAATAACTCTATAAACTTAGGTGAAAATAAGGGATTCATGTAGTTGACTGTTCTTTATTGTTTGTTATCCAAAACTTTATTTTTATAAAACATTATCAGTGAATGGCAGTAAAAGATTATACTCTTTGTTCTTTTGTATTTATTTATTTCTGCTATAGTTCCTGTCGCAGTTGCGACATGAAGATTGTTTATATGTTCTGCAGTTACTGTCGCAGTTGTGACAAGGAGTTTTGTTATATGTTTTCTAGAGATCCTATCACAGTTTTGACAGTAAGAATGTTAAGTAGCTAGATTGCTTATAATATTGAGAAGATATGATTGAAATATGGACTTGGTGATTATATCAATTTGATAACCTCACAGATGCAATTGTATGTAACGAATAATGGATTATTGCTTGGAAAGTGTATTTCCTTGATTGGTGTTTTGGGAAGGGATTTTAATGATTTATTGATGAACTTTCATCCTTTTATTTTATTATTTATTTACTTGCTTCTTGGGGAAAGAAGTAGTTTTATCTAGGAATGTTATCGGGTTACTTTCTGGCTAGGATGTCAAATGTGGACTTTCAGAGATGGCATTTCCTCTTTTCAGGAATTGAACCAAGTTACTATTTCAAAGGATTAGATCTAATCAAGTTGACATTGGAAACGATGTCCATTTTGTCTAGTAAACTTATTTATATATATCTCTACCACATCCTATTGTGAGACAATATGCTTTTCATTACTTAGAATTGCACATTCAGACATCAGGGTTGCATCGGGTGTTCCCTCCTGCCAATTGTTTCCAGGTAGCTAAACATTTCGTGCAGGGCTGGGTTTCCTTCATTTCATGAAGGGATCTGGGGAAGTGTAATTGCTTCATGGTTGGGTGGAAAAGCACCTCGGCCATGTTCCCGTCTCTCAGCTTGTAGGTGGTGGACCACTTGTTTCATGCAACTGATGAGCGTATTGATTTATTTATTTTTGTTGCACATGATTATTGTAACTTGAAATTGGATGTAATATGGCATGAATGCCCATGGATTTTGTATATTATTTATAGTGCTTTTACCTGGATTGAGCACGTGATTTTGTAAGATTTAATGATATTTTGATTCATATAATTTATGAGATTGTTCATTTTACTTGTGATATTGTAATTAAGCGAATTAATTGCATCTTTTTACTTTGGATATTGTGATGTTGTATTTAAGCGGATTATTTACTTCATTTACTTTTGTGATGAAATTGTGGCCTTTACATTTGGTATCAGAGCTCTAGGTTTAACACTAGGGCCTCTATTTTCTTTTGGGACTATTGTGCTAGTTGTGAACTTGATACAGATTATCCATCATGAATACTAGAAACACTGATCATAGTGACGGATCAGGAAGTGGTCAAAATAGAGGAAACTGTGGAGGTGCATGTGGAGGTGCTCATGGTGGGCAAAATATATGGGATTGTGGAGATGCTAGTAATGATCAAGATGGAAGATTAGACCGTATTCTTGCTCTCTTGACCCAAAAGGACATGAGGATGAATGCTCTTGAGCAGGAGATCAGAGGAAATCCTAGAGGGCACAATGCTAATGAGAATCCAAGGATAGAAGTTCAAGTTCCTGAAGTTGGAGTTAATGCTAATAATCAAGCAAAGATTGCAGAAGAATTAGGGAAATACCTCAAGAAAGTTTCACCGCCAAAATTTGATGGAAAGATAATTGGAGATGGAGCTAAAGCCTAGGTAATAGAAATGGAGAAATACTTTGGGCTCTAAAACCTTTCAAATCACTTGAAAGCAATGTGGGGATCTTACCAGTTGACTAGTGAAGCAACAACATGGTGGGATAATGAGAAGGCAGATAAGAAGTTGTTACCTGGTGAAATAACTTAGGAGATTTTCCTACAATTATTTAGGAAAAGATGGTTATCACAGCTATTCTTCAACAAGAAGATGGCAGAGTTTTAGAATTTGGTTCAAGGAGGTATGTTCGTAACCAGTTATTAGGAGAGGTTTTCGCATCTACTTATGTATGTTCCACAATATCAAACAGATGAGAGATTTTAGATCAGGAAGTTTATTTTGGGATTAAGGCCCCAGATTGGAGTGGAGGTAGACATTCATAATCCACTCACTATGGATGTAGTTTTTGAGAAGGCAATTAAACAAGAGCAGAAGTTACAACAAGCAACCAGTTACCGTAAGCAAAGAGATGCAAAGTTTGTCAATAAGAAACCTCAGAATAATCAGCAGGACTATCAACAGAATAACACTCAAGGCAATAATAGGTAGATCAAGAATCTGAAGAGAGGTAATAAATCTCAGGATGGAAATGGTGGAAATCAGCATGGAGGAAATAAAAGAGGTGGCTATAACAACAAAAACAATAATTAGAGGGAAAGAGCTGAAGGACCGAGAGCACCTAAGGGTGGATGCTATAATTGTGGAGGAGAGAATTATGTAAATGCATGTCCACATAAAAGGGCAAACATGAATCAACAAGGAGCACCTCAAAATTACATTCATGTCGCAGTGGACAATCGGCAAGCAGATTTTCAAGTAGCACCTATTCAGTTTCAAGGTAAACTCTATGGACTACCTATTTCTATTTTAATTGATACTGGTACCACAGAATGTTTTGTAGATCCTAGAGTAGTATCTAAGTTATCTATTAGACCTGGGCATATGGAAAACTCTTGGATGGTACAATATGGCAATAGAGCAAAAAAAAGAGTAGGCTCATGTCTAGCATGCAGTGAGTTAGAGCTTCCTAGTTTTCAGATGCAAGTAAATATGTATGTAGCACCTTTGGGCTCTTATGATGTAATTTTGGGAATCAACTGGTTAGTTGAACATAAGTCTCTAGTAAACTGTGAAGACAAAGTGGTTAGATGTTTGGATGACCTAGGGAATCAAGTGGAAATTAATGGATCTAAGAGACCTTTAGAGCTTAGACAAATCTTAGCTATGCAATTAAAGAAAGCTAAGAGGAAAGGGTGTGCCATTTATGCCATCTAAGTAAAGGACCTTGACAAAGAAGAACCAGTGTTCAATGACTACCCAATCCTTAGAGATTTCAAGGATGTATTCCCTGTAGAGTTGATAAAGTTACCACCAAAGAGAGAATTTGACTTCTCAATTGATTTGCGACTAGGGACTGAGCCTAAACTAAGGCACCCTACAAAATGACTACTACAGAATTGTATGAGCTTAAAGCACAATTGTAGGAGTTGCTAAATCAAGGGTTCATTAGACCTAGTGTGTCACCATGGGGTGCACCGGTTATCTTTTTAAAGAAGAAGGATGGTACTTTGAGACTATGCATTGATTATAGGATGCTTAACAAAGCTACTAGAAAGAATAAGTACCCACTCCCAAGAATAGTGAGCTCTTTGATCAGATGAAAGGAGCTACAGTGTTCTCGAAGATAGACCTTAGATTTAGCTATCACCAATTGTGGATTAAGGATGAGGACATCTCTAAAACAGATTTTAGGACTCGATATGATCACTACAAGTTCACACTGGTACCATTTGGGTTGACTAATACTCTAGTAGCTTTCATGACTTTGATGAATAGCATTTTCAGAGATTGTTTAGATGATTTTGTGTTGATCTTCCTTGATGACAAATTGATATATTCTAAATCATTGGAAGAACACGAAAGGCATTTGAGGATAGTTTTGCAGTGCTTGAGAGAGTGGAAGCTTTATGGTAAATTATCTAAGTGCACATTCTTTTAAGATAAAGTGCACTATCTTGGTCATGTGATCTCGGCAGAAGGGATTGCAGTTGACCCTGAGAAGATAAAAGAGATAATAGAATGGCCTGCACTATAGAGTGTGATAGAAGTTAGAAGTTTTATGGGACTTGCAGGTTACTATAGAAAGTTTGTAGAAGGTTTCTCAACTATAGCAGCACCAATTACCTCGCTACAAAAGAAGGGTAAGAAGTTTGAATGGACAGAGAGGTGTGAACAAGCTTTCCAAGTGCTAAAGGAAAAGCTCACAACTGCTCCTATCTTGACCATACCAAATCCTAATGGTCACTTTATAGTTATAATGGATGCTTTGGAGAAGGAGTAGGAGGATTGTTGATGCAGAATGAGCAAGTGGTTGCATATGAGTCAAGAAAGTTAAAGCAACATGAGTTCAACTATAAACCGCATGATCTTGAGTTAGCTGTCATAGTTCATGCACTTTAGATGTGGAAGCATTATCTTCTAGGTAAGCCCTTTGAGTTAAAGACAAATCATTTAGGGCTCAAGTATATATTTACTCAACCTAACCTTAATGCACGATAGAGAAGGTGGTTAGAATTCCTTAGTGAGTATGACTTTGGAATTGAGTATAAAAAGGAAAGGAGAATAGGGTAACAGATGCTCTTAGTAGAAGAAGACATTTGGCTACCATGGTTACAACAAGATCCATTTTGAAGCAGAAAGTAATTCAGAATCTTTAAGAGGATGAACATTATGAAAGAGTAAAGCAAGCTTTGGAAGTAGACCCCTTAGATCACAGGTTTGATGGTTATGTGATCGAATCAGATGAACTTTTGAGATTTCAGGGAAGGATGTATATTCCTTACTTAGGAGAGTTGAGGAAGTTAGTGCTTGAGGAGATCCACACTGCACCATATCTAGGGCACCCTGGAGTGACCAAGATGGTTGAGGGTTTGAGACATTTATACTTTTGGCCTAGACTTAAGAAGGATGTGATGGAATTTGTGGCTCGATGTTTGGAATGCCAAAGGGTCAAAGTTGAACATGTGCATCTAGAAAGATTATTGTACCCACATAGTGTTCATGAGCATAAGTGGCAAGTAATAAGTATGGATTTTATTCAAGGGTTACCCATGTCTAAGAATAGGCATGATGTCATCTTAGTGGTTGTGGACAAGTTGACTAAGGTAGCACATTTCATTTTGAGGAATCTTTCAGATGGTTCTATGGTGTTAGCTAAGAAGTTTGTTCAGGAAATTTTTTGATTACATGGAGTACCTGAGATGATTATTTTAGATTGAGACACTCACATGACATCCAGATTTTAGACAAATCTTAATACAACATTGGGTACAAAGTTAAATTTTAGTTCAGCCTATCATCCTCAAATGGATGGTCACATAGAAAGAGTAAATCAAGTTGTAGAAGACCTTCTCAAAATGTATTGTATGGATCAGCAGTATAAATGGGAGGAGTATCTTCCATTGGTAGAGTTTGGATACAACAATTCATACCATGCATCTTTGGGAATGGCATTGTTTGAAGCTCTTTATGGGCGTAGGTGTCAAACTCCTATCAGTTGGGATAAGGTAGAGGATAGAATAGTGATTGGTCCTGATATGTTAAGAGAAATGGATGATCAGATGAAGTTGATCAAGGAGAAGTTGAAGCAAGCTTCTGATCGTCAAAAGAGTTATGCAGATAGAAATAGAACACCTAGACAGTTCTCAGTTGGTGACAAAGTCTTCCTAAAGGTCAAACCTTAGAAGAGTTCAGTTTCGTTTGGAAAAGCATCCAAACTTGCTCCTCATTTTGTAAAACCATTCAAAGTTATAGAAGTGATTAACTCTATAGTATATAGACTTGCTCTACCACCTACACTTGCCAGAATCCATAATGTTTTTCATGTGTCCTTACTTAATCTTTATCATCCTAACACGTCACATCTTCTTGATTGGTGTGCTTTATAGGTTAAGGATCTAGGAGTAGTGTTGGTGGAGCCCACTCAAATTTTGGAGAAGCACAACATTAAGTTGTGTAGCAGAGATGTGGTACAATATAAGGTCTAATGGGATTAGTACTCAGAGGACAGTGCCACATGGGAAGATGTGGAGGAGATTGATAGATCTTTTCCTCATTTGAGGATGACATAGATTTCTTATTCATGCATGGATTATGATACTTTGAGTTCAGTTATTGTTTTTGATACATTGAGTTGTTATTATACTTTGAGTTCATGTTATTGTTTTAAAATACTTTGATACTTTATTGGTGATTGATTGGTATCTTATTTTTTTGATATGTAATAAGACATCGAGATGATGTCTCATCCAAGTGGGGAAGGATGTCACGTCTCATTTTTATGGACTAAATTATTATTCTAGATTAGTGAACATTTACCATGATTGTTTTACTTTGAGTAAGTTCCACATGTGTAAAGGTAATTGTTGTGAAGTTATATTTGAGTAAATTGGAAAATTGATTTAAATGTTAAATATTATCGATGTGGTTGTAATGATTTGCTTTAGCTATGTTTTTGGAGACACTAACCTATTGACATCGAGTTGAGTGCGAATGAATGCAGGTACTCGTCGAAGACGAGAACATGGTTGAGGTAGAGGTGTTCTAGCCACTTGGCAAGAACGGATGGGATGGTTAACCCTGATGCAATCACACACTCACGTAGTTTCATGTTGCATTTTGAATGGCTTATTTTATGCTTCATTGTGTGGATGATAAATATGATTGATAGTTAGATACTTAGAAAAATATTATGTTTTTAATTATTAATAAAAATCCTTTTTGAATGCATAATTTAAATGTAATTATTAGAAGTCCTATTCGATTATATTAAATGGTGTGAGTTTCCTATTTTTATGAGTATAGATGTTTGGAAGACAATATATAAATTAGATTTAAACAATATATATATATATATATATATATATATATATATATAATTGTATTATTTCACTTCTTGATTATAAAAAGTGATTATGTTTATTAAAAATAGTTAAATTATGTTAATAATATCATTATTATATTATGAATCTAAAATAAAAAGAATTAAAAGTAACTTATTGTCATGCATGCAAAAATAAGCTAATTAAAAAGTTGTTATTTTAAGTTAAATAGAAAAATTGAAGCTTTTTAAATTGGCAATTCTCATGCAAACAAAAATTAAAAGAAGAATTGCCAATTGCCAATTTAAAAATGTGATAGTCAGAGTGCTATTTGTTTGGCTAAGAATCCCATGTATATGCTCAAACTAAGCATGTTGATGTTTAGTATCACTTTGTTTGAGAGTTGATTGCAAATGGAGAGATTGAGCTGAAGAAGATAGACAATCAGGAGAATGTTACAGATTCATTGACCAAGCCTGTGAGCATAGAGAAGTTTGTGTGGTGCAGAGAGGCCATGGGCCTTGTTTCTAGTGCCTGATTATTTTTCATTTGATTTTCTATGGTTTGATTTACAATGTACAATGTCAAGTGCAAGAATGTTGGGATAAGGTGCCATTAACCTTGTAAATCCCATTATTGTATTATTCCATTTATTATTTGTAATTACCCATAAGGGATGTACAAGTTTCTCAAGCAGAAGTAAAAATTATTTACTGTCCATGGTAATTATGGAGTTACTGCATGATAAGTCCCAGAGCTACCGACAGTAGTTACGAGATGTCATTTATTATGGTAAATGGTAATTGGTCAAAGTGGGGTGCACATGTGGAGGAATAATATATTTTTAGTGTTATAACGCATGTCATAGATGTTGTAAGAAGGTGTAAGAGATTCTATGACAACTGTAAGTTGTCATAAGAATCTATGACACTAATAATAGCATATGATGCGTCATAAGATGCTGTAAGTGGCTATTTTTGGACCCAAGGTGTTCAAGCTTGCATGGGCACATTTTTTCAAGTGTAGGATGCATGTATGATAGCATTTATAACCTCGTAAGAGCCTATTATTGGCCATGGAAGCCCAAGGTTGTATTGTTGACTCTTGACAAGTGTTATGGGCTTGTAAGAAGTCATTTAATGTTTTGAGGTTGTCAAAATTCTATATAAACCATAGCATAGTAGATGAGATGCATACAATAGTTTACAGGTACCCAGGTTCTGTCAGAGTGAAGGTTGAAGGATAGAGGAAGTGAATGTATTTGTAATCTCCTTTTGTGAAGATAATACAACTTGGCCTCTTTTCTTGGTGGAGTTTTTTACCCGCAAGGGTTTTCTCCACATTAAACACTTGTGTTATGTGCTTCATTCTACTTCTGGTATATTCTTGTATTGTGGGTTTATATTTTGTTACAATCTCCATTAATAACACACAGTTAAAGTTTGCTAAAATTTATTCAAATCAGATTTCCATTGAAGTAGTGTTGCTTTCATTTCTAACAAAAATGATATCATCAACAAAGACTTCAACAATTAGAATGTCCTCATGATTAATCTTGAAGTACAGATTACTATTAGGGGTGCCTTTGTTAAATCCTAGCTTGAGCAAATGCTTATCCAATCGTGCATACCAAGCTCTTGAGGCTTTCTTAAGTCCATATAATTTTTTTCTCAGTCTACAGACCATATCTCCTTGATCAGACAATTAAAATCCTTCCGGTTGTTCAATGTAGACTTCTTCCTCTAAATTTCCATTTAGAAATTTTGATTTGACATCCAGCTGATCAACTTTAAAATCTTTGAAAGAAGCAAAAGCAAGAAATAATCTGACTACCTCTATCCTTGCCACCAGAGCAAAAGTTTCTTCAAAATCAATTCCTTCCACTTGAGAATAGCCTTTACATACCAACCTTGCCTTATTCCTTACAACCTCACCATCTTCATTTAGTTTATTCCGGAAGACCCATTTGATTCTAATCACATTTTTGTCCTCGGGTCTAGGAATAAGATCCCAAGTGTGATTCTTTTCAATTTGCATCAGTTCTTCTTCCATTGCTTTAACCTAGTTTTCATCATGCAAGCTTCACTTACCAATTTAGGTTCAATCTTTGAAATCAAATAAATCTCTTCTTGATCATCAGCAACTCTTCTCCTAGTTCAAACACCTCTATTTTTATCTCTTATGATTTGATCTTCAGGATGATTCATTCTTACATACCTGGGGGTTTTGGGAATTGTTTGAACTTCTATTTCTTGAACTTGTTCCTCATCTTCTGCACTAATCTCTTGAGTTATTGGAGTTACCAGATCAATCTGGATTTGAGTCTGAATTTGATCTTGCCTTCCTTGACTTTGACTTTCATCTTGATCATCTAAATCATATCCACAATACTTGGAATGACCTTTGCTTTCATCAACTTTAACATTAGCACTTTCAACAATCTTTTTCAACCTCTTGTTGAAGCACGGGTAAGCCTTACTTTGAGTAGAGTATCCCAACAATATTCCTTCATCACTTGTTGCATCAAACTCACCTAAATCCTCATCTCTTTTGATATAGCATTTACTACCAAAAAAATTGAAATATCTCATAGTAGGAGGATGACCAAACCATAGTTCATAAGGAGTTTTACCAGAATTTCCTTTTATCTGCACCTGGTTAAGAGTGTAGACAACAGTACTCATAGCTTCCCTCCAATAAACTTGAGGAACATTTGTTTCCATCATCATGGTCCTGGCAGCTTCTTGAATGGTCCAGTTCTTCCTTTCCACAACTCCATTTTGCTGAGGAGTCCTAGGAGCAGATAATTGTCTTTTTATTCCATGATATTCACAAAAAGCATCAAACTCACCGGAAGTGAATTCTCCACCTCTGTCAGATCTTAGACACTTCAATTTCCCACCAATCTCATTTTCAACCATCATCTTGAACACCTTAAACTTATCAAGAGCTTCTAATTTTTCTTTTAGGAAAGTTACCCACATCATCTGAGAGTAATCATCAATCAACAACATGAAATATTTGTCTCCTTACACACTCCTAATTCTAGCAGGACCACAAAGGTCAGTATGTACCAGTTCCAATCTCCCACTTGAACCTTGTTCCTTACTTTTGAATGAAATTTTGTTCTATTTACCCAATTGACATTCTCTACATATACTATCAGGTTGCACAAGTCTTGGAAGATCTCTTACAGCTTGAGTGGAACTTATTTTAACAATGTTATTAAAATTCACATGACACATCATCCTATGCCATAACCAACTTTGATCTATTTGAGCAATCAAACAACTTTTACCTAAACTACTTAAGTGAAAGATGTTACCTTTAGTCTGAGTACCGGATGCAATTTCAATTCTAGAGCTTTCCAAGATTCTGCATTTTCCATCCTTGAAATGAAGATCATAACCCTTGTCAACCAACTGTCCAACACTCAGAAGATTATGCTTCAGTCCTTCCACATACAGAACATTATTGGTCCTGTTCTTACCATCAAAAGAGATGGATCCTCTACCATGGATTCTACCAACTGAGTTGTCTCCAAATTTCACAAGTCCTCCATAATTTTCAAAACTCACAAACTTACTCTTGTCACTAGTCATATGATGAGAACATCCAATATCAATCACACATTCATCCTTTTCAACAACCTGAGCAGCCAAGGCACTTTCCACATTTGCACAGCTAGCAGATTTGGTAGACATTGGATCATCTTCTTTAATAACAATGAACACCCAATCACCTTCTCCATGATCAGATTCATCATCTGTGACTCCTTCTTCTCCAGCTTCTTGGACATAATAACAATTCTTCTGACCCTTGTACCTGTTAGGGTTTGGTTTTGAAAACCTCTCCAGACACCTTGAGGCAAAATGACCAATCTTATTACAAGAAAAATATTTGAGTGGCAACTTTCCTTCATACTTACCGGATCCTCTTGGCATCCATTTGGCAATGAGAGCTTCAAGATCTGTAGTTTCTATTTCAATATCTTCAAGATCCTTCTTTGTCTTCACAAATCTATTTGATCTTGTAGAATAGCTTTCACCTGGATCATATCTTTGCTTTCCATACATACTAGCCTTGAATGCAGATTCAGACTTAGGAAGAGAATCACCAAACTCGCTCATTTCAAATGCTGAAAGCTTGCCAACTAACTGATCCATTGTGACTATTGTTACTGTCCTAATTTCTTCAATGGTTGCAACCTTGTGCTTGTAAGCTATAGGTAAGGATCTGAGCACCTTGGCAACAATTTCTGATTCATCCAATACTCCGCCTGCATTTCTGATGCCGGTCACAAGTTCATTTACTTTCTGCATGTAGGAAGTAATGTTTTCATCTTCACTCATTACCAATCTTTCATATTTACCCTTCAGGCTTTGTAGCTTGGCACATTTAACAAATTTGTCACCTTTATACAAATTTTCCAATTTACTCCAGATTTCATGAGCAGTTTGCAAATCCAGGACATTTGCCAATTCGGTATTAGACAGGGCACTCAACAATGCTTCTTTGGCTCGAGTGTTGCATTCAGCATCTTTGAGTTCATCTATATTTGAAGGTCCATTATTCAGAATCTTATACACATTATTGGTTATTGTCCAAGAGCCATCACCTATACATTCCAAATGACATTGCATGCGTACCTTCCAAATGGAGTAATTTGTTCCATCAAATCTCAGACTTTCCTTCTTGTAGATCGACATCTCGAATTTCCTCAAGTGATCAAGCTTCTTTTAGAGGAACTTGGCTCTGATACCAATTGTTAGAAATGTTGGCAAGAGACACAGTGTGGCTTCATGATTGTTGTCATTGATGGCAACAAAGTCCATCCCACACATCCGGAGGACATGGTGTGTCTATACCGGAAGACAAATTGAAGAGTATTTTGGTCCAGTGACCAAGAACAGAGCATGCAATAAGATCCGACAATCAAGTTTGGATCTCTCAGAGGAAGTATCTCAATAAAGTGTGAACTTGGGGAAGACAAGAGGAGTACCTTGACTAATATATTTCAGAGATTGAGCCTCCGGTGATGTAAGAGTGAAAAGATATAAGCACCTGAGTGTTGGGTTCCTATTTGGCAGAGTAGACCAAGGAAGACCTGACCGGCAAAGCATCAAACCTTAATCCGGATGAGATATTGATGGTAATCAAGTTTCTTAAGGGATCATTCTTGATTGGTCGACATGATTGATGACTTCTATAAGTATCTCTTTGATACGCATCACTTAGTAAGCAAGGATTCAGGTGACAGACCAGCGTTTGGGAAAATATTGAGTATTTCAGATGCTGACTAGAAAGATGTTAAGATCCTTAATATAGATATATATACCCAATGGATTTCGGTATGAAAGTGTGTGGTGTGTTGTGAAGTGCAAAGAAAAGTAGAGAGCAGTGTGGAAGTAGTAATACATGTTTGGTATGTGACAGGACAGCAGCACCAAAGAAGAGGAAGAATGAAGTGCAGTAGATCAGTGTATTGAGCCTAACCGCAACTAAACCTCAGCATATGTGGATGCTTCTCATAAGTTCAAGTATCTTGTACTTTCTTTGTACCTTATAGACAGTGAGTCTCTTGTAGGCAGTGAGCCTCTTGTGAGCAATGTGCTCAGGCAGTGAGCCCTAATTGGCATGTGCCATTTATTCTTTCTATTCTTCTAACAGAGAATACAATCTTGGTTAATCACCTCGTGGTTTTTCCCTTAACAGGGTTTTCCATGTCAAAAATCTTTGTGTTATATGTATTGATTTTGTTTCTGCTTTCATGGTTATGGATGCTTATTTGTTTTGATATTCAAAAAAGGAAATTAATTAAGATAATTGATTCACCCCACCTCTTAGTTATCAACAGGAAATAGTTCAAACAACTAAGAGGGGGGGTGAATCAGTTGTCCCCAAATTTTAACCTTTTCTGAACCTTTTAAATCTTCTTTATAATCAGATTAATGATGAAGACATTTAAGCATAAATCAACACATGAGAAGAAACAACATGAACACATAACACCAGAATTTTGATGTGGAAAACCTGATTAAGGGAAAAACCACAGTGGGGGTTAACCCGAAAAAATGCGTACCCTATTAAAAGTACTTAAGAAAATAAAAGGCACATACCTTTAGGCGCATTGCCCAGAGCTCACTGCTTAAGAAGAGGCTCACTACCTATAACAAATTATGATTTACACAAAGATAATGAACTGAGAAATAGCATATACATTCATGCCTGAATCGGTCACTTTGAAGGCTCAAAAACTTCTGCTCTTATCTTGAAATTCTTCTTCACTGACTCTTCACTCTATACTCCCTTCGCTCCTCTTCTTCTCTGCTCTGCTTTTGATCCTTTCTTCAGATTTAAATCATTGTATACAAGGATGCTTTTCAACAACTCTTCAACAAGTATTTATATGCTTCATCAACCTTGGAATGATCAACAAGGTCGGCTAAACTTGATGTGGATCATTACACTATCGGCCAAACACAATTGATACTTGAATCTTCTACAACCACATTGTGCTTCATAAAAATGCTCTTAGATCATCCGCAACATGCTAGGATCATCCAGTTGGCCAAGACTAGGAAGAACATCAACCTCAAAGAAGAAATCTTCAATCAACAAGCTCAAACTTCAATGCAAACCTTCAACATAGTAGCCACACGATTCAGAGACATCCACAAGCACATTGAAATCACCAATAACATTCATTTTAAACCAAATTACCAGAATCATTTGTATCTTCCTCCGGAACCTCAAGAACACTATCTGCCATGACTGTCAAACTAGAAAGATAGCTTGTTGACCTCCAAATCACAAACCACTGGAGTTGATGATACACACTAACTTCCCAAACATGCCTTCACATCCACAGACCATAGTATTTCACTGCGGAGCAATCCAGACCAACGTACTGTCACACTATCTCTTCTGAATACTATAAAATCTGGTTCTACTTAGATGGCCATAACTTCTTCAAATCTTCATGCGGACTTCTCAATTCTTAACTGGAGTAACCTCTGACAATCCTCTACACAACCATATGGTCCGCATGCATTGATTGTCATTAATTTTCTCAATATCCTCAACAATCCAGTCTTCTATACAGACAACAAAATAGGATACAGTTGACACCAATGACAACAAGTATATGTTGACATCAATGACAACACCACTTAGGCACATATTTGCAACAAGAGAAGACCTTAATCTTGGAGTGACAGGAAGCTAGAGAAAAGAAGCAACTAGGAAGGCATAATCGACCTCTAGTTGCAGGCAGATAATTCCAGGTGTTTTTCTTGTTTTGTGTACAATAATAAATGGTTGTTCTGACTGTTAAAACTAGTTAACCAGACTTGTGTTTGAAACATTAGTAAAATCAGCTTGTGCTATGTTCCTTTCTAGCCTGCGATCAGCCTTCTTCTATTTTTGCCTTTGACTTATTTTGTGTCGACCCTTCTTACCACCATATCAACTATGTATTCCTCTCTCTTACTAGGCATTGACCTACTGTTAGAAACATTTGAAATTATTTTAAAAATCTGAGCAACTTATCCTTATTTCATTCCTATCACCAATCTTCTTTAACTGCAAATAGTGATATTGGTTCGGCTTGTTGTTTTATCTCATAGACTTTGTTTTCTTGTTTTCTGGATCGAATGCTAAGAGATCACCTCCTTCTGATCGTCGCCTTTAAACTTTGAGCTAAAATATAACATTCCCAGTCATTGATCAATTATTCTCTGTCAGACATAAGTGATACAGCCGTTGTTTTTTCTGTGTGATTGATAGATTCAGTCTTTATTTAGAATTGGCCTATTCTTATGATTAAAACAAGGTGTAAATAAATCTATAAACTTAGGTGAAAATAAGGGATTCCTGTAGCTGACTATTCTTTATTGTTTGTTGTCCAAACTTTTATTTTTATAAAACATTATTAGTGAATGGCAGTAAAATATTATACTCTATGTTCTTTTGTATTTATTTATTTCTACTGCAGTTCCTGTCACAATTGCAATAGGAAGATTATTTATATGTTCTGCAATTATTGTCGCAATTACCACAGGGAGTTTTGTTATATGTTTTCTGGAGATCCTATCGCAGTTTTGACAGTAAGAATGTTAAGTAGCTAGATTGCTTATAATATTGAGAAGATATGATTGAAATATGGACTTGGTGATTATATCAATTTGATAACCTCACGGATGTAATTGTATGTAATGAATGATAGATTATTGCTTGGAAAGTGTATTTACTTGATTGGTGTTTTGGGAAGGGATTTTAATGATTTATTGATGAGCTTTGATCCTTTTATTTTATTATTTATTTACTTGCTTCTTGGGGAAAGAAGTAGTTTTATCTAGGAATGTTATTGGGTTACTTTCTGGGCTACGATGTCGAATGTGGATTTTCAGATATGGCTTTTCCTCTTTTCAGGAATTGAACCAGGTTACTATTTCAAAGGATTAGATCTAATCGAGTTGACATTGAAAAAGATGTTTATTTTGTCTAGAAAACTTATTTATATATATCTCTGCCATATCCTGTTGTGAGACAATCTGCTTTTCATTATTTAGAATTGCACATTCAGACATCAGGGTTGCATTAGGTGCTCCCTCCTGCCAGTTGTTTTTAGGTAGCTTGACATTTCATGCAGGGCTAGGTTTCCTTCGTTTTGTGAAGGGATCCAGGGAAGTGTAATTGCTTCATGGTTGGGTGGAAAAGCACCTGGTCCATGTTCCTGTCTCTTGGCTCGTAGGTGGTGGACCACTTGGTTCATGCGACTGATGAGCGTATTGATTTATTTATTCTTGTTCCATGTGATTATTGTAACTTGAAATTGGATGTAATATGGCATGAATGCCCATGGATTTTGTATATTATTTATAGTGCTTTTACCTGGATTGAGCACGTGATTTTGTAAGATTTAATGACATTCTGATTCATTATGAGATTGTTCATTTTAGTTGTGATATTGTAATTAAGTGGATTAATTACATCTTTTTACTTTGGATATTGTGATGTTGTATTTAAGCAGATTATTTACTTCATTTACTTTTGTGATGAAACTTTGGCCTTTACACCTCACCTCCAAGGGTAACCCCAGTAGTTCCAGTTTACCATTGTGAGGTGTTCCTAGGGGGGCCCCGCCTTCCTATTTAGCATGTGCAATCATGTTGCTAATTTGGGCTTTCCCTCTATACAACCACGCTTCATTCCCTACATTTCTCGCCTCTACAACTTTCTCCCATTCATTCCTTCTTTTGTCTAGCTGTGGAGTTAAATCCTCATCTATGTAGAATTGTGTGCCCTTAAGAAATCTTTTTTTTTCTTAAAAAATTTTTCTTGTCCTCCATGTTTTTCAAGGTTACTCTTACATTTCTATTTCTGCCCTCTTGTGTCACTCTTCCAATTCTGTTTACCTGATGAATGTACCATGTCCACTCCAACTTGTCTACAAGGAAATCTTTTATTAGCTTGTCAGTGTGCTCTCCTTCCCCATGATCTTTCAAACCTTTTATTATTATATTTGTTGCTTTATCATGTCAATTTTTTTCTTCCCACATTTGTAACTTGACTTGTTTTTCTATTAGTTCTCTTTGGTTCACTACTGGCCTTTTTGCTACTTGTGCCCACGACTTTGCTTCTTCTAGTTGTTCCTTCAACTTAGCTTCCTTGATTTCCATATTTGCCATGGCTGTTTGAAATTCTTTAAACTGGGTATTGTCCTTCTCCTCTATTGCCTTAGGAATATTCATGTTGTTAACTTGTTTTATTTATTGTTTCATGGTCAGAATTTCTTGCTGGCCTGTTTTTATATTAACCTGCAGTTGAATTATTTCGTCTTTAAGCAACTTGTTTTCACGCGTGATTTGCCAATTAGTGGCCATGATCTCCTGTAATTTATTATCTTTCTTCATCCCCAACACTTCTATGTTTTCACGTCTCCTCTTTAAGCTCATTAACTCACTAACATACAAGTCTGAGGACCACATCAGTGGAGTTGATCTTGGGTTGTATTGATCGTGGTTGTCATCCTTCTCAACCTCTAGCTCTCTCTCCACTTCCCGCTGCTTCATATCCTCACTGCCCTTGCTATGGTGATTCTCTGATTGTCCTCTTTCATTGCTCCCCTTTGGACTATGCTTGTTGTCTTGTTATGCCACCACCACTAACTGGTTTACATGGTTTTCTTGGTTTTCTTGTCCTTCTACAGTGGGCTTTACTTGCTAATGCGTTGACCAAAAATTAGTTGTTTCCTGAATAAAACTCGTTAACTTAGGTAGGATTGTGACGAATTTATTATTTCCTAACCATTTTAGCTTTCTTTTTATTTTGACTTGTCTACTTTGCAGAATCCTCCTATATTTCTTGGCATTTACAAATGCCAGGGCTTCTCCTGTGCCTGAGTTTTTGACTTGAGTGTATCCTTGGTTTTGAGAGTGCAAAAGTGACTCCAAAACCTCTATTATTATGAGGATAGGTGTCTTGTTTCTCTGTGTAGTATGATATACCATATGGTACTAACATACCTATCTGTGGTGCCTTTTTAAACTCTGTTATGCTCTCTCCCCCTCTTTTGCCTTCGTGTTCCTCCTCTAAAATCTTATATAACTATGATGATGCCCCCATTTCTTGTATTGTTATTTTACTCACCATACTGCCTAGCTACACTGTATTCACTCTGTTGTGTGCATATGCTTTGGTTTGAGAACCCCGAGACCTAGTTTACCCATTTTTCAAGGTTTGAGAGGTTCCAAGTTTGAGGTAAATGCTATTGCATGAAGAATATAAAAATGCACCACAAAAACCACACAGAGAAAAAAGATTTGAATAAAAGAAATGGCAGATGTAACTTTATAAGCTAACATGAGTGATATGTGAGACCTTTGCTTTTGTATCATGTGGCCCCACTATCATTATTCTTCTTAGGCTTCTGACAGAGTTTTTGGGGAAGACAGTACCGTGGCCCACAGGAACGACAGTTATCCCTAGCTCAAAAAAAAAGTCTAGCTCCCGAAAATCTACCTCGTTGGTTGGGAAATTTACCTCTTCCACCATTTGCAACTGCACTGCCTGCCTGAAGCCCTAGATGCCACCTGAAACGGCGATCTCTTGCCCACCTGAAACCCAACTTCTTTTTCTAAAAGGTTACAAAATTTAATAATATGTTACAAGGTTACAAAATTTGATTTATCTATGTGTTTTTCTAACAATCCCAACTTCTTTTTGGTACCTATGTATTTCCAATAATAATATCTAAAAAAATCCCCTTCCCACATGCTTTGTTGGATGCCCACAGATGTGGAGAATGTTGGCAACGGTGAAGGATTTGGCCTTCCACCCTTGTCCTATTCTCCTAGGTTGTGGCCTTTAGTTGTAAATTATCAATCTCTTCTAACAAACAACACACATGCCTTGTCCATTACACAGCTCTTTCTATTAAATCTATAGACACTTAAAAATGTTCTGAGCCCACGAACAATATTTTCACACACATTCTACTTAAAATCCCACATTCTGCTATTAATTAAATAATCTTTCATTATTTAATTAATTCATCGTCTTTGGCACTTCTTAATTAAATAAGCTTCACTTATTTAATTATTAAGGCCTCTTTCTTCTAAATTCTTCTATAATTAAATTATTTAATTATTCACTCATCACACATGCCAATATCCCCTTTAATTTAAATAAATACTCATTTATTTAAATTATTACCATGGCCCAAGGTTAAATAAGTTCACTTATTTAATCTTATCCCATCATAATCCCTCTCCTCTCACAAAAATTAAATAAATCCCACAATTTATTTAATTTTAAAACATTGACTTTCACCCTATTTTCCACCATTTTAAAAATCAAATTTGTCCTCTTATGGGAGGAAACCCTAATCATTGTGAGCCATTGATTTCCCCTCCAAGTCAACTTTTAATCTCAACCCTCCAATCACTTTTCACTCTCTATAAAAACCCTTTTTACCTCACCATTTTCAACCATCTCATGAGCATTTTGACTTGTGCCTTTGTCAAATAGCTTCCATTTTCCCATTTGTAGCTCTACACCTCTGAGTACACAACCATAGCTAGCTTAGAATAGAGCAATGGAGGAAATGCATTAGGTAATCTAGGGTTTCTAGGCATTTTAGGTTGCTTAAGGCTTCCATTGCATAGGTAGGGTGATAATTTATCATTTTAGGACTATTATAAGCTTTTTTACTCGCCCACATTGGTGAACCTGACATGAAACGTCTATACATGCCACGAATTTAGGGTTTTGAATTTGCAGGTTTTGTGCAACGCATCCGCTGATCAGTGCACCGCATGAGCTCCTCTATGTGACGCTTCGGCTATACGATGCTACGCTTGTAACATTCCTACAACACCTAGGGAGGATTCTACACCGTATACGCTTCTGTTAGGGTGAAAATCTTTTGTTTCATTTCAAGATAACCCTAACCTAGTTTGTTTTGTAGGATTTTTACTTGTTTGGTAGGATTATCACTTTGTGTTGCAGATTCTCTTTACTTAGTTTACTCTTTGATGTTGTTAGTCACTAGAGTTTTCTTTCTAAAAAATCATTTAGGGGTTTTGATATCACAAGGCTTCTTGTATAGGCTTTGTACTTAGTTATTTTGCAAATCTGGGTATGTTCTACTTATGCTTGAGAGTCTTCCATCTCTCTGGTATTCAGGAGCTCACCTTACAACCCTAGGGTTTAACAGCAATTCACCTAAAAATGTCATTTTGTTTTGCTGGTTAAGGTTTTCTGTCTTGCTAAATTTTTTGACCCCTGTGCAGGTTTTCATGACGCATACGCTACTTAATGCACCGCATGCACCTGACTAACTCGCATGCGCATGATAGTGCACCGTACATGTTGGTTCCTAAATTGCATATGCCTAACAGTGCACCACTTCCGCCTTCACTGTAATGCATACGGCTGGTATAAATCAAAAAATTCAAAATTTCTCTACATTCAGGTTTATTTCTATTTTTGATAGTAGAAATAGGGTTTTCTGTTACTGGCTTTTGGGTTTGTAGCTTGTGGCTGGAAAAATCTTTCCATTTGCAAAATACATTTTGTTACTTTTGTGTGTGTGGTTTAGTCTAGAAACACATTTTGTTATTTGGGTTAAAAAGAACAATACAATTCTTGTTTGCAACCAACACACTCATTTTGGGGATTAAAATGAACTTCACTCATATTGGTTAAAAACAACAAAACAACCCTTGCATCTTTCACTTGTGAGGTAAAAAGAACACAACTTTGCATTATAACGAATTGGGTTAAAAACGAACTACAATCTTTGCATTTTCACACTCATAGGGACTTAAAATTAACCTACATCTTCACTCATTTAAAAAAGATAAAAAGGATTGCATCTTGTTTTCTATGTTTGGTGGTTGGTGTTAGAGTAGTGGGAAGGTATATACCCTCCACTTCACTTACATAAAATCACACCTAACCTAAGAAAAAAAAAACAAACGTGTATGCTCTCCCCGTGCGACTTAGTGTGAGCCCAGGGATCAAAAACATGTTAGTTTGTTTTGCTTTTGTTAAAGCCTTAGAGTGGGCCTGCTCTTGAGACACATCCAAAAGGAGAACTCACGTGACCCCAAGTAGGACTTTTGTCCAACCCACTATATAAGTTGAGGATAAGGTGAAAGCCAAGTCTAATCGGTATGAGCGCTCACCATACAATGCTAGCTCAAAAGGAGGCATACCTTAGTGTATATTAAACTCCTAGTAGGGTTAGTTAGAGCCTTAAGTGGCTTGCTGGATGCTCGTGGGGTGCTGGTCCCCTAGATATTCACTAGAACCCTTTCGCTTAGTGGCTAAAAACCTTCTATTTGTTGACGCAAAAGGGTAACCTTTGAAGCCACCCTGATTCATGCAGTTCTTAGTAGAGATAGCAGGGACAATCCTAAGGTTTGTGAGCCTTAGGAAACCCAGAACTTGGTATGCGTGAGAAGTGAGTGCCGTGGAGGGGAGCCAGTGCTACCAAGATCGTGGAGCTATCCACTTTGAATAAGCATAGCTAGGGGATTCAACAAATACAGTCCTTACTTAGCCCTAGGATCGTGCTTGTCTTCTAAGTGTTTTTTGAAAAAACTGTCACAAAAAATGTCAAACAAATAAGAGAGCCACAAAACTATTTGTTGAGTGTTTTCCCACTGATGTGCTTTCTAATTTTTTCACAAAACCATCAAATAGACCTAGGAGAAAACTGCTTTTAGAAGCTTGCTAAACCTGTAACGCATACGCTGAACAGTAAACTGCATAAGTGACATTCTGCAATGCATAAGAAAAACTGCAACGCATCTGCAAAATAGTGAACCGCATAAGCTTGACAATACAATGCATAATAACCACTGAAATGCATCTGAATGACCCAGAAACGCATAAGTTGAGCAGTCAAATGCATACACCTGAGAAAACTTTGGAACCATAGGAAAACTTCTGAAATCTTTTGTCCCAATCTGATTCAATTGCAACTATGTTAAAAGCCTGTAGGTCTCATCCCTTAGGATTCACTTTCATACCACCTTCATTGCCTTAGGTTTTAGATCTCACATTTACCATAGAATATCTTAGAACCTTAGGATTTGAGCCTCAGACTTCAATAGGAATTCAAAATATTAATCTTCCTAAGTCAAAACATAAGGAGAAACCATCAAAGTGTGACTGCCTCACAAGTGTAAAATTGGACTAAGAGACCTTGGCATTATTCCCACTTGATCCATTCCCACGTGGGCCTCATACTCATTTGGCTAAAGTCCACTTTCCAAAAATCCTTATAGACACCCCTCTCACACCAAAAATCCAAGGTCTTGACAAACCCAATTTGCACTTTGAAATTCATTAGTAGACAATAGTATCCTATTAGAGCTAGACTTTGTGAAGATTAAAATCATTATCCCCACACTTTGGTCTTAGGCGCATTCCATTAGTTGCATCCTATAAACATAACTTTAGAAAAGAAAAACCAAAGACATACATCCCCATTTGCATAAGGCATTTAGGTCATTTCCATCTCCATCTTTAGGATCCTTTTAAGTACCTTTAGAAAACCACCCCCGTTCATCTACTTAGAAACTTTACATTGTCATCCTCCCACCTTCCATCTAGATCTTTTATGGTTGAAACACGGTTGCAAAAGAAAAGAAAAGGAGAAGAGAACTTAGAGGATCCCCAACACTCTCACATTGAAACCATGAGATTTGTCACCAACCCCAATGAACAACCTAACCAAAACATGGGAAACCCCTTTGACAATCTATTCTAGCAAGATGATGAACCCAGGGTTATGCCCGAATTCCTTGAAACCACGGGACAAGACCCTAGAGTATTGAGAGTCCTAGATGAAATGATTGCCACAGACCCACAAAGCTACCTTTTGCGCCTCATACAAAATGGAACTAAACTTCCCGAAGGCATAGACATAACCACCCTCATACCAAGGTCCTCTAATACCACCGTGACAAGTCAAAGCTATGCCTCATCCTCCAATTACCATGTCAATCAAATGCAAGAACATGTCAATATACCTCTAGGGCAAACCTCACATGAATCCGTCACGGTAAACATACCCCCTCCGTTTGAGGAAAACAATGCAAATGTCACAAGTCACACATCAAATCCTTTTGTTTTCTGGGCAAATCCTCAAGGTCAAGTTAAGAGGACATGAAGGATACACATTGTGACCTCGCAAAACCAAACCCAAGGAGTTAATACCACGACAAACACAAACATGAACCTGGGACCCAACTCCAATACCAACACGGGTAACCTCAACACCAACCCCATCAGCTAACATAACAATGCAACTAGCCAAGGCTCGGGTATATCCTACATCAACTTGAACCCCGTAAATCCATTTGGAGCCAATAACAACAATATGACTACCGCCTCATGCATTGATCCCAACCAACAAATGAATCCTCATTTCTCATCTCAAAACACCACAACCATGCCATACCATTATCAATACATTAAACCTAACGTATCCTTCATGACCAACAATCAAAACCAAAACACGACACCATTACACACTCATTACGACATAAACGCCAACGTCATCCCACTTGTTGGTAACATGAGAACCTACAACATGATGAATCCTCACTTAGACATGGTCGCAAACACTGCCAACACACCCATCGAGACCCTCACCCAAGAGTTGGACAAGCTAAAGCAACAATTCGTGAACTTGCAAGTCTCAGGTACCAAGAAATCGTATTCCATGGAGGACTTATGCCTGCATCCATTTGACAAAAGCATTTACATGCCTCCTTTTCCCCCGAACTTCACCCCTCCAAACTTTAACAAATATAGGGGAAAGGGGAGTCCCGTTGAACATGTACGTGAGTTCCACACTGCTTGCCTAAAGCTTGCTTATGATCACACCTACTTAATGAGACTCTTCCCTAAGAGTCTCGTGGGTCAAGCTCTTGAATGGTTTGCATATCTCCCTGCGGGGATACATACATGGACAGAACTCGCAGACATCTTCATTTCACACTTCTCCTATAACATAGAGATGGATGTGAACATAGCCACCTTGTGCCAAACGAGACAAGAAGATGGAGAGACATTTATCTCTTTCTTTTAAAGGTGGCGGGCCTAGCAAGCAAATGCCCTTGTTATATTCCTGAGAATTAGCTAGTGCCCATCTTCGTGGAAAATTTAAACAAAGAGCTTATGCATCAATTACAAATCCATTGTTGCACCTCCTTCAGTGAAGTAGTTGAGAAGGGGGTAGCCATCGAAAAGGCTCTCATTGCTAGAGGCACAAAAAAATCTTTAACAAGAATCAAAATACCCAAAACACACCCTACAACAAGAACAAGACTTGGGCACGAAACAAGAATGTTACCAATGACGGGGTGGTAGACGCCAAAGCATTTAGGGATGGACCCACCCTCACACTTAAAGCACCTCCTGCAATAAATAATCATTCGCACGTCCAACAACAACAACTACAGCAACAGACACAACCTCAACAACAATCAACAAATGCAATCCAAAATAACCAAAGGAGACCACCTCCTAGGAATAATGCCCCTAGACGCAACTATACCCCTTTGACAGAACCAACTGAAGTAATCCTACAGAAGTTATTATAAAACAACCTCATTCAACTACAGGAGATCTGACAATATGATCCGACCTTCAAACCCCCTTCATGGAACAACAATGACTTATGCGAGTATCATCAAATCAAAGGACATAAGACGTCAAATTGCTTTAAACTAAAAAATATCATTCAAGACTTCATTGACAGGGGTATCATAGGAGTAGAGGAAACGGCCAATTCCTCCAACACTGACCATACTATCTTCACCGACCCATTACAAAATCATGGATCAGGACAGCCCTCTTTGTCAAGAACTAAGCCGCACAACAATGTCAGCTATAATAGCGTCGCCTATGATTACATCATTAATAGCATTTGGGTGTCTGACAATAATATCTCCATGATCACCATAAAAGCCCATCCCAAATGCATCGTCACCACCCGTAAAGCCAAAGTTACATTACAGGGCGCGCCCACCAACACCTCCAATACATCCACTTTGCAAGCCAAGGGTCAATATAACCTTTTAGATCACCTGAAAAAGACCCCAGCACAGATATCCATCTTTGAGCTACTTCATCTTTCGCCTGAACATAAAGCCATTCTGGATAAGGCGCTCCTAGAATCTTTCATTCCTACTGATCTAAATGTTAGCCAGTTCCAATCCATGGTGGGACACTTAGCCATAGTCAATAGTGTCACTTTCACATAACAAGATGTACCTCCACACCGCACCAATCATAATGATCCTTTACACCTCAAAGTCTACATCAATAAACATAAAATCTTATGAGTCCTGGTAGACGGTGGAGCAGGATTAAACATATGTCCTTTAAAATTGGTGTTAATACTGGGATACTCTGAGGCTTGTGTTGATCCTACCAAGAGGATTGTTATCAAAGCCTATAACGATGCTGAACGTTCCTCCAAAGGGGTTATCATCTTACCTGTGAGAGTTGGGCCGGCTATTCAAGATACCGTATTCCATGTCTTGGACACTAAATTACCATATAACCTCATCCTGGGCCAACCATGGATCCATTCCATGAAGGTCGTTCCTTCCACCTACCACCAATGCATCAACTTTCCCTATAACAGCTTGGAAGTCACCGTCCCAAGTGATCCCGACACCTTCTAATACTACAGCCACCTAAGAGAAGTACCACAACATCAGGTGCATGTAAATCAGGGAATCTCACCATTCACCTCCTCCAACTATGTTGACCCATCCACATTATCCAAATCCATCTCCACTTTAATTCTGCCACTTGGCTCCCAGGTTCAAATCCAAGACAGAGGAGGCTGTGAATACAAGATAGAAAGGTCCTATTGCATCGGAAAGTTGCTGATATCACCTAAGTCACAAGGAAAGCCCAGCCTCATTCCACCAAAGCAAACCCTCTCAGCTGGTCCCACCACATTCACAAAGTGGGGAGAACTCAATAAAGAAGATGTCAGTGAAGACATATCCAGTTGGCTCTACAAAGAATAAGAAGAAGAGGAACAAGAGGTCGAACACATCAAATTGCTTGTGGAACAATATGGTAAAGGATATGAGTTCATCAATAAGCAAGGATATGATGGGCATAATGGACTAGGACCAAATGGAAATGGGCGAACCGAACCTCTTCAGCCAACAAGGTGGAGACGCAATGAAGGGTTGGGATATACCACACAAAGAGGCAGGGCTCCATGTACTAAGTTACTTATCCAAGGGGAGACGAGTGCTTCCAGAGAAGTTGAGACATCAAGGGATCCACCTAAACTTGAGCTTGAATCATCCACATCCAACTCACCCAAATCATCCACACCCAACCTCCCCAAAGGGGCCGCATGGATAAATATCTTCTGGGAACCTGATAACACCTCTATTTGCACCTTGACTCTTGTAACCATGAGTTACCTAAACATCGATGATGGCTTACCCATAGTCCATCCTGAGCTAATTGACTGGGACCAACAAGATCGACCTACCTTAGACTTATTCGAGAACGACGAAGTGATAGTTGATTTCATGGGACTTTGCAAAGGTTTACCTCTTGGAGACCATAGAGTTGGGTACATCATGGACTTGGACAGTTCTACTTACTTCAGAGAATCCACTCCACCCTCTAGTCACAAAAGTGAAAATAAAAAAGAAAAAAATAGGTCTCTGGGTGAAAACTGAAAGGCACCCTTAGATCATGCAAAAATAAAAATAAAGGACGTATCCGAAGGTGAAAACCTCCCTGAGGTGCCTAAGGATGGAGGGTTGGAAGTGTTACCCATCATAGAAGAAAAATCACCACTGCTAGTAGAAACAACTGTTGAAGCCAACCTCGACACCGAAGAAGCACCCAAGATTATCCACTTCGCCGAGTCACTTACAGAACAAGAAAAGCCTAAATTCTGAGATTTCTTCTCAAGACGACAAATCAACTTCGCATGGTCATACACTGATATGCTTGGGCTTGATCCACAATTTTTTCTACGTCACCTGCTATTACTGCCAAATGCCAAACCTGTTAAGCAAAAACTCTGAAAGATGCATCCACAGATCGCCTTGCTGGTAAAGGAAGAATTGAAGAAACTTCTTGATGTTGGATTCATCAGGCCAATTGATTATCCAGAGTGGGTATCTAATCTTGTACCCGTCATGAAACCCAATGGCCAAATCAGAATATGCGAGGACTTCCGTGACTTGAACAAGGCATGTCCAAAAGATGATTTCCCATTACCAAACATAGACATCATAGTGGCCCTGACAGCCGGCTTTGAAATGCTCTCATTAATGGACGGCTTCTTTGGATATAATCAGATACGGATAGCACTAGAAGATCAGCATAAAATAGCTTTTACATGTCCTTGGGGCACATACTGCTGGATCGTCATGCCTTTCGATCTCAAAAATGCAGGTGCTACATACTAGAGGGTACTGACAACCATATTTCATAACTATACGCACACATGTATGGAAGATTATGTTGATGATCTATTGGCAAAATTAGTCACTAGAAGTTCTCATCTAGAGGTGTTGGATAAAATCTTCAAGCGCCTAGAAGAATTCAAAGTCAGACTAAACCCTAAGAAATGCGTGTTTAGCGTTACATCAAGAAAATTGTTGGGTTACATTGTTTCACACAGAGGGATAGAGGTTGACCCCGCTAAGGTCAAAGCAATAATGAACATGCCTTCACCTACTACCCTAAAGCAGCTACGCAGGCTACAAGGAAAGTTACAATCTATTCGAAGGTTCATTACACAACTTGTCGATAAATGCTAGCCTTTCCAACACTTACTCCGCTAAGGGGTACTATTTGTGTAGACAAATCAGTGTCAAGAAGCCTTTCAAAAGATCAAAGAATATTTGCTATCGCCCCCAGTCCTCAAGCCATCGATCCCAGGCAAGCCCCTATTATTGTACATATCAACAACTAATTCAGCATTGGGGGCATTACTGGCACAGAACGATGAAGAAGGAAAAGAAAGGGCAATCTATTACATTAGTAAAATCCTAGTGGGATATGAGCTAAACTACAGTCCTATTGAATGCACATGTCTCGCTGTAGTTTTTTCTACCCAAAAATTGTGACATTACATGTTGAACCACAAGACAAAGTTGGTTGCTAAGATTGACCCCCTAAAGTACTTACTGAATAAAGTAGCCCTAACAAGACGACTGGCAAAATGGGTTATGGTATTGAGCAAATTTGATATAGAATATGTTGACCGCAAAGCCATCAAAGGACAAGTAATTGCAGATCAGCTTGCAGATACACCTACACTGGCAGATCATCCAATCGTTGTTGATTTCCCTGATGAATCAATATTCACAGTTGACATACCCACAATTTGGACACTATTCTTTGATGGATCATGTACCAATCATGGTTCAGGCGCGGGTATCTTGTTTATTAAGCCTCAAGGTGATGCCATTCCCAAGGCATTTAGAATTGTTTTTCCTTGCACAAATAACATAGCAGAGTACGAGGCATTACTCACAGGACTTTGAATGGCAATCAACTGGAAAATCAAAAAATTACAAGTATTTGGCAATTTCGAGTTAGTTATCAAACAGGTCAACAATGAGTACGATACCAAAAATGAAAAGATCATACCTTATAAAAGGATGGTAGATAGTTTCAGGCTATACTTTGACATAGTGCTCTTTGACCAAATTCCAAGAGTTTAGAATCGGGCAGCAGACACAATGGCAACCATTGGATCTCTCATTGATATCCCAAGTAACCTCACTTACTTTGAGTTCTTGGTGGAACAACTATTGGTCCCAGCCTTCGATGTCCCTGAATCTGAGTTAGTCTGCAAAATTATTGGTCCCACGTCACCCTAGTACCATGACATATACACCTACTTACATGACCAAACCTTACCCGCCGACCTGTCATCCAACCAACGCAAGTCCTTCATACGCCAAGCCGTTAAGTATGTCATCATCGGTGACAATCTATACCATCATGGAATTGAT
Organism: Cunninghamia lanceolata; assembly: GCA_027924645.1. Lineage (NCBI taxonomy): Eukaryota > Viridiplantae > Streptophyta > Pinopsida > Cupressales > Cupressaceae > Cunninghamia > Cunninghamia lanceolata. The sequence goes on along the minus strand of BSBN01000589.1, from coordinate 2,641,898 downwards.
AGCACCCTCCTGAGATGTCTCAATGACAAAGAAGCACAAACAACCCTACGAGAAGTACACGAAGGTATATGCGGAGCCCACTCGAGTGGCCCGACCCTTGCTAAGAAAATCATCCGGGCAGGTTACTACTGGCCAACAATGGAAAAAGATGCATACCATTTTGCAAAGAAGTACTGACAATGCCAGATACACGGTGATCTCGTGCATGCACCAGCTTAGGACTTGCAACCGCTCGTGTCCCCATGGCCATTTTCTCAATGGGGACTCGACCTCATGGACAAAATCCATCCCACCTCCGCAAACAGCCATAAATTCATCCTCACAGCCACCAAATATTTCATAAAATAGATTAAAGTTATTCCTATATGACATACATCACTGGCAAGTAGATTGCCAAGTTTATCCTTAATTATATCATATGCTGGTATGGTGTCCCACAATCCATCGTAACAGACAATGGTCGTCCATTCAAAACCAGGATGTCTGTAAACTTTGTGAAAAATTCCACATCCAACACCACTTCGCCACTCCATACTACTCACAAGGGAATGGCCAAGCTGAGGCGTCAAATAAAACCATCATAAAAATCCTAAAAAAGACTGTCACTGATGCTGGCCGTGACTGACACATTCAACTCAACCCTGCCCTATGGGCTTACCGTACCAGCATCTGCATGCCCACCGGAGCCACCCCTTATTTCCTTGTCTATGGATCTGAAGCTATCCTACCCATTGAGGTCAAGTTGCCCTCTTTAAGAGTATCTCTGCAGCAGCTAGTCGAGAATGAGGACTACCGAACATCATGGTTACATGAACTTGAATTGCTTGATGAAAGGAGACAAAATGCACTCACCCATCTACAGGCTTATCAAAATCATCTCCAACACAGTTATAATAAGAGAGTGTAGGTCCGCCACTTCAACATTGGAGACCTTGTTCTAAAAGAGAACCCCCAAAATTAGATGGAATGAGAGAAGCCGAGAAAATTTGAGCCAAACTGGTTAGGGCCTTACGTCATCACAGCAGCATATGGGTCTGGTGCATATCAATTAGCCACCCCAGAAGGAGAACCATTGCTAGAACCCATCAACAGCATGCACCTAAGGCGGTATTATACAAAAACAAACTGTCCAATAGTGAAAACTACTCCGGTAATGCTTTGGATAAGTACCATGGTGAAAACCTGACAAATAAGCACCATGCTTAGTTGATCTCTGCTCCATTGTCTACCATCACTCGCGTCCACGCTCACTATTCCGCAACAATCCTTTCTCACTCTGTTACGCATCATAAGGTCCCTCCAATGGCCTGGAAACAAGTTAACATTTCGTTATCATCACATTCCCCTTGCGTCGCTTTTGCCACAATATGCTAATGCACTTGACTGGGGGCAGTTCCTAATCCTAAGGTCATTGTTGGAGGACATTTATCACAAAATCCAAAAAAACCAACAAAATAAAAAAAAATCAAAAAACCAACAAAATCCAAAAAAATCAAAGAACCAACAAAAACCAAAAATATCAAAAAACCAACAAAATCAAAAAAAATCAAAAAGCCAAAAAAATAAAAAAAAAACCAACAAAAACTAAAAAATAAAAAAACCATGAAAATCCAAAAAAAAAAAACCAACAAAATGTTTAAAAAAAAAAAAAAACTGGCAAAATCCAAAAACATCCAAATATTCCCAAAAACATCAAATAGTCAACCAAAAATACTCCAAAATAGTCACATAGCGTCAAACCAATAAACCGAACTATGTTGCCTCTGAGCTTTCACGTAGGTAAGGCCATCTTCGATGCGCCCCCGAGGCATTCCCCTTAGGTCCTAGGTCAAACCCAAGTCCACCCTTGTCGAACTACGTTGCCTCTGAGCTTTTATGTAGGCAAGGCCATCATTGATGCACCCCCGAGGCACTAGGTCAGCCCCTTAGGTCCCGTCCTGTCGTGTCATCACAATAAGGCATCCTTTCATGGGAAAGACACAACGAACAGATAGCAAGAAATCATCTAGAACACTTAAACAAGATAGATCAATAGTATGATCAAGTCATTACCACTTATCATACCCATAGTGATAGCCAAACATCGCTATAACCAACCAACATTCTCAACCACGTGTCTGACAAGCAGCATGGGAAACAATCGAAACTAGGCTCCACACCTTAGACGATCACACCCATCTCTTGGACACTATCAATCATCACAAATCAACTATCCTGCAAATCTCCAACACATCTGTAACCAAACCATAGGTCTCACAAAAGATGCCCTGCAAACTTTCATCTGTCTTATACAGGAGGACGCATGGTCGAAACCAGACTCGACGTCTTAGACGACATGTTCCTACCCTGAAACCGGGCATTGCTTAACCTATCAGAATCATTCAAGCAAGCACATCTACACTTAGCACATGACCTGATGGTTGTTGGCTCTGTCTCACATTTCACATTTGGTTGGTTTTTCTACGATCTTGTTCTTAAGCTTCTCGAGATAGTCCCTAAGAGATGAAGAGAGGTAAGGACGGGGAAAGATCAATTTTTCTGTGATTGTTGTCTGTGGTTTATCTAAGCAACATGACTAGAGCAATTAAGTTACTTGTATGTGACTGGGACACTACTGGGTGAATCAAATGTATCCTATACGTGGGAAAGGCTAGACACTTCCATGTATCAGGACCTCTACACCTAGAGTTGTTCTCACCATAGGACCTGACAAGGTGCCTTAGTGACCTAGGATGAGCTTGGCAATCCTTGTCTGTTTTTGTGTGTGCGTGTGTGTGTTTCCCTAAGGATCACTCTTCATGCCTTGGTCGCAACATACCATGGCACTCGTTGTCCTTTGGCATAATAAGTACTATGATGATACGCAGTAACTGCACTAAGGAAGCTCAACACCTTTTATGGCACAAGTCTAATCCCATTCTAATTCTTCATCACCTGTCCAACTCTCTTTTTCTTCATTGCCATTTCTTTCACCTTTCTTTCATCCTACTGTGACACACACCAAAAAAATAATACAACAACATTAGGGCACGCCACCTGCATATATGTTAGTACATGTCAGTCTATCACATATCATCATTATCATCGGCATCATAATAAATTACTATATCATTATCATCAATCATCACAATAAATTATCAAATCATCATCTATCATAACCATTAGCATCATAATACATTACCATTACCATAATTGATTAACATCATCATAAACATAAACATCACAATAAATCACATAAAACATCATAAGATCATATATTTGCCACTCATGCATTCATTACTTTCTCATATACATCCATACGTGAACACCATATAGAAATCAAATCCCGTCCATCACATTAACATATACATCTAGGATAATATCATACATCGCATCATCAAAAACAATCATGTACACATCACATAAACATCCCATTAGGTGCATCATAAACATCACATCATCTAATACTAGATCATCATAAACCATGAATCATAATGCATAATAACATGTCATCCATCATAAACAATAACATCAAGTATAATTGGTCCATCGCATATATATATATATATATATATATATATCAAAATGTGTGTCACAGTACAATCTCATCCATGAATGTGTGTCAAAAATAGAGCTCGCAGGCTCAATCATAAGCAAGAGCATGCAAGCTTGATCAAAGATAACTACATCAACAAAATAACAAAATAGCCCTATCAGAGGACCCCTATGCTCTCAAGCTGCCCCTGAACCGGAAGGCCTATCATAAGGGGATGGTCACCTCACACTGCTATCAGACCTATGGCAGCGTGATTCGCTGGCACTCCAACTCTAAAAACTCAGAGCCCTCTACTCTGCTGGCACTAAACCCTCATAGAGGTCCCTGTAGTATTGAGTCTCCTACGCTAACGTGACTAGATCCCGTGCCAAATCTATTGAAGGCCCACTCAATGTCACAGCAAGCTCAATGCTCTACTACTCTGCTCTTTGTACCCTAATCACAGCCATGTCTCTCTCAACAGTCCTCTAAAGCAGTTGCCCCTCCACCTCCTGTACACATTGCCGCATGGCATCTAGCTGTGCCTGTAACTCGGCTATCTGCCTATCGACATCGGCCTCCTCCATATCATCATCTATCTCCACAAGAGGTACCTCATGCAACACCTCATCCCGGATCCTCTCCTCCTCCTCATCCTCCTCCTCCTCATCTTCCTCCTCTGTCTCCTCTCCTCCACTGATATCCTCCATATAGGCACATCCTCCACAGGATCTCTCACCTGCATCTCCCCCACAGCTATAGCCACCCTGCCCACAGCTCCCTCTCCCTCCTCCCGAATAGGGGCAAGTGCCTCGCCCCTACATTGTCCATCCCGGCCTTGACCTCCTCAGCCCCTGCCTCTACCACCCCCACCTGCTCCACCATCATCTTCGCCTCTGTCATCTCCATCTCCTCTACCCCTGCCTCAACCTCTGAATCAGCCTCTCGGCCCCCGTCCCAACCGCTCCACCAGTGCTGGTACATCAGGATCCAAATACGGCATAGGCCTGTGTGTGGCCCACCATGCATCATAGGCCAGAGTCATCCCTGGATTTGCAGTATCCCCATACTCCCACTCTACTAGCTGTAACCCTGCAATCTAATTCAGAGTTGTCTGTACTGGAATCATAGGCCCCCACATTGAAATCTCCCATGTAACCCTGGCAAACTCTACGATACCAACTAGCTCATCCTGCTGCTCCCCAAACTGCCTAAGCACTTGGGATGGAAAATGTTGCTCTATAACATGTTGTGCCTGTAATGTCCTGCCAATAAGATATCACGTATGCCTGCAGTAAGGAAGCTGCTCATCATCCTCTGACCATCTGAAGCAATCTCTATATGGCATCCAAGTGAATGAATCCATGTGATCAATAACATATCGCCAGTACCCCACATCACCCATCCGAAGCTGTGGCAATGCTCCAATATAGCAAAACACATATGGTAGCTCCTCCAAAATATTTTGCTCCACTGGCGGCCTACATACTGCAATGTGCTCCCATGCCCATATCATGAGTAAATTCACTCTGTAACTGATAGACTACTCCCCTCGATATACCACACCATTTAGCTGATGATACAACTGAGCTAGGAGGTAGGGTCCCCATGCCTAGGAGGTTGCATCCACCACCATCCCCTCTAGCATCTCCCCCCAGCCAACCAGAAAACCATGGCCCCGTCGATCAAGACATACCACACTAGCAATGTAAGCACAGATGACCACAATCAGTCAAAGTGTCCCATGGGATCTCATGTTCCCCAACCCCCAGGGTAGCATCATCCGTTGTCTCGAATAGTCAATGTAGAGCCAGCAATCCAGTCTCCAAATTGTAAACCACTTGTTCACCATGAATGCAAAGCCGCAAAATCTACCACACATTCAGCAGGGTCACAGACGCCTCTCCTGTTAGAAAATGAAATGAGCTAGTCTCTGAATGATACCTCTCTACAACTGTCGTCAATAGCCCTCGGTTAGCCTGAATCTCAGGCATAAAGGCAACACCATAGAATCCCAGTGCAGCTAGACTGTCTCTCTCCTCCGTCGACAAAGAGTCTTGCAACCGATACCTAGTGGGCCGACCCTCCCATGTATAGATAGGCGGTAGCCTCACCTGTATTCATGCAGCCAAGACAACATGTTATTACACTAAACCCTAAGTATGACATTAACGAAAAAACTTAAACACAAATTAGGGTCACGGTCATCAATTTTGGCTCAAATCTTCTCATGCGTCACACTCCTAAACCCATGTGTAGCAGCTAAACACAGGCATCTCACTGCTCAACACAGGTGATCCACCCAAGCGCATGTGTAACACTATTCCATGCACGCATCACACCTTGGCTTATGCGGCACCCTGCCTCACCCATGCGTTGTGGCCAACGGATGTGTGCCCCCCAAACGGAGGTGTCACAGTCACTGGCACATGTGGCTCCAAAAACTGCATGTGTCGCACCTTTGCGCAAGCAGTGCGCCACCAAACACATGCAGTGCACAAACATACACCGCATGCGAGCCCTATTTTCGAGTCCCAAAATCTATAAAAAAAATGCCAAAATTGATTAGAAAGGGTTAGATACATATCGGGGCCCCTGACCCAAGGAGACGACCATGTGTCCGAACTAGTGATCTGCGGTGCTGGTGGATAGGTACAGGCAACATCTCGACAGCAGCTTCACACACACTCTCCACAATCTCACTCTCTCCTGTCTAGAATTTCCAAGGTTCAAATGCACAAATGAGGAATATGGGCTGCCTAGGAGGTATTTATAGAGCTCTTTTGACCTAAGAGAGCCTACTTTTCCACATTTTGACCAGCGAGTGCCCCTTTTGACAACTTGAATGCCTTTTATAACTACTTTTACAATCCTGGCTCAACCTGACCGTCCTGCACACTCTTTTCGGGAAATTTTCCAAATTTTTTTAAATTTCCCTAGACAATTCAAAAAAATCTCCCGAGGGGGCATAGGACCATCCCACTTTGCCTAAAAAACACTGGGGCATGATCAGAGCACATTTCTCAAATTTTCTTTGATATAACTCCAGATTTGTCATTATATCAAAGAGGGGCAAAATGTAGACACTTAAAAATGTCCTGAGCCCACGAACAATATTTTCACACACATTCTACTTACAATCCCACATTCTACTATAAATATAATAATCTTTCATTATTTAATTAATTCATCGTCTTTGGCACTTCTTAATTAAATAAGCTTCACTTATTTAATTATTAAGGCCTCTTTCTTCTAAATTCTTCTATAATTAAATTATTTAATTATTCACTCATCACACACACCAATATCCCCTTTAATTTAAATAAATATTCATTTATTTAAATTATTATCATGGCCCAAGGTTAAATAAGTTCACTTATTTAATCTTATCCCATCATAATCCTACTCCTCTCACAAAAATTAAATAAATTCCACAATTTATTTAATTTTAAAACATTGACTTTCACCCTATTTTCCACCATTTTAAAAATCAAATTTGTCCTCTTGTTGGAGGAAACCCTAATCATTGTGAGCCATTGATTTCCCCTCCAAGTTAACTTCTAATCTCAGCCCTCCATTCACTTTTCACTCTCTATAAAAATCGTTTTTACCTCCCCATTTTCAACCATCTCATGAGCATTTTGATTTGTACCTTTGTCAAATAGCTTCCATTTTCCCATTTGCAGCTCTACACCTCTGAGTACACAGCCATAGCTAGCTTAGAATAGAGCAATGGAGGTAATGCATTAGGTAATCTAGGGTTTCTAGGCATCCATGTTTGCATTTTAGGTTGCTTAAGGCTTCCATTGCATAGGTAGGGTGATAATCTGTCATTTTAGGACTGTTACAGGCTATTTTACCTGCCCACAAAATCAAATGGCCTTCATGGATTTTTTTATAACCAACTATTGTTTGTGCTTCACTTGCCAATTACATTCACTTAAAATCACCAAAGTATACCTTCAAACTTGTAAAGGCATTTTACATTTCCTTTGCCTATTTTGCAATAACTTGACTTTCTTTACTCGTGGCATTTCATATGCCTTCGATAACTATGCGACCTCCTTTCATTTTTGGTAAATGACTGACATTCTTTGTTATTTGTCTCTAAGCAAATAGGTTGCGAACTTTGACATCCCCCGACATTCACTCTATTCCTTCTTTTGCTTTTTGGTCTCTATACATCTCAGAGTTCGACCCCAAAATGTAACTTACACTTTGGGATCAAAATCTTGAATTCAATTTGCATTCGGTAATTTTACTTTAAAATCTGACCGAGTTCCCTACAAAAGACAATCATCATATTAATTTAAAAACAAGCATATTAAGTTAAAACTTATTTAGAAGCTTTTAACATTTAAAAGATGCAAACATTTGATATTTTGAAATGCCCATTTGTTATTTTCGCATAAAGACTATATCATTAACCTTTACCATTTTTAAATTATGTCCAATTTTGAATTTCAAATTGAATTTAAAAAATTTAATAACAATTACTAATTTTGATTCATTTAGAAGTTAAGTTGATTAAATATTAAAATTAAAAAAAATATTATTTAATTAAAATTCGCCAAAAAAATGTGTTTCGAATTTAAATTTTAAAATTTATCAAGGAAAAATTTTAATACTTGAGTCTCGAATACTTTGATGACACAAAATATATCAAGGTGCAACCAAACGCATGATTCCACAAAAGATTGCAAGCTAATTACCCAAGCAACCAAGTGTCTAAATACAAAGTCTGGTCGAATAAGAGGTGACAAAAGGATAAGGTATAAAAAATGCAACCTGTACCAAAAGGAAACTGTTGCCCTCTTAGGTTGTTGTCCTTAATGACAAATACACAAACTCTCAGGTCTGTGGCACAGTGACAGTTGTAGCATTTGTGTATCATGACAGTTGGTAGTTGGGTATCATGACAGTTGTAGCATTTGGTTGATTTGGTATTCATGATGTTTAGCATTTGATGCATATGCTCATAATGTTGTTCACTTGGTATTGATGGGGTTTTGTCTTGAAGTGACATCAAACATGTTGGTTGTACATGTTGGTTGTGGTCTTACTATGCTCTACAGGACAAAGGTTATTGGTTCTATATGGTAATGGTAATGGTATGGTACTATGATGACAATCACATGCTCTGATGTTATGAACATTTGGCACATACAGTTGACACATGTTTGGTACATATTCTCATGATCTTCTAATGCTCTTATGATATTTGATATGCTCTCGTGATCTCATGATGTTCTTATGATATACATTTGGATATGATAGTTGGATACTCTCATGGTGTCCATGCTATACTTGGCATATGATATCATGTTACATTTCCATGCTATGATCCTTGAAATAGTTGGCATATGATATGATGTTATGTACTATGATGCATATGATTTGGTTGTTGCATATTCTACAGGTGTATGTTGGTTATAATATCTTTGGTTTCATTGGGTATCCTTGATTGGAATTATGGCATTATAGTGGATTAGTTTCTTTTAATTGGCATTATGATAGATCATGTATCATGAGACTTGCAGGACTTCATCATGTTGCAGAGGAACAGAGATGTTGAATGTTTGTTGTCATGCTATGTTCATGGTCATGTTAGTGTTCATGCTCAGTGTTGACAGGTGTTCATCATGCATAATTATGCATAATAGAGATACAATGGTATGGATCTTGTTAGATCTTGTATCAAGAGGTTGTGTGTTCATAAAGAAAGATGTAGTCGTTTGAGATCTTGGCTTCCCTGATAAGTTCATGGTTCTGTGGAGCTTTAATGGAGTGGTTTAATGGTGTTTAGGGTTTTATTTGATTAGGGAATAAAACCCTAAACAAGTTCAACATATATTATGACTAACTCTTTATTACCTGTCATTACTAAAAGTCACTTTATGTTTTATTGTTGAGTTGACTTGGGATCGAAGGTAAATCACTTAAAGTTTACATGTTGAAGGGTTTATACTTGTGGATGAACCGGCCCCTAGACCTAGTGTATCCACTTCTTCCAGTGAATCAACATTGGTTTGAGTAGTAAATATGATCGAGGGCTTAGATTGAAAGGTTTGATGGTGCCAGAGAAAAGATCGAGGATTCTCATTTAAATGAAATTCAAAAATTCAATGGCCAATTTCTATACACAAAAATTGACGTGCATATTTTAGAAGGCAGTTTAACTCTCTATAACTGAATAGTCACCAAATCTAAAAGGCCAGGAGAATTGATAAAAAGCTATATATAGTGTATGGAAAGATGTAACTCAGTTTGAGTGAAAAAGAGACATATACCAACAAGTAGATTTGAAGATTGGAGGAAATGAAGCAGGAAAACAGGGGTCTTTGATGCAATCAAATATAGTATGAAGACTGCAAAAAGCTTACCAAAGATATGCATACAGGGATTTGTGGAAATTGAAGAATGAATTTGTTTGTTTGAGATTGTGAAATGAGTATTTCTACATTTTTGTGAAATATATTGATGAAGTATTTGAATGGAGCAAACTAGATGAAGGTTTTGTGAAGTACATTGATGAAGAACTTGACTGGAGCAAACTAAAAGACTATGTTCAAAGCATATGTAAGTATGTTGCTATCAATCTGATATAAGGGTTCTGTGATTGTAGAGATTAGCTATATGATAGATTACTTGAGTTTTTCTCAAGGTATGAATAGAGATCAAGTTCAAATTTTGTTTAATAGAAGAGTTTTGTAAAGAAGATGGATGTATTGTAATCTTGAAGAGTTGTCCCTTTGTATTCATACTTGGAGAGATTGGATAGGTTCTGTAAAGGTGACATAAGGTGTGTTGTATTATAGTGAAACACAGTATCCCTTTGTATCTTCATGTATTCAAAACTTTGATGTAATCGGCTATTATGTCAATGAGACAGTGTATGTGTCAGTGAGACAATCTTTTTGCCAATGAGGCACATTGATCTAATCAAGCCAATGAGGTAATTTTTGAGTGGTTTTTATTCCCCAAGAGGGTTTTCCACTCCTGAAATCTCTGTGTCATTTCTCTTATGTGGGCTTTATAATTTTTGTTATGATTATGGTATTTCATGATACTTTCACAGTTGTGATTTTATGACTGATTCATACAAACACATGTTTCTAATTTTTAACTCAGTGCATAAAAAGTTTGCTAATTTCAAAAGTAAAAAATTTTGTTAGAACACTGATTCACCCCCCTCCCTCTCAATGTTCTCTGTACTCCAACAAGTGGTATCAGAGCCAAGTTCCCTATAGAAGTCTAACCGGCTTGGGTAGGTCCTGATAGTGGAGTACCATGGGAAAGAGTAAAAGAAATAGAGAAAAGGAAGAAGCCAAGCAAAAGGTTGAACAACAAACCCCAGTCATGTCATGTGATGTGTTGTTGCATGAATCTCCCTTGGATGATGAGAGAAAAGATGTTTTTGCTATTAAGATTAATGATAAAGAAAAAGATGTCTTTATGGATGAAAATGGACAAGAGTTTGGAGAAAATGATTGTGAAGTTGATTTTGAAGGTAAACTAGTGTGTGCCTTAGATCAGATCAAGCAATTCAGAAAGGAGAACTGGAGATTGGAGTTAGAGCTTCAACAAGAAAAGGACTCTAAAGACAAAGTTCTTTCAAACCTTGAAGAGGCAAGAAATTTGATTATAAATTTGAGGAGTCAAGTTGGTGAATCAGATAAATTGATTATCAGTCTGAAGGCAGAAGTTGAGGAAGCTAAGAGGATAGATGATGTAACAAAGTCTGATTTGGAAGCTCAAATAGTTGAATACCAAAAGATTGAAGGAGAAATAGACTCTTTAAGGAAAGATCTTGAGGATATTAGGAAGAAGTTGGAAAAGAATCTAAAATTTGAAGAGAACACAAGCAAGTTACATGAAATGTTGGACCAAAAAAAACATTATATGGACACATCAGGTTTAGGATATGAGGAAGGATAGTCTTTTATGGAAAGAAAGACAACTAGGAAGGAGATAGACTTGAGTTATCATGCTGCTGCTCTAGAGGATCAAAGAGGAAGGACAATCAGGTCTACAAGATCTCTATCTTCCTGGCACTCAATGAGGTACAATTATTCTCAATTTCATGGTTATTGTTATTGTTGTCATGTTTATGGCCATAGAGCAAGAGATTGCACAAGAAATTATAGAATGTTTGAGAGACATGATCTTGTCAAGAATGTGAATAAGAGTTATTATAATATGTCAAGAAATAATTCCTTCTTTGGTGGTGTAGTCACGGTAGGAGGGGTCACAGAATGAACTGTCCAGGCCGTACAGCAAGAGTAAACACAACGGAAACAACTCAAAGATACACAACAAACACAGATTCAGTCATTTAGTATATAATAGAATTATAATGCAATCTGGCTGGCATCATGTGGGCTTACAATTAGGGCTGATTACAAAATATTGGAATATGCACAAGATATAGCGTTGAACCTTCTTTGCGCAAGATCCAAACTATCAACTATCACTATATGATTCACTACCTTCTTAGGGATCTATTACATCAATATATATCATCTCTGGTACAAAGGATCCATCCACATCAGCCAAGGAAGGTCACAAACTCCAATGAAGAGTTGTAACGTGTGTACACGGATAGGTCGGACCTAATCATGTAGAACACCTTCGCAAATGAATGGAATAATGTGCGGATCTTGGGGAAAGTTGACCACGAACCAAAGATCATTGAATGATGTGTCACTAAGCTTAAAAAGTCAAGGAATGTTCCACAAGTCTTCTCCTTTAGCTGATTATCAGAGGTTGTCAGGATGCTATGTTCTGAGAAAATAACTGATCTTCTGATAACGATAACTTTCTAGTACTTAATCCAAATGCTCTAAATTCTGGATATGATGTAGATGAATGAATCTAAATGCTAACTCTAGCTCTGCAAGATGTGAAATGCAATTGTGGTAGAATGCAGACCAAAATATAGAAACTGCTTCTGACTGAACTGCCTGAACTAAACTGGAAAATGAAAGGAAACAAACTGAACTGCAAACAAACTGAAATGCAAATGTTTTTGGTTGATACAAGATTGCTCTTTAACTAGGGATGTTCTTGCATCAAACATCCAGGGTTATTGAAAAAGTGAGTCCCTCACTTTGTTTGGGCTCGGGGAGAACCAAGACGGTCCACCCCAGCCCAAGAAATCCATGATGAATCTTCTTTCGGTCTGCCTTTCCACTTCACAAGATATTCTTTGTATTGTCTTCCTCTAGTGCTGCATCCAACTTTGCTATCCAAGATGTCTTCAATCTGCTTCGGTGCTTGTTGTGGTAACTGCTTCTTCAAGTCTTCTTCCATGCTGTCATTGAACTCTACTTCATGATACTAATAAAGGTCTGCAATGTTGAAAATAGGTGATATACCCAATGTCCCCAGTAACTCCACTTCATAGGCATTTCCTGAATCAAATTTCTAAAGTATCTTACAAGGTCCAAACTTCTTCATCTTCAACTTGTTATATGTCCCAACTGGAAATCTTTCTTTTCTCAGGTACACTGTCACTTCATCTCTGACTTCAAATTCCTTATGTCTTCTCTTCTCATTTGCCTTTTCCTTATACTTACTATTCATATCCTCCAAATTCTTCTTCACCTGATTATGCACTGTCTTCATGTGGCCTACAAATTCCTCTACTTCTACACTTCTCTTGTCTTCCTTACCAATATCTCTCAATTCTGCAACTCCTCTAGGATTTACTTCGATAACAATCTCAAAAGGTGTTCTTCTGGTACTCCTATTTACTGAATTATTGTATGCAAACTTTGCTTGTGAAAGAATCAAATCCCAACTTCCCACTTTCTCTCCAACCAAACATCTCAACAAGTTTCCCAAACTCCTATTCACTACCTTTGTCTGTCCATCAGTTTGTGGATGAAAAGCTGAATTGAACTTCAAATCTATCTTCATCTTCTTCCAAAGTGTCTTCCAAACATATCCAACAAACTTTGTGTCTCTATCTAAAACTATACTCTTAGGTAATCCATGTAATCTCACCATCTCCTTGAAAAATAGGTCAGCTACATGCACTGCATCAGTTGTCTTCTTACAAGGTATGAAATGAGCCATCTTTGAAAATCTGTCAACCACTGGAAATATTGAATCATGTCCTCTCTGTGTCTTCAGCAATCCCATTACAAAATCCATGCTTATGTCTTCCCAAGGTCTCTCTGGTAATGTCAAAGGTTTATACAATCCAGTATTCTGACTACTCCCTTTTGCAACTTGACAAACTCTACAACTCTGCACAAATTTTCTAACATCCTTATGTATCTGAGGCCAAAAGTAGTTTTCACTTACCAAAGCCACTATCTTATCAATGCCAAAATGTCCTGCCAATCCACCACTGTGTTTCTCCTTGATCAAATTATCTCTCATTGAACTCTTGGGTACAGACAACTAATTTCCTCTGAACAACATATCTTCTTGAATGAAATAATCCAACCACTTACTCCTATCTATCACAATAGGTTCCTTACATGCTTTCCAAGGTTCTGCAAAATCAGTGTCTCCCTCATACATTCTTCAATTCATCAAAACCCAACACTTCAACTCTCATTTCTATCAACAAGTTTCTTCTACTCAACGCATCAGCAACTTTGTTTGATTTTCCACTCCTATGCTTCAACACAAAAGTGTAACTCTGCATGAACTCTACCCATCTCATATGTCTCTGATTCAACTTACCTTGACTATTCAAATACTGCAAAGGTTGATGATCTGTAAATAGCACAAACTCCTTAGGCAACAAGTAATGTCTCCACTTCTTCAAGGCTTGAATTATGGCATAGAACTCTTGATCATAAACTAAATATCTTCTCCTTGCATCATTCATTTTTTCACTGAAATATGCTACAGGTCTACCTTCTTGACTTAATACTGCTCCAATCGCATTTCCACTTGCATCACAATCCACTTGAAATACCTTATTGAAATCTGATAACACCAACACAGGTTGCTCTGTCACTTTCTACTTCAACAATTCAAAACTTTTATCTACTCCAGATGTCCACTTAAATTCTTTTCTGTCACCTCTCATTGTCTCTGTCATAGGGTTACATATTGAACTAAAATTTTTGATGAACTTCTGGTAGAAACTAGCCAATCCATGAAATGATCTAACCTCTCCAATGCTCTCTGGTGTAGGCCACTCAACAATTGCTTTCACTTTCTTAGGGTCCATCTTCAATCCTTCCGTAGAAATCACAAATCCTAAGTACACTAGTTCTTCCTTCATGAAACTATACTTCTTGATGTTTATCAGCAATTTCTCTTCTCTCAACCTCTATGAAACTTGTCTAATATGCCACAAATGTTCCTCTTTTGTCTTACTGAAAATTAGAATATCATCCAAGTATACAATCACAAACTTACCCAAGAATTTCTTCAAGACTTCATTCATCAATCTCATGAAAGTACTTGGTGTATTTGTCAATCCAAAAGGCATCACTAACCACTCATACAATCCTTCATTTGTCTTAAAAGAAGTCTTCCATTCATCTCCTTCTTTGATCCTGATCTAATGGTATCCACTCTTCAAGTCTATCTTTGTGAAATATCTTACTCCACTCAAATAATCCATGATATCATCCATCCTAGGTAAAGGAAATCTATACTTAACTGTGATCTTGTTTATTGTTGTAGAGTCAGTACACATTCTCCATTCTCCATCTTTCTTAGGTGCTAACACTGTAGGCACTACACAAGGACTCAAACTTTCTATGATCAAACCTTTCCTCAGCAACTCTTGTATTTGTCTATTCAATTCTTCATTCTCTATCAGTGTCATTCGGTGTGCTACTTTGTTAGGCAAACTAGCTCCCAATATAAGGTCCATGTGATGACTGATACTCCTTATACGTGGCAATCCCTCAGGTACATTATCTAATATGATGTGTTCATACTTTGTCAGCAACTCTGTTATCTCCTCTGGTTGTTCTCCTCTAGTCTCCTTCTTCAATGCTTTAGGCTTCTTAGGAATCAAAGCATAACACATATTCTCATGTCTGAAACCATCCAAAATTTTCTTCCATCTACAAAATAGATTCTAGCATTTCCACATACTTCACTCTTAGGATCATCTTATAAAGGAATCAAGGTAATTCTCTTTCCATTTGTTGTTATATTGTATGTATTCTTTCTCCCATCATGTATAGATTTTCTATCATACTGCCAAGGTCTACCCAACAAAATATGACAAACATCCATAGGCATAATATCACATAAGACTTCATCATGATAAGATCAAATATGAAATTTCACCAAACATTGTTCACTCACTAGTACCTTATGATCATCCTGAATCCATGCTATCTGATAGGGTTTAGGGTGTTTCAATCTTTCCATCTTCAGCTTAGTCACCATTTTCTCTGAAACTAGGTTATCTAAACTACCACTATCAATCACAACTTTACAACACTTACCTCCTGATTTGCATATGGTCCTGAACAAACTTTTCCTTTGCGGTGGTTCCTCATTTGTTTCTGCTTGAAATAATGCTCTCCTCATCACCAATGATTCTCTTTTCTCCAGTTTACCAACAGAACTAGGTGATCCAACAGGTTCTTCTTCCACATAGGTTGCTCTTCCATTGTTCTATATTCTCTTGCTTGTACTACCCTGATTACATTCAAATGCTCTATGTCCTTCACCTCCACACTTGAAACAAGTACCTCTAAATGTTCTCTTATCAAATCCTCTTCCCTCTCTTCTATATCCTTCATTTCGGTATGCACTAGGGTTTCCTCTCTGGTAAAAATTTATGTCATCTCTCTGGTAAGCATTATTATCTTTGTCCTCCTTGAATGTGTTGTCAAACTTGTTCTACTCTGAATGTGATCTGTCTCCTCCAAAAAATATTCTACCTCTCTGAAATTTACCTCCTCTTCCTTTTTGTCTCAGGTCATGCCGTTTATTTAGCTTTTCTTAAACTTTCAAGGCAAACTGATATGCTTCCTCCAAAGATGTCATCCTTACCAAGCTTAGTCCTTCTATTGATGTATATAGCCACTTTCTCCTTGTTTGATTCACTATGTCTTGTTCTTATAATCATCTTATGAAATTCTTCAGTATACTCTTTCACAGATTTCTCCTTTTGTCTTAGGTTTTGCAATCTTTTCAATAGTTCCAACTCATAGTCAGCAAGTATAAATTGATTCTTCAATTTTGTCACCATCCTATCCCATTTCGTAATATTTTATTTTCCTCTTCTATTTCTATCCAACTAAACTTATTTCCACCATATAGCAGCATGTCCTTTTGATTTTGTCTTTGCAAACTTTACCTTCTCTGGATCTTCAACTTCCTCATATTCAAAGTATTCTTCCATGTCATTTATCCAGTCAATCAATTCTTCAGGGTTCAAATTACCAGTATAGTTCGGCACATCAACTCTAGGTCTCTTTCCAATCTTTGAAATAGCTCGCAACATCTTTACTTGATCTAATTCTTCTTCATCACCTCCTAGGGTTTCGCCAATTTATTCAACAAATTGAAATTCTTCTTCATCATCACTTTCAACATTAGGTCTCAGTGTCAATCCTCTTCGTCTATCTTCTTCAATAGCATATAAATGAATTCGCATCGTCTTCATGATTCCATCATTTCATCCATTCTACCAGCCATTGTTCCAATAGCAACAAATCTCCTCGATGGCATTCTTCCTAAGATCAAGTGCAAACTGCCTCAAGTTTGGCGATCGGGCTACAAGGTGACAACTGTCTCACAATTGGTGATCGGTTGTGACACAAGTAACCTGCCTCAATTCGGCAATCTGTCCATAGCAAGATCTTATGGAATTCTTTTGCTAGCTTTGCTCAACTTGCTCCCAAAGATTCAAACTTTCGCTCTGATACCACTTGGTGCAGTCACAGTAGGAGGGTTCACAGAATGAACTGTCCAGGCTATGCAGCAAGAGTAAAAACAATGGAAACAACTCAAAGATACACAACAAACATAGATTTAGTCATTCAGTATATAATAGAATTCAAATACAATATGGCTGGCATCATGCAGGCTTATAATTAGGGCTCACAGACCTTATTACAAAACATCAAAATATGCACAAGATATAGCGTTGAAGCTCCTTTGAGCAAGATCCAAACTATCAACTATCACTATATGATTCACTACCTTCTTAGGGATCTATTACATCAATATATATCGTCTCTAGTACAAAGTATTCCTCCACGTCAGCCAAGGAAGGTCACAAACTCCAATGAAGGTTGTAACTTGTGTACACAAATAGGTCAGACCTAATCATGTAGAACACCTCTACAAATGAATGGAATGATGTGTGGATCTCGGGGAAAGTTGGCCATGAACCAAAGATCATTAAATGATGTGTCATTAAGCTCCACAAGATGAGGAATGCTCCGTAAGTCTTCTCCTTTAGCTGATTATCAGAGGTTGTCAGGATGCTCTGTTATG
Organism: Cunninghamia lanceolata; assembly: GCA_027924645.1. Lineage (NCBI taxonomy): Eukaryota > Viridiplantae > Streptophyta > Pinopsida > Cupressales > Cupressaceae > Cunninghamia > Cunninghamia lanceolata. The sequence goes on along the minus strand of BSBN01000589.1, from coordinate 2,623,945 downwards.
AGAAAACAGTTGATCTTTTGATAGCGATAACTTTCCGGTACTTAATCCAAATGCTCTAAATTCTAGATATGATGTAGATGAATGAATCTAGATGCTAAGTCTAGCTCTGCAAGATGTGAAATGCAACTGCGGTAGAATACAGACCAAAATACAAAAACTGCTTCTAACTAAACTGCCTGAACTAAACTGAAAAATGAAAGGAAACAAATTGAACTGCAAACAAACTAAAATGCAAATGTTTTTGGTTGATGTAAGATTGCTCTTGAACCAGGGATGCTCCTACATCATTTGGTCAAGACAACAACATCAAATGTTATAAGTGTAACTCTCCTGGACATAAAGCACTGTAATGTAGGAATGATTCAATGGAATCACTCAGTCATCACAAGAAAATAGACACTATATTAGTTTGGAGAAGAAAACATTCCAAGAAGACATGCATTCAAAATATTTGGAAAAGAAAACAAAATCAAGAGAAAAGCTTGTGTATAATGCACAAGTGATCTCTATTAATGCTTAAAAGAGGAGCATAAAGATAGGGGGAGTTGTTAAATGTTTCATTTCTTAAACCCCAAGGAAGTTCAGTAGGTGTATTGACAAGTTGCATGATCATATTGTGTCCTCCTCTTCATATCTTGTATTTGAGTTGAATTAATGATATGATCTTTATCCTTGATCAGGAGTTTCTTCATGATGCTTCAGTGGTAGATTGATCAAAGCCAAGGTTGTATAATCTTGAAGGGACATTAATACTACAGTAGTAATATAATGTTGCAGTGGTTTTATGAATGATGTGGTCAAAAGGTTTCTCAAGCAATGCAGGTTTCACAAGTAATGTAGGATTCATAAGCATCATGTGTGAGAACAAGATGTGTGATGTTAAGATCAAGAAGTATACCTTTCATGTAGTGTGGTACCTTCAAGGTGTTATGACATATCTATATGCTTCCATATACCTTTAGAATATTGTATGCAGGACTTTGTTCATGCTTCATCTGTTTGTTCATGCCTGATGCAGTCCACATGCTTCATATCTTTTTGATGACAGTGCATTCTTAGCATCTTGGATCAGGTAAGTACATTATGATGTGTGGTTACTGAATTTGACAATGCTTGTTGCAAGAACAAAGGTATGTGACAGTGAACTTCAAGAGGATAACCACATACTATGGCAAAGGTATGGTGATTACTTGCATAATGATATTGATCATCTTTCTTGAGCTCAATGATCTCTAACAATGCTATGTTCAATGAGATTGTACTTGGAGAGAGGACAGTGAACATATACACTCAATGGCAGCATGCTGATGGTTGGAGCAGCAGGGGTTTTATGACAGTCATGTTTATGGTAGAAAACATAGTGTGCATTGAACATGGTTTGATCTATGTTTTCAAGTCTTCTTCATAATTTTATTTGGTAGATAAAATGCTCTTAAATCCTTTGACAAAGTATCTCAAAGAGTTGTGGTAATACATCAAAATTATATGCATTGACTGTAAGTTTATGAAAAGATAACTTGGACTGAGTTTTAATTGATTTCATGTGATAGTTTCAAGTTTCATAGGTCAGTTAGCAAGGCAACTTTGATTAGGTGACATAACATTCATTGATTGTATGCAATGATGATGATATTTGAGGTCAATAGCATTGATAGTGCACAATGATAGTGTGATAGACAGGGACAGTTAATTTTTGCCAGTCCATATGTCTGACTGTTAGGTGGAGATCTATTTGTGATTAATTTCTCTTCTCTTGCTTATGTCTATGATTATGTTCTTCATACACCGTGGAATATGAAGAATACTCTCTCATTGTCCTTGTTTCAATGGATGTTATGTGATATGTATGTTTGTCGAAATGGGTTATGAGTGATGTTATCAGTCAACACTTGGCAGTATGGATTCTTGCATGGTGCAGAGTTTGTCTAACTTGGTTGTATTTCGGTGATCAAGGAAATGCAATTGCAGTGATCAGTGATAATAACAGTGACCATTGTCTTGACAAAAGTTAGCGGTGAGCTTGATGGACATAGTGTGCAGAGTATGGTAGATGGAGTTTGATGTGAGTAGTACAGTCTTTAAGGTTACAAAGTGGTTATGTTCAATCATTTTATTTGAATGAGCAAAGGATGATTCTTGTAACATTGGTTCAGAATAGACTTGGAAAATATAAAACTAATCCTATGTATAATGATGGTTTATTGGCATCATAGTATTTTGATGTTTGTTTTTGTTTCTAATTCAACTGTGTATCAACCTAAGCTAAGTCTGAAGAAAAATATGATAGAATTGTATTCTCTTTAATCAACACTGTGAAGTCAATCCTGCTTCAGCGGTTATGGTTGCAGTTATGTCATTATGGTGCAGTCATTTAGGACAATTGGAGCAAATTTTTTTCAATGTTTTCACTTATCAGTTATTTGAAGGTTGTGTGATAAATTTTTGTGGTGCTCTTTGCTCTTAATTAGTCCTCTTATAGCTGTGACAATGGTGTTCTACACTATTCAGTTGTTATCCTAGTGCTTTGATGTTGATACATGCCTACATTTCTTCATACTCAGATGATAGTTTTCTTATCTTTGGTTTTGCTTGGCATCTTAAGTTGTTGTCCTTGTTTTGATACATGCTCATTTCTGTGGTACTGACTGTGTAGTTGTATTTCAAGCCATTTTGGATGTTTCTACTCCATGGGACAGTCATGGTATGGTTTCGATTTTCTGTTCATCATTTTTGTAGCTTGTTGGCTTATGGTTTTTGATTTATCTTTGAGGCAAATTGCAAAATTCTTCTTCCCTTTGTCTTTGATACCAAAAGGGGGAGAGAGAGTTGTGTTTTGCAATCAAGGACAAAGGGGGAGTTTGTTGCCCTCTTAGGTTGTTGTCGTTGATGACAAATACACAAAATCTCAGGTTTGTGGCACAGTGATAGTTGTAGCATTTGTGTATCATGACAATTGGTAGTTGAGTATCATGACAGTTGGTAGTTGAGTATCATGACAGTTGTAGCATTTGGTTGATTTGGTATTCATGATGTTTAGCATTTGATGCATATGCTCATAATGTTGTTCACTTGGTATTGATGGGGTTTTGTCTTGAAGTGACATCAAACATGTTGGTTGTGGTCTTACTATGCTCTACAGGACAGAGGTTATTGGTTCTATATGGTAATGGTAATGGTATGGTACTATGATGACAATCACATGCTTTGATGTTATGAACAGTTGGCACATATAGTTGACACATGCTTGGCACATGTTCTCATGATCTTCTAATGCTCTTATGATATTTGATATACTCTCATGATCTCATGATCTCATGATGTTCTTATGATATACAGTTGGATATGATAGTTGGATACTCTCATGGTGTCCATGCTATACTTGGCATATGATATCATGTTATGTTTCCATGCTATGATCCTTGAAACAATTGGCATATGATATGATGTTATGGTACTATGATGCATATGATTTGGTTGTTGCATATTCTACAGGTGTATTTTGGTTATAACATCTTTGGTTTCATTGGGTATCCTTGATTGGCATTATGGCATTACAGTGGATCAGTTTCTTTTAATTAGCATTATGATAGATCCTGTATCATGAGACTTGCAGGACTTCATCATGTTGCAAAGGAATAGAGATGTTGAATGTTTGTTGTCATGCTATGTTCATGGTCATGTTAGTGTTCATGCTCAGTGTTGACAAGTGTTCATCATGCATAATTATGCAGAATAGAGATACAATGGTATGGATCTTGTTAGATTTTGTATCAAGAGGTTGTGCATTCATAAAGCAAGATGTAGTTGTTTGTGATCTTGGCTTCCCTGATAAGTTCATGGTTCTGTAGAGCTTTAATGGAGTGGTTTAATGGTGTTTAGGGTTTTATTTGATTAGGGAACAAAACCCTAAACAAGTTCAACATATATTATGACTAACTCTTTATTACCTGTCATTACTAAAAGTCACTTTATGTTTTATTGTTGAGTTGACTTAGGATCGAAGGTAAATGACTTAAAGTTTACCTGTTGATGGGTTTATACTCATGGATGAACCGGCTCCTAGACCTAGTGTAACCACTTCTTTCGGTGAATCAACATTGGTTTTAGTGGTAAAATATGATCGAGGGCTTAGATTGAAAGGTTCGATGGCGCCAAAGAAGAGATTGAGGGTTCTCATTTAAATGAAATTCAAAAATTCAACGGCCAATTTCTATACACAAAAATTGACGTGCATATTTTAGAAGGTAGTTTAACTCCCTATAACTAAATAGTCACTGAATCTAAAAGGCCAGGAGAATTGATAAAAAGCTATATATAGTGTCTGGCAAGATGTAACTCAGTCTAAGTGAAAAAGAGACATATACTAACAAGTAGATTTGAAGAATGGAGGAAATGAAGCAGGAAAATAGGGGTCTTTAATGCAGTCAAATATAGTATGAAGATTGCAAAAAGCTTACCAAAGATATGCATATAGGGATTTGTGGAAATTGAAGAATGAATTTGTTTGTCTAAGATTGTGAAATGAGTATTTCTACATTTTTGTGAAATATATTGATGAAGTATTTGAATGGAGCAAACTAGATGAAGGTTTTGTGAAGTATATTAATGAAGGACTTGACTGGAGCAAACTAAAAGACTATGTTCAAAGCATATGTAAGTATGTTGCTATCAATCTGATATAAGGGTTCTATGATTGCAGAGATTAGCTATATGATAGATTACTTGAGTTTTTCTCAAGGTATGAATAGAGATCAAGTTCAAATTTTGTTTAATAGAAGAGTTTTGTAAAGAAGATGGATGTATTGTAATCTTGAAGAGTTGTCCCTTTGTATTCATACTTGGAGAGATTGGATAGGTTCTATAAAGGAGACATAAGATGTGTTGTATTGTAGTGAAACAAAGTATCCCTCTGTATCTTCATGTATTCAAAAATTTGATGTAATCAACTATTATGTCAGTGAGACAATCTTTTTGCTAGTGAGGCATATTGTATGCCAGTGAGGCACATTGATTTAATCAATCCAGTGAGGCAATTTTTGAGTGGTTTTTATTACCCAAGAGGGTTTTCCACTCTTGAAATCTCTGTGTCATTTCTCTTCTGTGGGCTTTATGATTTTTGTTATATTATGGTATTTCATGATACTTTTACAGTTGTGATTTTATGATTGATTCATACAAACACATGTTTTTGATTTTTAACTCAGTGCATAAAAAGCTTGCTAATTTCAAAAGTGAAAAAGTTTGTTAGAACACTGAGTCACCCCCCCTTTCAGAGTTCTCTATACTCCAACAGAAACAACTACAACAATTAATGAAATGCAACCTACAAAAACATAGCATAGCACAATGAAGTATGACATGATAGAATGAATAAAATGCCAACAAAAAGTGATGAGTGCAATGTGATAATAATGATAAATGAAAGCTACAAGTATTGAATACGATACAACTAACTCAATGCTTCCCTGCAACAAAAAGTGACTAGTGAATAAAATAAAATATGGAAACAACCAATTCACCAAGTGAAACATGAACATCTAAGAAACTAGTTGAGACTCAACAAGGCTCAAAAAAGAAGGGTCCCCAATTTTGAAAAATAGGGGTGTGTTGTAAACTAGAACAACAAGTGTGAAGATGGAAGAGGAGGATCGATGCATGACCCTTCTGCATTCTTTAGAAGTTTCACGGGACAACCAAGTAATTGCTATTATAGTCATTGTCTCAAATTGGTACTTGATGAGATCACATATGCTCTTCTCTTCAAGGAGATGAGAAAATCTACCAAATCCACCAAGGAGACCTTGGTTTTTTGTGGACAGTCTGAAGAAAAATGCAAGGACAAGGGAAAATCTAAATCTCATATGAGATCTAAGTCTCCTGGAAATATCAAGGTAAAATGTTAGAACTATGGCAAGATGAGCCACTTCAAATGTGATTGCAAGGAAGAGAAAAAGAAGAAAAGGTTGAATTTGATGATGGTTTCGATAAGTTTTTTTAGGAGGATAGACTCTAGAGATTCTTTCCACATGACTCCCCATTGGGAGTGGTTTTCATATTACAAGAAAGATGATGGTGGGAAGGTATACCTTGGTGACAACTCATATCTCAGCATAGTTGGTCCTAGGAGAGTCAAGATTTGATTCTCTGATGGTTCGAGTTAGTACTCCCTTTGAACTTGATGCATGTGTTGGTTTGAATAGGGTATATTAGCTAATTGGTTCCACATTAGGTCCTATCCACACTTTTCTAGTTAAGTTTTCTTAGGGCATTCAATATTTGTGTCTCATGTCATAGGATTAAGATACTTGTCATAATCACATGTTGTCCTAGGTCTCAACCTTGCCTATATAAGCAAGGTATCTCATTGTACATAATAATCTTATGTATCTTGTATCTTGTATGCATAATTATCATTCTTTGGCAATATAGCATTTGTGTTTCTTCTCTCTTGTTGTGGAAGGTTGATCCTAGACATCCGTGAGTCTATTGTGTGACTCTTATATGGTATTAGATCTTCAGATATATAATTCCCTTCTCTTGTTTAGAATGATTTTTCCAAGAAGTTTCATATGGTGCATTTTGGTTGAAAATGAACCCCACCATTAAGTTGAGAAGGCCCAAAAACCTATAAATCAATATATAACTCAATAGGTTTTGGTGTCAAAAAAAATTTCTCCATTTGTGAGGGTTTCATATTTTTAGTCACCAAAATTTTTTTATGGCCCAACAGAATCCATACATTCAATCAATTCTATATTATATGGCTTTGTAGTCATCATACATCAATACTTGTCAAAAAATGGCTTAGGCAGTCAACAAAAAATGACATCATTCTAGGTATATTTCATCACTAGACATTTGACATACATTTGCAGTGTAAGATAGAAAAAATTGGCATTTTTATTGGCTAGTGCAGTACATTGGTAACATCAATAGGTACATCAATCATTAGAAAGAACATCAGTAGTGTAGATTTTTTTCTGAAGGGTTACAATCACATCGCAAAATCGACCACTACATGTTTTAAGCACTTTAAGGCCGAAGCCCCCAGTTTCGCTAAGGAAGACCAATGGTCACAACCTACCTCACGGGGGCTTATCCTAGAAGGTGACACTCCCCACACCATCACTACCAAATGCCATTTCCACCAATGTTCCATCTCAGTTGTCACCTAGATCTAGCACCTTTGCCTAGCTTGTGAGTGACACCTCCTTGTAGCCGCTAAGGGACCACCACTTGGTCCATATTTTTGCTTTAAGGAGGGATTTTCTTCCAAAGGGCATATCTTGCACATACAAAGTTAGATTTTCATGTTTTTATAGGCATTGAAAAGATGGTTCTAAGCACTTCATAGTGGTATAGGTAATTTTTCTAGATTTTTTTGTAGGTGCCTAATTTTGTTGTTTGAAGCCTGTATTTGCTTGCATTTTTGGCAAGCCATATCTTGTGCCCACGGTGTCCAATTTTGGATTTCTTATAGGCATTGGAAAGGTATTTCTAAGCACTATAGATCTATCCATGTGATCTTTCTAGATTATACCTTAGGTTTCAAATTTTAGTTTAAGGTCATTTTGCATACTTTGGCTCATTTCTTGGAAAAAATATTAAAATTGGTGGTTATTTTTCCTTGGGGACTTCAATTTTAGTATTAACTCATATTAGGAGGCTCTAAGGTAGGTTATTGTTGTACATTGTCTATTTTCTCTATTGGTGTTTATTTCTCTAATAGCATATTTTGATTCATTTGAGAACCTCACTCCTCATAGTTCTATCACTCATGGAAAGTCAAGATGTAATGATTACTCCTATCTAAAGGTTTATGGTCTACTTTGAGTGATAATAAACTTGAGTTTACTAAGGAATATGAGAGATTTTCTCACATGAACAAACTTGACGAGGCTATGGGTTTGATTTCTTTACATGTTTCTGACATCTTTTTGTTCCATATTAAGGATTATACAACACCTAAGCAAGTATGTGATAAGTACAAAGACCTATTTGGTAAAGTTATTGAACTCCATGCTTTTCAAATAGAGGTAGAATTTACTTCTCTTTCTCCTGATGTATTTCCTTCCATTGAGAATTATTTGGTTAAGTTCAAATCTTTGAGATCTCAATTGGTTGGTTATGGGAAAGATAAATCTAATAAGGAATGTATATTCTTGATTTTGTTTAAGTTAAAAGGGCCATACATAGTATTTTCTTCTACCTTTTATTCCACTATGAAAGCCCTAGGTGATGTATTTACTATACCTTCTTTTGAGTTGTTTTGTCATTGTTTGACCATAGAGCATGCTAATCTTATCAAGTAAGATGCACTTCCAAAGAGTCACGCATTGGTAGCCCAATCATTAAAAGGCAAAGGCAAGAAGAAACCAAAACCTAAGACATAATCAAATTTAGTTACACCTTTTCCAAAGAGGACAAACATAAGAAGGATAAATCCACTTGTGGTTATTGTAAGAAAATTGGGCATGATGAACATAATTATTACAAAAAATAGATGGATGAGTTGAAGCATCTTATTCAGAAGAATAATATCCAATTGCCTTCAACAATATCATCTAGTTCATCTTCTTATTCTACTCCATCATCATCTACATAGTCAGGGACAACTAGATTAGCTAATAGGACATAAAAGATGAAGGTTAAGGCACTTTTTGCTTCTACAAGTCTTCGATCAGAGAGATGGCTTCTTGACTTTGGAGCTTCTCATCATTGGCTTCTTCACAAGGTATGTTCTCTTCATTTGAGCCTTGTGCTATGCCACCTATTTTGATGGGTGAAAATACTTATGTGAATGGAATTGGAAAGGCATCTATTGATATTGGTGAGGGTACCTTTAATGATGTATTATGTGTCTTCTTTGTCAACCAACCTCCTTTCTATATATCAGATTACTCATGTTAGAATAGGGAAAACTGTTGAGTTCACACCTGATTTAGTGTGTATTAGATACTTGGAGAGTAGAGAGATCACTATTATTGGAATGGTTGATCGTTCATCTCATTTGTACACCTTTTCATATTTTCCCCTAATGATTTGGTAGTTTCTTTGACTGGTATTCACACTCATGCATCTAGTGTGGATCATATTTCTAAGGAGAAGTTTGATCACTTGAACCTTCGTGTTCTTTCATCAACTTTGGTTCTTAAGAGTTGTGCTAAGATTCCACCTCCTACTTCTTCATAGTTCACTGTTGTTTCACCTTCTAGTGATTTCGTTTAGCAGGAGCCTTCTTGTCTTTTAAATTCATCTTTTTGGGTTGAGTACTTGATAAGTATTGCAGATTTGTTTTGTGAGTCCCAACTTGTAGATTGGGAGGACACACTTGAGTATATCCATTTCCTCTTTGATTATAATTATAGAATGACTATTATCACACCATCTTTGTCTTTAGATATTGTTGATCACGAGTTTTCACATTGTCTTGGATTGTCCCACTCTTTGATTAGGCTTGGAGCTCCTAATTTTATTGTGGCATATTTTGATTGTGACAAGTGGATACTTGAGAAGTTTTCAAACACATACATCATGAGAATTCTTTCCTCATCTCTCTTCTTGGAGTTATATTTTCTTCTACATACACCAGTGGATTCATTTCTTCCCATGGGGAGAAATGTTGTTTTTCGATTTTGGATTCTCTTCAGCATTCTTTGAGCATTCACCTTTGGCATAGGAGCTACTAATTTATGGGGGAATATATAGTATCATTATTTCTCTCTCATGGGGGGATATTTATTGTATATTTGTGATGGATGTAGTCCTTAGGGGGTCTTGTTGTCGAGTACTTATTTCATCACTTGTTCATGTTTGTTTGCATGTTTTCTCTCTTTTGGAGAGGGTTTCTTTCCTATGGGGTTTTTCTCGTTTACTCAATTTGTGAGAGATTTGTTTGTTCATGGGTAGCTAACATGGCCTTGTAGTCAAGACCCATCTTTGTATTTGTTTGTCCTCCTTGAGTTGTAGTAAGGGGAGGTGTTGGTTTGAATGGGGTATATTACCTAACTAGTTCCACATTAGGTCCTATTCACACTTGTCTAGTTAAGTTTACTTAGGGCATTTAATATTTGTGTCTTGAATGTCATAAGATTAATACACTTGTCATGATAAAATGTTATCCTTGGTCTCAACCTTGCCAATATAATCAAGAGCTCTCATTATACATAATCATCTTGTATATCTTATATCTTGTATGAATCATTATCAATGTTATTTGGCAATATAGCATTTGTGTTTCTTCTCTCTTGTTGTGGAAGGTTGCTTTGGTTGTAGGTGATCTTGGGCATCCCTAAGTCTATTGTGTGACTCTTACAACATGCACTTACATACAAGGCAATTGTTCTTTACTATATGTAGTGAAGAGATTTGTAAAGTCGTTGAAACCAACAACAAAGAGGTTTGTTGTATCCAATTCTTATGGTAGTGCATTCAGGTACCTAAGAATGATATTAATTCAAATAGTAGGTAACCTACCAAGAAGATAATGTTGTGGCACGAACACATGGTCCATATTAGTTAGAAATGTCTACAAACCTTGAAAAGTAAAAAAATTATAGAGGGGATTACTAAGTATTCTCTTGAGTTTTGATTTTTACAAACATTGCATTTACAAAAAGAAGAACCATGTTCAATTTTATTCTAGTTCTCACAAATCTTTTGAGTTGTTTGATCTTATTCATTCTGGTGTATTTGGCCCTATAGATGTTCCTTGTCAAATATTTGTATTATGTATTATTTATTGATGATTATTCTAGGATAGGTATATTTCTCATAAGTAAATATAAGGTCTTTAGTTAGTTTAGGGAGTTTAAGGCTCTCTTGGAAAATAAGACTAGTAGAAGGATTAAGGATTTGAGAATTGATAACAATGGTGAGTATTATTTTTCAGTGTTTAAAAACTTCTATAATAAAAATGGCATTGAAAGCATAAGACAACTTCATACACCCCTCAGTAGAATGGAGTTACAAAACACTTGAACAAGACATTGATGAAGAGGGAAAGGAGTATGCTTAGTGGTTCTATCCTAGAATAGAAGTTTTGGGCAGAAGCAATTGCTATTACACGTTACTTGATCAATGTGTCTCCTACATCAATGCCTGTGGAGAAAACCCATATGGAGGTTTGGATAGGCAAAAGGCCCTCACTTAAGCATCTTCATGTATTTGGTTGTGAGGCATATGCTCATGTGTCTAGGGAGAAGCAATCAAAGTTGGATAATAAGGTTGTAAAATGTATGTTTGTTAGCTATGAAATCAGTGTGAAAGAGTACAAGCTTTGTGATCTTATGGCCAAAAATCTCTTTATAGTCAAAATGTGATTTTTAAGGAGGTCAAACCTTCCACTAAACTTGAGTATCCAAAGGAGGATGTGAAACTAGTTGTGTAGCTATAGCTAAAGATTGAGAAGGCTACACTATATGTTGAACAAAATGAAGAGGATAGTACAAAGAGCTTAGAGAGTTCAAAATTAGAAACTCTGACTTAGATTTTAAGGAGGTTCACTTGATAGACGAGGCAACCAAAAAGGTATAGCCCACCTAATTTTAGATGTATATTTTATCTATTGACTAACAATAATGAGCCTAGATAAGTTAAAGAGATAATGGGAATGGATGATTGTGAGTCTTAAAAATTGGCTAGGATGAGGAGATGGTTGCACTAAGGGAGAATGATACATGGGACTTGGTCTAGTTGCTTGAAGGATGGAAACACATTTATTACAAATGGGTGTTTAGAAAGAAGTTGGGATTTAATGATAACATTGAGAAGTACAAAGTGTGATTGGTTTCTATAGGTTATTCCCAAGTTAATGGTATAGACATTAGTGAGATTTTCTCCCTATTGTATCATTAGCATTTATCATAATGCTATTAACTTGTGTTGTTACTTTTTATCTTGAGGTGGAGCTTATGGATGTGAAGACAACTTTCTTGCATAGTGATCTAGAGGAGGAGATCTACATGTCACAAGTGCACTACACTAAGAAGGGTAAGAAAAAATTTGTTTGTTATTTGAAGAAATCCATTAATGGTTTAGAGCAGTCTCCCAAAATATGGTATAAATTTTTTTATTCATATGTTTTGGGGTTGGGTTTTATTAGGTATAAGTTAGGTTATTATGTTTACTATAAACATAATGGTGATCATTTTATCATTATCACTTTGAATGTTGATGATATTATATTGTTTTGTAATAGTAAGGAAATGATTATGTATTTGAAATATTAACTTTCATTCAATTTTTAAATGAGATAGGGCTAATAATTCTTTTTGATTGGTTAGAGGAAGTATGTTGAGTCTATTCTATAGAATTTTAGTATGGCCAAGAGCAAGCCAATGACTATTCATATTTCTATGGGAACTAAGATTTTAGTTGAGTAATGTCCTACGACTCCCATAAAGATGTAGGAGATGAGTTCAGTGTCCTATGCTAGTGTAGTTGGGAGCCTTATGTATGCTAGGGTCTACACTAGACTAGACATTATCTAAGCAATGGGAGTCCTCAGCCATTACGTGGCTAATCTTGGACAAGAACATTGGCTTGCAATGAAGAGGGCCTTTAGGTATTTGTAGGGCTTTTTTAAGTATTCTATATGTTATCATGGTGATGGTTTAGAGGACCAACACTCAATGGATGTTTGGGGTTATTTGGATTCAAGTTGGGCAAAGGATGTCAACAGTAGATGGTCTACCGGTGATTGTGTGTTTATCTTATTTAATGGTGCAATGAGTTGGATGAGTAAGCAATAGATTGTGGTCACTTTATCTACAAAAGAGGCAAAGTACATGACAATTACTCGTGCCTACAAGGAGTTCATTTAGCTCCTGATATTATGTTCAGATGTTGGTCTACATCAAAAAGTAGTTAGAATTTACTGTAATAGTCCAAGTGTCATCAGTATAGCAAAAGACCTAAGCTTTCATGCCTAAATGAAGTGCGATGATGTATAGTATCATTTTATTTGTGACACAATGGAATATGAGAGGCTATTCTTAGAGAAAGTTAAGACATTAGATAATGTTGCAGATGCTTTAACAAGGTCAATTAGAACATAGAAGTTCAAGTGATGTAAGAAATCAATGGGCCTCTCAACCCCTAAAAGAGTTGATAGTGTTGTTATTCCCTTTACTCTTTCAAGATGTTCTACATGTGGGAGAATGTTAGGAAAGGGGTCCCAGCCTTGCACCCTTATGTTAAAATGTAATTTTTGGGCCATAGAGTTCATTTTTTACCCCAAAAATTATTGAAGCAGGTTTTAACTAGCTAAAGTGGGTTATGGTGACAGATATTTTTGAGATCTTTAATTTATAAAAAAGGGTCCCGATGGGGTTTCTGGATCAAAAGTTATGGCCTCCAGAAGTTGAGCTCCCACTTCAGGAATCTAAGCATCTATGACACATAAGAGATTTAAAAAAGGGAGTTACACATGTTGACCAAGAACATTCACCAACTTATAACATGTCATTATGACCGTTATTAGAAAATTGGAATGATTATCAATAATATCAAAGTAATCCAATAAACTCAATGAAATAAGAAAAAAAAGAAGATCAAACAAACAAAGAGTTCAAACCTTGCAAACCTCTTTACTTCATGGCTTCCATTGGTCGCCTATCTCAAATGATCTTGTGTATGAATATGGCCCTCAAAAGGTGCACTTCCTTGTTATTTTCCAAGATGTCAAGTGGGAATGGCTATGATAGATTTGCAATGAAGAGATTTTTCAACACAATTACAATGATAAAAGGGTGATTGCAAGCTATGGAATGACTTGGGTGCCAAAGGCGCACTATAATTCCTACAGAGTAAGGGTACTAAAAGCTTGGATGATTGAAATGGAAGAATAGGGTTCAATTTATAGACTTGAGAGAGAGAAGATCAACGGTATAGAAAGAACAAGAAGATCAACGGTATAAAAACCTTGAGAGAATGTGCATAAATAGAAAGAAGACAAGTGTCACACAAAAGTTGTTTTGTTTGAGTTAACTGCTTTCTTTTATAAAGATAAGAATTGCTTTCATAAATTAGAATGTTTTTTTCTAATTTAAGAGATATTAATAAAAACAAGGTTGATTGAGTCAATTAACTCAACTTGTGATTTGCTTTTGCATGATTTGAGAGAAATTAAATAATAAATTACTTAATTTTGTGTGCATGAAGAAGATTTGTTTTTAGAAGATTTGGATGATTTTTGAGGAATTTAGAAGATAAGAAAGCAAATTAAATAAATAAATTTATTTAATTGTTTGTGCAAGATTTGGAAGAATAAATAAAATATTTGATTATATTTTATTTTTAGAGATTGAGAGGATTTAAATAAATTTGATTGATCTAATTAAATTTGGAGGAAGAATTGACTTAATTAAATTATTAAAATTATTTAATTGTTTGGAAGAATTTAATTAAATAAAGGATTTTATTTAATTATTGGAAGACATTAGAAGAGGTAATTAAATAATTTGATATTTAATTAACTTAGAGGAATATGAATCGAATAAATAAATTTGATTATTTATTTATTGATAGAAGAATTTGGGATGAAATAAATATTAAGAATATTTATTTAGATCGAGTCGTGTCATTTTTAGGCGTATATAATGACCATCATAAAGCATCTTTGGAGGGTTTGAATAAGACAAATTGGAATGCCCAAGTTGGGAGAATAACTATGACATGTTATTGTAGATTCTTATAAGAATTCTTTTGGTGTTTGGGTATTGGAATTTGACTAGGCGATTTGGGCACCAAGGTGGTCCTAGATCATGGTTGTGTGATTCCTCTTTGGTGGTTTCATGTATTGGTTTCCCTATTTATTGGGTTCTTAGGATGGAATTTGCATAGTGTATTTTATATGTATTATTATGCTACATATATTACTCTAGATTTGAGTGTTGGTGTTGTCTCTCATGAAAGATCCTTGTGTGGATTGTATTGTAAATAATATTGTTGTTGATTAATACATTGGTTTGGCATTTGGAGGCTAGATTTTTTCTAAAAGGGTTTTCTTAAGATATAACATTGTGTTATGGTGAATGATTTTATTGTGTTTTTTCTTTCTTGAAAAATATTTTAGATCATTTTATTTTCATCTATTTGTAACTTGAGTGCCCCAACTCATGCGATAAAGCAAGATAAAGAAAAGACATCTCCTATGAATAACATGTTTTAAAAGTAAACTTGAGTTGCAAGTTAAAGCAAAAATTCAATACAAACAATCTCAACTCCCACAAAATAAGGAATTAAAATATTGGATAATTTCAATAATTATCTAGAGAAGTGTGCCCAAATTTAACAATCCTAAATTTAACAATCCTAGGTGTGAATTACAATGTTTAGATGGATTGCAACTGTACAACATGCACCTAACCTAACACCCCAAAGGACGATTGTGGGTTTGATTTAAAAAATATGAGGAATCACAATAAATATTTGGGGGATAAGTTGCTTTGGGGTATTTATGACAACCCTTTGGCTAAATGGACCACTCTTCTCTAAAAGAAATATCTAGATGCAAAGGCTCCTTACCAAATCTTCTTTGTTTCTTATCCACCTAGAGGCTCTCATATTTGGAATTTCATCCTTCATTGTAGACCTCTTATCATTGAGCATCTCACATGGGAATTCTAAAATGGTTGGAGAGTGAAGTTTTGGTATGACTCTTGGAATGGTCATTACCCCCTTCAAGAATTAGAAGAATTGAAGTACTTAAAAGAAACATCAATACAAGAGTGGGTTGTATGTGTAAGAGACTATCTAAGTTGTTTGGATCATAAAAGTTTTCATTTTTTTTGTTGGAAAGACATATCCAACATTGATGTGCCTAAACATCAAAAAGCTTTCTTGTTATCACAATTGGAAAAACAATCACATTTGGGAAGAAGAAGATGAAATTAGTAACCTTTCTCAAAATCAATCTCCTAGTCTACATTATTGCTACTAGTCAACATGATAACAAAGATTGACCAGCATCCAAATGTTGGCATAAGGACTACATGCAAAAAGCTAGAGCCTTTGCTTGGGCTACTATGCACAAGAAGATTCAAATAGGTGATAGATTGATGAAAATTTGGTTTGCAATCCCTTTGCACTATTCCATATGTTATAATGATGAAGAATCAATTGATCATATTTTAATCCATTAACCTTTTGCTATAAAATGTTGGTCATGGTTGTGTGCCTGACTAAATTAGTCTAGGGCTCTATCAAAGACTCTTAGATTCAACTTTTTAAAGTTGGCCTCTATTGAAATTAAAGGCTCTCTTCTCTTGCCTATAAGTGACAAGTTCATAATTGCTTACATAGCAACTAAAGAAAGAAAGGAATATGACTTTTTAGGAAAAAAATCTACACATTAAATCAATATTGTCAATATTAGAAGTGGCAATTTTGGAGGTGGTGATGTCTAGAGCTAAAAAGAAATCTAGAAAAAGGTATTTTTCATCTTGGGATAAATAAATATTATATAAAGGGAAATATTTAAGTGTTCTTCCCAGTCAAGGGGATTTAGGGACCAATTCCTTGCAGTCAAAGCAGGAGCAAGCTAAATAGAGCCCCCCTTCACTTGGCTTTTACAAGCTCAAATTTGATGGGGCATCTCAAGAGAATCTTAGGAAGTTAGGAGCAAGTCATGTGATTAGAAATAGTTATGGGGAACTTATAAGATTAACCTCTAAAAGACTTAGTGAGTGAACTAATAATGAAGTAGAGGCCTCAACTTTGGTGGTGTGTATGCAATTAATCCACCAAGGTAGGTTTGATACAATGAAAATATAAAGCAACTCAATGGTAAGTTTTAATGCTGCCACAAACTATGGATCAACTAATTGAAAGTTGGAGAATATACTTCATGAAGTTTGGCCTATCTTGGATTTCATTGAATGATTTCTCAATCAAACATTGTTATAGGGGAGTGAATAGAGTGGTCAACTTCTTGGAAAACTATGATATAGACAATAGAGAGGACTTCATAATGAATAATGATGTTGAAAGGTGGCCTAGCCTCACTTCTATTTGGGAAAGTGATGTTTAATTATGACTGAAGATCTCATTCTTCATATCATTATTCAACATGATAGGCATTTGACATGTGTCAATTAGTAAGGAGTTGGTTTTAACTACTTTCATAGCTCTCTTTTGTCATTTGAATTTAAAATTGTTTTATTTTTGTAACATCCCTCACTTGACCTCTTTTTACATGTTTTCTATGATGTGTTATTGTTTTTATTCCATGATGTTTGGATGAGGATTGTTGACCTTGTTGGTTAATGTAATGTAGAATTGTGATGTGATCACTTTTTATTATGCTTGTTTGCATTATAGATGTATATGGCATAAGTTAATTATTATTAAACACCAATTTTAGTTTATTATATATAGTTGTAACTAACAAAAGCTACTAAGGGTTTGTGTGTAAGATGTGTTGTGAAACAGGTACAAGTTATCATAAAGGTGAACTAGGTCTTGGGGATGAAATGTTTCATCCTATGGTCCAAGTGTGTGGGAAAAGATAAATAAATAAATTAATATAGGATAGAATAATTTGATTTAGAATAAATAAATTATTAGTGTTGTTTGATTATGAGTGATAATATCATTTCTTTTAATTTATATATTTTGATAATTAATTTCTATTTGGGAAAAAGAAATAAGTTTGATTGTTTTAATTTGTTAATTTATTTATTTAACAAATGTGCAACTTTAATATAATAAATTTGTAAAGAATTTATCATATTTGTGAAATAGAAAATATAATTTCCTAATGATATTTTTAAATTGAATTCTTTATTAAATTGTATTGAAAAACTAATATTTTATTATTAAATATTTTTCAAAAAGAATGTGAATGAGGAAGAATAAGATATTTTAACATTATTTTCTTTTTAGAAGGAATAAAATGATATATTTTTCTTTTTGGTTAAAAATTTAAGATTTTGGGAAAAATGAGAGAATTATTAAAAGAAGAGAATTTTAGTTTATTTTATTATTACATTCTATAGAAAGAAATATACACGATTTGAAGCTTAATGATTTTGGAAGTGTTTGAAACTCAATGATTTTGGAAGTGCTTATTGTGAAAGATTGAAAGACTGTTGTATATTTTTCTCATCTAAATTTATTTTTCCTATATTCTATAAGGATTGAGGTAAGATTCCTATCATGAAATGCTTTATAAAAGATTTGATTTGGATTAATAATGAGCATAAGTTGTTTGTGAAAGAGATTGTGATTATTGATTTATTGTGCAAAAAGAAAACTTTAGATAAATTGTAGATCTATTGAATTGGGTTTTCTAGGGAAGATTTTGATGAATTGAGATTATATTGGGTTTAATAGAAAACCAATTAAGTTGATTGGATACATTGTTTCATTTGAATTTTGCTTTAGAGATGGAAAAGCACAGTTTCTTATGTACGAAGAAATGTATTAAAAACATGGAAAAAGGGTTTTCTTGTGAATTAATAAGTGTTGATAGTTTTAACTATGGGAAATTTTGGGTTTTAGTGATCTAGCATGATCTTAAAGTTGAATAGAATTCTTGGTTGGAAACCAAACATGTGAGTGTTTTGGGTTTTATCTGTTCAAGTTGTATGGGACTTTGTTTTATTTATTTTTCTTTCTAGAAGTGTCATCTTTATGAATTTATTATATAATCTGGATCAAATAAATTTGGTTAAAGATATGGGTAGTGTTTTTTTGTCAAAAGTAGGAGTAGGATGCCAACGCAAAAACTGGATGACAATGCAAATGCACTATAGTCCTAAAGGAGCACCATGGTCCAAAAATGCTCTGCTATGTCTAAAGTGCATCGATGTCCAACAATTGTGTTATAATCCTAGAAGTAAATTGTTGTCTAAATTGTAAAATCCCTAACCCATATTTTTTTATCCAAACTCACAAATTTTTTATTTTTAGATTGTTGGAATTTTGTCAAACACTTTGCATACAACTCAATAAATAGGCTGTCTAAGTTTTAAAGTTTAGAATAACAATGGCTATGAATTTATATAATTATCAACCTCATAACATATAAAGTATGAAAGGATTACAAAGGACATTCTGTCAAATAGTTTGTAGCCTTTCATTATAGATGGAAACAAGTATGATAAACAATAAAATAGGCTGATATAAATTAGAAATACAGAGATAATAAATGCCCAAGTTCCCTAACCTTGAAAGATTCCAAATACATAAGGAATGGATGACTCTTGGGAATGCAAGAACAATTGTGTTATTAAAAATATACCAAGAAATTGGAACAACACTTATGAAATTTAGACCTTTAGAACTAAGTTGGAGGTGTTTATTGACTGTTGGAACATAAGTATGGTTCAAAAACACTTAGTAATTCTACCCATTACTGAAAAAAATGATGTCAATCTGTACCTTATAACTATTGCACACCTTCAACTAACTATGCAGATACACAGGAGAACTTAACTGATGTTTAGAGACTGATAACACCTTAATCTAGGCTATGACCTTTGTCCTTAATTCCCATGTCTTACATCCATACTCATGAAGAGATTAACATGGCTTCTATTTGGAGCAGATATAATATTCAAAGATTCCCCAAATTGGAATCGACTCCTTTAATAACTACTAACAATCATTACGTTCCCCTTTAACTTTATTCAAACAATGTTTTAGCAAGGGTGGCTAATTTGTAGAGAAGATGATTATAAAGGAAGCAACCAGCATGTAAGCTAAACAACTCCTTATTTTTTTCCACACCCCAATCTAAAGTCTTACAACTTCTTTAATATATGCAATCTAAATATTTTATGACTTGGTCATGAGGAGCACTTCATCTTAAAATTCTTCTTATAACATATACTTCAGATTTTGAATGGGTGATTAATAAGGCTCGAGGGTCCTAGAACCCTTCCACATCCACTTCAATGTTAATAAACCAAGCGCTTCCCTTTTCCGTGATAAAATATGACTTTGTAATGTAGACAATTGCATACCCTTGCAATTTCATGCTACGTTTAGTAACCATTTTAGCATTTTGCACCACCTCTCTACATGATAGGCTAGGTTTGTGTGATTTTGGTCTATTTCTTCTTCTTTCATAAAAAATTCATTATAATGCTTAAATGTCTGCATGGTCCTAAGGTGCCTTGTATGACTAGGAGCTGGTTTTACCTAGACTCGAGTGCTCTGCATGGGCATCAATGCATCATGCTAGCATCCCATGTCTATTTGCTAACAGGTATCTGTTTATGGGTGTTACAACATGCCTTGGGTGATCATGAGGATTCTTGGTAACATCTCTAGAGGTCTCAGAACAACTCCTTGCATGCATTTTCTAGATTCTTCCCTGTTGGAAGAGGATTGGAAGAATTTTGGAATTCATTCACACATTGATTCACTCTCACACTCTCTCTCTCAGCTTTGTACTCTTTGGATTTGATACTCTCTGCTATTTTCTTATGTAAACTGGACTTCTACAATAGCTATAGGTGATTTTTATACTCCCTGGCATTGCAAGATCACTTTTATTGGATCTTAGATATTTTGTTCTCTTTGATTCTCTTTGGGAGGCTCTCTTTGCTAGGGTTTGAAGTTGCACTTGTTCTTTGAGCTCTTGGGGAGTTTGTTGCCTCTTTTTGGTATTGAAAATGGTGAGTTTGTTCCTTTATTTCATTTAGAATAGTGTCATTTCAAATATGTATGGTGTAAACCACCATCGTTGTGTTTTGTTGGCTTGGTGTAGAACCACTATTGCATTTTTGTTGGGTGTAGACCACCTATTTTATTCTCATTACATAGGCTACATATTGTGGGTTTCTCTCCCCATTGTTATCTTGTTTGTTTATCTATTGTTCTTACCTTCCTAGATATACTTAGGATAAGAACACACACATTTCCTTTTGATTTCTATGATATATCTTGTATTGTTGCTCGTGAAGGTAGAAATATCAACATCAGCACTTGATTGAGGCAAGTCCCAAGCAGCCCCACCATTTTTCCTCTTTTTTGTAGGTTCCTTGGAGTAAAGATCATATAGTCACACGAAGGTTTTGTATTACTTCCTTTTGTGCTTGTCTCTCTTTATTCTCCTTAGTTTAGTTGGCTTTCTTTTCATTTATGTTTCAACCAGATATCACCAGGTATAGTTCCTTTTGAAATTTATGTTGTGTAGGTGTTATAGGTTCATCTAGACCTAACAGTTTTATTTTTGCATACATTTTAGACTTCAACACATAGCGTAGATGTCCTCGTGGAATGTTGTCATCCGAGGCTGAGACCCTATACTTGTTGTCACAAGTTCCTCTATCTTGTCTGATTTCATTTCTGCAACTGTCTATTTTAGATTTTGTTTAGAATAGTTGTTTTTCTATATTTTGTTTGTTTCCCTTCATTGTCAATCACCTGTCTGGGTTGCATTACTTTGACTAGGATGAATAGTGGTTTTGTAGTCATCTAGGATATATTTACTTAACATTCGACACCTCGAATAGTAGAACCCAAGTGTAGTCCAGTTTGCTCAATCAAAGCAAGTAGATTGAGAGGTAATTTTTTCATGCTACATTTTTGGTGAACCTGACATGTAAAACATTTTAAAACCTTCTCTTCTTAGTTGTGGTTCACCCTACATCTTTGGTGAACCAATTTTTTTAAACAAATACTTTCTCAAAAATGAAAAAACAACATTCTCTTTTCATCACTTCATAATGTGTGTTGTATGGCCTAAATGTAGTTTATGAGATACAATCCAGTGTTCTAATTCATAGTACATAGTGCATAGGAGTGAAGGAATTTAAGGAAATTGACCATAATGGCATTTTCTACTAATCCTTCCACACCTATTCGCTTAGCTCCTAACTTCACTCATCTTTCTTCTGAACAGGCTAATGTCTCTTATTCATCTCCCTCTTCTTCTCACTTTGTGTTGATGACTTCATTCCATGATGCAAAGCAAGTTTTCAACCATGAAGTAGCACTCGAGTTTGTCCCACAAGAAAAAATTAATGTCTTAGATCGTGAGTTAGGTAATTTTTTAAATTTCTTGTCTCATGAGGACATATCTGGTTTTATTGTTCCTTTGGTTGATGCTCTCCACGTCATGCTAAATAATCATCCTCATGGCATTCACTTTCTTCGAGGCCGCATTCAAATTGTGCATAGCAAAGCCCCACCATTGGTTAGTTGTATTCCTAGTAGCTCTGACTCTTAGTCTCACACCCTTGGTAATCAGCTCTCCTTGGCTCTACCTACCACAAGTAGTCACACTTGCACTTCTCTACACATGACCACCAGTTGTGCTAATACTGGCACTACTGGATTTGCCTTGTTCATTGACAAAAAGAATCCCAATAATCAATACGGATTCCCTCCACCCTCGAGGCCTTTAAACTTCAGTCTTCCTCTTGGCTTCCCTGGAATTTCTCAGCAGATTTGACAACCTCCTACTTCTACTTCACTTCCTTCACTTTCACATACTACAAACCCTATAATAAACCTATTGCAAAATGTTAGTTCTTTACAGCAACAACTTGCTTCTTTGTCTACTTCATTAGCACAACCCCTTGTGCTTGCTTACTGTTGATGTAGTCCTCTCTCTCTTGCTATACTAGCTACACCATTTCCACAGGGCTTTGAGGCCCCTAGATTTTATGAATATACAGGCAAGGGTTATCTGAATACTCATATTTGTGCTTCCACTACTCTTTGGAATGACTTTCTATTTCAGGATGCTCTGTTGGTGAAACTATTCCCCTGTCCCCTCAAGGATATGACATTAGACTGGTTTTGCTCACTTCCTGACCATTATATTCTCTCTTTTGATCAACTAGTAAATCATTTCTTACAACATTTCTAGGCTAACATTGAGGCTCAAGTTACTTTCCCAAACCTAGTCCATTGTAGGCAGAGAAATAATGAAAAAGTAATTAATTTTATTTATTGTTAACAATCTCTGTTTTCATAGATTTCGTATGCCCTACCTAATTCTGATGTATAACAAGTTTTCATAGGAAACCTGTAGCCACAAATTTGGGACCAGATTCTATTGATGTGTTATTCCTCTTTCACACATCTTTGCATTGCATTGCATGACTATCAGCATTCATTAAGCCAGTTTGAAAGTTCTACCTCACGGGCTCTTGCTGACTAGTCTAGTGCTTCCACATCATATAACTATAAGAAAAATATTTTTTTTACAAAAATTCTTCATTAATAGTAGTCAACAATCTAGCAGATGAAGCAGCCTCACAAGCTGCTCTAGCCTTATCTGCTCCTAAAACAAATAATAATAGAAAAATTCACTCCTTTAAAGGAGTCTCTATAAAGCATTATGACACAACTCCTAAATAGTGGTTTGGTGCAGCTGCCTCCCATATGTCCCCTCGTTACCAGCAAGGCATTACTGCCTTCCTATGAAGTGAAATCCTTTTGTCAATTCCATGAGTCCTGGGTCATGATACTGAACAATGTTTGCGTCTCAAACACATAGTGCATGACCTCATCGACCAGGGTGTTATCTAGGTCTCAGGTGTGAATAACAAAAGTAATAAATCAATCACTCTTGTTAACCAATATCTATAGATCTACACAAATTCGATGCCTCGTCATAGCTCAAACTTTGTTGACCTCGCTTCTCCTTCTATGGCACTAGATTCAACACCTGGTGTTTCTTCTTCTCACTCCTATTCTGAGATGATAGTTATGGTGGACGTTCATTCTCGCCCTACTCAAGAACGTCCTATTCTCGAGTCAGTTATCTCCTCTTCTACTAACGCCTCGTATAATATGTCTAAGACGTCTCTTTACATTATCACAGAGGTAAATGGGAAACCTATCAAAAGTGTTCTCATCGATCCTGTCAGTGTCATTAATGCTATCACAAGAGGGGTTTCCATTTATTCATGAGCTCTATAAGGACATTTATGAGCCATCTAACATCTTTATACGCTACCATGATGAGATGGCTAGACTGACTCTTGGATCGATCACTCTCTTTATCCAAGTGGGACCCAAGACCTTGGATGCTCCCTTCTCTATCATTCCTATTGTTGATCGTTATCATATTGGGCTTACCTTGTCATACTTCCATGAGATTGATTGCCTCGGTGGTTCATCGATTTCTGAAGTTTCCTTACAATGGCATTGTGTATACAATCCATCACAGTAGATTCACACCACTCGCCATGAGAGGAAACTTCTCTCTGGACTACTTTTGGCTAGCCCCTACTAAGCTGCTTTGGCCTTGTAATGA
Source organism: Cunninghamia lanceolata (assembly GCA_027924645.1). Taxonomy (NCBI): domain Eukaryota; kingdom Viridiplantae; phylum Streptophyta; class Pinopsida; order Cupressales; family Cupressaceae; genus Cunninghamia; species Cunninghamia lanceolata. Next base: position 2,599,722 of record BSBN01000589.1, on the reverse strand, counting down.
ATTTCTGTTCATATCATACCAGAATTTCAAGGCCAGTAGGAACACTCAGTTGTCAGTTGGCCCCTTAGTTTCCTCTTCTTCAGTTGCTTCCCTTATGGTGCCTGTCTTTGGAGGCTACTCCTATTCCTTCTTCTGCTCCCCTAGTAGATAAAGGAAAGAAACTCGTACAGAGTGTTGTTGGCAAGAGACACTGTGTGGCTTCATGAGTGTTGTCATTGATGGCAACAAAGTCTATTCCACACATTCGCAGTACATAGTATGCCTATTCTGGAATTCAGATTGAAGATTGTTTTTGGTCCGGTGAACAAGAACAGAGTATGCAACAAGGTCCAACAATCACGTCCGGATCTCTCAGATGGTGTAACTCAGCAAGTTGTGGACTTGGATAAGTCAAGAGGGGTATCATGACTACTATATTCTAGAGATTTAGCCTCCGGTGATAAAGCATGAAAAAGATATGAGCATCTGAGTGTTGGGTTCCAGACAGGCAGAGCAGACAGAGAAAGAATTGACCGACAGAGCATTAGACTTCAATCCGGATGAGTAAAAGGTGTTGATCAAGCAATTTGGGGGATTATACATTGTTGGCCGACATGATAAAAGACTTCTATGCCCATGTTTTTTATATGCATCACAAATCAAGCATGGATTCTACCGACAGATCAGTAACTTGCAAATATCTTGAAGTGTTCTTATTGCCAACTAGGAAGTTGATGATAATCCTTTATGCGGATATATATACCAGATGGATTCTAGTATGTAGGTGTGTGTGGAAAAGTAGGGATGAAATAAAGTGCGAAGAAAAGCAGGGATAAGTGTGAAAGCAACAATTCAAGTGCAGTATGTGACAAAGCAACGACACTAAAACATAGGAAGAATAAAGTGCATTAGATAAGTGTATTGACCCTAATCGGAACTGAACTCTTGCATTTGTAAATGCCTCTCATCAGTTCAATCACCTGATTACCTTCTGTAAGTTTTGTAGACAATGAGTCTCTTGTAGGCAGTGTGCCTCTTGTGAGCAGTGTGCTCGGGCAGTGAGCCCTAATTAGCAAGTGCCATTTTGTACTCCATTATTCTTTTAATAGAGAATACAATCTTGGGTTAGTCACCCCATTGTTTTTCCCTTAACAGGGTTTTCCACATAAAAATCCTTGTGTTATGTGTGTTGATTTTATTTATGTTCTTATGATCACATATGCTTATATGTTTTGATGCTGCACTAATTATTAAAGAAGAAAAGAAAGTTAAAAGTAATTTGAGATAACTAATTCACCCCCCTCTCAGTTACCTGCCTTGTTTCCAACAATTGGTATCAGAGCTAAGTTCCTCTGAACAAAGCCTAACAGCTTGAGGAAGATCTGGGAATCTCAATGGATATATATGGTATGAAGGAACAACTTCAGTCTGCCCTAGATGATCTTGAACAATCCCATTCTGAAGTCAATAATTTGAGAGAAAGACTCAAACAAGCTGATGATTTCATAAATGAGCTAAAAGAAAAACTTAGTATCTCTGTGAAAATGAGAAAGGAACTACTTCAAAAATTAGCCAATCAAAGTGAAGAAAATGATACTAATGAAGATCTGAATGAGAAAAATAAGCTATGTGAGAAGTTGTCAAAAGAGGTCATTATGGTAAAGCATGAAATAGAATCAGGGGTTATGAGATTCACCCAAGAAATTGAAGAAAAAAGGAAAATTGAAGATAATCTAAAACAATCCCTCAAGGAGAAGACAGAGGACTGCCACAAAATAGATAGAATAATTTGGCATCTTGAATCTAATCTTGAAGAAGCTAGAGATAATGAAGAACAACTTGAGAATTAGATAGACACTCTTAAACAAGATCTTCAAACAGCAAATGAATACAAAGAGAAATTCAAGATAAGCTCAGCCCAACGTGAAGTTCTTCTTGAAAGCCAAAAGAGGGTAGATGATAAGCATGGCTTGGGATATGAGAAAGGTGAAAGCTTCAGATTCGGTCAAAAGAACTTTGGATCAGGAAATCAAAGAAACAGGCCTAGAAGAACTCTGATAAGGCAACCAAATGCTCAAAGATATCGATCCTTCAATGGATACTGCTTCAATTGCAACAATTTTGGTCATAAAGCAACTTAGTGCAGAAGAAGAATGAATCAGACTAATCCATCCTTCTTCGGACAATGTTTCAACTGCAAAAGGTATTGTCACAAATCTCATGAATGCAGAAATATGCAAATAAATAATTCCTTCAATGGTAGATGCTTTGCATGCAATAGAATGGGACATATGGCTAAACAATGCAGATCAAGAGGATATCAATCAAATATGCAAAGAAATGTTGTCTGTTACAATTGCAATAGATCTGGTCATATTGCCAAATTCTGTAGAAGTAAAAATTAGGATAAAAAGGGTCCAGTGCAACATAATCAAAAACAAGATAAGGGTAAAGGTAAAGTGAATGTGGATGAAGTTCAAAAGGAGATGAGTAAGATTTGGGTGAAAAAGAGTACAAAAAATACTGGGGATGGATCCACACCAGAATTTGGTGGTGATATTCTTCCGAAAACTAAATAGATGAGCTCTGGCTCAGGGGGAGTCACAAAGAAAACAAATTCCCCCAGCCAGTCAACTAGTGCCTAAATTCGGCACATGGAATGCTGTGGATTAAAGGGTTCTAAAAAAAAATCTACTTAACCCTCAGCAAAAATATGAAAGATTCGCATGGAGTTTTGCAAGAGTTTAACCGCTCAAGTTGATCCGGTTTGATAGGTAAAGCAAGATTTTCACAGACAGATCCGGTATGATTCATAATTGAAATAATTTGATCTGTGGACCCATGGCATGATTGAAGAAAAGAAGATACATTGTCAATCCTCACTGACAATGATTCTAAGATCAACACAATGATTTGAGAAGATCTCTCTTAAAATAGGGTAACCGGATAACTTAAGTTGTGCATTTATTACAAAAGGAAATTAGGGTTTGTGTAAGAATAAAAGGGTTCTTTCACTCATCATTTGCACACTTGCATTCGTGAAGAAGATAAGAAGAGCTCTGCAATGAAGTTTCTACAATTCACTCAAAGATCAACTGGAAAATCGAATTCAACCAACAATTTGTTCTGGCTCCTATTTCAAACCCTAAAGTGTAAAAAGGTACTTCCATTCTGAAAATCTCTCTCTAAATCTTTTGCAAGATGGCTACTCCAATGGTTGTAAAGATCACTGATAGGCCATGTCCTAAATTTAAGAAACACCCTTATAAATATCTAGAAGTTGATCCTTTAGGCGCATTTTCTAGCATTTCACATGGGGTATTGCACGTAGAAGATGTTAGGGTCTATATCCATGCCAACATTGAGGAATTTGGAGACTCTAAATTGATGGACATCTATCACAATCAACTAATAGATGAGAGTTTTGAATTCAAACCTCAATTCAAGGCCCTCCGGGATAAACACTTCAGACATTGCATACACTTTTCCTATTTTGCAGAAGATGATTGGGTCTAGTATGTCCTAAGTAGGATGCATGATAATTTCATGTGGTTAATGAGGCCCTTCAAGATAACAAAAGATGCCATCAGGGCAGTATTGGACTGCATTCTTTTGGTGGGTTACCTGCACTTAAATCTGTCAAGAACCATACAGTAATTGAAGCCACCGGATCTAAGTTTGACAAAAGAGAAATGACCAGAGATGACATCATAGATCTAGATGTCAAGCTTGCCTCAATGATAATTGGGTACAAGATCTATCATTCTAGCAGGGAGAATTCTATGTCTAGGACAACAATCTATGCAGCATATCAGATGTTGAGGGAAGATGCAGATTATGACCTATGTGAGCTTCTCCTAAATCAACTGTTAGAAAACCTGCAGAAGATCAAAAAGGATAAGAAGAATTCCTTTAAATATGGTTGTCTAATACTGTGTCTATTCTTCTATTACATGAATGAGCTACCCGGATCAAGTGGTTGGGTTTGGCAAAATGACAAACTAGTTGCAATCCAGATTAGAGATTATATGTATGGACTTGGTGATGCTAAAGCTCAAAACATAGCTCTTTGGGGTTACTTTAAGAACTTGCAAAGCACGATGCAAGCTAGAGAGCTAATACCTCAATCCATAGTTGAGAAATACAAGGATAGAGTGTGCTTCATGGTTGACACTGATCAATGCCTAATGGAGGCAGTTGAGCCCAGAACAGTGTGGATAATGCCTATGTGATACAAGGTCAATGAGAAAATCTTGGAGCTACATATTCAACACTTGTTGAGCCAGCCTAAGGACCCTGAGGCAGAAAGGTTTGGAACCTTTCAAGAACTAAGTGTAAAAATACATGTTGAGTTAAGACAACCGGAGATAAAGAGGAAAGTAAGAAGGGAAGTTGAGGAAATTGCCAAAAGATTGGGCTTATCTAAAGAGGCAGTAGATGCAAACAGAGAGAAAATGGAGAAGGCTGAGAAAGAGAAACAAGAAGAAAAGAAAGGAGATGTTCCTGTACAAGCCTCCTCCCGAACTAGATCTTCCAAGAGCTCTGCACCTGCCACTCCTAAAAGCTTAAGGGCCACCAAACCATAAGTAAATTCATACCGAAAAGGAGAAAAGAGGATGAAGACCAAAGCCACAAGGTCATACGAAAGTCTTAAAGATGATGAAGAAATAGAATCTGATGAGGAAATCAAGAAAATGAAGAAGAAGAAAACATCTAGAGAATTCTTTGCTAGTAAAAATAAGGAAGAAAAGGCAGAAGAATTTGTTGAAAAGCCCACTCTTTCCATTGATGACATCATCAAGGCAGTTATTGTGGATGGGAACCTACAGCCAGTAATAGAATTCTATGATGAATATAGTGATACTGACAAGAGGATTTTGGAAGAAGCTACTGTCAGGTACCTGAATATTTACAATAAAGCTTTTATTGAAATTATATCATTAATTCCGAAGAGTCTAGAAAAGGTACTTGAACTGAGAAAAGACAATGCAAAGGCAAAAGACCTAGAGATTTAGGAACAAATAATGATTCAGCTTTATCCTTCTATCACTCCAAAACAAATGGACATGATTTTTAAGGATTGTAAGGATGAGTTCTAGAGTAAGGCAAGAATGAATAAACTTATGCTTGGAGAAACTGACCAAGTAGCAAGTGAGACAAAAGATATCCTCTGGAATGCTTTGAAAAGATTCAATCTTCCTATTATAGAGGAATCAGTTGAAGAACCTTCTACCATGGATGTTGAAGGATTAAATGTAACCAATGAAGAATATTTTGATGTAGAAGGATCAAAAGAGATAGATAAAGAGAAGTCTAAGGACTTGGATTCCTCTGTTCCAGAAGAGATGTTATTTGACAGATGCTCAAACCATAACCTAGACCAGTGATCTAGTAGATTTAAGAAGGGCAGAAGCATATGCATTTTTGTTGAGTGGTCACATCTCCATTTTGGACAGGATGAAGCAGAGCTGGGCCACAGAGTTTGTACAATTGAAGGCCACTTTTGCGGATATACTTAAGTATATGTAAGTATTACATTTATATATATACTTATACAGCCATGTATAGATTAATTTTTGTAAAATTTTGGTATGTGAATTCCACCCTTTGCCATTGATGTCAAAGGGGGAGTGAGGAGTAGTGAAAAATGTGGAATCCAGCTAAGGGGGAGCGCTGGTAAAATAGTGCAAAAGACAGAGCATCAGCCAAGGGGGAGTTTACTATGACACTTAGCCATTTTTCACTAAGTGTTGCCATCAATGCCAAATGGGGAGATTGTTGGCAAGAGACACTGTGTGGCTTCATGAGTGTTCATGAGTGTTGTCATTGATGGCAACAAAGTCTATTCCACACATCCGTAGTACATAGTATGCCTATACCAGAAGTTAGATTGAAGATTGTTTTGGTCCGGTGAACAAGAACAGAGTATGCAACAAGGTCTGACAATCAGGTCTGAATCTCTTAGATGGTGTAACTCAGCAAGTTGTGGACTTGGATAAGTCAAGAGGGGTATCATGACTACTATATTCCAGAGATTTAGCCTTCGGTGATAAAGCATGAAAAAGATATGAGCATCTGAGTGTTGGGTTCCAGACAGGCAGAGCAGACAGAGAAAGAACTGACCGGCAGAGCATCAGACTTCAATCTGGATGAGTAAAAGGTGTTGATCAAGCTATTTGGGGGATTATACATTGTTGGCTGACATGATTAAAGACTTCTATGCCCATGTTTTTGATACGCATCACAAATCAAGCATGGATTCTGCCGACAGATCAGTAACTTGCAAATATCTTGAAGTGTTCTTGTTGCCAACTAGGAAGTTGACGAGAATCCTTTATGCAGATATATATACCAAATGGATTCCATTATGTAGGTGTGTGTGGAAAAGTAGGGATGAAATAAAGTGTGAAGAAAAGCAGGGATAAGTGTGAAAGAAACAATTCAAGTCCAATATGTGACAAAGCAACCACACTAAAATAGAGGAAGAATGAAGTGCATCATATCAGTGTATTGAGCCTAACCAGAACTAAACTCTTGCATTTGTAGATGTCTCTCATTAGTTCAATCACCTGATTACCTTCTATAAGTTTTGTAGACAATGAGTCTCTTGTAGGCAGTGTGCCTCTTGTGAGTAGTGTGCTCGGGAAGTGAGCCCTAATTGGCAAGTGCCATTTTGTATTCCATTATTCTTTTAACAAAGAATACAATCTTGGGTTAGGCACCCCGTGGTTTTTCCCTTAACAGGGTTTTCCACGTAAAAATCCTTGTGTTATGTGTGTTGATTTTATTTATGTTCTTATGATCACATATGCTTATATGTTTTGATGCTGCACTAATTATTAAAGAAGAAAAGAAAGTTAAAAGTAATTTGAGATAACTGATTCACCCCCCCTCTCAGTTATCTGCCTTGTTTCCAACAAGTGTACCTCCCCATTCCTGTGCACCTAGATTGTACTCTGTAATGCCTCTTCCCGTCTCTTACACAAGAGCTTGGGATAGACTTGTAGTACAGCCTCAGGCACTGCGTTTCCCTATAGTTCCTCAACCCCCGTTGGCTGGTTTTGTTCCTCCTACCTCCTTGGTGGCACCAAGAAACCCGCCTCTGTTGAGTACTCCTCCTCCTCCTCCTCCTATGGTGCTTCCCCAACCTTTAGTGGTTGCTTTCATTCCTCCTGTCCCTAAGGTGGTAAGAGGAAAGAAATCCATTTTGTGAGCATCTTCTGCTTCCCCTACTCCTATGGTCTCTCCACAATTAGTGGTTACCTCTGTTGGTCCATGTATCCCTATGAACATGGATGGTGTGGAGCCGCCCATGATGGAAGACCCCCTAGATCCATCAGTGGAAGCCTTGGCCCATACGAGGTGGAACCAACTTGTGAGAGATCACAAGTGTCACCGTCGTGATGTAGCCCGAGCACGTGCTATTGATGCACAACCTCCTCTTGAGGATCCCTCTTTCCTGTTAGTAGTCTATTGATCTTGTGCTTCCTTTGGACCCCCACTTTCCTATTTCCCTTCCTCTATCTCTCCCATCCCTGAGCCCCACTCTGGTCGTCAGTGTCGCTCCTAACACCACCTCTACTACTATTGTGCTAGACCAGCCTGCGTTGCCTAAATGTAATCTTGAGCTCTATCATACATCATCGCAGCTTCGACCTAAGCACATTTTGTAGTTGCCTTCACCACTTGCTCATCCTTCTTCTTCTTATTTTCTCTTTGTAGAGAATGTTACTCCACCTGTGTCTCCTAGTGCTCACCCTATGACTCATAGCACTCAAGATCCACTTGTGGTTTGCATTTTAGATAGTGACTCTCCTGATTCCTCCCCTATGAGAATCATAGAGTCTATTCCAAACATCCAACATTGTCTATGATCTTTTCAAAATTGTTGACAATTGTTGAACCTAGTGCTCGGGAAGATCCAACCTTGTCTGTTGATCCTTCATACTTGGTTCTGGGAGAGTGTCTCTCGATTGCTTTGGCTATGGTCCCGTTATCAACAATCCCTTCATCCCATTATGAGTATGAAGATTGGGACCAAGATGACCTGTTTATGGATGACCAGTGAGAGCTTTACATATGTTTCATGTGTTTGCTTGCTTGTTAGTAATGTTTCTCTTGTGTTGTCCTTTTATGTTTGTTAGTTCTACCTAGAGGACCCACGATGCCCTTGTAAACACATGGATACAAGTGGAATACATTTGTTGTAATATTCTTCTATTTGTTCCTACTTCCTTCTCTATGTTGTCTTTGTGTTTCTTGTTGTGACATTTTGGGGATGATGCAAAGTGTTAGAAGATTTATCTTCCTTCCATGTTGACCCAAAATTTTTAAATGTTTCTTTTTTTCTTTTTATTTTGATATATATTTGTCTCTTTGTGACCTTCTTCCTTCATACTCATAGTTCTAAGTGCTTGGGGGATGATGATAATATAGAAAATGAGATTCAATGTTTATTACATCCAGATATACATTATGTTGACCCCAAAGCATGTAGATCCCTTAGTGTGTTTGGTGCTTGTTGCTTGTTTCATGTGGCATGTGTTAGCGTTGCTTGGTGTCATACTATGCTTACACAAGCTCTTTGTGTATCATGTCTGTAACATTGTCTCAGTTGTCCCTCTTTGGAGGCATCCCTTCTCTTTTACAATATGCAACTTTAAGAACATATCTATTGATATATGTCTTTTAAAGCTCTCTTCTCCATTTATCCCTTAAATCAATTACATACGTGTAATTTATGCAATTATTTTAAGGTGGGGGCATATATCTCCCACTTTACACCTTTTTACATACACCACTTTGTTGAAAAGCTCCCTAAGGCATTGGTTTTTGAAACACTCTCTGAGGTGTTGGTTTTTTGTGCGCTCCCTGAAGCATTCGCTCCCTACAAGATTTGTAGCTAGTAGTCCCAAGCAGATGCACTTGCTTGGCCTATCCATGCTTTCAACTACTTGTTTTGCACTCTTTGTGAGTCACCTAACAACATAGGTTTGTTAGTACTTGTAGCCCACAAGAGTTAGTATGGTTGCTATCTCTTGTAGTGTGTTGTCCCTAGAACCATACTTGGCATCCTTTCTAGCTCTTGTAGTGTACTAGAAATACTTTTTTGTTGTTTCACATTTATTATTTTCTTGTGTGTGTGTGTGTATTTGTTGTAGAAAGTAGTAGATTGTGCATTAGATTATATGATTTGCAAAATAATGATGTTTGGGTAAATCATATTCAATCTAATCCTTTTAGGATGTTTTATATGATTCTGACATTGCCTCTTGTGCAGGTTTATTGTCTGACATTGTGGTTTTGTAGGTTATCAGCTTGGGGGCTTCATACCTCTGCTTGAAGAATCTCCTACATCCTAACACATTATATTATTTCCTTTCTACTTTAGCTTGCTTATACACGTAGTGTCATATGTTGCTAAAGTGGGGGCTAAATGTAACATAGAAAATTGCATACCCTTGTAATTTCACGCTATGTTTAGTAACCATTTTAGTGTTTCACACCTCCTTTCTACATGATAGGCTTGGTTTGTGTGATTTTGGTCTATTTCTTCTTTTATCAAAAATTCATTATAATGCTTAAATGTCTACATGGTCCTAAGGTGCCTCGTACGACCAAGAGCTGGTTTTACCTGGACCGAGCACTCTACGTAGACGTCGGCACACTACACTAGCATCTCGCGTCTATTTTCTAACAAGTATTAATTTTTTTCTGATACAACACGCCTTGGGTGATCATGAGGATTCTTGATAACATCTTTAGAGGTTGCAAAACGACTCCTTGCATGTATTTTTTAGATTCTTCCCTCTTGGAAGAGAATTGGAAGAATTTTGGAATTCATTTACACATTGTTCACACTCACACACTCTCTCTCTATCTCAACTTTCTACTCTTTGGATTTGATACTCTGTTATTTTCTTGTGTAAATTGGACTTCTACAACAACTATAGGTTATTTCAAGATGCTCCTTGGCATTGCAAGATCACTTCTATTAGCTCTTGGAGGTTTTGTTCCCTTTGATGCTCTTTGAGGAGGCTCTCTTTGTTGGGGTTTGAAGCTACATTTGTTCTTTGAGCTCTTGGGGAGTTTGTTGCCTCTTCTTGGTATTTCATTATTGGTGAGTTTGTTCATTTATTGCATTTAGAATAGTTTCATTTCAAATTTGTATGGTGTAGACCACCATTGTTGTGTTTTATTTGCTTGGTGTAGACCAACACTATTGAATTTATTTTGGGTGTAGACCTATTTTATTCTCATTTTATAGGCTGCATACTATGGGTTTCTCTCCTCGTAGACCAAGGAAGGAACTATTATTGACTTGTTTGTTATATGTTGTTCTTACCTTCCTAGATACACTTAGGATAAGAACACACACATTTCCTTTAGATTTCTATGATATATCTTGTATTGTTGCTTGTTAAGGTAGAAATATAAACATTGGGACTTGACTGAGGCAAGTCCCCAAGAAGCCACACCATTTTTCCTCCTCTTTTTGTAGGTTTCTTGGAGTAAAGATCATATGACCGCATGGAGGTTTCGTATTACTTCCTTTTGTGCTTATCTCTCTTCATTCTCCTTAGTTTAGTTAGTTTTCTTTTCATTTTTGTTTCAACTAGATAACATTGGGTATAGTTTTTGTTGAATTTTATGTTGTGCAGGTGTTGTAGGTTCATCTACACCTGACAATTTTATTTTTGCATACATTTTGGACTCTAACACCTAGCACAAAGCTCCTCACAACACTCTATCATCCGAGGCTGAGACCCTATACTTGCTATCATAGGTTCCTCTCTCCTGCCTAATTTTATTTCTGCAACTGTCTATTTTAGAATCTATTTAGAATAGCTATTTTTCTACATTTTATTTGTTTCCCTTCATTATCAATCACCTGTCTGGGTTGTATTACTTTGACTAGGACACATAGTGGTTTTATAGTAATCTAGGATAGATTTACTTAACATTCGACACCTTCAATAAAAAAACCTAAGTGTAATCGTAGTGGAGAGTTCGCTCGATCGAAACAAGTAGATTGAGAAGTAATTTTCTCATGCTACATACTTAAAAGGGTGCAACAACTTTATTGGTCAAAGGGTCTTCAACATATGTATTTATTCTCATTCTTCCTTCAAGTGCTTGTCTTTCTTGTACAAAAACTTATAAACAATTCCAAAAGATAGCAACTAGAAATACAAGCAATTAAATACCTTGTATGGAAGTGCCTCACTTGAATATATGCATAAATTCTTCAAAATGATCCATAATTCTTTCACAAATTTATTATTTTCCTGCAAATCACAATAAATTTGTACTCGCAAACCTTGAAAAGGCGAATATAAAACCTAATAAAGATTTTACTCTTCTTCAACACAAACTCCTTCGAAACTCCATCAATATGCCCAAATGTGAATTCTGAATGAATTCACCTGCAATCACTGACTAGGGAGACTCCTTTTGTCCTCTGAAATCAACCTTTCACCATAGGGTTTTTAAACCTAGGCTGTAGTAGCTTGAACCAACTGTTCAAAACCTTTTCCACAATGGAAAAATATCAAAGAAGAAAACAAGCAAATAGATAATGAAAACCTTTTCTCCAAGCCTCTTTTATAATTTCTCTTGGCTTCTTCTAGAATCCTCTTTCTGCCACCACTTAAGAATTTTCTAAAAAAGCTTTTATTACTTTTCCTAAAAGTAACTGTTGTCACTAGGATTTGTACCCTATGTTGGAGTGGTTTGGGGCTTCAACAATCCAATGAAACATTGGGATGATCTCCATGTGTGGGACCCTGCAAGGAGATCAAACCTCTAGAGAAAGGCTGATTCCTTTTCTGAATATAAGATTCATAGTGTGCTAAGACTAAACCTAATCTATGCACCATTGAGGAAAAGTGGAAGAAGGAGAAACTGAAAGGGAAAAGAGGTGATACACCAGGTTTGAATATAGGTAGGCCCTGAAAACAACCATGTATGCATAGAATGACAATAAACCATAGACCAACATACACAAATTATGAGCAAACTGCAGAGGTAAAGTAAATTAGATGAAATCCAAAAGGAAAGAAACATTCACAGATGGAAATCAAGCAGAAAGATTACACAAAGCAACTAGAATTCATGAGAAGGTAGTCTTATTGCTTATTGTCAAAGAGGCATGGTTACAATTGAAAGAGATGTGATTTTTTACAATCAATGACCAACCTGAATACATTACATTTTCATGCCTTATATAGCATTTTCAATGGAAGTGCCATTACCTACTGTAATGAATGCACCCTATGGTCCTGTCAAAGATATTTTACGAAGGAATATCAAAATAAAATCTGATTGTCTCGACATAAATGTAGAAAATATCTCAAAGAAGTGGTTGAACAAATATCTCATTGAAAATCTGCACTTGAACCGCCTTTTGCAACCATAAATGCTCAACTAGAATTTTCCAGCTAGAGCTGGACATTTGACTTTCATCTGGATTGGATTCCTACCTTAGAAGCAAGATTTTAACAAGATTGATCATGGTGAACCTTTGATTCCACTTCATTTCCTTTGTTTCTGAAGATCGCAAGAACGATCAGAGATTAGGCCTTCAATGTTCTGCCTTGCAGAAGGGAAGGAAGAGAGAAGGAAGTTTGCCCCCCAAGCCCCACTTTACACTTAGAAGAATTACAATATCAATGGACTTCGGGCCTCGGGCCTTCATCCTTATACCTTCCTAGTGTAGGAAGAAGAAAGAAGGTCTGAACCCTGAAAGTTAAAGACTTAGCCGATCTTTTGAAAGTTTTGACAGAGTTTGGGCCTCGAGCCTTCCGTCTTCTTCGTTCCATGAAAAATAAGAAGAGGGAAGGTTCGATCCTCAAAGTTTGAAACACTTAGCATTATTTTCACAAGTCTTCGGTAGAAGTCGGCCTTCGGGCCTTCTATCTTCCGTCTTCCAAAAAGAAAGGAAGGGGGAAGAAAGAAAGTTTGAAGTTTGAAACCCCGAAACACTTAGCTAAATTTTGAGAGAAAAGGAGTGGAACTTAGACTTTGGGCCTTCCACCTGCTGCCTTTTGCCAGAAGAAGAGAAAATAATGAAGCCTTGCACTTTGCTACACTTGCAATACTTAGATTTGAGAATGGCAGAGATCAACCTTAGCCTTCGACGTTCTGCCTTCCGCAAGAAAAAAGGAGGAAGAAGAAACCCCCGCACTTTGGTGCCTGCTGCACTTAGAGCAATTTTCAAAGGAAAGCATTGGAGCTCAGGCCCTGATCATTCTACCTTATGGATATGGATATTTAGAATGTCAGGATATCCATGTCAAAACATCTGGATAAAGCCCAAAATATGGAAGTCCAAAACTTCGAGGTCCGAAGCACTTTGAACACTTAGACTATTTTGCAAGGTAAAGGGGCAGAGTTTAGAGTGGTGTAGGATAGCATAATGAATGGAGGAACTCTGAACTCCGAAACTCCAGAAAACACAAGGAAAACTCAAGATTTTTGGACTTAGCCAGTTTTGGATGTTTTTCCTTGCATCTCTAAAGGGGAAAACACTTAGAGATTTTATGGATTTGGGCTATTTGGCTAGGAAGCAAAATAGGACAATAGTAACTTTTTATTTTATTTTATTTTATTTTCATTTCCTTTTGGCTAAAAAGTTACTTTTTAAATAAAATAATTAAATAAATATAAGTTTCTTTAAAAATATTTCAAGACAACTTAATTAATTAATTTATTTTTCTTGCTTGCAAAAAGGGACATTACAAACTATCTATGCAATTTAAGTTTGATCTTTTGGTCTTGAATGCTTGTATTGTTGTATTTTAACTATATGAATGGTCTAAAGTCAATAAATTATGTTGTACAATACTTTGTTTGACTGTATGTGTGGGTTAAGTTTGTCCTGATTATAATTATATAAATCTAGCTTGGATTAGTAATATATTATCTCCTTGGGGAGCTAAACCTATTTGGTTGTAAGGTGGTTATATGAGTAAGTGGTTTATGGGAGTTATCCAAGAGCTTCTTGAGAACTAATTTATCCTACGGGCTAGGATGTTTGATATCTTGAATTCTATTAGAAGTGACATAATTAAAGGAGTAGGAGAGGTTGGATGTCCTCAACCTAGATGGACACATCTTGGCATCATCTTCTCTACTAAAATCCCAACACATTGAGACATATCCCTTAAGTAAGTTGGCTAGGATTTGAGATTGCTCATCTTTCTATAGGCACCACATCACAGTTTAAGCTCTAGTGCTCTTGTTAGCAAAAGGTCCACAAGCTTTTATGTATTTTGATTTCCATCCATCACTAGTAGCTAGGATATCTCTAAAGATTAAGTCGTGGATTTTTATATTGGTATGCATATTGTTCTACCTTGGGGTAAGGTGCTACGTGGTTGGCATAGTTAACCTTATTATCTTACGTGAGGTAGTAGTACTTGGATACTTTACACTATTGGGATACATGTCTCGATGGGTTCCTAGGACATTGAGTCTGAGTCATGGTTGTGCATTTATTTTGTTATATTTATCTTATATGATACACTTGTATTCTATGTGCATTACATATGCTTGAGTGATGTATTGTGAGTGATTGGATTGTTTGAGTGTTTGATATGTTTGTTGTTGTGTTTGATATTGTGATATTTTGTGTGTATAATTAATGGATGTCTATGTGCAATAAATAATTAAACTAATAGATAACCACAAGTGTGTCTGTTCTTTCCACGCTCTTAGATTATGGTTGGATACTTCATTGTCAGATTGATGGTTAGGGAGAAAAGGGACTTCCTCTATGGTGGGTTCGAACCTTCCCCATAAACAACAAAATCTTGGAGAGATTAGGTTACAAAGTCAAGCTTGGAGTCCTTGAGATATGTATTTAGACAAATACTTCCTAAGCCTATGATGGAACCCAAATTTCATTTGTACACATATACCAGGGAAATGGCATTTAAGGGGGTGGTTACTAATTTGCACTTAGAAACTTTTTCTTGATTTAGAAAGGCAAGATGAAGAAGACAATCAAATAGGTGTCGGGCTAATTTTTTTTCATGGAGGAGGTCAGAAAAGAGTCAATACTAATATTATTCTATGTTTGCTTCAAAATTGCTAGTGATCACCCTTACAACACATTTTGTGAGGAAGGATTACAAAGGAGGCATTAATAAGGCCCTTGAGTTTGTTGACAATCTTCATGGGTCAACTTCTTCTAGTGGTAGGTAATGAATTTCAGATTCTAGTTTCAATGGGCTTATACATGAAGATGTAAATATGTTTTTTCACCTTGGTTGAAGAAACCAAGATGATGCAAAGATTTATGGTAAAATAAGGGTATTACTCTTCTAGTTTCGACCTCGTAAAGTTAAAAGCATTGTTTAAGGCTTATTCTCACCTTCAAGAAAGTTGTAGAACATAAGGGCAAAGAAAGCCATGAAATTTCTAATATAGTTTGCTAGTGTGATATAGTTGGATGACGGAGCAAGTACTTATGGAGCATCACCTATAGAAGTGGTAGATTTGGATTGATAAGTTTAATGTCTAATATCTAGAAAATGAGAATCAATAGGTTCTTTTGTCCTCATAAATTTTCAATTTGGGAGATTAGGATCTGGTTACACTATTTATGGTGATGTAAAAAATCTAATATATATACACACATATACATATGTGTGTATACATATATGTATACACACATACACAATTGGAGAGAGACCTAAACCCTATTTTTACGTATTAAAAAATAACGCCTCATCAACCTCAAATAATTTGAGTAAGGTAGGAAAAATATTCAATTCTTTTCGATATTGTTGCTCCATTTTAGGTTCCATCCATACTTTTTCCTCTTTTGCTTTCTTTTTTTTTTTTTCAAGCTTGTTCCTAGCATGTTGATTATATGAACACACAAAAGCATTAAATGTATGACTATGCATATCATTCCTTAATTTATCAAAATCAAGTTCATATTTGATATATTTGATCATAGAGTCACCATCAAGTTTGTCTAATGAACATTGAGCAATTTTGAGCTTGATGATTGTGAGCCTACAAATCCCATAATCTACTTATATATCTGCATCTCTAGACATGTACTTCCATTAGGATAAAATCTATAGGGAAAAGTATAATAATTAATTATTGGTGGAGATTCTTCAATTGTTGGCCTAGTAGGAAGGGTTGACAAGCGTGGCCTATTACCATTGACAAATGGTAAAAATCTCTCCTTTGCAACAAGTGATCATGTTGAATGTGAAGTCAGTTTGACTTATTCCAGCAGTGACGAGCAGTCGACTGAGATCTCATCTAGTGCCCTAGGTACTCGCCTGGCGGGGCTGAAGGCCAATGAATGGAAACCTGAAAGGTTGTTGGATAGGGGGTTGTAGGGGGGTTGGGTGTAGCCCCCTACACACTAAAGGCCGCTAGGCCGAGCCAGAAATTTTTTTTGGGCCATGTTCCACATGTTCACCATGCAAAGTTGCATGTGATGCCACTCGCACTTTTATGCACAGAAATGTATCTTTAGATTTGATCAGTTTTTGCATGTGCTTTTTCATGAATATTTAGGGTGTTCGAGCTTGAATCCCAAGGCATGAGAAAAAGTTTTGTAACTGTGAATTTTCTTCTGAGAATAAAATTGAGAGATCTTTGGCCGTGGTTTTTTTCCTGGTATATTACCAGGTTTTTCCACGTAAATCTGTGTTGTCTATTTTGTGTTTTTATTGCTAACTCACTATTATTTCAATTCTGCACTGCTTAAATTTCTAACACACTTTGTGGTAGTTGTCTCTTCATAATCGCAACATCGTTAATCATCCTTTCTAACAATGGGCATGTTGAACTTTAAACTAGTGACCTAAGATAACCTTTCTTTATCTTCCCAGTAGTGATCATATAATCATCCAACTCAATCTCATGCTCTTGAGTATATGTTAAATTAGTGGCCCAACTAGTTTTGCTAAAGAAAACAATAGAAAACAATATCTAGTGAGTCAAAATTTATAAAACAACTTAAAAGAATCTAAGAAGATAGCTTCAAAGTAGCATTGATTTTGGTGACTAGATGATTGGATATTGCAATTAACTCCCTCATAACTTCATTATCATCCTTCTTAGCACTTGGTATTTGTTCAAATAGAATATCGCCATCTTCAATTAGCTTGAAACACATTAAATGCTTTTTGCACTTAGAAGTCTAATTAGTGGTTGAACTAGTGGTGATATGATAGAACCAATCAATTGCACTTCCCATAAAATATCTACAAATAGGTAGATTGCAACATCTTCATGTGAAACACTTAAAATCCCACATGTTATCTTGAATGTTGAAATATGCATATTTAGACGTTGAGTACCATCACTGAAGTATTTTAAAAATACCTTTCTTTATCCATGAAGAAGATCATGATGTATCATAATTTATCCAAAGGAATGGCATTATTTATCTAAGGTAAGAATGTATGAGGTAGATTATTGTTGCTATTGTGATCACCCACTATTCAAGTATTTGATCTTTACTAAAAACTAGATCAAGATTAATTGATTATGGAAGAGATGAAGTTGGAGCTTTTCTTGTAGTTAGAGAATAATTATAACTATAAGATTGTAGAAATTCATAATATGGATCTCTCACCAACCATGTGCTTTGAATGCCTATAAAATTTATTTGCTAGAGTTCTTTAGTTTCAATTTGGAGGAGGTAGAACTAGTCTTCCTAATCCAATATTTATTTTCTATCCTCTTTGTCTAAAACCATTGTTACAACTCAGCAAAGCACATAATTTCCCATGATTAAAAGGAATATACCTTAAGTTTTCCAGCATGTCTTCTTGATCATACTCAATCCATTTCAAGTTAGGTTTTCAAATAAGATCCTTATGAGCACAAACGACCATTGCTATAGTAGAAGTATTGCTGATTTTTCTTGTGCTCTACGGTGGATGCCAAAATTAATTAGCATTTTAATTTGTACCTTTCAATACAACACAAAATGGAACAACATGTAAGGATAAACCTTTATTTGAATTAGAAGGGAATATCCCTTTTCTAGAAAAACTAAACCCTGGAACCCAAGGAAATGACCTCTAGCTTTTACAATATGAACAAGTTAAAACTTTAGGGTTTTGAACACATGTTGCAAACAAACTAAAGAAATTTCCTATCTTTTTAGTTCTCAAGCAAGGGCACAAGGCTTATCAACACTTCTACTCATGATGAGATATTTTAAATATTATTTATTGAAAGCAAACAACTTGAATAACTATCTAACATTCACTCTTTCTAGCTAAAAGTAATTACTAAAAAGCATGCGTTCAACACAAAGATCAAATAGGAAAGAGAAACAACTAGGTAAATTGCATCTCAGGGACTGTGTATAGTGAAACTTGCAATACAAAGCTTGCAAATTCAACAAAGTAATACAATTTACTTAAACATGCATTCAGAAGATCTCTCAAAAAGATTTAAACAATAATTTAAGTAGTAAGTAGGCATAAAATTACAATTCCATCAATATCTAAGTGCAAATGACACCTATTTGTAAGTATTTATAAAGTCTCGCATGAGAAATAATAATAAACTAACTAGAACTTCTATGCTGAGAATAATTTGCTTGCACCTAAAATAAATAACATATAAGTTTGGTACATAAATTTAGTACCTAAATTAGGAAATCTTCAAATAGATTTCTGATAAAGATAACTATTAGTTTTCTAAAATAGATCTTCTAGATGTTTGTCTAAAAATAGTTGATATATAAATAACTATTCTAAAATTAGATTACTCAGAATATGATTATCTTCTAAAAAATGACGGCGACTACAAATAGTACATGTTATAAATTGCTTGGGCTAAAAATAGCCAATCTAACACTTGGCTCTTGATAATGAGTTTGGCAAAGCTCTTTTGTTTTGACCATGGCAAATCCTTTGAAGAATCCCTAAAACTTGATGTCTAATCTTGGTGGCTTGAGTATGATTCCTTCCTTGGAAACTTGTGTAATTTAGTGTCCTATGCCTAGATCTTGTCCACGATGATGACAAGTACATTGATCCTTGGGCAATTGTGATGAAGCTTGAGGAATCTATCATTAATGACTAAACAAATGTCAAGGAAGCTTGCTTCAATGGTTTATTTAGTGTTATGATGATGAAATCATGGCTTTGACATGTAGGAGATGCACGCTTTGACTTTCATTCACATCTTCTAGGTGCCTTTTGACATCTTATCCCTCTTGGGTTCTCCTAAGGGACTTTGAAGAACTTTATCTTTTATTCCTCTATCAACAACTTAAAACATAGGTGTCTAAGGGTGTGCCTTGGATTGATGAGGTCACATTATCTAATTTTATCTTGACTTTTTGACATAGGGAGGTCTAGGGGCACATTCAATGTCATCAATGCACTTTAGTTATGATTTTTAATTGACATTGTGACATTCAAGTCACCAGGGGCACTATTCTTCTCTTAAATGCACTTTTGATATATTTTAAGTTGTCACTTTGACATCTAGGGTCTTATGGGGGCACTCAAGATATTTGGAACACTTTTTGTTCTAATATTGCATTGACAACTTGACCTTTAAGTTATTTTGGGTGCCCAAGAGGTACAATTTTACTTTTTCATGTTTGCACATTTGCATTTTAACATTTAAGTCATGAGGGGCACCTAAGCTTCTTTGAGTCACTTTATGATCTAATTTTTAACACTTAAGTCATTTGAGGTGCCCTTTTTCACTTAAGTGTCAAAAAGTCACTTTTTCATTCTAATTTGATGTTGAGTTTGGTCACTTAAGTGACAAAGTACACTCTTGTTCTAATTCTTCATTAACATCTGCCACTCAAATGAAAATGTACTTTTTGAGTCACTTAAGTGATCTAGTTCTTCATTGACATTAAAAAGTGCAAGAACTTTATGATGTAAGTGATTTAGTTTTTCATTGACATTGAAAAGTGCAAGAACTTTATGATGTAAGTGATTTTGTTTTGCCTCGTAACGTGAAACTAACCCCTAGGGGTGCACCCAAGATGTTTAGTCATTTTCACATGATTTTGGGTCTTTGACACAACTTTCTTTGTAGTTGACGTGCTTCAAACCATTTATGTTCCTTTCCCTAACTTGAAATAACCTTTAGGTACCTTTGCATTGTCAAAACACACCTTCAAAACTCTTTCATTCATTTTTCTAGCTCTATACTTCACTACTTTTCTTTATACTCTAGCTGATGTGTCCACCTTGCTCAATGTGCTTGAAAACCTCCTCTTGTGGATATTGCATAGGTATTGACTAGAATTAATATTGACAACATTAGGAAGTATTGGTAATGATGACTTATAAATGACTTACAAGCATAAACAACAAGTTTTATACTAGGAATTTGACTCAGTGCAAAAAAATTCATATGGGTACAATAGGAGGAGGGAGGAGCAACAAAAGAAATATCATCACATGAAGGTATAGATGACTCCCTAAGGCCTCCTAAGACACAACCTCTAAAAGAATGAAGCAATAAAACACAAGTGGATATCGCCCTATGCCATTTGCCATGATAAAAAGAATAATAAATATATGTTGATATATGATAGCATGAGAAAGTGAACAAACATACATACATAGTAAATGATCTAACATCATGTATATGTAAATGAAAGATACTCATTAAAGTACATACATGTGTAAACGTCACATCACATATCATGTTTAGGGCTAGAAATCATATATGCATCATGAAAATTACATCCCTAACAAGGAACCCTAGGTAAACTATGAGAAGAGTAATCGACATAGAAACACAATTGCCTATGACATCATCACAAATAAGAATTATCATCATCAAAATACAAAGAGTGATCCATGAATAAAGTCATATCTTATATAAAATCATAAAAATTAGGAATAATTAGGTTTGAAAACTAAAAGCAAACCTTAAATCTAAAGGGAGTGAGGTAGTGATCGAAGAGGTGTGAAACAATAAAAGTCTGAACCTTAATCAAATTAGAACAATGAGGCACAAGTGTGGATCCAAACTCTAATCAAACTTGAAATAAAGATGTAGCAATCAAGAAATATTAGATCCAAAAAATAAAAAAAATAAAGAAGGTCAAAACCCTAGAACTTGAATCCTAGAGGGGTTTGAATTTTAGGTTACCAAAAACATAAAGAAATAAATTGTACCTTTACTAAAAAATAGGTTTAATGAATATGACATGAAATATAGTCCAATTAACCTAATTTAGAGTTGTGACAAATCATATGACATAATTTATAAAATTGGAAATTAAAATGAGTGAAAGTACTTAGTTGATTTCAGTAGTTGATAGATAATTGCCTACTATTTTAATCATAACTTTGAGACCGTAACATATAATTGCTTATTCTTGTATGTGTTGGAAGTAGAACAACAAAATATAAATTAGGTTGTTCTTAGAATTTGGCTAGGGTTGAATCCACGTTTACTGAAATGAACTATATCATATATACGAGTGAAAATTTGAATCCTACATCTAGATCTAAACCCTTCATGTAGAGTTGAACTTGACTTGTGGATTTAAACCTACTGACTATGATACCTTTGTACCTATAAATAGAGATTTTCTTGGGTGTTTGGACCTAAAATAAAAGACTAATGGAGTCTATAAACATCTTTGGGGAGCTTGCTAAGCAAGGACTTTCTCCTTATGATAAGCCCCTAGATCTGATTTAGTTATAGTTGATAAAACAGTGGTAGACAACATTTAAAATGCAATACTTAGATTTTGGAATGTGATGCAAGTGGCAATGCAAGAGACCTAACATGCAACTTGGCTTTCAAAATGTGTAAAGGTAGTGGGAGCAATAGTGATTTGAAAGCTGTTAAATTTGGATAAGGATCCTTCCATAAGTTTGTAGTGATAGCTCATACGTTAGAAAGCTAGAAGCTAGAAGATCGATAGACAAGTCATCATGTAAAATGGGCTAAATATGATGTCTTTTTATATTTAGCTTAGACACACAATTGAAAAATTTTAGCGTGAGAGAACACTTGAGTTAGTTGAAATTGAGTTGGCTTGGACCCATAATTAAACTTAAATATGAAATATTTAAAACAAATCTATAAATATAAAATTAAAGTGAATCAACGAAAAAAAAAAATCTAGAAGGAACAAATAATTTAAGAACTAATAAATGTGAGATTAGATTTGTTTTGATTGTGATATGGTTATCTTAGATTTTGATCAAAAGAAGAGTCTAAATCGGTCAAAATAACCCTAAGAGAATTTCTCATAGACATCCAAGTAGAAAGATTTTGGGAAAGGAGGACCGAAGTCAATCAAAATCACCCTAAAACAAATAGTGAAGATTTTTTTTTTTTAAAAAAAAATAAGCTTTGAGCAATGACAAACATTTATTACTGCGATGTGGACCTAAATTATGTAGGTATGTAAGACAACTGCGTATTATCTCTCTGGCTCTCGGATGTCGCGTGCATGATTATGGTCGGCCTGTTGCTATTTAGGTGAAAGAAAGGAGGAGGAGAAATAATTGAGAGGAAATGATGTTTGATCGAGATTTATATAAAACAAAGTTGTGCAATCTGTACGAGAGGAGGGGTCATTGTCCTCGACAAACTTGCTCATTTGCCCATGGACATGCCGAACTAAGGAATGGCAATGGTAATATTCATTCATTCATTCTATTGCTTCTTTGCTCTCACTCATTTTCAGTTTGCAAGGGTTGTAGAAGATTCCTGCTGCTCACTTTTCCTGGATAATATTAAATTATATTGCACTACTAGTGGTAGTTGAATGTGAATGGACTCCATAGACACCAAGCAGTGATTATGTATATGTTTGCAGCTTTGGCGTAACTAACTATCTCAATATCTCGGGGGAATCGGACCTTCCCTTTCAATTAACAGAGATAAAAGTTAAATGTTAATTCTGCTAGCTCTTTTTTTCTGTTGAGGGGCACAGGTAAATAGATAAGAAAAGGAGACCTCTTGAGTTCAATCTAATGTGAAGAGAGAGAGAGAGATGAATGCCCATACAATTCTTCCTTCATTCCTTGGCCTCGTGCAGACCCCGACTAGTTTGTTGGAGAATCAACCTGCTGCTCGAATAAACACGAAGTTAATTCTATCCTATTATGCTGTATGTATAACCTACTGTTCTGGTAGCACCTCTTAACTTTTTATTCGTAATCATCGAGCTCAATTTTTTTGTAAACGGCTAGTTTAACCCTGGTGTAGCCTATATGAGGACCCATATCCCTCCATTTTCGTAAGAAGGCATTACCTTACTTAAATGTTGCTGGAATATCTACTCACCGTTACATTCAACTCCATTTTGCTCTCATCTATATTACAGACCTCCATTAGAGTTCCATTTGATTGCAGTCAAATTCCTACACCAGTGTTCATCCTACTCTCCCAAGGGGCATTCTGCATGTTGGATAGGACGGAGACACAAGAAGTTGCTTCAATTCTTCTCAGATGGCAGCTCTTTCTTCCTTCACACTATCTCAACAGCTAAGATTGCTTGGATCAAGGTAGGTCACCTTTGTAGATGCTTCTCTAGAGCTGGTTATGAGGGCTTCTTGCTACTCAAGAAGAAAGTTTATTTCTATATGTTATTAGCTTAGTTATTTGTATGCTTATTGCTTTAGATTACAAATTAAAAGCTTTAATTAGCATATTGTATATTAGATGTTTTCTCCTTATTGCTTTGCTCTAGATTTCATTGTGCTTGGTTATAGGTTTACTTTAATTGTTTTTATAAATTAAGTTAGATTAACCTTATCTTGACCACTAGGTACACAATTTGACAAACTAGCCTAGTCCTAGTGGTAATGGCGAACCCTTTTGCTGTGCTTGTATGATTGTCGTCTACTTTGCTAGACATCCTCCTTTGCCAATCACTAGCACACATTGTTTAGGTTTTTCCATCTACATTTTGTCATGCCCAATGGCATCTCCTTTGTTCTCTTTACCCTCTATTTGAGCAAATTTGTGGGTCTTGAAACTTTGTCGTCCTTGTCCAAACCATGTCCATAGAAGATCATGGGACCCCTTGAGGGTCTTCAAACCATGATTGTGAAGGTGCCTCACAATAGAGACCATTAGTGCTCCCCTTCCTCTGATCAGGATATCCCCCCTTCCCCTTCCCCTTGACTAGGCTAGCTTCCATTCACATGTAAGTATCGCCACCTCACATGGGCTTCATCTCCCCTTGATACAATAATCCTCCCTTGCCTTCTAGGGAAGCACAATGGTCCTTCCATCGCAAAGACCATTAATTGGATTATAGGTACTCACATAGGGATCATGAGCCTTACTTGCCGAGTTCAACCCCTTGGTCTACCCAATCCATTGTTGCTTCTATGTATGATGATGAGTATGATCACGTCCACTTCAAAGGGATCTTTGGGACCCCCATGGATCTCACTTTCGAGATCCATGTCCTAGGAGTCCATCCACCCCTGTGATCATCACCAAAGTGGCCTTCCTCAGAAGGCCCTCTCTTGATTGCTATTGAGAGCGCAGAGGAATATTGTCATCATAGTTGCCATATGGATTTGTCCCCTCATCATGCGAGGCATTTCTTTGCATGTTTCAAAGCCCAAGGATACTCATAGTGATAAGCTATGTCATAGGGTTTGCTGAATTTTAAGCAAACAATTCAAAATCTGGTGAACTTCAAGAAATTCTTAAAAATTGGTCTAGTTTGCCCTAAATTCGTACAAGAAAGGGCCTAGAATTTTTTTATTAAAATATATTTAAAAAATGCATTTTTGATTAATTTTTTTTTGGGTTTTTCAGAGTCTTGATAGTTAGCCACTTGGTCTTGTCGTCCTTGATGCATTAACTGAACTGACTAGTTCGGATCATAGCCATTGTAGTGTTATCTGCTAATGCATTAATCTAACAGTTGCATTAGTCGAATACATATTTTGTTGACCAGTTTGCCGCTCATTGTTGAAGCATTGGAGTCCACTTTACATATAGTTTTGGATTATTCATACCTCTGTTAAGTGTATTTGAGGGAGTCGAGATTCGAGTTCTCCTTGTTAGGAGACTATCGTGATTTGTCCATAGTTAAAGATTACTAAAATTTAATACAATATAATATAATCATCTATATTATATGATACATTTTGTTTTATTTGTATTTTGTTTTTATTTTATTTTTTATTTTTTATACAATTTAAGACATAAAAATGTATCAAGGTTGTTTTATTTTGTTTTTATTTTTTTATATAAAAAATTAATATTTTAAAATTTTAATTTAGATTTTTAATTATCAATATTATTTAATTTAGATTTTTAATTATTAATATATTTAATATATTTATTAATGTTTATTTATTATGATAATTTTGTGACTTATTTTTTATATTAAAAAAGTTGCAAATTTATATTAGTCAAATTTAATCATGAATTTTTTGGTAAATTTTATCTTTGCTGAACTTAATCCAAATTTTATCTTTGCCGAACATGAACACGAACACGAACCTTGTGACATAGGTGATAAGTATCCCTCTAAGGATCATTCCCTTGATCCTTGCCCAAGGATACTTGCCATGATGAATATTTGTATAGGTATTCTTCCTTTGGTTCCTTGCTTAGGGTAATTTTGCAATGTCCTGTTTTTGGCAAAGATGAAGAATGACTTGTTATGATGCCCTAAGGTGGAGCGGACCAATTGGAGATGGAAAAAATAAAGGAAAATATGGATGATGCCTTGGAAGGAAAAAATAAAGAATAATTTTATGATAATTTTCTATGGAAAGGACAACTTCTTGGAGGTCAAAAACATGTCATCTTGTAGGCCTTGTTAGGCGTACTTTACATTAGTTTAGTTCTTTTGGCAAAATATGTTTTGTTAGTGGGTTCGGGAAGTATGTTTATGTTTTAGTTTCGGCGAGTAGTTACTCCCGATCGGTATAATGGTTGGCGACGGTTGGCAACCGTCGGCCAAACTATATATGTTCATATGACGCCATTGTATGGGCATGGAGTTTTTGGATTGTATTTGGACTTACTGTTCTGAGTAATATATGCAGTTGATCTTTTAAGTACCAATCCTGGTTGTTACTCTTTCTGGTTATTATTCTCGTACAATGTAATTTATTTCAGTGCACTATGATAATGCAAATATCCTTCCTGGTCACTCTGTCTGAAACCAATTAGACCACTTAGGCAGTAAACATTTTGGCGCCGTTGCCGAAGCAAATCCGGTGAAACACCCAGACGGGAGAATGGAAGCATAATGGGACAACCGGTCGATACCGACGAAGAGGTACGAGACAGAAAGCACGTAGAAGAAATAATACAAGAAATTCAAGAAGAACGCGAGGAAAGCGATAGAGAAGAAGTAACTCAGGAATTAGTCAAACTGTGGTTACTATCAGTCGGACAATACGTACGTGACGAGTCTATCCGCCGAGAAGTTCCGCAGGAGGTTATTTCAGAGAACCTACGTGTTAATAGCGAAGTGGATAATCTTCTGGACCGCATTCCCCGACTTCTGGCAAGGAACTTGATAGCCTTCCAAGATATTCGAGAAGAAAGAGAGAGGGAAGTGCGACGACAACAAATTCTCAGAAGATATGAAGAACGTCTGAAACAAGAAGAGGAGGAACGAGACGGCGATCGCCGTCGCACACCGTACAATTGAGGAAGAGTAAGCATAATTAATGCCCATACAACTGAATAAGGACAAGAATAAATTACCAGTAGGGCACGCAACACCAGAAGAAATACTAAGAAAATCATTAAGACTAAAGGAACAAGAAGAACGTAGAAAAAGATTGAAACAGATTGTTGAAAAAGAAAATGAACAACATGAAGAGGTAGATCAAGGAGGTGATGAAAATAGTTTTAGAACGCCAATAACCAATAAAGGAAAAGAAAATAATCTGACAGAAGAATTAGAGAATAGTATACGTCGAATTGTGGCATTGTCCATTTCAGACGAAAAGCCGCGGAACAGTGGACCTGAGCCCGAGACCCCTGCCCAGAGAGAAAACCAAGGAGAGCCAGAGGAAACTCGAAGTGTAGAGGACGCCGGAACCGGAAGTGGGAAGGAACCGTACGTGGCCGGCAGTGTCGGGGAGACACCGGAACGACACGGGAGAACCAGTCCAGTCGGGTCAAAAACACAAAGAGGGTACCTCGGGAAAAAGATGGTGACCCCACCGGCAAGTGAAAGGCAGAAGTTGCCGAAATTCATGGGGAACGGGTCAGAGGATCCTGTCCGACATTGTAAGACGTGTGAAACCATTTGGGTGGCAAACGGACAAGAGGACGAAGATTACTGGGTAAAAGCGTTTCCAGCGACGCTAAGAGGTATTGCCATTGACTGGTACACAGAACTAGAAGCAGCACAAAAGACCTCATGGGACGAACTCAGGAAAGCCTTCGAAAACGAATTCAAACTTCTTAGAGACGACAACGAGATTGTCGCTGAAATATACAATACCAAACAAGGGAAGAATGAAAACGTGAGGGCATATAATAGAAGGCTCAAAGAATTACTCAGCAAATTGGAAACACAGCCAGCCGATGGACTAAAGAAAAGATGGTTCATTGAAGGGCTAGCTTCGTCATTAAGGAAAAAAATGAAAGTGGTGCCCCCATCGTCGTACGCAGAAGCATACAATCGGGCAATGGACATAGAAAGCGAAAGCAAAACATCATCCCGAAGTAAAAGAAGAACTGAAGATGATGACAGTACGGGGGATGACAGCAGTGAGAACGAGTCGAAAACCATACAGGCACTGAGAAGGGACATGATCCGCATGATGAAGGAAATGAAAACAGATAAAGAAACAACGAGAGAAGGTCGGGAGTTGTGGTGCACAGAGTGCAATGGCGAGGGTCACATAAAGGCAAATTGCCCGAGAAAATTATTTTGTGACATATGTCAGGTAATGGGACATTCAATCAAGGAATGTCCATTCAACTTGAAAGCAAGAAGTACCCAAGTGCTGTTTACCCAAGGAGAATCATCAACTCCGCCGACCACACCACCGAAACCTCAAAATAGTCCGAACGCATCCCCGGGAGGATACAGGAATAACAGAAGGTTCAACAATAACAGCCCCAGAAATAGATTGCAGTACGACAGTAAGGGGCGACCAATAATACAGTGCCGGCAGTGCAACGAGTGGGGACACTTCGCCAGAGAATGCCCCAGCAACAATCAGAACACAGTGAATGCATTGTGCAAATGGTGTGGACCTGGGGATCACGAGGAAAAAGACTGTCCGAAGCAGAAAGGAGTGAACCTTATCAATCTCAGGGAAGATGAGGAAGAAATCCGGGCTATCACCCGAGCACAGTGGAAAAAGGCCACTTATCCAGATCCCCGTACGGAAAAAGAAAGACTTCGAGAGGCACGGAAAGAAGTGGAAGTTGCCATGAGTACCGAACGAAATAATTCAGACAAAAAGGCGATACGATCGGAATCAGATAAGAACATAGCAAGTCAAGTGTTGCAAACTACCGTACCAATCAAATTGGCAGACCTTCTCCAAAGCTTGCCTCAGTTAAAAGTAGCAATATCCAAGGTACTGGAGGACAACCCGCACGAAGACCAAAACCTCACAACGGAAGATGTCATAGTAGAACCACCGCCAACGGGAGAACAAGTACTCGACCCGAGGTTGCTGGCGATTGATACTGGGAAGAAACCGGCTGTAGTACGCATGGAAATCCTTGGGCGAAATTTGACAAATACTATAGTCGACGGGGGATCCGGAGTAAACGTACTACCAGAAGCGACCTGGAAGAGCCTCGGGAAACCTACTTTATGGCCACAAGACTTCCAGTTAGTGGGAGCCGACCAGCACGGGATCAAGGCGCTGGGAGTGCTAATGGCTCAAAAGGTAAGAATCGGTACCCAGCAATTCTTGTTAAATTTTGTAGTCATAACAGCACAAAATGCATCATATGATGCATTACTCGGCCGAGGATGGCTAATAGCCGCCAAGGCCAACCACAACTGGAAGAAAAACACACTGTCCATCGAAAATGGACGTAGGAAGTTTGTCATTGACTTGAAGACACAAACCGTCAGTGAAGAGTTGGCGTCAGATTCTGACTCGGATGGAGGGGACTCGACAGTAAGTAGGAATGGACCGATGGAGCCCGATGAGGAAGGGGTGCTAAAATTACAAGAATGCTTAGAAGATGAAACAAATTCGTTCAGCGGGCTATTCCATTGGCAGATGGAAGACTACGAGTTTTTTCCGCCACAGTGCAACATGATTTCAATAAAAGAAATCGGTGAAAACTCGGGAACGACGAGTGAGCAAAAAGACGACGGTGACACATTGGAACGAGCAAATGGAAAGGGGGAGGAAGTAGCACACATGTTCCCAGCGGCGTACGGGGAATATAAGGAAGGGAATGCAGAAGTAGACAGTACGCCGGCACATCAGTTTGAACCGGAAAAGAAGATTATGTACGAAGAGCCGATAACAAAGAAAGTTAATCTCGGCGAGGAAAGTGACCCGAAAATAATTCTGGTCGGCGACGACTGGGATCCCGTACTTAAGGCAGCAGCATTCAGAATCTTCCTAGAGTACAAAGATGTATTTGCCTGGACATACAAGGACCTGAAGGGGATACCACCAGAACTATGCGTCCACAGAATTCCACTCATACCAGGAGCACGTCCAGTACGGAAAAGGCCATACCGCATGAACAAGAACTATGCGGCAAAAGTACAAGAGGAAATTGAAAAAATGCTTGAGGCAGGAATAATATTCGAGGTGGAAACGAGTGAGTGGGTGTCACCGATTGTGATCTCACTTAAAAAGGAAGGGGGACAAATCAGGATTTGCGTAGATTTCAGATGCCTCAATGCAGTAACAATCAAAGACCCCTTCCCCATTCCATTCACAGACTCCATTTTGGAAGAGGTGGCCGGTCCCGAAATATATTCCTTTATGGATGGATTTTCGGGATATAACCAGATTAGCATCGCCGAGGAAGACAAACTGAAAACAACATTTGTGATTGAAAATGGAGTATATGCATACAACCGGATGCCGTTCGGTCTGTGCAATGCACCAGCCACATTTCAGAGGATTATCCTACATATATTTGACAAAATGTCGGTGGGAAACTTCAAGGCATTCCTCGATGATTGGTCAATTTACAGCGACCAGCAGACACACCTTAAAGCCCTCACCGAATGCATGGGGCGTTGCAGAGCCGCACGATTGGCCTTAAACCCGAAGAAGTGCAGATTCATGGTGTCCCAAGGAAAACTTCTGGGCCATATCGTATGCCAAGCAGGATTAAAAGCAGACCCGGACAAGATTCGGGTAATTGTAGAAATGGAGGCTCCAGAAGATGTCACCGGAGTGAAGTCCTTTCTCGGCCATGTCGGTTATTACCGAAGATGTATCAAAAATTTTGCCCAGGTATCACAACCACTCGACATGTTGACAAGGAAAGGGGTGCAGTTTGTCTGGTTGGAGGAGCAACAGAAAGCTTTTAAAGAACTAAAAACAAGACTCATCAGTGCACCTATCCTAGCCTATCCAAACTGGGACAAGGAATTCCACGTGCACGTAGACGCATCGAACTTTGCAATTGGTGCTACTCTTGCACAGGGCGGATCCCATGGGTTAGATCATCCAGTATACTTTGCCAGTCGGTTGCTCTCCAAGGCGGAACGGAACTACAGTACTACAGAAAGGGAGGCTCTGGGAATGGTGTACTCCGTACAGAAATTCAGGCATTACCTCTTGGCAACACCATTCACTTTCTATGTGGACCATCAAGCTCTAATGTATCTAGTCAACAAACCGATTATTCAAGGCAGAATCAGTAGGTGGTTGTTGCTACTGCAAGAATTTACTTTCACCATTATTGTACGACCGGGAAAAAGCCATGTAATTGCCGACCAGCTCTCAAGGATCAAATCCGGAGAACCAGGAGATGGAGTCAATGAGGATTTTCCGGATGCCCACCTATTCCACATTGCTGCCTTGCCGCCATGGTACGAGAAAATTGGTGAGTACTTGTCCACTTCAACGTTCCCGCCAGAAATGTCTACAAGTGAACGACGGAAGATTGCACTGAAGAGTAAGACATTTCAACTGATAAACGGACTGCTCTACAAAATGGGCCCTGATCAAATCCTCCGGAGGTGTGTGATGCAAGAAGAGATAAGGGGGGTATTAGCAGAAGCCCACGAGGCACTGGCAGGAGGACATATGGGTCCCGACGCCACGGCACGGAAAGTCCTACTCACCGGCCTATGGTGGCCGACGTTACACACAGATGCCCGGGAATGGGTAATTCAATGTGACACTTGTCAGAGGGTAGGAAAACCATTGAAGAGGGATTATATGCCACTCTGGCCATCACAACCTCAAGAGCTTTTCGAAAGATGGCAGCTGGACTTTGTAGGACCTCTGAAGGTCAGCCAACTACACCGATGTCGGTACATAATAGTGGCTACAGAGTACTTAACGAAGTGGGCTGAAGCAAAGGCACTGGAGGATAATACTGCAGTAAGCACGGCGAAGTTCCTATACGAACAGATTGTGACGAGATATGGAATTCCGATCCAATTGACCAGCGACCGTGGTGGACATTTCGTCAACCACGTCATCCGACTCATGACTACGGAATTCAAAATCCTGCACACCCTGTCAAGTCCGTACTATCCAAGGGCGAATGGACAGGCAGAGTCAACAAATAAAGTACTCGTTTCGGTAATCCACAAGTCATGCGGAATCGAAGGATCGGACTGGGAAGAAAGGTTACCAGCAGTGTTATGGGCTTACCGAACCACTTATAAGGTAACGACTGGACACACACCTTTCCAGTTGATGTATGGGCAGGAAGCGGTAGTACCAGCAGAATACCTTGTCCCAAGTCTGAGAATTGCAGTGGAAAACAGACTAGGAGATAC
Organism: Cunninghamia lanceolata; assembly: GCA_027924645.1. Lineage (NCBI taxonomy): Eukaryota > Viridiplantae > Streptophyta > Pinopsida > Cupressales > Cupressaceae > Cunninghamia > Cunninghamia lanceolata. The sequence goes on along the minus strand of BSBN01000589.1, from coordinate 2,567,855 downwards.
TGAGAGCCTGGAGGAAAGACTATTCCAGTTGACCAACTTGGACGAGAAGAGAATTTTGGCTCAATGGTCGACGGAAATCATGCAGAAACGCCGGAAGTATTGGCACGACAAACATCTACGGAAAATGGAGTTCCGGCCCGGGCAGTTAGTCCTGAAATATAACGGCCGTAACGAAATCAAACCTGGGAAGTTCAAAATTCGGTGGTTAGGACCGTTCAGAATACGGGAATTGATGGACAATGGAGCTATAAAGCTAGATAATCTCGATGGAAGTCCAATCAAAGAAGCAGTGAACGGGTCGAAACTGAAGATTTACAAAGAGAGAAAGAGAGAAACAATACAAATCAACATGCTGGGATTCGCATTAACAAACCACGGCGTAAAAGAGGAAAGAGGCAAACAAGAGGAGACAGAGAAAGTTGACGGAATGGTAATTGCAAGTACCCAGTTTGAACCAGTCACGGGATTCTTTGCACCAAAGCCAGTATGGATGGTAGCCCGAGAGGGCCAAATTGATGAAGACTATGGTGGTAAATGGATTAACCAGAACTACCCCGAAGAAGAGGAAGAAGAAGAAGAGAATTGGAACAACTGGATAAAAGAATGCAATCAAGTGCGGGACAAATTTGAGTTCCTACTACCAAAAGAGGTCAGGGACCCGCCAAGAAGGAAATACTTGGCGGAAGCAATGTTCATTACAGAGAGATCACCCTACCATGATGAAGTCTGGGAATTAAGAAGGAAGAATTGGCCAGTTGGACTACCCCACATACAGCTTCCAAAGAGTCGGCTTTGGAAAGCAAAATATAGATGCAGGAACGGGAATGTGAAGATGAACGAAGACGGAAAAACATTTCAGTGGGTCCAGGAGCCAATGGGGTGGAATCTGACGTGGGTAAGAGATCAATCAACGATCTTCGACTAGATATGGGAGTTAGAGGAAATTGACGGATGTTGCTCGAACGATTGCCTGAGACAGAAAGGCTACATAAACTGCATCTTCCGTCAACTCACAGAAATCGAGATCCTGGAGAACTGGGAGGACGAAAAATTCCAGAACTCTGAACTAGGCATGTCAGGTAAGGGAAAAATCAAAATTGAAAAAAAAAAAAAAAAAAAAAAAAAAAAAAAAAAGGCAAAACCGTACGGAAAGGCCGTACGTACCAAAACTATTCGTACTATTGCTGACCGTACGAATCATATCCCTTAGCTGCCGTACGAACCAAAAGATAAGCCACCGTACGGAAAAGTGCCGTACGGACAAGAGGTTGAAGCTGCCGTACGGATTCTTGGCGTACGGATTCTTGCTTGGCCGTACGAGTTGATCTAGTACGGACCCCTGCTTGGCGTACAAATTTGTCTAGTACGGATTCTTGGCCGTACGGAATTGCTGGTTCTTGCTTTGGCCGTACGAAATTGCCTAGTACGGATTCTTGGCCGTACGGAATTGCTGGTTCTTGCTTTGGCCGTACGAAATTGCCTGGTACGGATTCTTGCTTGGCCGTACGGATTTCTGGCGTACTGAGTCTTGGCCGCACGACCTCTGTGGTACATCGAATCTTTTAGGCGTCCGTACGAATCTGCCGTACCAAGCCAAGCCGTACGGTTGCTAAATTCTTTCCTGCCGTACGGACTTTTCTCTGCCAGTCTAGCTGCTGTGGTGGCGGATTCTCTCAGCGAGGCCGTACAATCGAAAGCGAAAATAACTGTCACAGGGAGTATAAAAGCGTCGGAATGTCATTTTTGCCAAGCAACAGGGTTACTAGAGCTCAGGACAGGGGAAAGCAACTTCAGATATCAGGTCGGGCGGAAGACAAAAAGATGGCAGCAAAGGTAATTGTGGAAGAAAAACCAGCACAGACACCACAAATTGACGTGGGTTCATCAGCGCAGAAGAAGCAGTCAAAAGGGAAGGGGAAAGACAAGGACAAAATCACAGTGGATTCCTTGCAGTGGGAAAGTCTTACGGCCAGCGAGTGCAAACAGTGGTGGAACAGCCATGCTGACGATCATCCTCTCAAGAAGGCACTGCAGAAGGCACAAGTAGACAAGGTAATACAAATGCCCTATTTCAATTTCCGAGAGTTTGAGGCAATATTGAAGAACATGGTGGCGAATTACAATCCCCGAGCAAAACACACGATCATCAGGTTCATGAATGTATCCGTCAAAATTACATTCTCGCCACAGGATTTCGAGAGAGTGATGGGTATACCGCGCCAAGGATTTACAGTCGGCAAACAGAAAATGACCGGAAGACACAAGGACCGCATTATGGCAAAGGTTTGCCGACCAGACCTGAGCGAGAAAGAAAAGAACCAAATAAAGGCTGCACGGAATAGAGGACTTCGCCGAGATCACTTGGCGAATGAGGAATGGCGGTGCATAATGGATGTCATCCGGGGACGGCTAACGGGAGCGTCACGCTCGTCAGACATTCCATTTTGGATGGCAGATTATATGGTTGGCCTTAGCCAGGGTGCAATGTACAATTGGGCAGCAGTTCTCTCCGACAGGATTCACGAGTTCATGAAAATGACTCACAAGTCATTCTACATGACTCAGCAGGCCATTGCACTGTTCTTGGACGCCATCTGCACTCACGTCCCCTCATTGGCGCGAGCTCCGTTTCAGCCAGATGCACAGTATGACCCTACATGGCCGACCGTCTTCCGATGGACAAACCTGAAGGCTCCTGCACAGGGCGGGAAGGGAGAAGAATCTCGGAGTAGCAAAAAGAGAAAGCAGCGGGAGTTACCGGAGACTTCGTCAGAAGCTTCGTATAGTGCACAAGGTGCCGAGGGGGATTGCATTGAGGCCTCGTCAGCCTCAGCCACTCCTGGCAACCCTGCCAGCCCCAGTCCTATAGTACCAGTAGGGGAAAACAGATGGGATTTTTCACTGGCAAAGAAGCATGCACACTTACACTTGGACACACGCACTCAAGCAGAAATTCCAGTTCGGCCTAGTACCACACACGTCTCTTGGGGGCAGGTTATGAGGATGAAGGGAGATAACACCATACCAGTTCCTCTCCCATCAGGGCAGATTACCCCATTCGAGACTAGATCTCCAGAGAGTATAGCACATGCAGACAGCTCACTACAGGTAGATGCTTGGCTTCAGCTACTAGGCATGCCTTCAGAGTTGGCAGACATTCCTCCTCTAAGCCCCACTCGATCTCTCTTACCGCCACCTGCACTTGAAGGTGAGATGGTACAGTCCGAGGAGGAGAAAGCAGTTGATGTTGCCATCACGATTAGTGACTCGGAAGCCAAGGAGGAAGGCACAGCCACAGGCAGCTCAGAGGAGGAAGGCACGAGCAGGACAGAGAGTGCTGATGATACAGAGGATACTTCTCGCTCGGATGAGCCAGCTGGGTTGACAGTACATATGAGTGCGCCAGATGAGAGTGACCCACTCGGTACCATTCTCCGGTATGCACAGGATTTGGGGTCTATGGGAACCATCCTTCAGAGGGTATCGGATATTGCTGCCAGGGTCAACCCCCAATACTCTTCGCCAGTAATACGTGCAGAGGTACAACGAATTGAACATTTTGTCAAGAATGTTGAGACGGAGTTCTTACGGGTATTCTGGAATAAGGGTTGGCCAGAAGTAATTACCGAGGAGATGCAGAGGGCATGGAAACCAGAGAGACCAGACTTGGGAGTGGGAGATGCAGACAGTGAGCTACTGGCAGCCCTTCATAGCATTGAGGACCAGTTCAGAGCTTTGTACTATGCTCGACAGGAGGATTTTCAAAAGACAGAACGGTGCAACAAACGGCTGGAGGAGGCTGCAACTATGAGTAAACAGCTGAGGGAAAAAATTGATGAGCAACAGGTGCACTTCCAGCGGCAATTGGCACAGGAAGCCGAGCTCACACAGTCGGAAAGGAACAAGGCTGAGGCACTGAGAGTCGAACTCGAAACCACAAGGAAGGAGTTGGCCGAATCTCAGACGACACAGGAGAAAACAAAACAGCAGTTGGCCGAAGCCGTCCAGATGGTACGTCTCACCAGAGACAAGCACATCGTGGCCTCAACACATCTGAAACAAAGGACTGAGGAGGTTTACAGACTTCGGCGGTTAGTTCAACCTCAGCAGGGGACTCCTGGATCGGCACGGACAGCATCCACACCTCCAGGGACGTCCACTGACCCTCCTACTTCCTAGTTCATTTGGGCTCTTGTTTGTAGTCGTCTGGAAGACGACAAGTTTTTTGGGGGGGATGATGTTAGGCGTACTTTACATTAGTTTAATTCTTTTGGCAAAATATGTTTTGTTAGTGGGTTCGGGAAGTATGTTTATGTTTTAGTTTCGGCGAGTAGTTACTCCCGATCGGTATAATGGTTGGCGACGGTTGGCAACCGTCGGCCAAACTATATATGTTCATATGACGCCATTGTATGGGCATGGAGTTTTTGGATTGTATTTGGACTTACTGTTCTGAGTAATATATGCAGTTGATCTTTTAAGTACCAATCCTGGTTGTTACTCTTTCTGGTTATTATTCTCGTACAATGTAATTTATTTCAGTGCACTATGATAATGCAAATATCCTTCCTGGTCACTCTGTCTGAAACCAATTAGACCACTTAGGCAGTAAACAGGCCTAATTAGTTCGCCCTTGGAGATTGGAAAGAGGGAGAAAATAATATAAAAAGAAAATAAACAAGTGTCTCCTTACGGTGTCGGCGCCCAAGAAGAGGAGAAGAAAGGAATAAAATAAAAGAAAGTATATCCTTTATGGGTTGGCCAAGGTATGGAGAAAAAAGACAAAGATCATAAGAGAGTGCTAGGAGAGGGTCGGCCTAGGAGGAAGCAGAAAATAACACCAAACAAATCTTTAATTTGTTCTTTTGAGCGCCTATCTTGCCTTGGAAGGGTCGGCCAACTTGAGAGAGGAAAATAATAAAAATAAAAGGTATTTCTTGCCTAAGTCGACCTAGGAGATGGAAGGGAAGATCATGTATAAATAAGAGTTCTTTTTGTGGCATTTGAGATATATCATTCATTTCTAATTTCATTTGAGATTTATGTCTCTTGGCTGCAACTTTTTAGTTCAGCTCCTTCCTAGGACGAAAACCCTAAGGAAGATAGTGGATTGGACGAAAACCCAATCACACGTTGGAGGTGGATTCATATGGAGTTCACAATTGCACTTCATTGGAGATACTTGTGCAGAAGAAGAGCAGATTGGTATATTCAGATTTTAGATCAGACTTGGAGCAGCAGATTCGTGGCATTTTGTGCATCAATTTGACCTAGGGTTTAACCCTAGCTTGGAGCGCCACTTTGAGGAGAGAAGCGATTTGATTGTGAAGGGCGAATTGGTTTATTGCAGCAGACATAAGCGCCACCATGGAGAGAGTTTTGAAGCTTCAAACATCACCATTTGCATTTGTTTTGTCATCATAACTGAGTTGGTGTAATTCACCCAGCTAGGGCTTGCTTTGGAGCATCTCATTCATTGTAATTTGGTATGTATTAACCTTTTCAGAGGTCTGATTTGTAACAGCAGAGATCTGATTTGTGTTGGGCATGTTTGCCCTAGATAATTGGATGTAATTTGCATATTCAGAATTCTGATTTTGTAGCAGCAGAGTTTCAGTTCAGAAAATCAGATTTGTATTGTCCATTTGATTGCCCTACATTGTGTAATTCATGCTTATGATGAATATCAATTTGTAGTATCATTTACCATCATTTTTGCCAAGTTTGGATGTGTTTTATGTTCGCTGGAATTAATTGTTGAAGAGCAGAAAATCAGATCAGAAAATTAGGGTTTCAGCAGAAAACTAAAGTGCAGAAATTTAGGCAGAATTCTAAAAATAAAAATCAGAATTTTAAGGCAGATCCCATTTGGGATATTGCAAATTTTCCATGATGAGTATCCCTCTAGGGGTCGTCCTTCTAGTCCATCACCTAGGGGTGCTCTCTGTGATGAGTATCATTTTAAGGATTGTCCCCTTGGTCCCTCACTCAAGGATAATTGCCATGATGAGTATTCCTCTAGGGATCGTCCTCTTGGTCTTGAGTTTGGGGATGCTCAATGCAAGTCTTGATACTGATTATGCACCTTGAGATGCTCATCAACACATTTATCTCATAGGGGGCGCATCCTCGAGTGTAAGGATGCTTGTCATGTTAGGTATTCCTTGAGGGACCTTCTTCTTTCTCCTAAGTTTAGTGATGTGCCTTGTGGTGGATATCCATCTAGGGATCTTTTCCCCTCTCTTAAGTTGTGGGATACTTGTTCTAATAGGTATCCCTCTTGGGATCCACTTTGTGGAATCCCTCACTTTGAGGACGAGTGCTTGGAGCATCGCTATTGTGGGCAGGCCGCAGTACAATCACTCTCATGGGGGCAATGGTCTTTCCACTTGGGTGTGGTGGACATGGCTCCATCACTGGCCATTCCTATGAGGATACTTGTAGGAATTCCTTGAGTCCTTGTGTTTGAGGATGTTCCATTCTCACTTTGTTACCCGAATTCCCAGAGGTCATTGACACCTCAGATTGAAGCTTCTTAGATTTGTTGAATGAGGAAGCCTTGCAAGTTCGCCTTATGTAATGTCCCCTTTCCTAGACAGTGTTAGTCTATGCTTGGTTCCCGTAGACTAACCAGTATGATTAGGGAACCCAATGAGGTGTAGCCTTGGTTGGTTATGTCGGTCTTTGGTGGAGGTTGTTGGTTTCGGTGATACCTTCAGTTTGGAGCTTTCTGGAATGTTTTCGATCACCTTGGCCAGACTTGCTATTTTTAGCAAGTTAGGGTTTCTGTCCATTTTTGGAATCTCAGAGTTGGATGTGAAGCGTTTCGGCGAGACCTTTCCAACGGTCTATAGATCTTGGGATTCCGATGTGTTTTGAGCCTCCATTTTAAAGTCCGTAAAATAATAATGTTTATTTTTTAAAAAAGGACTTTATAACATTTGTATTAAGTGACTCAATGTAATGTTTTTATAAAATATAAAGTCACATGACTTTGGGCGCCCAAGTATAAGGAGAAATAAAAGATAAAAATATTCACTTTCCTCAAAAGTGGCGTTGGGGGGTATAAGGAGGAAAAAAGAACTTCATTTGGATTATTGACTATTGCATATTTTGATATTGTCTGAGCTTTGCTTGGAGTAGGGTTTCGAACCAGCAACTTCGGAGATGAAAACCTCCTTGATTGAGAGCATCTACGGGGTTGAAAGACACTCCCAGGATGTTGAATTGAGTGGCTTCATTCAAGGTCACTATTTGAGCTTCATTGCATCATATTCAGCTAGTCGCGGAGGGTTTTTACTTGTCAAATCTTATGATTCTCAGCATGATAATTCAAAGGGATCATTGCTAAATATATTGCAGCTTATGGCAGGGGTTTTGGAAGTGATTTGAGGTGTTAATGACCTCCATAGAGGGCCGTACCAGCTACAGCCATACAGGCCGTACCACACATTGGGGTTTGAAGTTGGTTTGGAGGATATTTCTCATTGTGCATTCTTCCTTTGGGGTCCTTTGAGGACTGCAGCAGATACAGAGCATTCTGGAGCAGAAAACATGCTCAAGGTTATGAATTTCAGATGTAACAGTGCTGTTAGGGGCCGTACATATCAGCAGAGGTCGTGGGTATTGCATCTAGTCCATTTCTTTGCATTTAGAGTGCCTCTGGAGGCGCCAACACTTGGGGAAGCTGCTGTTCCAAACTTTAAAACAATACAGATTCAATATATTGTATATCTTGCATTTCTGGAAGTATCCCAGCCACTGTACCGTTATATCAGACCTGTTTTTATACATCAGCTAATGGGTATGTTAGATTCTGATCTTTTCTGAGTTCCATCACATGGGTATTTGATGATATTAATGTTTGATACATTTCCATTGAAATAAAGCATCTGGGTATTTCTATTTTATGGTGTTTTCGAAAATATATGTATGCATGTGTGCTATGTCAAAATGCAAAACACCAAAACGCAACAGGTATCAACTTAACCATAGAAAACCAAAAAACTGGTCTCAGATTGGGGGTGGGACATTACACCTTAGCTCGAAATGCTTTATTGGTGCACACTTAGGTCAGATCATTGACCCCTCTAGAGATAATGAACATCAAGTTTTCACATTCCATGAGATTTAGTGGAAGAGCTTTTGGAAAAAAAATGTGTTCTTTTCGCATCAATGTTTCGGATCACACTCCATGATCCATCATTGGATGAGAAACAAATATTGATGGTTTGATATCTATGTGTCTAGCTTTGAGGTCCTCTAACCTCAAAATTTGTATGGACTTTTGTGGCATGTTCCCTTGCATGCTAGGTATCGATCACACTCATTGATCATGGAGCTCCAATCCCTAATCCTCAGGACCTTGCTCTAGGACATTCTTCATCTCTATCTTGATCAAAGCTTGCTTATTCTTGACGAGCTTGGTCTCCCTCAAGAGGCTCCACTATGGAGTGCATTCAAGGTTCTCTAGGCCTCTCACAATTCAATCAGTAGTCTCATATCAAGCTTTGACCAATCAAAGTGCCTTGACCCACTAGTTGACCTTGGCTAGGTCAAGTATGGTAGGCTTTTCCTACTCTGCTTAGGCAAGCCTTCACTCCTTTGTTGACTTAGGTTGCCCTGAGAGGCATCAAGAGGGTTTTGTTGCCTCACTAGTGCTTCTTTTGGATCCTCACTCTGTGTGGATTTCGTTTTTGAGCTTCCCCCTCTAGGTTTGGTGTGTCTCAGGGCTTTTTGATGCAGTGCACACCTCTTTGATAGAGTGCATTGCTTAGAATGACCCTCTTGGGTGGTATTGCATACAACTTAAGGCATAGTCCATCCTCAAGGAACAAAAGGCCTCTTGGTATCTCATGATCTCATGAAGGTCTCCCATGTGAAGCACCTTCCCCCTCATATCCAAGTCGTCCATGACACCATCTAGACCTTTTCTAGTGATGCCATCCCTAGTGTCTCAATCATAGAAGTGCTATCAATTTCTGCCAAGGATCTCAATTCAGTTTTCCTTGCTACCCTTGATGCCGTGGCAACAACTCATCCCATGGATCTCCTAGATCCCCTCAATCTTAATGGAAGAGCTTAAAGAGTCAATGTGTTGTGGTCAACGCACTGACTGTTTACGACCAACAAATGTAAACTTGGTTGTTGTAGTGCAACCTCTTATTGTTAGAATTGACACTAACTTGGTTCTCACTAATTGCGCGCCTCTCACTATTGTGCTTGGCAATTACATGGATGTATTCACTTGGGTGATGCTTCTCATAGTGTCCCAACCATAGAAGTGCTATTGATTTCTTTTGAGTACCTTGATTTAGTACTCCTTGCTATCCTTGATGTCTTCACAACAACTCATCCTTTGGATCTCCAAGATCCCCTAAAATTTAACTTAGGTGTTGTAGTGCAACTTTGTATTGTTAGGATTGGCCCTAACTTGGCTCTAGGCAGGTGGGTGCATCTCATTTCTTAGCTTGGTGATCACATGGATGTATTCACTTGGGATAGGGTTGCCCTTTAGGTGGACATCAGTTGAGGCCCATCATTGGGTTCCTCCCAAGAGCCTTGCCTATGGTGGTAAGATGGGTTTCCTCCTCTCTCTTGTTTGACCACTAACCACGTGTTAGTCATGTGTTTGCTCATGTGGGTTATTGTTAACATTCATTATGTTAACCATGCATGTGCTATGAGGTAAAAAGGACTCACTAGCACATTTGCTATTCAATACACATTATGTATCTCAAGAGGCTACATATGTCTCAAAACCTCTTTGATATGATATCGTCTTTGGAAGCATTCCTATCTTCATGCAAGCTTGGGAATGCAGGCCATCAAATTACACCAACACGTGTGATTGGAGACATTACCAAGTGACTGGATGCCTTGTTTAGGAGACCTTGTGTTCTCCTTGGAACTTGGCATTGCTTTGCATGCCAATTCTTGGGTGGCCCTTGGTCGTTTGAGGGTTGGGTTGTTTCTTTTTCATGCTTTATGCACCACAATGCCCCACCCTCGGTCTTTTGGACTTGTCTCTCCTAGACACCTTATTTCTTGTGGGAAACTCGAGCCCCTTGGCTATTGTGGTCCATGCCCCCTTTGCGACACCCTGTTTGTTTTTGGGACCCTCGAGTCCCCTAGCCATTATAGCCCATGCCCCCTTGGTGGTGCAGAGGCACCTACCTGACAGCTGGCCTTCATGAGGCAGTTAGTAGTTTAGGTCTTGTTTATGTTTCCAAGAAGGTCTGATAGACCAATTGCATGTAATAAGGTCATGCTGATCATGATAAGATCATGCTGACCAGGCTTTTGCTATTTTTAGTTAGTTGGTTATAACAGCTGTCATGATGTATGATCGGTTGGATCTCCCAGCCGCTTGGAGAGTTCCCAGCCGCTTGGAGTCGGGTCAGTAGTACTCGTAGGATAATCTATTTAAGCATGAGATCGGTTGATATTGCATATACAGACAGATATCATCGATCGAGCTAGGTTGCAGAGAGTGAGACTGAGAGAGAGGTTGATCATTGTATTGCATCTTTTGAAATCAATAAAGAGATCCTGTTGTGTTCTTGCTCTGGTTGGATTCCATTGTTAAATCGATTTGCTGGTTTGAGTGGCTTCATGGGTTTACTGATCCATTCCACCGGTTGATCCGTCTGATCGGTGGAATGGTAATGTATAGTAGGTTAGGTTGTAGTTTGCTTGTTTGCATGCAGATGTGCAGGATCGCCGTCAAGAGGTGTTGAAGACCCTAGCATGGGCATGTGCTAGGTCAAGTTGATAAGTTTGAGTTGGAAGATCACCCTGAGGTTGGATCGGGTCATCCCTGGAGGATCGGCGAAGTGAAATTTCGCTAAGTGAAGAAGTTCGTCAAGACGGCATCATCAGGATATCTTGGTGAATATCCTGCAGACAGTTCGGATATCGTCATCCGGATAAGTGGAGGAGAGCATGATGCTTTCGAGTGCGTGAAGTGCAAGTGCGTCGGGGTGATCATCATCCGGAGGAGCCGAGGAGGAGCGTATCGGCATCAGGATCATCTATCGGGAGTGCAAATCATCCGCATATCGCGAGTAGATGCGGAAGTGAAAGTTCGTTTTTTTTGACTAAGTGTTGAAGAGGTCATCAGGATATTGGGTGACGTCATCGTCATCAGGATATGACGTCATCGTCATCAGGATATTGAGATAGTCCCCCTATGCGAGTTTATCCTGCCGTCGTTAAAGTGCTTAGGTATCGGCAGAAGGTTGTATAAGCATCATCAGGAGGTTTCGAGAGAGCCGGATAAATTAGATCATGATGCTGTTGCTTGTATCGTCGGCTAGCGGAGCATCGAAGGGAAGGTGCTGAAGGCGATCGTCATCAGGATATTTGGGGCAACCGGATATTGGTTATCCTGCTGACGAAGGGAGTGTTGAGGATCATGATGATGACGATAATGTTTGGAGCCCGATGAACAGTGCAACAGGAGGATGTTTGCGCTCGATGAACATCATGATGATGATGTTAGGCGGAAAGCGGAGGAGGTGAACAGCAGTCGGCAGGAGGATAATTGTGCCCGACCGAAATATGATGATGCTGTTGGTGGTTTTAGGAAATATGATGATGATGGCGAAGATGATGATGATGAGGATGGGCTGCAGACATCCATGCTATATGCGAAGGTTATAGTGTGGATGCCTCTGCATCATAGTGGTATCAGAGCTCAGCAAAAGGTCTGGGCTGTTGTGTGTTGATTCTGTCACCGAAAGGGCAGAGGTAGAGTTGATTGTGTTGTGTGTTGATTGAGAGGTTGACAAAATGCCTCCAAAAGGTAGTGGTACTGCAAGGGAATTGCAGGAGATGAAGGAGAAACATGCTAGAGAGATGAGGAAGATGAAGGAGCTTGCTGAAGCACTTCAAGCCAGGCTGACAGCCCTGGAAAAGAATAAGAAGAGGGAAGTGGAAGACAGTGAGTCTGAAGAAGATGAAGATACTGTTGAAGAGTATGAAGAGGTAGCTGAAGATCTGGATGCTGAAGACCAGAGATTGGCAAAACTGTTAAAGGCAGTGCAGAGTGAAAAACCTAAGGTAAAGGTTGATGTTACCAAGTATACTGGAAGCTTGAATGAAGATGAGTTGTTAGATTGGATTGCTGCACTTGATAATCACTTTGAATGTGAAGATGTAGCTGAGGATCAGAAGGTAAAGATTGCAAAGACCAAGTTAGGAGGTCATGCTTTGGTATGGTGGGATTATGTACAATCTGAGAGAAGGAAACAAGGGAAGTCTAAGATCACTTCATGGGATAAGATGGTAGCAAGGATCAAGGGTAAATTCTTGCCAAGGGATTATGAAATCCAGATGTTTAAGAAGCTGCAATTTTTAAAGCAAAAAGACAGGGATGTGAAAGCATACACTGAGGAATTTTATCTGTTAAGTATGAGATCTGGTCATCATGAGAATGAGGTAGAAAAGGTGGCTAGGTACTTGGCTGGTTTAAGGTTTAACATACAGGATGAGTTAGTGTTAGCTAACCCTAAGAATGTGGAGGATTGTTATCAAATGGCAATCAGGATTGAAGAAAAGATGAATAGAGGACATGATAAGTCCATGAGAGGAAGAGGAAACCATAGGGGAAGAGGAGCAGCCCCTGCACAAAAGCAAACCAATGAGGGTCAAGATGACACCGGTAAAGGACAAGGACAGTCTGATTTCAGAGGTGGATGGAAAGGTAATAGAGGAAGATTTGGAGGTGGTAGAGGTTCTACTACATTTTCAGGAAAGTGTTACACCTGTGGTGAGTTTGGTCATCCATCTTTCAAATGTCCAGAAGACAAAGGTTCATCATCCAAGAATGATAGAACTAGTGACAAGAGGGTACAACTTGTGCAAGAAGAGAAAGTAGAAGAAAGTGCACAGAGTTCAAACAGAGGTCCTGAGAATTATGGATATCCAGAGAGTGGAGAATCACTGATGTTAAGGAGAATTAGTTTGCAGGCATCAAAGGATCTGATGCAAAGAAGAGCTCTTTTCAAGACCACATGTAAGAGCAAAGGTAAGGAATGTAAGGTTGTCATTGACACTGGTTCAACAGACAACATGGTATCTCAGGAAATGGTGGATAAACTGAAGTTGGAAAGGATTCCACATCCACACCCTTACAAGACATCTTGGGTGAGTGATAGTCAATCACTTTTTGTCTCTGAACAGGCATATGTGGATTTCCAGATTGGACCATATCAGGATAGAATTTTGTGTGATATTTTGCCCATGGAATGTTGTCACCTACTGTTGGGTAGACCATGGCAATTTGACAGAAGAGTACTGTATGATGGGTATGCTAATACCTACACCATCAAGAAGGATGGGAAGATTATTAAGTTGCTGCCATTGCAGGCAAAAGCTGCAGTACAGAAGGCAGCTCAAATCATTTTAATGGGAAAGAAGGAGTTTGTGTAGATGCCTAGAGGAGCAGGCATAAAGGCAGTTCAGGACACTGCAGGGAAAGGAGTTGTTACAGGCAACAAGCTGAAGAAAGTTTCAGTTGTGACTGACAGGGGTCAGCAGCAGGTGCAGAAACAGGTTTGCACACAGCAACCGGTTGAGAAGAATGACAAGGATGTTGTCATAGTTGGGACTATTGCTTGTCCTATAAAGATTGAAAGAAAGATACAGGTGAAGCCTACAGAAGCAGTTCAGACAGAGGTTCTGGTCAGGCAACCTGACAAACACAGAGACAACCTGAGAAGGGCCTACATCAACAGGCATGAGGATTTACTTGCCAGAAAGCAAGTTACAGTGCAGAAGATTGGGAGCAGCCAAGAGACAGCAGCAGACAAAGCTGGAACAGGGCAGAACATTGCACAGGCAAAGTGTAAAGGTGGAGGACTTCCACATACTAAACTCATGGGACATGAGTTCTTTTCTTTTGGGGAGTATGGTGCAGAGGCACCTACCTGACAGCTGGCCTTCATGAGGCAGTTAGTAGTTTAGGTCTTGTTTATGTTTCCAAGAAGGTCTGATAGACCAATTGCATGTAATAAGGTCATGCTGATCATGATAAGATCATGCTGACCAGGCTTTTGCTATTTTTAGTTAGTTGGTTATAACAGCTGTCATGATGTATGATCGGTTGGATCTCCCAGCCGCTTGGAGAGTTCCCAGCCGCTTGGAGTCGGGTCAGTAGTACTCGTAGGATAATCTATTTAAGCATGAGATCGGTTGATATTGCATATACAGACAGATATCATCGATCGAGCTAGGTTGCAGAGAGTGAGACTGAGAGAGAGGTTGATCATTGTATTGCATCTTTTGAAATCAATAAAGAGATCCTGTTGTGTTCTTGCTCTGGTTGGATTCCATTGTTAAATCGATTTGCTAGTTTGAGTGGCTTCATGGGTTTACTGATCCATTCCACCGGTTGATCCGTCTGATCGGTGGAATGGTAATGTATAGTAGGTTAGGTTGTAGTTTGCTTGTTTGCATGCAGATGTGCAGGATCGCCGTCAAGAGATGTTGAAGACCCTAGCATGGGCATGTGCTAGGTCAAGTTGATAAGTTTGAGTTGGAAGATCACCCTGAGGTTGGATCGGGTCATCCCTGGAGGATCGGCGAAGTGAAATTTCGCTAAGTGAAGAAGTTCGTCAAGACGGCATCATCAGGATATCTTGGTGAATATCCTGCAGACAGTTCGGATATCGTCATCCGGATAAGTGGAGGAGAGCATGATGCTTTCGAGTGCGTGAAGTGCAAGTGCGTCGGGGTGATCATCATCCGGAGGAGCCGAGGAGGAGCGTATCGGCATCAGGATCATCTATCGGGAGTGCAAATCATCCGCATATCGCGAGTAGATGCGGAAGTGAAAGTTCATTTTTTTTTGACTAAGTGTTGAAGAGGTCATCAGGATATTGGGTGACGTCATCGTCATCAGGATATGACGTCATCGTCATCAGGATATTGAGATAGTCCCCCTATGCGAGTTTATCCTGCCGTCGTTAAAGTGCTTAGGTATCGGCAGAAGGTTGTATAAGCATCATCAGGAGGTTTCGAGAGAGCCGGATAAATTAGATCATGATGCTGTTGCTTGTATCGTCGGCTAGCGGAGCATCGAAGGGAAGGTGCTGAAGGCGATCGTCATCAGGATATTTGGGGCAACCGGATATTGGTTATCCTGCTGACGAAGGGAGTGTTGAGGATCATGATGATGACGATAATGTTTGGAGCCCGATGAACAGTGCAACAGGAGGATGTTTGCGCCCGGTGAACATCATGATGATGATGTTAGGCGGAAAGCGGAGGAGGTGAACAGCAGTCGGCAGGAGGATAATTGTGCCCGACCGAAATATGATGATGCTGTTGGTGGTTTTAGGAAATATGATGATGATGGCGAAGATGATGATGATGAGGATGGGCTGCAGACATCCATGCTATATGCGAAGGTTATAGTGTGGATGCCTCTGCATCACTTGGGGCCACCTTATTTGTTTGTAGGACCCCTTGAGTCCCCTAGCTTTTTTGGTTTGTGCCCCTTAAGGGGTGCCTTGTTTGTTTCTGAGATTGCTTAAGTCCCCTAACATTTTGGGCTCATGCCCACTTGGGGGTGTCTTGTTTATTTTGGGGTCCCTCAGGTCTCCTAACTACTACCCCTTGTTTGTGGGACACCTTGGATGCACCTTGCTTTTTGCAAGATCACTTGGGTCCCCTGACCATTGTGACTTGTGGCCCCTCGAGGACACCTTGTTTGTTGTGGGAACCCTTGGGTCTCTGGTCCATCTTAGCTAAGGGCACCTTTGTCTATTTTGGGAGACTTGTTCAAATCCATCAAGTTGGTTGATCATTTAGTTCACTACTAGCAGTTGTACTTGGTTTCTCACCATTTCCCTTTGGAGCTTGCTTGCAAGTTCTTGGATGGCTCTTTCGCTGTCCTAGGATCAGTTGTCTCTTTTTTTGTAATCCATGCACTGAGATGATCCACCCTTGGCCTTCTCAGCTTGTGTACCCTGGACACCTTTTTTGTGCAGCCTCTTGGGGCTGCACATCGACTGCTCGTTGGCCCATGCTTTTCGAACATCTTCTGGCTAGGAGACCTTTTCTCCTTGAAACTTGCTTACTAGTTCAGGGGTGACCCTTTTGCTGTCCGAGGATTGGGTCATCTTTTTTCATAACCCGTGCACTGAGATGATCCACCCTCAGCCTTTTTGGTCCGTGTCCCTTAGACACCTTGTTCATAACTAATTTGTATTAGAATGAAATGATGTGGGTCAGATCAGCCAGACTTGGCCATTTGATTCATGAATATATTCAGCTAGGACTTGAACATGCTGAGGTGCTCTGCCACAGAGCTACTGACCCTCTTGGTGACCAGAATTTTTGGTAGGCTCCTTATTATAGCTCAATTGTGGTTCATTTTCTCCAATATCCCCCATTGAGCCACACTCTGGTCCTTGGGGCTCCTAGCTTGGCTTTGATACCATGTTATTTTTCAAGGACTCAATAGGACTCTAAATTAGGACCTTCCATTTGCATGCTGAGGTGCTTGATCACTAAGCTATTGGCCCTCTTTTTGACTGGGCTTTGTGGTAGCCACCTTATTATGGTTCGGGTGTAGCTCATTTTCTCCAACCTAAATTAGATATTAATCATTCCTTGCAGGGATAATGGATTGAGTCATCTTTTCTATACTGTATTAGACATTGAACAAGTGGTGGATAAAACATTACTCATTCGTTTTTCCTCTCAACATTGTCTGAACAAATGTATTAGGATTTGTAAAGACAGTAAGACTCTTTGACTCCATATTGTGGTTTTCTGTAGCTTTTATGGTTTCTGAGTAAAAATATGGTTTCAAAACCCTATTGTGCCGCCTCATTAATAATAAATATACTATCTCACTTTCTAGGGGGCATTGGTTGAGATAGGGATAGCTTATTTCTCATGGGGCATGCGAGTTGCAAGTTCTTTAAGTTTGTATAGTTTGATGCCACTTTACTAATCATTCCTATGTAAGGGAGATGTCTCTAGCCATACTAGATAACCAGTGCTCCCAATTTCAATTCCAATATATTTCATTGAAAATGTATCATTTTAGGCTTTAGCACTACTTTGAAATCTGTTGTTTTTTATATTTCAGAGGTTTGAAATCCTAACATTGGGGTAATTAGTAGAGTGCATTTTTAATGGGTCAAGACTATTATGCTCTAGCGTGTAACCCAAAGCAAGTAAACTGCTCCTCAAAATATTATCAAAGCTAAGTTTGATGACCATCTATTCTGTCGAGAGTATCTTCAAGAAAGTCCAATACATTTGGTTCAACGTTGCTTTGGCATGTGCTATGTTTGTCTCTACCTTTTGACGTCTTGCTGATTTCTTTCTCTCTTCTTTCAACTTGGCAAATCTCCTTGCTGGAAAGTGTGGGCAATAATCATCAACCAATCAGCTTTCTTGTTCCATATAAAGTGTTATCAAATTTTAAGGGTCTTTGCTGCATATCTTTAGCTTCTCATCTGCTAAATTTGTAGCAGCTTTATTATAAGGGAATCAAAGCCTCTTTCAATTATGTGCCTTCCTTGGAGTTGAATTTGTTAATTGAACAACCCATCAATTTTTTATGTACTTTATATTGGATTTAGACCTAACAAGCATTCGAGTTACTAGCCACTGTAAGTTTCTTATATACCTCAATTTCATGGTAAGATCATATGCTTATCAGTGATAAGGATTCAAGATTTCACTTTTTTTGATACATAGTTCTTTGACTGCTTATGAAGTACACATATTATAGTTTTTTAAGGCAGATGTTCACTTAAGACAAATTGATTCTGGCAGGTAGACACCAATATCGGGGTGGAGATCTAAGGGACAAACTAGATAGAAGGCCCTCTCCCTGTAGAAGGTCCTCTCCAAGAAAGGATACTAGGGGTCAGCAAGCATATGCTGATCAGAGATATGTACCTCACGACAGAGGTAAGTTGTGTAAGATTTGATTTAATATAAGTAAGGTTATGTACTGGAGCATGTGCTTTTTGAATTGGAGAGTAATGTAAAGGGATGTTGTGGTTATGAATCACTGAAAACAATTTGAATAGGATAACACATGGAGATAGAAAAATCATTTGAAGTTAGTCTTAATTTATGGAGATCAGTTCGCTTTGTTCTATCTGTTTGCTTGAAAAAACTTTTAAGCCTTATAAACCAATAAAGCTTCTTATGGAATATAAATCGTTGATGTGGTACTGCTAGATAATGCCAATTAATGCAGGATGCCAATGTTGTTGCAGGGCATGGTCGACAAACATCACTGCCTAGAGGCAGGTAACAAAGCATTTAGCAAAATATCTTCTGATTGAACTGTTTATGTTGTTTTTATCTTAATTCTTATCTACTTAAATGCAAGTAGCTCTTCTACGGTGAAGTGAATCATGCTAAGGGTCAGTTGCAAAGTAATCAACCGATGCAAATGGGAGGAATCTAAATATTCCAATTTCTTTTATTTTCTGATTAGAACCCTTATATGTCAAATTATTGAGCAGTCTATGTTCCTTCAATTATTTTTAGCTGTTGCTAGTTTATTTGGTAGTCATGAAAGAAAAAGACGCACACATGACTGTGATGTACCATAGATTTTTCCAGGGTATTTTTTCTAATAGTTACCAAGTTATTCCAGTAGGCAAAAGGAAATTTATTTAATATGTTATACATTGTCCCAGTACTAGAGTTTGGATATATATTTACTATGTTAGATATTGCAATTACTTTTCTCTTCTCTTTTTATTTCAACAGAGTCTTCCTCTTCCATTGTTTCCTCTATTTCTGTTTGATTTGGTCTTGTTTTCTGTCTCATAGCATCTTGGAACTCTTGTCCATCTGTGTAATATCCCCAATGGGATCTGCCCTAAAATTCTGATTTCTGCCCTAGTTTTCTGCACTTTTAGTTTTCTGCTGAAACCCTAATTTCTGATCTGAATTTCTGCTCTTAATTAAATCATTCCAGCGAACACAAAACACATCCAAACATGGCAAATAATGATGGCAAATGATACTACAAGTTGACATATATCATAAACATGAATTACACTATGAAATACACAATGTAGGGCAACCAATTGGCATCAACAAATCTAATTTTCTGAATCAAAACCCTGCTGCTACAAAACTGAGATTTTGGAAATGCAATCACATTCAAATGCATAGGCTAAACATGCCTGAATACAAATCAGATCTCTGCTGTTACAAATCAGACCCAAATGATGAAGAAGGATGCTCCAAAATCCTCTCCAAAGGTGGCGCTAGGTCTGCTGCAAATAACTAGGGTTTAGGAAACCCTAATCAAGATGAAATCTGCCCTTCAACTCCAAAATCGCCCTTCCTAGACCAATTCACCCCTCTCCCAATGGTGGCGCTCCACTCTAGGGTGAAACCCTAGATCAAAAATCAACACAAAGCTCGCCAATGCTGCTGCTCCAAATCTGATCTTGAAATCTGAATATGAAATTCTGCTCTTCTCCTTCACGAACCTCCAATGAAGTACAAATAGGTCTCCGTTATGAAACCTTCACAAGATGAATTAGGTTTTCGTCCAATTCACCTAGAATCACAAGGGTTTTCGTCCTTGGATTAAAGCGCAACTTTCGTTGCAGCCAAAAGAGTTAAACTCCAAGAGAAAAATGAATGTAAGGTATGATCAAATGACCACAAATGATCTTTTATTTATACATGATTTCATCTTCTTCTCAAGCTGGCCGACCAAGGCAGGATTACCCTTTTATTTTTATTATTTTTCTTCCCAAATTGGGCTGACCTCTTCAAGGCAAGGTAGGCGCTCAAAATACAAATTAAAGATTTGTATTTTATGTTTATTTCCTACTTAAGCCAACCTCCTTATGAGCGCTCAAACAAGAGATATGTCATTATTTTATTTTATGCTTATTTCCTCATCTTTCCAACCTCCAATTGGTTCGCTCCTCCATACGGCAATTTATTTTATCAACATTGACTCCACCAAAATTACCACAAAATTATGCCAAGTCATAATCCAACATAGATTTGCCCTACACAAATGGCCAAGTGTGAAAACTTGCCAATTAGGTCATCACTAGGTGATCACTCCAAAAATGGGGACATTACAATCTGCCTATGAGAAAATGTCCAAAAATTTTTGGATCAGAAACCTCCTTTTCCAAGTGAGATGGTTCATATAGCTTGAGCTGGCTTACAATGACAACATCTTGCACTAGGATATCCAAACAAAAAATCATTGAGATTCATATCTTGGAGAATTTGCAAAGACTGTAATGGGCAGGCTTTAAGTGGTGATGTTGGCTATAAAACCTATCTATATCCAAGCGAATCCAAACACAATCACTGACTTGGAAAGAATGAGGTACTCTATGGCAATTATGGAGTGCCTTGAATTTGGCTTGAGTATGTTGTATGGTATCTTGAATTTTGACATGAAGTTTGCCAAATTTTACACAAAGGAAAAAGCTTTGTGTTGCTTCATCTGTTGGTAGGACATAGCTGAAGTAGGAAGAGCAATCAAAATCTCATAAGGGGCCAGCGGATGGAATCCATAATAGACTTCAAAGGATAAATGCCTTGTAGAGACGTGAGTAGCCTCGTTGTAACTATCAATCAAGGTTATGCAAGTAATTGCCCCACTATTTGTTCTGGTGATGATAGATGCAAAGATCATGGACTAAGTTGCGATTGACAGCCCTGGTCTAAGCATCATTTTTTGGATGAAAGGAAGTGGAGAAGCACAAATAGCAGCCAAGAAGCTTTCACAATGATCGTAAATGATAGTGAGTGGTAGGCCAAAAGTTCTTCGAACACGTTTAAAGAACAAGTCAGTGGCTTGTGGATAAAAAATTGTCTTGATGCAAGGCATAAAGTTGCCATTTTGGAAAGCTGACAAACCACAACTAAGATGCAGTTATGTTGAAGGTGAGTTGAGGGTAGGCCACTAATGAAAACCACGAAAACAAATTCCCATGGTCATGAAGGTATTAATAAGGGGTGATATAATCCAAGCTTCTGTTTGAAAGGCTTGAATTGGCTTCAAAGTGAGCACCAACAAATGAAATCCCCAACTTGCCTCCACATAGAAGGCCAAAAGTAGTGTTGCAGGTTTTGCATGGCCTTTGCATGCCAAATTTTCACCATGAGGAAAAATGAGCCCGCTTGAGTAGAAGTTGGTGAGGATCGCTAATAGGAACAAAAATTTGAGTGAGCTTGTACAAAAATCCCTCTCAAACTAGATTCACCAAAGATATTCAATTGATTATTTTGAGCTGATGCAAAGCATCAATGATTAGACCGAAGTGAGGATATACACAGTAGAGATCTTTCCACTATTCATAAGTTATGCATTGAACTCCATAGGTGCTATTTACTCGAGAAGGAGGATGATTAAGAGGATCCACCCCTTTGTTGGTGACAACCTTCTTGTACTTGATCACCAAATGAAACTTGTTTAATATAAGATGTAATGTCCCTTTTCGGGACATTTCCAACATCACGGGAAAACTCCAACTTTCTTGGAGAGCGTTGGGTTGATCATGTTGAGTTTTTGATAGTGTCAATAAGTTTGGGAGATCGAGATGAGTTTTATGGTGCTTTTCAGATGCAATTCCGACTTTTTGAGTGCAGTCCAAACTTCTTGGAGGAGACTGCTATTTTTAGAAAGCATCAATTTGCATATAGTTCATTGTCCGGAGAGCTAAGGATCATTATGGTATGGTCAGAATCCAAAATTGAAATCATTTTAATAGTTTCTGCAACTTCAGTAGTTGTGCGAAAATATTTAAAGTTATTAAATAATTAAATACTTAAGTTGTTGAAAAGTAAAACATTTATAAAGATAACTTATATTTGATTATTTAATAAAAAGTGACTTTAAGTTGTGTAGTTATGTGGCGCTAGGCTTAAAGGGGATTCATGTGCACATAAATGTTATTATGAAAGTGACATTGAAAAATTAGGATTCAAAAGTCACTTTTTAAAATATTAAGTTTGGGAGGGAGAAGTGCTTTTTCGAAAAAGCAACAAAAAAGCAAAAAGGTGCTTTTTTCGAAAAAGCAATGAAAAACAAAAAAGGTTTTTTCCTAAAATAGCTCCAAAAAGTTATAAAAGGGAGTTGGAGCTCATTGTTGAGGTTAGACATGATATTTCATTTGCTTCTTCTTTGAGTGAGAACTTGTGTTCTCATATTTTTTTGAGGACGAAAACCCTTTTGTAGATAGTAGTTTTGGGGACGAAAACCCTCCTAGTTGGACTTGGTGGTTTCATACAAAAATCACATTTATGCTGAACGCAGAAAGATATTGGGTTTGGGGATGAAAACCCTCATATCCATTGGAGCAATTTTATTCAGAGGTTGCCATTGTGCCGAACGGTTTGTGACATTGTTATTTGTGTGAAGCTCTTCCAGTTTTTTTTGATAATTTGGAGATTTAATTTTCATATTGCATGTTAGTGATCAGCATTTGCATGTCAGTTCTAATGGTTGCATGTCAGTGTTTTCAGTAGAAGATCAATGTTGGGTCAATTTGCATCATTTGGGTACTTCATATCAGCTATCAGTGTGAAGTTTTGGAGTGTTTCCTTTGCTGTTCAGACCTGATAAACATTATATTTCAGTCACAAGTCTGAAAATCAGTGTTGTTTTGGGTTGAATAAATCAGATTTGTGGACTATTCTTGTTGGTTAGGGTTTCACTGTGTCATCTACAAACCCTCATGCTACTGCAAATTCATATCAGACTTGTCCTCGGTGAATTCAGAGGTATCTTGAGTGTTTTGAGTTGTGATTGAGCATCCTCCTTCATCTACAACATCAAATCTTTAATGGGTATGCTCCTAATAATGTTTGGAATGGATTTATGTACCTCTACTCAGTGATTTATTGTGGCAGCAGTATATTTCAGTCTGAAATCAGAATATTAAGATTATTATTGCAGCAATTACTCATTGTTATATTTTATTTTTATTGCAATAATCACATTCTGTAATACTCTGGATGGTAGTACCGCCAGTGGTCTTTATTGCATGCATTTACATATTGTAAAACTGGATGGTTTTCTGCTAGTTAGTATAGCATTAATTTTTAGCCCGTTTGGCATTAAACAAGCTGGATGCTATCGACCACTTTGGTTTGAATCAGCTTAGACATTTTGCCAATGGCTGGCATGCATGCACACATCCGTTGAATAAGTGTTGATAAGGTCGGCTCAGTCGCCTTGTGTGTTCATTCTGTAATTGCATCGAACACACATTCGCTGAATAAGCGTTGATAAGGACAACCCAACCGCTTGTGTGTTCATATTGTATTGCATTGGCACACTCTATTGAAGAAGTGAAGATAAGGACAACCCAACTGCTTTATGTGCCATTGTGGAGCATTCAGTGTTTGCATTCATTAGAGTAGCTGTGTGGTCCAAAGCATTGTATGCTCTCACCTTGCCCTCACTGGGATCTTGGTGATCAGAAAGTGTTGAGGAGATTGCATGATTGCATCTTATTTCCAGTTAAAAATCTAAAGAAAAAACTAGGGTGGTTATTATACTATAGCCATTTTGAGATAAGTCTGAAAGTAAATGAAGGAGAAAAATACTTTTTTCTTTCTATATTGAGGTTTGCAAACATCAAACATGTGAAATAACAAGAGTTACGACATTTTTGTGGCTTGAAGAAGTTGAGATTACTGTAGATAAGTTCATTTTTGGGTGTTTTGTAGGTGAGAAAGTTGTATCTTCCTTTGATGTAGTAGGATTCAAGGAAAAATGTTCCAGACTCCTTAGGAAAATTTTGAGGAATTTGACAAGATTTTGCAATTTTGAGGCATGAAAAAATCTTGGTGCCAACAGTTCCAACGCTCATCAATGATCTTTTGTACTCTTGAAAAATGCTTCCGTGGGGTCGTGCTCCATGGCTTCTATTGTGGTCCTTATTTTTTCAACCATGGAGTCCATGCCATCATAAATTTCATCCAAACATGGTTGATTTGTATTTGCATACCTAATCATACTCATGACGGGCTTAGTGAAACTCAAAACATATTCCGCATGAGCCCACCACTCATCATTTAGGATCAATGCTTTGATTTTTTGGGTTGTCTCTGTCTGTGATTGCCTCCATACACTCCAAAGAGTGTTGATGATCACGACGCTCAATGCCTCTCACACCTTCTATTGGTGCCTATATTTTCCGCCTCCAGTTCATGCCTAAAAATCCTTCAAAAATCTTCAAGTGTGCATCTCTTGTGTTTTTTCCTTGTTTTGTGTCCTTGGAAATGTTCAGAATCCTGAAAAATCTTAAAAATTCTAAGTGTTTTGGCTTGGGCGGGAGTTTTGACCCTATTGGGATATGGCAGAGTTTCCGGAACCAAGGAAACCCCGCAGTGTTCCTTGTCCCCTTGTTTCCCCACTTTCCTGTTAAGGCGGTGAGCAAGTCTTTTTTATTGTGGAGTTCTGTGTTGGATGCGAACATGTCCGCTTACGCCTTGAATCCCCACACATCCCGAGCGCCCTTTTTTCCTCGTAGGATCTCGATCCACCTTGCGCTCCCGCGAAGTCCATAATCCCCCCTGCAGAACTCTATGCCTATCCTGGATGTATCCATATCCCTCCCGAAGCTCCACATCCCTTTCCATCCCATTTCCCCACATTTGCTTCCATTTCTGCTCCACGGAGGTTCAATGTGGATGCAGATATTTCCGCATCCACCCTTCAGCTCTGCCTTCTGAACCCCTTCGAATTCCCACATCCCATACCACTCCAGATCTCTGCCATATCTTGGACTCCCTCTGACTTCTGCCTCCACTTACCCTTCATTGCTCCACGAGCTTTCCTCATCCCATTCTGCGGGATTTCCATGAAGATTGGGACATATCCCATATCCCTTCGCAGAACCGCATGCCCGGATCCCCCCTCTTCCTCTGCAGGTATTGTCAGGGCTCGAAGTTCCGCATGTTCTAGACACCCTTCCAGACCTGCAATTCTAGTGGCCCTCATATTTCCACATTTCTCAAAAAAGCGTGAAAAATGAAAAGTGATAACTGCCAACAACTTCCAGATGGACTCCAAAACCACACAGGTGCCATTAATGCGAAATGGGTTGTTGAAGTTGGTGAATTTATTGCAGTTGGTGGACTTTTTAGGGTTTTCCCGCCCTTGCCTTCATCAGATT
The DNA here is from genome assembly GCA_027924645.1 of Cunninghamia lanceolata. Taxonomy (NCBI): domain Eukaryota; kingdom Viridiplantae; phylum Streptophyta; class Pinopsida; order Cupressales; family Cupressaceae; genus Cunninghamia; species Cunninghamia lanceolata. The sequence goes on along the minus strand of BSBN01000589.1, from coordinate 2,542,698 downwards.
TGAGTTGTAGGTAAAGATTATAAATGCAGGAATGAAAAGCATTTAAAGTTGTTGGTCATTTTGGGCAAATTTCTCCCTTCAGGCGACAGGGGTTCAAGGTAGTTAGGGCTTCGACCGGTGACCAATTTTAGTTCTTCAAGAAACAATTGTCAAAAGTGTATGTGGAATATATTGTGAATTTGATTTCAGTAATTGATTTTCTCCATTGTTGTATGTGTTCTTTCAGGGAAATCTCTAATTGCAGTTAGGGTTCCTCTTGCCACGTTTTGTGGTATGATTGTAATCACGGATTTGAATGTCACATGATTTGAATGAATGTGATAGTTCTTAATTCATTTCAAGCTTTGTAAATGGTCATTTTAGTGTTGCATATGGATGAATGCAGTATGATAGTGGATTAATAAGTATTTTCATGGTTTGATATTGATTTCTATGCATTTGAATCCATCAAATAGGAAATTATACACCCCTTTGTAATTGTTTTTCTTTGATAAACGTGAGACTCTGCAACCCATTTGATAGGCATTGGTTTGAGAGGCCTATGATCAGCCACACCCATTCAAAAATCAAAACAATATATTAAGTGTGAAGTGAAGTTATAAATTTGTATGCATCCTAGTTCTGTGTTGAAGTTAGGGTATATTTTTTGGAAAAGTAGTTGTGTTTTATCCTTTTCAGAACATGCATGTATACTTGCATCTTGCATTGCTGCAATGATGCCATTATCAACTTAAGAAGAGGTTATTTGACGCAGTGAGCTTTTGTCTAAACCAGTGACAGCTATAGGGTTTAGAACAACATTTAGGTATCACCGCCTTTGTTATTATCTAGCATACACCTTGCATGATAATTAATCCCTGCTACGGGATACCTCTAGGAACACCCTCCTTGGTCTAGTTAAACTAAAAGTGAAGAGGAGATTAAACATTGCTATGTGTTGCCCATAAACTCTCCATAATCTGTTGATGAACCCCTATTTTTCTCTCTTGATGATATCGCCTGGCCTTGAAAGCTCAAACCATACTTTAGGATTTGGATTTGCAGTTTTTGGTCCCAACACCTTCACAAGTCATCTCAAGACGATTATGTGTGATGTGAATCGAGTTTCGACAACCTAACATGGTGTAAAAAATAAAACAAATTAAAAAATTAAAAAGTAGCAACTTAGATAAAATTTAAAAATAATAAATATGCTAAAAGTAAAAAATAAAAATAAAATTACCTTCAATAACTCCAATTTGGAGAAGGTCTTGAAGATGGCTTGTGGCATATGATGATTTGTCAGAAACATTTGAATTTCCTCGGCTTGGATGTAGATTTCCTTGACTCCCTTGATCTGTGCACCAGTCTTTTGCAATAACAAGTTGAAAGAGTGGACAACACATGGTGTCCAAAAAATATGCCCATATGTACCCTCCACTATTGAACCAGTTGCCCCACAATTTTTAACGTTGTTCGTTACACCTTGGACAATGTTTTCAGGGCCTACCATCTCAATGGATTGTATGAGGATATTGGCAATGAAGGTTGCATCCTTCATTTGCCCCTCACAATCAACTGCCTTCAAAAACATCGTCCCTTTAGGGGACTGTGATGTCCCGATATTAAGGCATTGTTTAAATTAAAGATTTAAACATCATGATAAAGACGGAGAAGTTGCTTTCGTAAAATATGGTGTTTTTCATGTCCTTTCTATCGTCAATATGGATGATAATTGTGAATAATATTAAATAATATTATTATATAAATATAATTAGAATATAATATATATTATTAACAAGAATGTATTAATATATTTATAAAGGATAAATATAAATATAATATATAATATATAATATATAAATATAAATATTAATATCAATATCAACAATTTAGATATTATTACCATATACTAATAATGAATATATTTATAATTACAAAGCAATTCATATAACATAAGGCAGCGAATCTACTTTATAAAGAGCAGAAATTACAAAGTTTTTAATTATAAATTAGTGATGATATGGAGCGATTAAAAAGGGAAAGAAAGATGTCTTAAGGTGGCCGACCAAAGTCCAAATCCATATAAGACAAGAATCTTATGAAAAAGAGAATATCATATATTACCTGTCTTATTCAAATAATATATGAAGTGATATGATTCATTAACAAGGCACGATTTGTAATGGTTAATATGGAAAAGGTGCGATTCATCCTAAAGAAGAGGTGATTGGGTATAAAGGCAGCGATTAAGTTAGGAAGATGGTAAATGTCAGTAATAGCAGCGATTATATTGGTAGAAAGGCAGTGATCCTAATGATTAGTGAAGACAGCAGACATATTAGTAAATTCTGAGTTAATCAAAGGTACGATGGTAATTAATGGATGCAGCAATATAATTATTAATATTAGAAGCAGTGATCATAATAAGAGGCTGCAGTGATTAATCTAAGGGCAGCAGTCATTATCAAAAAGAAACGATAAGCATTAGTAAAAAGTCATATCCCTTTAAAAGGTTATCTCTCTTCAAAGAAATACCTCTCTTCATAAGGAACACAATATATAAATTCAGATTGGTGAGGAATAAAAGGGGGGAAGAAATATAAGAAATATATACATCTGCTCTGAATCTTCGAAGTACAGCAGTAAAACATAAAGAGATAACAACAAGAAGGAATATATTTGAGAGCAGACCTAAAAGAGGATTGTGAATTGTGGTAGAGTGTTTATATAGGATATTGTCTAAATCTGATTAGTAGTTTATGCATATCATCATGAATAGTTCATGTACATTATCATTTATGTGTCACCTTCATAATTCATTATGGATTGCTGATATGATTGTTTGCAACTATGAGTTTGATTAATGTGGATTCTTGTATGAATGTTGTGGTTACTATGATGGAGGAAATGTGGTGCAAGAGGGGGCACTCTCTAAGTACGCCACCCCTCTAGGGAGGATTGAATAATCCCATTGGGGCCAAGGGGGTACAAAGGGTACTGCCCTTGGGCTTAAAAAAGATGGCTGCCTGGGCACCCTTTTGTGATCTCATTCTCCTATCATAGACATGCAAATTCAAAGGAACCAATCATAGAAAGGGAAAGGAAATGATAAGATGAGGGGATAACGGGATAATGGATACCTCACTAGGTAGACCACCTCATATGGATGGCATAGGCCATATGAGGCCAAGGGGGATGGTATATCCACTCTTGGGCCTAGGGTATCCGGGACACCCCATTGAAGTCACGTTCCTCAACTCTCTTATGGTTGAGTCTCCTAGATAGTTAGATTTAGTTGGATTAATAATGCCATTATGAGTTTGTTAATCATGTTAACTTGACTGTGAGAAATATTATTGTAAATATTTTCTAACTTGTTTGTAGGAATTAAATCAAGTCAAGGTACTCTCTAAATCTTTGTTTGCTTGGAAATTGATAATTTAGTGTAAAATTAGTATTGTTCCTATAAGGGACATTACAGGGACACTGGAATGACATTAATTAGTGGCCTGTTTTTGCAATCCTTCCATCCATCAGAAATGATGGACACTCTTGTTTTGGGCCATGTATCCTTGATCACTCTTAATGATGCCTCTACGAAAGCTTTTTCCTTGCCCAATAAGGTGGTGCACACCTTTTCATACCCAAGACTAAAGTAATTAGTAGGTGCCTTGGCAATTGTGGTCACCAGATCCCGCCAATATGGTGATCTAACAAGGTTGAAAGGAAGCCCATTGCTATAAATGTAATGGGCAATGCTTTCATGTGTAAGCTCCCTTGCTTCATTCTTGAAGGCATTTTTCCAATGGGACTCTTTTACGAGAAAGAGTGTTGTCTTCTTTGGAAGATGATGGTGGCATGAAAGGATGTGGGCCAATCGGTTCTATTAAGCCCCTAGGAGGTTTCTGCGATCCTCTCTTGGAAAGAGGATGTGCTTTTTCCTTTGCTCTATTACTTACCATGTCAGCATGCTCTTGTTCCTTGATATATTGCATTATTTGTTGCTTTGGCAATCCTTTTTTATTCGGCCCTGGACAAACTTTTATTCTTTAGCTGGGAATAGCGCAAAAGTGAGCTTTCATTTGACTATACGAGCTCTTATATTCATTTGGACATTGCCTACAACGCCAACGAGAACCCCCACCACAAAGTAGTTGTTGAATCATGGTTGTATGTCGCCAAAGAGGTGACATATCAATTTTAAACGAGCTCTCTACGGGTGGGGCAACTGAACTAGAACTACCAACCATTCTATATGAATACAACAAAATAAAAAAACATTACAAATTTACAACCCTAAAAATTAAAAAAAAAAAAAAAAAAAAAAAAAAAAAAAAAAAAAAAAAACATTATAACCCCTATATTATGTATAAAAGGTTTAAAAACATATTTAAAACATTTAAAAAATAAATTTAAAGAAAATTGAAAAATCTTGGAAAAATTCATCAAAACTTGAAAAAAATTACAAGATTCACTCACCTTTGATAGATAAGTCTTCCATGTGCAGCTTTTTCTCTCTTATTGGTGTAGGTCTTTCACCCCTGTAGCCTTCACCTTAGAAGAAAAATGCAACAACCTTCAATAATCAACAATTGTAGTTTGGAGGCAAAAAATGCAATTTTAATCATTTGTTTTGGTGAATGGAGGCAAAAGATGTTATAGGCCCTCACTTTAGGGTGAATAGACTACTATAGGTGTTTTTTTATTTTAAAAAATCTTTAAAAAATGCTTTTTCTTTTTCCAGTTTTGGAGCCTCACAGGCCACGAACATACTTGGGTTCTCCTAGGTTCGGCTTGGGTTCACCCAAGGTCTACCTCAAGCACCCTGAGTTCCTAGGGTGGACCCTGGGTGAACCCCAAGCCATCTCGTCCTCGTCCTCGTACTCGAATCAAACCTATATGGGCATGGTGGGCAATACTGTAGAACCCGGTAACTTAGTATTTATACTAGTATAGACATCTTAAATAAATCTATCTAAAAAATGTTGAGAGATATCAATTTGAAGTTATTTTATTTACTTTGGGTTATTTTATTTTACATTATAACTATTTTATATAAATGTATACATAAATAAAATTATAGTTGAATTATAAATTTTATTAATGTTTGGTTAATTATTTAAGGTTAATATACCTTGGCTTTCATGGAAACTTCTGATTTTTCTTTCTCTTTTCTCAATTTTCTGATGTAATCATATAGATCCTTCTTTCCCGGATTTCCCTCTTCACGAACCTTCAAATAAAATTCAAAAGGAGTAGCTATCTTGGAATTAAAAGCATCGTACCTTTCAAGGATTTGTGTAGCCTCTTGTCCATACATCCATTGTTCAAGCTTCTTCTTCAATTCACTTTGACCTTGTATAAGAGTTTCAAGCAAATACCTTTCTTCTTCCATGATGAATGATCAAACCCTCTAGGCTGGCAGGATCATGGCTCTGATACCACTGTAATATCCGAAATGGGGATATTTTGGACCAATTTGGATTTACTGGCTTTCCAAATACCCTTCAATTTCTGCTCAAACCCTAGGCGATTGAATTCTTATTTCTAACAATAATTAGATTTGCAACACTTATAAAACTCATTCCAAGCATCAAATGATCATCATGCAAAACTCGCCCAAGCATAGGAGTAAATTACACCATGAAATACACAATTGCAACCATGATAATAATGTCCAAATGAAGAAACCAATCTGCTGCTATTAACTGAATATAGAAGTCTGATTTTTACATCCAATCAATTGGCAATCATGCCCAAACACAAATAATATATCTGCTGTTATGATTCAGTCCTAATATCATAAGTAAATACCAAATATGAGCCCAAAATGCCCTCAAAGAGTGGTGCTCCACAATAGGATTGAAAACCCTAGACAAATGATGCAAGTTGCCCTATATGCAACCCTCCAAAGTAGGCGAATGTGGTCTGTTCAACCTGCTGTAGCAAATCTGCTGTGAATGGAATCCTAGCAGCCAAGATACTCCTCAAATCGCCTTCAATATCAAGTCACCTATGCTCCCAAGAGGTGCGCCCCAAGCTAGGGTAAAACCCTAGTCCATTCACCCATGATGAATGCTCTCATAGCTGATGTAGAATTCTTCCCTTGATGATGATGAAGCTCAAATGAATCCCTGTCACGGAATCCTCAATTAGAGAAGCTAGATTGTCGCCCAACTCCTCCTAGGATGCTTGAGGTTTTCGTCCCAAGATCCTCTTCAAGAGATCGCTCTCCAATGTATGATGAATGAATGCTGAATTGATGTCTTTGGAATGCCAAATGATCATGTATATATACACCTCTAGACTCACCTCCTCATGGCCGACTTGGGCAAAAATATTATATTTTTTGAATATATGTTTCCCTCCAAGAGGGCCGACCCATATGTATTATGTTTCACCTTCAAGAAGGCGCCTAATTCGAATTAAAGATATGAATTAGGATGTCTATCAAGGGTGCCGCCTAGCATGATAATAATTATTTATTTTATCCATCCTCAAGCGCTAGAGCAAAGAATATTATATTTTATTACTGAGCACCAAGGTGAGATATTGGAGAATATTTGTCCTTCTAATTGCAAGTCACCCAAGGTGATGATAATGATAGTAACCTCCATAATGATGTACACCATGTGACCATGAAGGCATCCGTATGAGAGCATCCCTCGATGTAATGATGGCATCCACACAACACATGATTGAGTCAAGTCTCCATAACTCCTAACACAAATCCATAGGAAAGGCTCTTCAAATAGTTTGCCCCGAGGAAGACAAATTACCACATCCTTGATGAGTGCACAAAGGGCGTCATACAAATATGACAAGTCATCTCCATTACCCGTGATATCCTCCAAACATCCCAGAGCGGGATGAAAAGCCCAAATCAACTCTAATGGTGACCATTCCAAAAATGGGGACATTATAGGAGAGTGAAGATGTGCTAAGCATTTAAGTTATCTGGATGAGGTCTTTCATGTTGCCAAAAGAATCAGATATCTCGAAGGCAACTTTGCTGTTTTAGGTATCTTAGAAGAGAAAAGTACCAATTTTAGAGTATGAATCATCCAAGGAGTCAGCTGGGGTTTTTGATTAGCTATTTTTAGCTATGTCTATGATTAGTCATGTCTATTGTGGGAGAAAATTTATTTTTATAGATTCTTTATTTTGGGACAATTTATTTCTAGCATTTTTGTATTTAGAGATTGCTTGACTCATAAGCAATTTACTTTGGGACAAAAACTCTAGTTAATATATTTTTTATTCATCTTTAATAAATTGCATTGCTATGCAAAATATTAGAACTAATTAATTGCACGAGCATGCATACCTTGTAAACATGTATAAATAAGTGCTATTGGCACTTAGATTACCAATAGTAAGTTATTGCTACGCTTGCCACTGAAATTGTTGTTCATAATTGTGCATGAGATAAAATTGTTATGATTTATGCAGTTTATTGTTCACAGGTGTTTAATTTGAGTTAGGTGTGAATGATTTTTAATTTTTTACAAATGAAATATGATTTGATAGTAATTATAGGATTTGAATTGTAATTTGTAATATCCCCAACGAATTCTGCCCTAAAATTCTGAAAATAAATTTTTGAATTCTGCCCTAATTTTCTGCACTTTAGTTTTCTGCTCAAAACCCTAAATTCTGATTTCATTTTCTGCTCTTAAACAAATTATCACAACGAATTTATATATGCCCAAACATGACAAATTATCATAGCAAATGATTCTACAAGTTGATATTCATAACAAACATGAATTACACCATGAAATACACAATGTAGGGTATCCAAATGCAACAACCAAGTCTGATTTTCTGAATAAAACCCTGCTGCTACAAACTGAAAGTCTGATCTGATTTTTACAATAGAATCTAGGGCGCAAACATGACAAACAAGGTCCAGATTTCTGCACTATAAATCAGACCAATAGAATATGTTTATACATACCAAATATACGCAAAATAGAAGGCAAATGATCAACCCTAGTTGGGCGAATTCTCCATGAAGTGCATTGTAATGTTCCTTAGCAGTTATTTGAATTTCATATTGCAACTTAACCAAGAATATTTGCAAACAATTGGCCACTCAAATGAATTTGAATAAGTGCTCAAATATTTTAATGAAACCCAACTCAAAATGCTTTAATTCCTTCAATAGAGATATTGCAAATACAAACAAGTGTTCGCTGTCCACTGTGACAGTCTCATACAGAAAATGAAATCAGACCTTTACACCCATTACAATGGCCTTCAAAGATGGATCTAATGATAACCCAATGAGGGGAAATGTTTGTCAACTTAGTGCCACTTGTCTTCAGCCTTTAGAACACCTGAAACATCTTTGAAAGAGAGAAGAGAGGGACCGTAGGACTGTTGCAGCAGTCTGATCCAGGGCAGCAAGCAAGAGTATCTTCAAATGAATGCCAAATCTTCTTCAATCTTCCAATGATAAGACTTGGACGATGGATCTTGAGGGTTGCCAATGATATGTGAGAGTGAAATACCAAGATGACAACTCCTTCTCTAAGGCTGCAATGATGCTATAAGGGGCTGCAAAACCCTTGTGACTGAAAATGGACGAAAATCTTCTATGCAAACCCTCCAACAACCTTCTCAATGATGTTCAATGATTATCAAGCTCTTCCCAAACCTGCAATAACACTCAATACCTGCAAATTGAATAGCAATGGTGATAGTAGAAGCAATAACACCTCAAAAGGGCATAGGGGGTCATCACCCTATGTGCAAGGGCACATCTCCTTGCAAATAAGTATGAAAATCGGAATTTTCAGACTTGAAAGGAATAAGCAAACATACCAAATCAGTCATGCCATAAGATGTCATCAGCTCCTCTATTTATCCTTGGCTTTTATGGTCGATTGGACTAGTGCATTGGTAGGAGCGATTCCTCATTTCATGAGCAATATTCAATATTCGATTATTCATTTAAAAACTTGCAAAGCAATTTTAAATGAATGCAACTAGTAAATTGATCCCCAAGGCAATTGGGTCTCCTTCTCATGAAATCGCTATCTTGTTTGAAATAAGCCTAGCATAGGCAAATGTGACTTGGACGAATTTCCTTCATGTCTCTAAACTTGGCGGATTCTCGCATGGCGATCTTCTTTGAGGCTTGAACGATTTTCCTTTAGTATTGGCAATTCTCATAGGAAGGCGTGATAGCTATGACCTTGGCGAATGCATTGATCTTCAACATGGGCGAGAGGCATTATTCCTTGTTTCATTGCTTTTGGCCGAACCTCCTCTTGAGCGGACCCTCTTTGCATAGGCGAATTCATCTATCCTTGGCGAATGGTCTCTCTCTAGCTTGGCCGCACACTCTAGGCGATGAACATTGGGCCAATGACATTGCCTTGGTACATGGTCCGCCCTTTCCAACCGTTGGCTCATAAATCCATGCTTTTATTGGTCTATGCTTGAATCGAATTCCTTCATGAAAGTGACTGCTAGGAGTGGCACATGATCCTAGGTAGCTCCTTCTCCTCTAACCGTTGATACTTTGAATTGGAGTCTTTTTCCCATAGGCGAATGTGTCTTCTTGAGGCTAGGCCGAATTTCCTTGAGCATTGGCGAATGATCCCATGGGCATATGATAAGTTGAATTTGAATTCTCTTTCCCTCCAAAACATACTTTTTGAATTTGAATTTCCTCTTGTATGTTCGTTGGGTTTCTATGATGGCCGATTTCTTTTGAAGACTCATTTGAATTAGCTTGGACCTATATTACACTCCATAAAAATAGAATGTGTAAAATCTAATTAAAGATTACATTTTCCCCTTTTATAAATTTGCCCCTCGATTATAGGTCCCACCCCCTTTGAGTATGAAATGTTAAAATAATGGGGACATTACATGCGTCTAGGGTTTGCTGCTCCAAATCGCCCTCCAAACAAGTGAAATTGCCCACAAAGATGAGCGGTCCAAATCTGCCCAAGTGTGGCGCTCAAGGTAGGGTAAAACCCTAATGCAAGGATGCTCCAAAATGCCACAAGGTGCTGCTCCAAAACTGATCTCCAAGTCTGGATATGCAATGAAGTTCTTCTCCTCCAAATGTCGCCAGTGAAGCACAATTAGGACTCCATGATGAATCCTCCACAAGGATGAGCTAGGGTTTTGTCCAACTCACCACATTCGCAAGGGTTTTCGTCCTTGGAATGAAGGCTAGCAATATTGCAGCCAAAGAGTATGAAACTCAAGAGAAAATATGAATGTGAATGATGTTGAAATGACTTGCAAATGACCTTGTATTTATACACAATTTTCTTCTCTCCTCAAGCTGGCCGAGCTCCTCCACAAAGCTTATTTTATTATCTTTTCCCTCTTCTCATAGGGCCGACCTCATGCTAGACGCCCAAACTCAAATAAAATATTTTATTTTATTTTCTCTTCTTCACCTTGGCCGACCTAGACAAGGTATTACATTTTCTTATTTTTTTCTTTTCATTCTCCAAGAGGAGCAAACCACTTAGGCAATTGATATTCCGTGTTTTGACTTCTAATTAGGTCATCCACCTGAAAAGGGAAATTATCTTAATTTATTCTTATTTTTTCCCAAAATCTCCAAGGCATTTCCATATTTTTCTTCCTTCCTTTCATTCTTCTTTTCTCTCCTTGGTTGCTCATCCCTAGGGCAAATTACCTTATTTATTTTGACTTCACCAATAAGCTCACAAAAATACACAAAGTCATCTCATATCATCAATTTGCCCTAATAAAATTGACTAAGTATGAAATCTAGTCAATTAGGTTTTTCCCTTAGCCCTCTGGGGCCTACGGGAATGGAATAGGCTAGCCAACTCCATTAGGTGATCACTCAGAAAATGGGGACATTACATAATTGTTATTATTTCATGTGTTGATAGTTTTCAAGATCAATATTTGGGTTTTTAAGTTCTGAGATATTGTTTTGTGTCATCTTGTACCCACTTATTGTTCGCATACAATTTCTAGTTTTTGTATATCTAGCTAGAAAGTGTGTGCTTGTGTTTTAATAGGTTAAGTTGTTCATAGAGTCATAAAAGATACCAAATCTCGTCTCTGTGTGGAAGAATTGTTTGGTCTTGTGCTCATACTCGAGAAGCAAATATGGATGTGGCAGATTAGTTTATTTTCTATTACATGTTGAATGCTCTTTGTCCTTGGTCTCCCCTTCTAATTCGAAAAAAGACTCTACCTTATATGCTATTCTGTTTTGAGTTGTTCTGAAGAGGACAAATTAAAACACTAACAAATATATATGCATTATATTGTTATTTTTATTATGTTTTGGGACTATATTATGAATAAAGCAGTGGCGTTATGCTTATAATAAAATAAGTGTTATGTAATGTACATGTGATCACAATCTTATCCTAACATTCATGGATTGAACACTCTTGCATTTTCTGAGTCTTGTTCATCCAGTTATAGAACATGCATTAGATTATTGTCTATATCAAATAATGTCATGATTCTATCCTATGATCTTTGAATTCTATTCTTGTTTTATTATGGTTTATACCTTTTCTATATGAATCGTTTCCATTGTATGTATTAGAACGATCCTTTTGTGCGTATTTCCCATATTATGTACAGATCCTTATTTGGATGCTTGGTATGAAGTCGCTCAATTCTTTTAACTATCAGAGTTCATTCTTTATCAAAATGCTAGGAAATATGATTCCACAAACGAATATAAAGAATTTTTGTGGAGTGTATGGATTGTTTTGCTTCACAAAATTGATAAAATTTAATGAATCATAAGTTAAATAAATGTAAATTCTAGAACAGGAGGATCGATTCTTTACCAAAAAAGTCTCAGCAATTGTAACCACCAACCTTACAGAAAGGTTCATTACTTGATTTATTATTTCTACACTTAGGTTGTTTTTTCGTATGGTATTTGATTTATATTTCCTGTTTCTATTTTCCTCATGTCTATCTATATGTTCTGTTTTCTCACTTCAACATCAGTTCCATTGCTTTCATACATGGTTTAATGATTATGAGAGATGGCTTTTCTGCAGCTCTATTGTTATCCAGTTCAAATACACTTTCAATGTGTAAGATATTATTTTTATTTGTTTAGCATGCACGCTTCTAAGGAGTTATGTAATTTGTCCCAGTGTGTGAAGGGAATATATGCTCTGCAAGCCATGCTTATTTGCAGTAATTACTGTATTTTTCTTTAAAAGCTTGAGATGATTCTCAAGTCAATGTTTTCCCAAAAATGATATCTTACATTTCTTTCTATCTTTCCAATATTGTCATTGTAACTTTTTTCTTTTGACGGTATAAACTTGGTTGGGTGCAAACTTATGGGTTAGTGTTAAATGTATTTGCAGAGAGAGGGAGAGAAAGAGGAAGAGAGTAGATGGACATTCTAGTGATGTTTCAGATGACATTAAGAACTCAGGCAGTGATAGTGATGGTGGCCATATACAAGAAGTTGAGTCTCCACATGTTAGTCCAAGAGATGCATTTCAAGAACAGGTTTGTTTCTGTATTTATACTCTTCGATGTTGTGTGGAGTTTGGTTTTCTATAGCAAATGGAGATTAAAGATTTTTTAACATAGAAATCTGTAGCAGAAGAGTAAACATTTTAGTTAAACTGTTTTGTAGTTGACTTTGTAATCATTATGCAGCTATGGCATGTCGAATCTGATATCAGTGCACATAATGATAAGAAAAATGAGCTTGAGGTGAGGCTTTTTTACGACTTTGAAACATTTTCTATCTAGTACCTTATATTGTAGCAAGTTAAATCTTACTGAGATTTGTTTGAAGAAAGCTTGAAAGAAAATATTGGTCAACATCCATGTGAGTAGAGTAAGTTGAAAGACTGTAAAAGAGCAGAGTAAACCACTAGTAAAATGGGCATTTGAGTCCTTGTTTGACTTATGTTGCATGCTTTAGCACTTGACAATTCAAGAAATGGTTCAGAATAGGAGGGGAAATGTTAATGAGATTTGTTTAAAGAGAGATTGAAAGAAAATATTGGTCAACATTCATGTAAGTAGAGTAAGTTGAAGTACTGCAAAATAGCAGACTAAAGTCTAAAACACTAGTCAAATGGGCGTTTGAGTCCTTGTTTGACTTATGTTGCATGCTGGAGGACTTGAAAATGCCACTGGCACTTGATGCATTTAAGCTTTACCGATTTAGAAGCAGTGTTTGATCTAATCACAATAAGTTTTTGATTACTACTTGTACAGACTATAAATAGTTTTAGAAAGTGTAATTATTAAATTTTTTGTATGTTTAATGGAAGCATTGATTCTTCAACATATTTATTCAAGACCTTTGGGAAGGTCATTCAAGTATAATGATTTCTCAGTTTTCTTATTTTCATTAATTCCAATATCCATTGGAGATGTATCTAATCTATCCATTAGAAAGAAGCATTGTTTTTAGTTGCGCTACTTAGACTCAAGAAACAAGACTGTGGTGTGGTCTTTCTTCCAGTTTTAATGTTAAAGTTGCTAGCCTTATTTCTCCTGCTTTTACACTTTGTATATAATAATATAGACTACCATTTAAAAATGTCTGAACTCCATTTTTGGTTTGTGTTTGGTTTTGTATAACCTTTGAGTTCTGTTGATCTACTTTTGTTCACTTTTGAACATTAGTATAATTTCTTTCTTTCTTCACAAACTTTCTGTGTGATTTATCTAAGGAAGTCTACACCTTCAGATCAATTAACTAATTACTTATTTTATGTTGATTCAGCTTTCTAGCGCCAAAACATATACTTTTTAGGGTTGAGGATGTGTGATTGTATTATTGAATGATAAGTTATGAATTATTTTGGATCACAAAAATGGAATTAAATTGTATATATAGAATTATTGAAATAGAAGATGGCAAAGTTGAAGTTTTTGCTATCACCTACGGGGAAAAGTATTTCAAAGAAAAAATGTACTTTCTCAAAATGGACTTTAAGATGATCATGAATGCTTCTGGATCACTAAAAGATGTAAAAATATTTCACATGGTTAAATCCAGAAACTTTAATGATCACTAATATAGATGGTGGAAATATTATGTCTCTTACTGATACCCTTCTCATGGGAGGAAAATATGTTGCAAATGAAAGCGTATCGGGACTCAATGATTACAATACTACCAAACTTGTAAATTGAAACTATATGTAATGTCCCTTTTTGGGACATTTCCAACATCATGGGAAAACTCCAACTTTCATGGAGAGCCCTGGGTTGACCATGTTGAGTTTCTGACAGTGACAGTAAGTTTGGGAGATCGAGATGAGCTCTATGGTGCTTTTCGGATGCACTTCCGACTTTCTGAGTGCATTTCAAACTTCTTGGAGGAGATCGCTATTTTTAGAAAGCATCAATTTGCATATAGTTCATCGTCTGGAGAGCTAAGGATCATTATGGTATGGTTAGAATCCAAAATTGAAGTCATTTTAATAGTTTCCGCAACTTCAATGGTTGTGCGAAAATATTTAAAGTTATTAAATAATTAAATACTTAAGTTGTCGAAAAGTATAACATTTATAAAGACAACTTATATTTTGATTATTTAATAAAAAGTGACTTTGTAATATCCCGAATAGGATATTTACTAATTTTTCTGAATTTAGGGTTCTGATTTTTGCCCTAATTTTCTGTTTCAGACTTAATCAAACACTTATAACAGCCACTTAAACATGTCAAAACATCATAATAATCATGCCAACACATGTGCCAATATCATAGTTGAATTACACAATGAAATACACAATGATTCAACTCATTCTCAACTGTAGTGGCATCTTCAGGATCTTCATCAAATGGACTTGCAAAGTCCCACACCTTTGGCTCATAATCTTCATCAAAGCAAGGCTCAGCTTCACCAATTTCTTCTGTAGCCTTCACCAAATCAGCAAGCTCCTCAATGCATGCCTCTTGATTTGTGATCATGTTTTCATCATACAGAGGCTCAGACTCCTTTATTTCAGCTATCAGGACTTCCTCTTCTCCTTTTTTGGATTCCACATCATTCTGAAAGAAAGAACATGTGATGAAAGTTACTGGTTCATCTTCTTTGTTCTTGCATTGGTGATTAGGCTCCCAAGAATCTTTGCATAGAAAACAAAGGTTTCTTCTCCTGAGCTCATTTTTGCTGTCCTCTTTTTGTCTTGAAATGGAAGAGTTCTTTTTCTGTTGGCTAGAAGATGATGTCTTGGAATTGTATTTGGTCTTTGCCATTGAAGTAGATAGCTCAAGTTTCAATAACAATATTTTTTTCTTCTCCTCATCCTTCATCGTCCTTCGGATGTAATCTATAAGGCCCTTTTTGTCAGGATCCCCCTCGATTATTTCCAAGAAAGCATCCCAAGAGATTTGATGCCTAAAGTCATCTGGTAGGCCTTGGTACTCTTTAATAATCTTTGTAGCCTCTCGATCACACTTCCTTCGACCCAACTTCTCTTTAACCGTTCTTTCCAAATCAGCCTGACTCTGTCTAAGAGAATCAATCAAGACATCTGTCTCAATTCTTCTTCCCATGAGAGATGCCATGATCTCACATACACTGCTCAAAATCCTTCAACTGCCCAACTCTGCACACACATGCAAGTGCTGATCACCCACATGCAAGGCTGAAAACTGACTTGCATTTGAAGAACTGCCAAGGTTGAGAAGCAACCCAACAGGCTGGCAAGATCACCAGCTTTGATACCACTGTAATAAGCTACCCCAAATTTTTTTCAATTTTATACAATGATAACATAGGGTTAGCACAATAATGCAACCAACTAAACCTTCACACTTCTGATCACCAAGATCCCAAGACGGGCGAGGTGAGAGCATATAGTGCTTCGGCTTACAAACATAACATTGTGCAATAAATAAACATTCATCTACTTGAGTAGGCATCCACAATGCAGTGGGGATTCACCACTTTTTTAGTGGGTATGAGTGCAAGAATGAAAGATACAAATCATCCACTTGTTCAGTGGGTATTCACCACTTATCCAGTGGGTAGAAACAATAAAGAAAGGATTCAATTACTCCACACTGGCGGTTGAACCTTCCAGGGGTACTTTAATGAATTTTGCAATATAAAGAGAAGTTTACAATGATGCATCAAACTGAGTATTACTTACAATTGACATATTATATACTTCATATCAGCATTGATAAGATCCTGACATCATTGGTATACCCTGTAACCATGAATTAGTTATCATAACAAAATGAACACAATCTGTCCTGACTGAAATGATCCCTGAAGGCTTTGCAGATCCAACTGAATTAAATCAGACTGTTACCAGTGTTGTACGGCTGCCCAATGGTAGCACAATTCTTCATGAAGAACATCGAAGACACATTTCCACATCGAACTGCCATAAAACCAACTACACACATCATACAGTCCTGCACAAGAAAGAAAATACAAAACTATGAAGCAATTTGTATTCAGAGAGCACACAACCCAGTCAGGACCGTACGGCTCCTGTAGGTTTCCCACACCACAACAATCACTTAAAGCTGCCCAGAATTAAAGGAGACTATATCAGATAAGATCGCCTATGCTTGCAAGGTTATATCCATACTTTATTGACACCACAAACAAACAATATAAAGAGCTGAATCCAAAACTCCCTCACACAGGTCCATACGGCCTGTAGGACAGCAATAACACTTCAAACTTAATAATATCTGACCGGACACAAGGTAGCAGAACTGCAATATAAGTGCCAATATATAACAATGAAAATGCAACCTTAAATCTGCCCCAACATCTTGGAAAGAACTCCCAATACCAGATCGTACTTCCTTCACATACAGCCAAGAAAAGTACGGATTTTGCAAATATTATATGATTGGAAACTCAGTGAAATCTGTTCATGACTGCAAAGTCAGCGCTAGAGGATAGAAATAAGGGCTATATCATAAAGATTAAATGAGACATTCATCACAAGTCACAAAGTGAAATCATTCTCTTAAACTTGTATGGCCCTTCAATTGGTATGGCAACACATTTTCTCATAACAACAGACTCATAAAAAACAAAATAAACTTAGATGTTGGCGCCCATATCACACAATGATATTCCAATCATTAAGAGGTCCAATCAAGCAAGAATAACTTATAAGATCATAATACAAAACCTCCCTTAGACTGGTCAGGTACGGCATGTGGAAGTACGGCATTCCCAAAACTTCATAGAACCTGCCCAGAAATTATAAGAAAATGTCTGCACATGGACTCCTATTCGTATCAAAGATAATACAATCAATTTCTACTCCAAACAAGGTAGGAATATATCATGAGCAAAATCATCCTTCTCAAGGAAACGAACTTCCTATTCGGCCTGCTTATGCCTACAAATTGATCATAATAAAACATTCATTCTACACACCAAAAACCAAAATCCCATCATCCAAATATAATAGTGTGAATTACACAACAAAAACTTCATGAATCTTCAAGTCTTCTCAGCCCAATGGTGATTCTTGAATTGAAACCACACCCAACCTCAAGAGGGTTTTCGTCCTCAAGAGAATATGGAAGAACTCATAGGTTCATTCCATTTGCAAACCATACAATTCCAAAAGCATCCCCCTCAAATGAGCTCACAACCTCTTTATATAGGCACTTTAGGAGTTACAAAGGAAATGAATTATTTCTTGAAAATAATATTTTTTTTCCTCCAACTTAATAAATTTCTTTTTTCTCCACTTAAGGCTCACTTTTTAAGTGCCTAAATAAAAGAATATGTTTTTCCCTTTCCAATGAGCTATCACACTTAGATATTTAATAATTATTTTCACCCCTAGGAGCTTAAGTGAAAATAATAATTAAAATAGCTCATTAAATATTATTTTTTGCGAAAAATCCCAAACGGCCTCCAAATGCAAATTAAACTGAAACAATATGCTTTGTAAGGTTTGGGATGCGCAACAATGCCTTCCGGGTGACTTTCCAAAAATAGATGGCTCCTCCAAGAATCTTGGAGAGCAATATGTGAACCCGATCAAACATCAGAAAGCATCACTGTGAACCTGAACATCCACTGAGCTCAAAGCCAAGGCAAAATTAGTCCATTCCCATCTGCAGACTGAACCACAACCACTCCAAGAACATTGGAGTTCTCCCAAACAAGCCAGATAGCCTCTAAGAGACTAGGAACAAGTCAAAATGCGCACAAAAATCTATGTGCCAAAAAAGGGACATTACAATTGCATCTTATTTCCAGTTAAAAATCTAAAAAAAAAACTAGGGTGGTTATTACAATGGTATCAAAGCTGGTGATCTTGCCAGCTTGTTGGAAGTTAACACTTTGTTGCAAATCTTTAGCTACAAATTAGAATTTCAGTAGTTGTATGACATTATTCAATGAGAGGATATGGCAGATAGAGAAAATAAATTTGTTAAGTCAAAAAGAAAGGAGAGAAGTTGGAAGCAGGTTTTATGCAGTGGGAAAGCTTCTTGAGGGTCAACATCTGTCAAAAAATGATTTGCTCAAAAATGTGGAGGTAGTAGAAATTTATTTATCTATGGTTGACCAAACAAATTCTGAATTTTTGAAATGGGCTTTGAAACCATCCATGGATGCTTTGATCCAACTCAAGTTCATAAGACACTTTGATGAAGATGTGAAACTTGCAGTCACCTCTTGTTTTTGTGAAATCACAAGAATCACAACTCCTGAAATTTCATATGATGATGACATAATGAGTGAGGTATTTCAGTTGATTGTGGAAAGTTTCAAAGGTTTGGAGGTTACAAGAAATCCTTCTTTTGCTAAGAGAGTAAATATTCTAAAACTTGTAGCAAGTGTCAGATCATGTGTTCTTATGATAGATTTAGCTTATGAAGATCTTATTCTCAGAATATTTCAACATTTCTTGGTTGCTATTAGTGAGTGTCATGAAGAAATTGTTCTAGCTTATATGCAGTCCATTATGACCCTGATTATGTAATATCCCCAATGGGATCTGCCCTAAATCTGAGTTTAATTTTCTGATTTCTGCTCAAAACCCTAGAATTCTGATTTATTTTTCTGATTTCAAACAAATAGGGACAACGAACATATATGCATCCAAAATGCTCAAATAGTATGCCAACAATGAACTGTTATGATAATATTATCAAACATGAACTTCATCCACCATATATGACATCAAAATGCAAACAAACATAGGGAACAAATCTGATTTCTGAATTAATCAGTCAGCTGCTACAAATCAGAACTTCTGAATATTCAATTACATCAAATATATAGGCTCAAACAAGCCCAAATACATCTCATAAAGCTGCCTTTACAAATCAGACCTAATAATAGGTTTGTACATACCAAAATAATATCGAATGATGCTCCACAAACCCTCTACAATGATGGCGCTTGGGCTGCTGCTCACATTAGGGTTTAGAAACCCTCAATGGTGATGAAATCGCCTCCAAAGGCCAAGTCGCCCTCTTCTAGGTGTGGCGCTCCAAATTAGGGCAAGCCTTAATGCAATGAACACATAAAATGCCACAATAATGATCCTCCAAATGTGGCGCACAAGTCTAGGGTGTACCCTAGTGCCAAATGAACACAAATGCCACAATAAAACCTCCTCCAATGCTGATCCAAAATCTGAATATGCAATCAAGCTCTTCTCCTCCATAAATCTCCAATGAAGTGCAATTATGGACTCTGTATGAGTCCACCTCCAAAGTGTGATTGGGTTTTCGTCCAATCCACCTATCTTCCTTAGGGTTTTCGTCCTAGGAAGGTGCTGAACCAAAATGACAGCCACGAGATAAATCTCGAATTAAAAGGAATATGAAGGAATATTTCTTTCCCTTCTCCAAGGAGGGCGAACCACTTGGGCATAAGGCATAAGATACATCATGTTTTGCCTTCAAATTGAGTCGTCCTCCTCAAGATGAGATATCATAAAATATTCTTATTTTTCCCAAAGGCATTTTTCCATATTTTTTTATATTTTTCTGTAATGTCCCCTTTTAGGATATTCCTAATTTCTTTACTTGCATACAATAAGATCACTGGAAAGGGACATTAGAGATATTAAAGATCAATAAATTAAGATAATATTCAGTTCCTAGCATCATTCATATTGAATTCATCTATCATTCATATTAAACTCATCTATAATAGCATAATTAATAATGAGAACAATACTACATAACATAAACAATGAGATCAAATCATCATAGCATAATCCACATTCAGTTCAATTCATAGCACAATTCAGTATCGACTATGTTCAAGTCTTAATCCTTACTTCTTTCTATTCCTCAACCTTGGATGGGGATTTACTTGTCTAGGGCGCGATGACACCACCTCGAGAGCATGGACCCAGATTCTGGAACATTTGTCCTTCACCCTTGGGGCCCATCCCATTGGATGGATTTACTCCGCCTCTCCCTAATAACACCTCGCCTCTCCTAAGGTTAGAGGCAATAGAAATAACTAAGTATTAACTTGGACATACTTGATATACCTTAGCACATTCTGTATTGGTTATGCTCAAACCTCAATCCTTATTTCTCTTCTAATCCTCAACCTTGGATGGGGATTTACTTGTCTAGGGCGCGATGACATCACCTTGAGAGCATAGACCCAGATTTTGGAACATTTGTCCTTCACCCTTGGGGCCCATCCCATTGGATGGATTTACTCCGCCTCTCCCTAACAACACCTCACCTCTCCTAAGGTTGGAATCACTAGAAATAGGCATTGGGTTTGAACATATCACTACTTCAATGTAACATGAACATAATCTATTGACGTTTTCCTTGTATATTTCATAGCAAGTTTCACAATTGCTTATATATATATATATGCATGTGTAATGATACTAATAATAATCTTTCAATTATATGCATTTGTCATTACTTACCACAAAGCATTCATCACCCTAGACATAGGGTTAGATACATCATACCAGTATATAATTCTTGCCTTTGTAGCCTTGGAGATCTAAGGATTGTATTCCTTTCTTTGGTGTTGACTGCAATATATAAATCAGATCAGATAATTATACATATTTCCTTTTGAATATATATCTCCTTCAACTCAGAAATATATTTCTTAATCTGTATATAAATCAGGTTATTCTTATTTTTATTCATATATCTGCTGTTATGCACAGTCAGAAATCTGCTCTAGTTGGACTGCCCCTTTCCATTTCTTCTTCCTACTTCCCCTTATACCATATCTTCTTATGAAGGGAGATGATTCATGAATGGATATAACTCTTTGTTAAGTGAGACAACTCTTAAATAATTATACCTCTTCATGACCACCTTTAAATGATACGTTTTGTCTTTATGTGAGAGCATTGTCTCATTCATATATTAATATTAATTACTGCCTCTTTATCATAGTCGCTGCACCTTAATAAATAGTAATCGTTGCATATGTTTTAATGTTAATCACTGCTTTCTTACTCATCGCTGCCTTTATATTAAACTTACTTCTTACTAATTGTTCCCTCTTACTAATCGTTCCCTGCATTGTTTATCTTATATTCATATCATTCGCTGCACTTAAATCATTATTAAATATTGTTCTTTCTTTATAAGGCATAACCAATCACATGATACTTTGTCTTATATATGAGAACAAGTCACTCTCTTAATATTAACCGTAGGACTTACTTTCAATAAGACTTTTGTTTTATATGGTTACTTTTATAATTATATATATTTATTATAATATTTAAATATTTATATTTATATTATATTTGTTATTTATAAATTTTATATAATATAATATGTATATTTGTATTTATAATTATATATTATATAGTATATTATAATTATAATATTTATATTTGTATTCACATTTATTATTTATAAATACAATAAATATATTATATTTTAATTATATTAAAAAATTTATATAACAATATTATTTATTAAATATTTTATATATACACAATTATTATTTAAAAATGACCATATTTCAAGGAAGCAATTTTTTCATTTATCATGATGTTCAAATCTTTAGTTTAAACAATGCCTTAATATCGGGACATCACATTTTCTTTCTCCTCCTTGGTTGCTCCACATTAGGGAAAATTATCTTAATTGTTTTGACTTAATCAAAACTTTCACAAAAATATGCCAAGTCATCTCCCATGCTCATTTTACCCTACAAAATTGGCTGTGTGAAAACTCGCCAACTAGGTCATTCCCTGAGCCCTCCGGCTTAGCCTATGGGAATAGACATAGGCTAGCCAACTCCACTAGGTGATCACTTCGAAAATGGGGACATGACAGATTATTAATGAGAGATGATAACTCTGAACCACTCTTATCTTCTATATTGGCTATTTTAAGGCAAGAACAAAATACTTCTTCAGCTGCACATGAGTTGGTTAACAATGTTGTAAAACAATGTGAGTAGAAATTGAGGCCATACCTATCAGCAGAACACAAGGAAGAAGAAAATATCACAGCTGAAATTTTTAAAACTGAGCTTGTATTTGAGGAAGATTTCGAAGTTGTAGAAGTGGAGGCCGGATGGGAGAAAATGGAACAAGAGTACTGGAGTTGTCTTGATGGTGTTGAGTTAAAGGCATGAACTTCTCCAATGATGAGGAGAATGTTCCTAAACAAGAAGATTGGAAGATTGGCCATCCAGAGGTTTCAATGGAAGAGCATGCTGATTTTGAGCATATTGAAGATTTCAGAACAACAAATAGTGATGAGTACATACATCACCCTAGTGATGGTAAGTCAGATTTTGAGTGGAAATTTCCCATGCAAGGAGTGCACCCGTTTGACTTCCTGGAAAATTTAGTTGGAGGGTATGTTGATTTGGAAGTTATTGAAAATTTCAAATCAACATCTATTAATGATTCATTGTTTGAGCATAGTGCTGCCATAACTTCTGATCAAGGAGTTTGTAAGGAGGAAGCTGACTTTGAAGTTCATGATGCACCTGCAAATGAAGGTATTTTTGAATCTTTGCTTCATGGAGATCAAAGTCATTTATAGAACAAGGACCTAGAGAGCTGCATGAACTGAGGAACCAACTCTCGGTCACAAATGACAAAGAGATACAAGTTCTTGTAAGTTTGGACAGCACACGCAAGATCCTTGAAGACCTCATGCAGAAAGGCACTGAGGGTAGAGTTACTTCTTCAAACTTGCAAACTATAAAAGATTCATTGGAGACAATGAAGGTAGAGTACTTGCATTTGATCAGAGCTCGAGATCATGCCATTGAGTTTGCAGAAGAGGTCTTTAGGGCATTCAAAGAAAAGGAGAGAAATTTTGATGAGCTGACTGTTGAGCTTAAGTCAAGAAAAGATTCATTAGAAAATGCTCAAATAGCATTTTTGGAGGCAGAAGATCAACTTGAGGCTATAAATGATCTTAAGGTGCAAGAAAATGAAGCTCGGACGGGTGGAATCCAACAAGTTATTGATGAGCTTGATGAAGGAGTTTGACTTAGAACATTGTCTAAGAAGGTCTAAAATTGCAAGCTGGGTTTCCATAAATGATTTTCAGCCATTTGAAAATCCACTCTTTGATATGGATGCTGACTTGACATTTGATGTTTTTTTTTTGTGATGCCTATTGAAAACAATGAGGAGGAGCATCAAGAGTGTAAACTCATGGGACTAGAAGAGCAATCTTCTCTTGATGATATCCACTTTGGATCATAATGACATGGTGAAAGATTTTGCATTTTCAGAATCACTTCAGGGTGATGAACTCTATCATGAGTCAATGGTGAGTTGTGAGAAAAACATTCTTCCTAGTGAAGATATATTAAGCACCACTATAAGATCTCTTGATGAGGTCCACATGAAAACTAGAGTAGTACAACATAAGTGTGATGGGATCACTTCATTGCTTAGTATTCATGCAAGTGACCACCAACAAACTTTGTTGGGAGATTATGATGACAGTAAGTTTGTGCAGTGGAGGATTGTAAGTCAAAATTTCAGATTTGGTGCTGCTGTCATTGGTTGGAATAGTTAACACATGATTTTGGTTGCACACATACAAGTGGGTTGGCAAGATTTTTCAAACAAAAGATGGAGCATTTTTCAGTTGGTGGCTATTGAGGCGGAATTTTCAGCCTTTGCAGAAGCTTTTTCAATTATTAAGATGCTCATCATTCCTGTTTTTTGTAATGTCCCAAATGGGATAATTAGCTATAATTTTGATTTTCTGCTAATTCTGTCCTAAAATTTCTGCACTTCATTATCTGCTCTAACTGATGCAGGAGCATCCAGTGGTGTAAGGGCAATCTTGCATCACCCAAAAATAAGTTAATTCAAAATCATTGTAGTTGTTTTCATTTCTTTCCATAATTAGTGTTTTTGGTTCCATAATCGCCTGAATAATAATGTAGAACTTTCAGTTTTCCCAAACTGCTAAAAATAGTAAATTGCTATTTTTAGAAAGTTTGCATTTGGGCACGGAATGAAGTCAAAATTTACAGGAAGTTACATAATGGAAATATAAGACCTTTGGCGAAGGAATCACATGAAGATTATTTACGAGCTGAAAGATATTAAAGTTTCCGTTTCCCGAAAAATGCCTGAAAATTATTCAAACTCAGGTTTGAGGCACTAAACGGCCCCGTACGGGCCCGAAAATGGCCGGAACCGGCAGAGCTGGTTCTTAGCACGTACAGCACTCCGCGAGCTTTTCGATGCATAAAACGGTTCGTCAATTGGAGTCCTGGATCAAAAGTTATGGCTCTCGGAAGTTGACCTATTTTTGGAGGGAGATGCAAAATTCGAAATTAGGTTGTTGGCCGCCAAAAAGGCTATTAATAACCATTTTTGGGAACCCTGGGCAGTAGCGGAGTTAAGGGGGCAAGTGTAGAGTCAAGAATAGGCAGGAAAACAGAAACTCTAGCTGATTTGGGGGTTACAGAAGGTGGAAGATTCCAGAGCTTGGTGATGGTAGCTGTAGTGTGTTGCAGCTTGTAGAGGACTGATTCCTCTGATTGTAATTAAGCTTCTGTAATGTAATGAGTTGCCCAGATCAATAAAAGAAAGTTCTATTCTCTGTGTTCAATTTCTATTATTGTGTGTTTTATGATTTACCCCCTTCATCAAGTGGTATCAGAGCAAGGGTTCCTAAGTGTGTAGACAGATCGCCGACCGTGAGGCAGTTTGCACCAGGACCTAAGGTTGTGGGTTTGTTGCGGAGACCAAGATGCCTCCACGAAGAAATCATGTTGGGAGGAATGCTTTGACAGAAGAGGGTTTTAGAGCCCTACAAAGACAAATCGATGCATTGCAAGAGGAGCTACGAAGAGGGTTTGAGCCGAGGGTAAGAGAAAAAAGTGAAGATGACGTTGAAGAAGAGCTATCTGAGGAAGAACAAGAAGCCACCGGAGATGCTGCAGAATTTAGGTTGTTGAGGGCCATTTCGAAGATCGGAAAGAGGCCCAGGATCGAAGTTTCTACATATTCTGGAGATTTGAATCCAGAACAGCTTATTGATTGGATCAATGACATGGAAGAGTATTTTGAGTATGAAGATGTGGAGGACCCAGATCGGGTTAAGTTTGCAAAAACAAAGTTGAAGGGCCACACCAATATTTGGTGGAAGGAGGTCCAATTAGAGAGGAATAGAAGAGGAAAATGAAAGATCACCAGATGGGATTGGATGGTGGAGAAACTGAAGAAGCAGTTCATTCCTGTGGACTATGAGATGGAGTTGCTGAAGAAGCTACAAGGACTAAAGCAAGGTAACAAGTCTGTTAAGGAGTATACAGAAGAGTTTTATAAAATTACTATCAGGACAGGCCATGCAGAGCCCAACAAGGAGAAGGTAGCCCGTTACATTAATGGGTTGAGGCCGAGTATTCAAGAGGAGTTGAGCCTAGTAAGAATGACCACCATAGAAGATGCGTACCAGTTTTCCCTGAAGGTGGAAGAGAAGCTGAATAAAAGATTTGACAACAAGCAAAGGGGAAGAGGTCAAGGCGGAAGGACTGGTGGAAGACCCTATGGGGGCCGAAATGAAGATGCAAAGAAAAGTGAAGAAGCTGGTACCAGTCAAAATCAGAGAGGTGATAATACCTACCGCCCTCGTGACCAAAACAATGGTGAGCAAAGAGGAAGAGGAAGAGGCAGACCTGGGCAAGGACCTGGAAGAGGAGGTTTCAGAGGAACCTGTTTCCAATGTGGAGAAGAAGGGCATCGAGCATACGAGTGTCCGCAACATCAAGGAAGGATGAATAGAAGACCTGAAGATAATGCACGAGTTGCACATGTGGATGAAGATGCATAGTCTGAGCACTCTGAAGATGTAGAAAGGGGAGAAACTCTAGTTGTCAGAAGAACTTTGTTGAATGAGTAGAAAGAACCCAATCAGAGGAAGAGTTTATTCCGCACAAGGTGCAAATGTGAAGGTAAGTGTTGTGATATTATTATTGACAATGGAAGCACTGATAATCTTGTTTCAGAGAAGATGGTTGACAAGTTGAAGTTGACAAGAAGAAAGCATCCACATCCATACACGATTGCATGGTTGCAGAAGGACCATAGAGCTTTGGTCAATGAGTAGTGTTTAGTGAAGTTCAAGATTGGTGACTACCATGATGAGGTGCTGCGTGACATCATACCGATGGATGCATGTCATATGTTATTGGGGAGGCCGTGGCAGTATGATAGGAGCGCTGTCCATAATGGCCGTGCAAACACATATTCCCTAACAAAGGATGGAGTTCGTCATAAGTTGAAGCCCTTGAAGGAGGTGGAAGAAAAGGTATGTAGCACTGCCAGAATTTGCTTGGTAGATGGTAGAAAGTTTTTGGAGGGAATGAAGCATGAGCATCATTGCTTTGCATTGATTCCCAAGATTAGTCAAGAGAACTATGAAGATGTACCAGCAGAAGTTTCAGATATGTTGGAAGAGTTCTAGGACATTATCTCTGATAATGTACCAGAAGGTTTACCACCAGTAAGGAAGATAAGTCATCAAATGGATTTGATACCAGGAGCCAGTTTGCCAAACAAGGCAGCCCACAGAATGACCCCTGCAGAGAATGAAGAGCTGAACAGACAAGTTCAGGAGTTGTTGAGGAAGGGACTGATAAGGGAGAGCCTAAGTCCATGTGCAGTACCTGCAGTACTAGCACCAAAGAAAGATGGAGAATGGAGGATGTGTATAGACTCTTGAGCCATCAATAAGATAACGATCAAGTATAGATTTCCATTGCCAAGAATGGATGCCATAATGGATTGTTTGAGTGGAGCCAAGTACTTCACGAAAATTGACCTAAAGAGTGGATATCACCAGATCCGTATCAGAGAAGGAGATGAATGGAAGATAGCCTTCAAGACAAAGGAAGGTTTGTATGAGTGGTTAGTCATGCCATTTGGGCTAACCAATGCACCGAGCACATTCATGCGGCTCATGAACGAGGTACTAAAAGAATTTTTGGGAAGTTTTGTTATTGTTTATTTGGATGATATTTTGATTTTCAGTAAGACTTGGGATGAACATTTGATGCATATCAGAAGAGTTCTAGAGAAGCTGAGGGAGGAGAAGTTGCTGATTAATCTGAAGAAATGTAGTTTTGCAAAGAAAGAGTTGGTATACCTGGGATTTGTTGTCTCAGAGGAAGGTCTTAAGATGGACCCAGAAAAGGTAAGGGCTATCATTGAATGGCCTACACCAAGGAGTGCAACGGAGGTAAGATCTTTTCATGGTTTGGCAAGTTTTTACAAGAAGTTTATCAGAAATTTTAGTAGCATTTGTGCACCCCTCACTGAGACAATGAGAGGGGATAGAAAAGAGTTTAGATGGACTAAAGGAGCAGACAAGAGCTTTGATACATTGAAGCAGAAAGTTGTAGAACAACCTGTTTTGGCACTTTCAGATTTCAATAAGGTATTTCAGGTAGATTGTGATGCTAGTGGTAGTGGTATAGGAGCTGTTTTGAGCCAAGAAGGTAAGCCCATTGCCTATTTTAGTGAGAAGCTTAATGATGCCAAGAAAAAGTATTCTGTTTATGATCAGGAATTTTATGCAATAGTTCAGGCTTTGAAGAAATGGAGACATTATTTGTTGCCAAAAGAGTTTGTTTTATATACTGATCATCAGGCTTTGCAGTATCTTAATAGTCAAGGGAAGTTGAACCAAAGGCACTTAAAATGGGTTGAGTTTTTGCAGAGTTATACCTTTGTTTTGAAGCACAGGAGTGGGAAATCCAACAGAGTTGCAGATGCCTTGAGCAGAAGGCAAAATTTGTTGACAGAAATGAAGATAGAGGTTGTTGGGCTCGATGAGCTCAAAAGTTTGTATCCTGAAGATCCAGATTTTGCAGAGGCTTGGAAAGCTTGTCTGGAGCCTGTTACTTTGGATAGGACAAAATGGTTGGATTTCATAATCCAAGATGGCATGTTGTTTAGAGGAAGCCAGTTGTGCATTCCGAGGAGTTCCATGAGAGAGAACCTGATTAAGGAGAAGCATAGTGGAGGATTGGCTGGACACTTTGGTCAAGATAAGACCATTTCTTTTGTTGGTGAAAATTATTATTGGCCACAGTTGCAGCAAGATGTGAGGAAGTTTGTGCAGAGTTGCAGAGTATGTCAGATGGCAAAAGGAACAAGTCAAAATACAGGATTGTATCAACCATTACCTGTACCAAAGAAGCCATGGGATGATATTAGTATGGATTTTGTTCTTGGTTTACCAAGGACACAGAGAGGGCATGATTCTATTTTTGTGGTGGTGGACAGATTCTCAAAGATGGCACATTTTATTCCTTGTAAGAAGACTAATGATGCTGTTCATATTGCAGAGTTATTTTTTAGGGAAGTGGTGAGACTACATGGTCTACCAAAGAGCATAGTTTCAGATCGAGATACCAAATTTGTTGGTTATTTCTGGAGGACATTGTGGAAGAAGTTGAAGACAGATTTGAAGTTTAGTTCTGCACACCATCCACAGACTGATGGACAAACTGAAGTGGTGAATAGAAGTTTGGGTAACTTGCTACGATGCTTAGTAGGAGATAAGCCTAAGGGATGGGACTTGATTTTACCACAGGCAGAATTTGCTTACAACAATTCTATCAATAGGAGTACTGGTAAATCACCATTCCAGATTGTATATGGCAATAGCCCAAGAAATGCTTCTGAGTTAAAGAAGCTGGACAACAGAGAAAAGACAAGTGCCGAAGCTGAAGACTTTGCAGAACATCTGAAGAATTTGCATGAAGAGGTGAGAAAGCACATTAATAAAATGAATATTCAGTACAAGGCTAAGGCAGCAGAAGAGGAGATATAAGGAATTCCAGGAAGGAGATGAAGTCATGGTTCACTTGAGAAAAGAAAGGTTCCTAATTGGAACATACAATAAGTTGAAAATGAAGAAATTTGGACCATGCAAAATTTTGAAGAAACATAATTCAGGAAATGCATATGAGGTAGAGCTGCTGAGTGGGATCAATATTTCCCCTGTTTTCAACATTGCTGATTTATCAGAATATCATGAAGGTGGAACAGAGGATGGACCAACAGAAGAATAGTGGAGTATTCCGGCATCTACTTCAACAGAGGAGATAGAAGAGATCTTGGATAGCCGTGTGGGAAGAAGTACTCGGAATAAGCAATATGAAGAATATCTGGTAAAATGGAAAGGAAGGCCTGTTGAAGATTCTTCTTGGTTATCTAAGGCAGAGGTTGACCGTTTGGGTTTTCCTCACACAAACACATGAGATGTGACAGGGTCACTTCTCAAATTACCCTGGGTGTCTGATGCAGGAGCATCCAGTGGTGTAAGGGCAATCTTGCATCACCCAAAAAGAAGTTGATTCAAAATCATTATAGTTGTTTTCATTTCTTTCCATAATTAGTGTTTTTGGTTCCATAATTGCCTGAATAATAATGTAGAACTTTCAGTTTTCCCAAACTGCTAAAAATAGTAAACTGCTATTTTTAGAAAGTTTGCATTTGGGCACGGAATGAAGTCAAAATTTACAGGAAGTTACATAATGGAAATATAAGACCTTTGGCGAAGGAATCACATGAAGATCATTTACGAGCTGAAAGATATTAAAGTTTCCGTTTTCTGAAAAATGCCTGAAAATTATTCAAACTCAGGTTTGAGGCACTAAACGGCCCCGTACGGGCCCGAAAATGGCCGGAACCGGCAGAGCTGGTTCTTAGCACGTAGAGCACTCCGCGAGCTTTTTGACGCATAAAATGGTTCGTCAATCGGA
Source organism: Cunninghamia lanceolata (assembly GCA_027924645.1). Lineage (NCBI taxonomy): Eukaryota > Viridiplantae > Streptophyta > Pinopsida > Cupressales > Cupressaceae > Cunninghamia > Cunninghamia lanceolata. The sequence continues at coordinate 2,512,529 of BSBN01000589.1, read as the reverse complement.
GTCCCGGATCAAAAGTTATGGCTCCCGGAAGTTGACCTATTTTTGGAGGGAGATGCAAAATTCGAAATTAGGTTGTTGGCCGCCAAAAAGGCTATTAATAACCATTTTTGGGAACCCTGGGCAGTAGCAGAGTTAAGGGGGCAAGTGTAGAGTCAAGAATAGGCAGGAAAACAGAAACCCTAGCTGATTTGGGGGTTACAGAAGGTGGAAGATTCCAGAGGCTGGTGATGGTAGCTGTAGTGTGTTGCAGCCTGTAGAGGACTGATTCCTCTGATTGTAATTAAGCTTCTGTAATGTAATGAGTTGCCCAGATCAATAAAAGAAAGTTCTATTCTCTGTGTTCAATTTCTATTATTGTGTGTTTTATGATTTACCCCCTTCATCACTAACCCTAGTTCTGATTTCTGATTTTTTTATTTCAGCAGATTGGTACTTAATAAAATATTATTAACAACACATCAAATGTATAAAGGAAATATCACATAGATTTGTCTCAACAAACAATGATTTGCACCATGAAATCCATCATAAATATATATATGATCAGACCTGTTGTATAAGTCTGATTGATACGGTCTTTGATTACAATACTTATGGCTAGGGCACAAGGCCTTATGCTGAATATATAGGAACTATAATATTAATAGCTACATACCAAAACATGAAATATATCCATGAGATGTGGTCTCCAAGGAAGGCGCACCAGGTGTGATGTCTGCTGTATTGTTTTCTGCTGTAACCCTAGCAGCCAAGGATCATGAATCTGCCCAAACTCTCTTTAGATGCAGTTCGCCCTTCCACCAAAGGAGTGTGCTCCAGCCCTAGAGGTTTGTTACCACTATAACCCACCCACAAAGCTGATATAAGTCTGCTCAAATGTAGTTGAAGTGCAAATGAACTCCCGTCATGGAATTCTCCTCATGAAGCTAGGGTTTCGTCCAACTTCTCCCAAAAGACTTGAGGTTTTTATCTCCAAGTCTTACTTCAAGAGATACTTGAATAATTGATGCTTAAATGATGTTTTGCAATGCCAAATGACCTCATATATAAATGTAATTTGTCTCTTCTCCTTTAGGGCCGACCTAGGCACCTTTCCCATGTTTTTTATGAATTTTCCTGACAGAGGCCAACCTAGGCACAATTCCCTAGGGCTGACCTAGGCAGCATAAGGAGAGCCGACCTAGACAGGGTGAAAGGCCTTTTGCTCCAATCAAATTAAAGATTTGATTATTGTATCTTCTCCTTTCAAGCTCTATCATAGATGCAATTAATATTATGTTTCCATATTTCCATTGGCCGCCAAACATCCCGTGATCTCCTCCTTGTGATGGTGTGTAGAGTACAACCTCAAGCTCATCCATCTCTATGCATGAAGAACATATTATATCACTTATCCAAACATCCAAGTTGCATCCACATGAAATAAGATCATCTCTTGGCACGATCATGTCAAGACTCCATATCTCATGACATATATCTGTATGAGTAACTCTCCCAGGTGGTCCGCTCCAAGGAAGATAAACCTCCAAGAGTCCCGGAGTGAAGTGATAAGCCCAAGTCCTCTCTATGGCGACCATTCCCAGAATGGGGACATTACATTTTTGCTGGGATTTCCAATTTTGCAGTGGCTGTTACATTTTCAAGTATTGTGAGTTGTTTCTATGCTTGATCAGCTGCAAGATTGAGTGTTTTGGGACCACTAGACTATTGGAGAATATTGGAAAGTGCTTCCAGTTGGAAAAATTGAATACTTCAGCCATCATAAGTTTGTTTTGGGTGGAAAAACATGTGACTTATGACTGTTATAATTTGTTTTCAATTTGCACACAAGCTGATTTGTGTCCTTTAATGGAGGAACAATTCAGATTTTTGCCCACAACATTAATTTTGAGATGGATAATTTGTGTGAATGACTTGATGAGGTATGCTCACTCCCTCACCTTCATGTTATATGATGATACAAAGGTTTGGGATCCAAAAATTTGTGAGATTGTTGGATTGCCTCACAGTGAAGTAAAGAATGCTAGATTTACAATCTTCAGTTGCATCAGTATAGTGTAGCGAAAACATGGGGAAGCATACTTTAGAATTATTGGGGATCCTGGTATTGGTAAACAAAATCAGAATTGCTTGAGTGCAAGCAATTTTCGAGAGGGAGGATTTGTAATGTCCCTTTTTGGGACATTTCCAGCATCATGGGAAAACTCCAACTTTCCTGGAGAGTGCTGGGTTGATCATGTTGAGTTTCTGATAGTGACAGTAAGTTTGGGAGATTGAGATGAGCTCTATGGTGCTTTTCGGATGCAATTCCGGCTTTCTGAGTGCATTCCAAACTTCTTGGAGGAGACTGCTATTTTTAGAAAGCATCAATCTGCATACAATTCATCGTCCAGAGAGCTAAGGATCATTATGGTATGGTCAGAATCCAAAATTGAAGTCATTTTAATAGTTTCCGCAACTTTAGTAGTTGTGTGAAAATATTTAAAGCTATTAAATAATTAAATACTTAAGTTGTCGAAAAGTAAAACGTTTATAAAGACAACTTATATTTGATTATTTAATAAAAAGTGACTTTAAGTTGTGCAGTTATGTGGCGCTAGGTTGTAACATCCCACCCCTTTTGTTTCTAACGTTTAGTTGATACCTGGTGCGTTTTGGGCTTTTTGCATTTTTGACATAACAAAGTGCATGTACATTTTTTTTGCAAATAGCAATAAAAGGAAATACCCACAAGCTGAAATATGATGGAAATGCTTTAAAGAACCATTTCAAGCAATACCCATATGAAGATTAGGCCAAAATATCAAGAAACCAACGTACCCCTTTCGCTGTCCTAGTGTTACAAGCTGGAAATGACTGATACAACAATGGATAGGCAACAAACTCTTTAAATCTTTCATGCACACTTCATTAAATGTTCATTACAATGCATATCAGCAAGTACAATGTCAGTGCTCCAATATAGAGCCACAAAATGCATACAAGAAAACCTCAATGAACCCCTACGTCCCAGCAGCTACAGTACGACCTGTATGAAATGTTTCAATAGTGCCAAACACTTGTTCCTGCCCAAAATGGTCGTTGGTACAGTCTATTATAATTGCAGGCTTCAAACTCCCAGTTTTATGTAGATAGCCGCCCCTAAACACACTTCACAAACTCACAAATAACCTTCAGCTGGTACAGCTTGGTAAGGGACTGGTACGACCAGTCAAGGAAGTAAAAGCACATCAAAATGCCATGAAACTCACTGCTATAACCTGCATATTGCTCCTCAATCTGTCCCGAATATTATAGATGCAAAATAGTGAAGATATTTCAATGTTATCACCTCCGCGACAATGTTGGTAACTAGCAAATAAAGCTCAATAACAGCCCCTAAATGGGGCTATTCCACTAAACATCCTGGGAGTGTCTTCCAACCCCGTAGATGCTCTCAACAATGGAGGTTTGCGTCTCCAAGGTCGTTGGTTCGAAACCCTTGCTCCAAGAACAAGCTAAGACTGATAACCCCTCATTGACACCTAATCTCCAAGTGTCAACATGCCCATATCGAGCATACCAACTCATCCAATCGACTGCAACCATCACAGTAACATCTATAGATATACCCATCAACATCTTGAATTGATTGCGGTAACCATCATTCATATTGGTGGGAGCTAAAAATAACGGCTCTAACTCTGTAAATCCTCCCACAACCTATTGCCAAGAAGCATGTAAGTATTCAAAGTCCATCTGCCTATAAACTGAGGTTGCCATAATCAACGTTGAAATACTAGGGCAGCAACTGTCATAAAAAATTACCCCAGAAAACATAAAAAATTACCCCAGAAAACATAGGAAATGTGATTGTGGGAATGACCAAAGGAACTCCTCCAATAACCACATTACCTCTACTAATCAACACCATCTGAGAATTACTCCACTGCTGGTCTGGAGGTGTTGGCCAATCCAACTGCATGATATCATTCATTGTCCTATGTGGGCTGATTGGAAAGTGGACAGTGGTACCAACTCCGGAGTTATGTCCACCTCTCCCATTTTGAATCAATATCTCACCCCTGTAAACTGTCCCTGGATCCCAAGTCCTATGATTGCCATCAATCATACTCGCACACACCTCCTCTTGGCTGCTGCAACAACTAATGACAGTCCCGATAAGTCTGAAAATCAGATCTATAATCACCTCGGGATTGCTTCTATTGTCATAAATTGGTAATGTCTCATTAGCATTCCAATTACAAATGCTATAGTGACAAAAACGTGCACACCAATCCATGCAATCAGTTGCTATCATCAATGCGAAATCTGAAAATATCATAATCAACACCATAGAACAGCCCTTAAACATAAGTGTGTAAGTTGGAAACCAAGGAACCATGTCTGAACACTCTTCATCCATTTGATGCACCTTGTTGTTATGTGTTTTCATGAAGGAATGGTAAAGCTATTATGAAGCATCATATCACGTGAATGACTTGGGCCAAACACCCTTTCATGCTTAGCCATAAAAAATTGAATATCAACAAGATGAGTTACTTTACCAATGTCATCCATAAAATTTTCATCTATCATCTCATGAGAAATCAAAGCATATGAAGATACTGGTTTGCTGTTCACAATCGAAGAATTAGCAACCAATTCAAACCTTTCATCGATGTCTTCATGGAATGGTCATCATTAGTCACCTTTTCAAGAAGTATATCACGCCCATACCAAGACAATAGGCTGCTGTTAACACTCATAGAATCCACACTTCCTTCATTCCTTTCAATGGTGTCTTCGTAGGTTTCATGCACCCCTTCACCCAATGTTGAATGTTCATCATTATCTACAAATTCAAAAGATGTATTATGCTGAAATCTGCCCTCATTACCTGTTATATCTGCTATCCGATGGCTGCAAGCTACCCCTTCATGCGAAAATTGATCCTCAAGCAGGTTCCAATCTTTATCATCATACTAAACCTCTTCAATATGGGAAGAGTTGAAATCATTATGCAACATTTCATGCTTATGGATTTCAACAATCCCTTCAACAATTTGTTTGATCTCCATAATCCTTGTGTCACTTTCTTGAACTTTGGATGTGGTTGCAATAGGAATAAAATTTTTCCTTTTGTATGAAGAAAAGTGAGCCATACTCAATTGTAAGCAAAGATCATCAGCTTCTTTTTCTTTGTCCTTGGCATACGTGAAAGCCAAATCCCTGTCCATAAGCAATTGCAAGTAATCTGATTTCATCATTTCCAATGCTTCTTTGATAGTGTATAATTGAGTAAGAGTGGCTCCACTTGCAACACTCCTTTTCCTTTCCTCAATTTGAGCTTCCCAAATAAGTTCAACATATTTGTGAGAATCATCTGCCCTTGTTAACACTTGCAGCACTTTCTCATCTGTAACCACAAATTGGTCTATCAAATCCTGCAATGCTAAAGGTCTTTGATCAAATTCATCAAAGTGACTTGGGCTGCTGCACACTAAATTTTCTGATTTACTTCCATGTGTAGGAACCATATCATCATAAAATCAGTTTTTTCACTAGTTGATGCCTTGCAATCCTCATGTAAAAATGATGGGACAAAGTTATGACCAAACACACTATCCTCAAAGGAATCCATCTCTTCACAAGGCTTATCAATTACAATCTCTAAATCACCCACATAAAGACTTGTGCACATTTCTCTGGTAGATGCAATTAAAGGTTCTTTTTCCTCAACGCCCATGGTATTGCTTTGTTGGAAGGTAACTGTGATGTCCCGATGTTAAGGCATTGTTTAAATTAAAGATTTAAACGTCATTATTAAACAGTGAAGCTGCTCATGTCTCCTCAATCAATTTGAATAATAGAGAACACTTCTGGTAATAATTATGTATATATCAATAAACGTATATAATATTATTGATATATAATATTTTAAATAATATTAAATAATATTATTATATACAATTTAAATATTATTATAATTATAATAATTATAATATAATAAATATATTTATATATAATATGTAATATATTTATTTATCTAACAAACAAAATATATTATTATATTATATAAGAATAAATAAAAAAAATAAATATAAATAATAAATATAAATATAAATATAAATATAAATATTAATATTAATATTAATATTAATATGGATATTAGTAATCTAAATATTATTCCAATTATAAAAGTAACTTCATATAAATAAAGTTAAATTTGATCCCAAATAAGACAACCGTATCATTTTCAAAGAGTCTTATAAGAAACATATGTTAAAGTGATATGATCACTAGATAATATTAAGAGTATTAAAGACAAATCTGCTAGCAAACAACGATTAATCATATAAGGATGCGATTTGTCATAAGTTGCGATTTGTAAGAAGTATAAGGCAGCGGTCTATGAAAGGATGTATCCCTTGAGTCATATAAAGGGAGATATAATTCAAAGTTTAAGATATATATTTTTGGGAATGAAATACATCCTTAGCAGACTTAAATCTGTAAAACAGATTAGCAGTGATAGGTGAATAAAGACAATAAGAAAGATATATATTTTAGCAGATGTGAATCTACAAGAATATATCAGCCAGATATCTGAAATGCACCTACAAATCTGAATATGAAAAGATAAGAAGGAAGAAAGCAATAACAATATAGATTTAGATAGTAAAGAGCATATGCAGCAGTATATGAAAACAATGTGCAGATGTGTATGATGAACAGATTATTGTGAAGAATAAATAAGAACAACACTAAAGAAAGGAATACAATCCTTAGATCTCTAAAGGATACAAAGGCAAGAATTATCTGCTGGTATGATGTATCTAACCCTATGTTCATTATGATGAATACCATGTGTTAAGTAGTGACAAATGTATATAATTGAAAGATCATTACACATGTATATATAAGCACTGTGAAACTTGCTATGAAATATATAAGGAAGACATCATTAGATTATATTCACAACACATTAAGTAATGGTATGTTCAAACTTATTGCCTATTCGCTTCTATTGCCTTCAACCTGTGAGTGAGTGCCGTGGTGTTGTTAGGGAGAGGCGGAGTAAACCCAACCATCGAGTTGGTGTCATCGCGCCCTAGACAAGTAAATCCCCATCCATGGTTGAGGATTAGAAGAGAAATGAGGATTGAGACTTGAGCATAGCCAATATATAATGTGCTATGAATAAATGTGATCATTTGGTATGTTGAAGTATATCGAAATATGTTCAAGTTAATACTTAGTTATTTCTATTGCCTACAACCTTAGGAGAGGCAAGGTGTTGTTAGGGAGAGGCGGAGTAAATCCAATCCATGAGGTGGTGTCATCGCACCCTAGACAATTAAAGTTGTTAGGGAGTGGTGGAGTAAATCCAATCCATGAGGTGGTGTCATTGCGCCCTAGACAAGTAAATCCCCATCCAAGGTTAAGGGTTAGAAAGGAAGTAAGGATTAAGTCTTGAACATAGTCGATACTTAATTGTGTTATGAATTGAACCAAATCTGGATTATGCTATGATGATTTGATCTCATGTAGTATTGCTCTCATTATTAATGCTATTATAGATGAGTTTAATATGAATGATAGATGAATTTAATATGAATGATGCTATGAACTGAATATTATCTTAATTTATTGATCTTTAATATTTTTAATGTCCCTTTCTAGCAATATTATTGTATGCAAGTAAAGAAATTGGGAATATCCTAAAAGGGGACATTACAGTAACATTGTGGAAATCATATCTTTGATTGTTTGTCCCTACATCCTCATTGGCTGATTTAGTAACCTCCAAATCATGAATGAAGGGCGTTTGAAACTTGAGAGGAGTCGCTGCTGTTTGGGGTTGAAATTTTTCTTCATTTTTTTAGTCGTACCATAGTACCAACCTACTTTATAGTTCTAGATTGTTTGTAGTAGTTAATAGTAATAATTAGGGGTTGTACAATTCAGTTTTTCAGTGTTACACAACAGTTTGGGTTTCAGTTTAGATTGCATTAGTTTTTGATGTTTGTTTGCAGCCTTCAGATCAGTAGTTGTTGCAACTTTCCAGAGTGATAGTCAGGACATACCATTGAGCATGACATGTAATGTCCCCTTTTCAAGCATAATCAATTTGAGAATAATTAGCCTATCTCCAAGTTTGCTTGTAGGCTAATTGGTCGGGCAAAGGAGAACTCCAACTTTCTTGGAGAGCACAGGTTTGGACAAGCAATGGTTTTATTCATGGCAGTAAGTTCAGGTGCTTATAGTGACCCCCATGACACTTTCTGAGTGCGATTCTATCTTTCTGAGAGCACTCCACACTTCTTGGAGAGTGACTATTTAGTCAGGTTGGGTTTCCGACAGTGGAAGTGAGTTTAGGAGTCCAAGACGAACTAATGATTCTTTTCGGATGTAATTCCGACCTTTTGTGTGCGTTCCCAACTTCTTGGAGGAGCCAACTATTTTTAGAATAGTGCCAAGTTGATATAGTTTATCATCTTAGTCCTCGGAAGCATTATGGTATGATTAAAAATTCATATTTGACTCATTTTGATGCTTTCTGCAACTTGGGTGGATAAATTAAAATTATTAAATAGGTATTATTTAAGTTGTCGAAAAGTATTATTCAAAAAGACAACTTATGTGTAATTATTTAATAAACAGGGCTTTAAGTTCTGCATTCAGGAGGCACTAGGCTAAAAGGGGGCATAAGGGGACTTTGCATACATAATGAATTATTATTTATTTTCAAAAAGAGCTTTTGGAGGGAAAAGAGAAAAGAAATATTTTATTTTTTCAAAAAAGTTATAAAAGGAGGTTTGGAGCTCATTGTTGGGGTTAGACATGTTATGATATTTGCTTCTACAAATGAGAGAACTTGTGTTCATCTCTGAATTTCTTGAGGACGAAAACCCTCTTGAGATTACTGGTTTCGGGGACGAAAACCCCCTTAGCTGGTCATGGTGGTTTCATTTTCAGGAATCACATTGAGTTGCAATGGAGATTTTCATGGAGTTTGAAGACTTTGTAGGGTTCATTGAAGATTTTGAAAGTATTGATAAACTTGAAGTTTTCTAAGGTTTTAGTAAGAGGTTTTTGGTGTTTGAGTTCGATCGAATTGTCTAATGTTTTCCTATAGGTCGTAACCTCTCCTTTTGGTGGAAATCCTTCAATGATGATCATCAAACTATGGCGTAGGAACTTTAGAGGAAGTAATCTGCTGTTTGAAGCTGTTTTTTGAAAAGGGAACTTCCCACAAGCTGGCCATACTATATAGTATAGGCCATACTTGTCACAAGGCATGGCGTGAAGGTCTTGGAGGCCGAAACGCCTCATCTATGCTATTTGGTTCATACTGGTGGCACCTTATGGTGAGAGTGCTGATGATACTGGAGGTGAATGAATGATTTTGGAATGGGTTGTCTTGTTGGTTTGGGTTTGGTTTTCTTGCGTTTTCCAGTCATTGGTCAGCTGCAATTTGTTTCAGACCTGCATATAACAGCGTTATTAGTGATTTTCAACGTGCTACAATGTGTGTTGGGCCTTCATCTTCATCTACTTCAGCATGGCTTTAGTGGGTGTGAGCTTTGGTATTGTTTAAAAAGATTTCAGTGCTCCCTTTCATTGTTAACATGTTGCAGTAGTGTATTTCAAACTGAAATCAGAATTTATCTTTAATATTGCAGCCTTCTATCTCATTGTAATATCATTTTTAGTTGCAATATTCGTTGTTTGTAATCCCTGGATGGTAGTACTACCAGTGGTCTCATTATGCATGCATTCATTGTAATACTGGATGGTTTACTGCCAGTCAATAGCATGTTTATGTTTTAAGCACACTCCACTGAATAAGTGTAGAAGTGGTTGGCTCTGCCGCCTAGTGTGCATCATACTGTCTGCATAACATACTTTGCTGAATAAACGAAGAGAAAGGTCAGCTCAGCTGCTTTGTGTGTTCATACTGTGATTGCTTTGACACACTTTGTTGAATAAGCACAAAGATGGATGGCTTGTCGTCTGGTGTGTCACAATGAGCATTTCTATTGCATACTCTCTAGTTGCTGTATTTGATTGAGTTGGTTGGGGTCCGACGCACTGTATGCTCTCACCTTGCCCATTCCGAGATTTGGGTGATCAAAAAGTGTTAAGGGTTTGCATTTGTAGTCATTTACTTTTAGTTGAAAATCAAAAAAAATTGGGAGTGTATATTTCATGACAATAATTTATTTTGGTGTTACTTTCTAGACTAATCTTTGCTGCAGCAATGTCAATTTGTTGTTTACATCTATTTCAGTTATATTTTTGATGAAATTTTCAAAATAAGTTATCAGTAGATTTAGTTTCACGACTAAATGTAAATCTGGATGGTTTTTTGCTAGATAGTAGTTTGCATATTGATCATATTGTAAAAACTAGATGGTTTACTACAAATAGTTTGAATTCATTGTAAGAAGGTCTTGGTCGGTTCATTGTTAGACCCAATTGTATTTGCATATTTTGATTTTCCAGCCCGTTTTGGCATTGATTAGTCTTGCATTGTTATCAGTCATTTGGTTTGATCAACCCTGTTGGAATCTGCTAGTGGCTTTTTGCATACAAGCATACTTGTCTGTTGAAGAGGGGTTGATTTGGGTCAGCTGTAATATGCTGCCTTGATTTTTTTTCTGAAAAACAGATACAACACTGACTGTTAAGACCAATGATATCTTCCACACCTTTCTGATCACTCAGATCCCGATGTGGGCAAGGTGAGAGCATAGGAGTGCTTCAAAGTTAGCATTCAAATCATAATCCAGCAGTAGAAACAATCTTCCACTTATTCAGTGGGCATCCACTCAATCGTGGGAATAAGCATGAAAGTAAACATCCACTTGTGCAGTGGGCAGCCGCTTATTCAGTGGGAGTACAAGAAAGGTAAAAACCAGGTGCATCCACTTCTTCAGCGGGAACCTGAGCCATGAAGTATTGAAAGAAAGAGGCACATCCACTTATTCAGTGGGAGCCATTACAAAGCAAATAAGAAAGACCAAACTCACTGGCACATCCACTTGTTCAGTGGGAAGCCATTACAAAGCGTGCATCGGAGTATTACAATGAAATCACCTGAAAAAGTTAGAGTACTAACATCTGATATAACATGCTACTGCTGTAACAAATGAGCATGGAAATACTCAATCTAGTGATGTTTCAAACATACAAGTATAACAAAGAGTAACCATAGATATGCCCCATAGTGGAAGGCTGGAAATGAGTGCGCTGGGACTGATCTGAGATGCTACAGATGGCTGATGCAGATCTGTAACAGCAATAATGACAGCCAATAAACTTGTATACAATAGTCCAATCTTTGCTCAAACCCCTCCTCAAGAAACAATAACATCTTCCACCATAGTAGGCACCCCCAAATGAAGTGAATGCAACACCAACACAAAGGCGTTTCCCACAGAAAGTTCACACGCCTGGGACTGATCAGGTATGACTCAGAAGTTTGTACGACCTGCCAAAATTCTTTGTTTCTGCGTTAAAAACCCTCAAATGAACTGGAACTTGGGCGCTAAAGCATGGTTGACAGACTTCAAGGATGTTTTTGCACACTAAACAAACCCTTTCAAAACACAATGATGCACATCAAATCTGGTACGACCCAGCAGAAGTAGTACAACCTGCAATGAACTGTCATACTAGCAACAACATATAATAAAAAGAGGTCAGAAATGAGCGTTGGGAATATGCTGGAAATATGCTAACAAGATTCAGACTAAATATGCAATATATTCTCTTCAAAGACAAGCGCCAGCATAACCTTGGTATAGTCCAAACTATACGGCCTGATACAGGTTCTCAATGTTATTCAAAGGAACTCACACCTCAACTCCAAAAAACCATATCAAACCCACACACAAGCAAAAATTCTTTCAATCCAAAAGAATATCAGAAAACATCAAACTCCATTAGGGCTCTGTGCAACTCCTGTAAATGAAGTCACCCCTTTCAGCTAGGATAGATATTTCATTATTGAAACTGAACTTCTTCAAGAGAGTTTTCGTTCTCAAGAAGAATGAAGATCTCACAGGTTCATTCTAGCAGCATAACAATATCTCATCAAGCATAAAGAGCAAAATGAGCTCTCAACCCCCTTATATAGGCACTTTTTAGGGGTTTGCACAATAAAATGAATTATTAAATAGGAAAATATACATTTCCGCACAAACTCCAATATTTCACCACATTAGCTCACACTTTTATGTGCCTAAGTAAAAGAGTGACTTTTTCCCCTTCCAATGAGCTATCATAACCTTGCACTTTATAATTATTTTCCAATAGCAAATAATTAACTGTTAGCTCATTAAAATACTAGCTTTTTGCGAAAAATCCTAAACATCACCGAAATGCCAAATAAATTGTACCAACATACTCCTTAGGGTTTGGGATGAATAACATACTCCTTTATATTGGTAGCCTTTTCTAATCTGAGAGAGCCCGTGCCAAGCCGGGGAAAAAAGCTTATTCTGAAACGACTGCGCGCTATATTCGACTACATACGGGTCGTGGTCGCGGTGGAGACATCTAGTAATGGCTTCAACTATTACGTGGCCCTACATTCCCGCGATGCCTCCAGGTATAGCGCGCTTCGAAGGATTCAGAATGCTTTCTCCGAACTCCATGAGGAACAATGTAGCATCACTTTCTTCCGGGGGTGGATACCCCTATCAAAATATATTCTAGGTTTTGACCCCAGCCCTCTCCTCTATGATAGTACACTTTCGCAGCGAGAAGATCCGGTTAGGCAACAAGGGGAGGAAGTTAGGCAACAAGAGGGGGGGGAAGACCCACATCTTTTGTTTATAGACCAGCTATATCGTAAGAGGTTCTTCTACGAGATTGTTATGAACCCGCATTTGGGTGGGTGGGAGGATATAGCTGCTACAGCAAGTTCCATGAAGTCCGATCCTTCTTCCACCGTCTAAAGCGAGAACAGAGCCTCCCCCCCCATGCTCCCATTATGCAGAATATAGAGGGTTACCTAAAGGTGGCGTTCCCGGGGGGCCTCGAGCCCTTTCAACCCACTGAAGTAGGGGATCTATCTCCGGGCCATTTAATATGGCTGGCAACTGAGCTCACCCTTCATCCTCGGCCTATAGGGCGTAGACAACTTTTGATAAGGGGAAAAGGTGTTCTCACAGGAGAAAGCTACCTCTTTCACCATCTTGCAAAAGTGGCCCGCATCTTTCATCCTCACAGTTTCGCTTTTGACAGTGCGGATAATTCCTTCCATATTATTATATTCTCCCACTTGGATCTTATGGGAGATGCCACTGCCTCATATACGAATAGAGCAGCTTGGATAAGACTACTTGAAGGCACACACTGTCTTCTACCCTGTTTGCGGGGGCCCGACTTTTGCAAACGAACGAATATGCCCGTGGTTCTGACGACAAGCGGTGTACTCGGAATGCGTGCATTTCTTGATTCGAGAACTGAGGAACTTTATTCGTTCTTCGCCTTGCTAGTAACCATTTCTAAGCTTGAGAAGACCCCCACCCAAGATCTCTCGTCTAATGGAGTGGGGGGGCGACTTCTAAAGGCTCTACTCGAATGTATGATCCATCTTAAGGACAACTAGCCGATGCCGGTTCATTTATGCGAGGAGGACAGAGGTTCAAAGAGAGGGCGTCGTGACCTACTTAGGCCACAAGGAGTGCCGGGAAGAAGCTAGGGAGCATCAGAAGCCGAGTGCCGGGAAGCGCGGGTTCGGCACCCAATATACAAAAGGCGTGAGACCTATAGTAGATCCAGTTGCCTTTTCAAATTCTATGGGCAGCGGCCCGGTCTCAGTTGGGCGGGAGCTTCGTTCTAGTTAGTCAAACCCGGGCATGTTACGTATAGAATCCACGGGAGGGAAGCAACTAGAGTTCTCCGGGCGCCTTTCTATAGGGGTAGGGGATAGGGGTAGGGCCCTCAATATAGTAGGGGTGGGGATAGTAGGGGCGGGGATAAAAGTAGGGGTGGGTGGGGGGCAACCCCGGCATGTCGGTGGGGGCCTTTCTTTTATTCCGAAAAGAGGGTCGGGATCAGGGTCATTTAGATTATCGAAATTGGCGAAAACGTGAAAAACCGGGCCATGTTTTATCGTCCCCCACCCCTGAGGGGCTTCCGCTCCTAGCCACCCGGGATATTACGTACATGACGCAGCGCCCACCCCCTACTATAATATCCTCCCACCCCACCCTCCTATCCTAACCTCCCCAACTATATTACCGGCTACGAGCCTATTACGTATAGGTGCGAACATTTCGCATCAGAAGTTTTCATCGGCACTACGAATCCAGCCTTAGAAGAACGGGAGATAAATTCCGTACATATGAAATTCAAGCCAAGAGTAGGGCTCGACCTGCCAGAGGGTCTAATCGTAGAAGAAGAAGGTAAAGCTGCGGGTGGGTGGGAAACTAGAGTTCCCAGGGAAGAAGCTGGAATGGGCGGCGGTAGTGGAGGAAAAGGCGAGCGAGATCGCTTTTTCATAATCAGCCTTTATCATGCCGAGCTACCGCTTCGGTGCCTCGTCACTCTGGAGCTTATGCTCTATTGTATATCCAACGTGTTCAACTGTGTGAGAATTAGAACGTCAGTTGCATTCAATATCCGAGTAAAGGCACTATCAACTATCACCTCGGAATTCACGCCAAAACTTCCTCGAACAAACGGAGTATAACTGCTCATGTTGTCTCCATGTTCTCGGAATTCGACGGCGATTACCAGCAGCATATGAGAGTGCGCTTCGTGAAGAAATGGGAGTGATGGAACTTAGAATTACTAATCTCAAGATAGGGAGGGAAGAAACTCTTTCTACGCGGAATGGCCCTAATCATTGGTATCCCAACATTAGAGGGCCACCCCCTCCCGTTCGCCGATGGGAACTAAAGCCTAAAGTCAATGGCGAAACCGGATCATGTTGGTTCTCGCCCCCCACCCTTTTGGGAAACTAGAAACTAAGGTCGATGGAGGAAACGAAATACTAAGGAGGTCTGCTCCGCTACACGACCCACTATTCATGATTTCAGCCAGTAAGGATACGCACTCTCATAATGCAATCCAAACAGCAAACCAAATCTAGAGCTAAGCACTCACTATTACTATGTACACTTCCGATTATAGGACTGCTACTTGTACTAATTGCCTACATTCTATGGGGGCGAGAAGCGGCATTGGCGCCAGGAGGAGATGACGCCAACTCCCCCACCCCCCCGCAGCTTGGTCTATTTTGAACCTGGTGGAAATATATATCAACCGCACTCTCCCGATATTTCGGGGAGCTATCCAGGAAGCCGAACAAACTTCCGAAAGTTGCATAGTCATCCTAAAATATCACCGAGCTCAAATCTAACATCAGAAACCAACAAGAACAACTAAACCAAAGATCTTCACAAAAGGGAACCTCTTACCATACCACATAGCCTATCGGGATTTCGGGAAATAGACTATTGGGCCCACAACTGACTAGGCTTGAAAAGGGAACATTACAGTCCCCCCTCTCTGAAATTGCTTGTCCTCAAGCAATTGTAAGACAGGATGACCAAACATCATCATCCAATACCACCAAGTGCATCTTCTCATCGGATTGCCATCATGTGTTAACCTCCTTATCAACAAAGCAGAAGATAACCACTTGTAACTTTTCAAGGTATCCCACTGAAATCTCCATACCCCATTTAATGCTAGGAAGGATGAAATATCATTCTCCCACATCTGAAACCTCTCTTCATCATCCATCCAAGGTGTGGGAACCCAAACTATGATCAACATGTGGCTGTCCAAGGGAATTAACAGCAGTTCATAACCTGATTTTATCAAATTCATGGCTTTAAAATGCAGACAGCAGTTGCACAAGTCAAATCTACATGTTTGATTTTGAAAAGTGAGCATTGGAATGCTCAAATCCATCTTAGGAAAGGCTGGAAATGACTTCCTCATATCCTCCAATTGAAAACTCCTCCTTCCCAAGTTGGAAATACTTGGCCACATCCCATAAATTAGTGCAAACTCACGTTTGAAGTGGCTGGTCTGCAACAAAACAGCCAATTTAGAACTGAAAATTTGATCCCTTTCACTCCAAGGTACATTTCTCTGGTCTCTATAACCTTCTAACATACTTTGTTGGTGACTTCTCTGCTGATTAAGAAGTAATGGAGCAGCTCTAACCAACATGTGCTGCTCACTTTCCTCATTACTTCAGATACTATCATCAAAGGGAATCTCCGATGCATTAAGATTTTTGCTATCATCATGAAAAAATGCATCATTATTCGAATTATCTTCCTGCTTCCCTTGAGAATCTGCAACAACTTTCTCTCTATCTTTTTGCACCTTCACTATATCATCATCAATGTTCAAGGTTTTTTTATCATTGTCTCCACATTCCACTCAAAAAGAGGATTGTGATGAATCAAATCAGCTCCTATATCATAGAGTGGATTGACAAATGAGTGAAAATCAGAATTATATCCTTGACTTACCACATTTGAATGCAAAACAAGTTCTGATTTTGACTTTCTTACTGCTGTTTTGCAAACTCCAGCAAGCTCAAAATCATCTTTTGGAGGCTTTCCAAGCAAACTATTGTGGGATTTATCATTTTGCTCAACAAATCTGGTATGTACATCAACAAAAGGTTCTTTCTCCATTCTCTTTGCAATAGGAGCTCGAGATGTACCATTAGTCATTCCCTTCAAAACCACAGTCTTACCATCAGCTTGAAATTTGAGTTCCATGGTTTGAAGGTTCAAAGATATCTCTCCCAATGACTTTAACCACTAAATGCCCAAGACTATCTCAGAATTTCCAATGCTAACTACATGAAAAACATCCTTTACCTTGTAATTTCCCAATTGGAGACTCAAGTTTGGAATTCTTCTTGTGCATTGGATAGTAAGCCCATTAGCTACTATAATATTGAATCCCTCAAATTCTTCAGTCTGAAGGCCTCTTCTCGCCACCACTTCTTCGTCAATGAAATTGTGTGTGGCATCAGCATCAATTAGAGCAGTAGTTCGTTGTCCACACAACACACCACGGACCTTAAAAGGATCATTCTCAAGTTGACAAGATATTCTGCCAAAGATACCACCATTAACTTTGTTCTTGTTAGACCCTTCTGGAGCTTCATCTTCATCACTGGACTCTGAATTAGTGTGCTGATCTAAATTTTCTGATTCTGATTCAGCAGTCGCATAGGATTCTAATTGATGAGCTTTGCCTCTTTCATAACACTTGTGTCCAGGGGCCCAAGGCTCTTTACATTTGAAACATAGTTTCTTCTTTCTTAGCTCATTTCGGAGCTCATCATACATCTTCGGAGCTCATCATCCATCTTCGGAGCTCATCATTTAGGTTGCGTTTGTTCTTTCTACAAGTGTTTCTTGTCTTCCCTCTTGTCATTCTTCTTATCAAAGAATGTCTTGGTTTGAAATTTACTCTTGGGCTTGTAAATTCCATGTTCCTAGCTTTTTTGCTGGCTTCTTGTAAAGACTTAGGCTCCAAAGCCTTCACCCAACCTCTCAACGGTTCCATCAACCCCTCAATAAAGAGGTAAGTAAGCCTCCCTTCGAACACATTTGTCACCATTACAACAATTCTTTGAAAATTTGAAATGTAGACATCCACTGTGTCTCTTTGCCTAACTTGGGCCAGCTCCCTGAAATGACTCTCAGGGTCATGCTTGTCAAAGCGATCGATGAGTCTTTGAGTGAAGTCTTCATAGGATGTGATAAGGCTATGACCCTGAGTGATCATGCCATGAGTCCACCAGTCATGAGCATCACCTT
This sequence comes from Cunninghamia lanceolata, assembly GCA_027924645.1. Lineage (NCBI taxonomy): Eukaryota > Viridiplantae > Streptophyta > Pinopsida > Cupressales > Cupressaceae > Cunninghamia > Cunninghamia lanceolata. The sequence goes on along the minus strand of BSBN01000589.1, from coordinate 2,494,728 downwards.
CAAGATGTGCAGAGGCAAATTTGATAGAATCTCCTTCCAACATAGGGTTCAAACACAAGTAGTTGTTGAGCTTTTGCACCCATGACCTAGCGGTGCATTTTGATGACCCATCAAATGTTGGTAGAGGCACCTTCCCAAGCTTCCGTTGAAGGTCTTGATTTTGGATCCTAGGCCTAATCCGGTACTTGATTTGGCAAAAGTCATGAAGTGACATAGCATTTTGGAACTCTTGCTGGTGATCAGCAAAGCTTTCAGCCACAAATTTCTGTCCTCCACCTTGGTTTTGCTGCTGCCCCAAGAAAACATGCATCATAGGCCTGGTTGTAGAGGCCCGAGTGGTTCTAGTGTTGTTGGCTTGATTGCTTGCATTGTTGGAGTTGCTGGCATCTCCACTGTTCACATTATTTCCTCTATTCCGAGGAGTCTCACCACCCATACCCTGATTCACCAACTAAGCCAACAATCTTGTCATTTGCCGATTACTCCTCACCAACTCTTGCTGTCCTTTAGCAAGTTCGTTCAAAATGTCTCTGGTACTAGGGTCTTGTGGGGGTCTGTCACCCATATTGTTCTCTTCTTCAGTCTTTGGATCAATCTGATACCTTCTTATGTAAGTAATGAAATCAGGTTCTTCTGGATTCTTCAAAGGCACATGCAGACAAAACTGACTTTCAACACTGAATGCTCAATTGAAGGATGACAAATAGGCTGGTAGGAAGACCAGTTCTGATACCACTATAATATGCTGCCCTGATTGTTTTTGAAAAACAGATACAACACTGAATGTTAAGACCAATGATATCTTCCACACCTTTTTGATCACCCAGATCCCGATGTGGGCAAGGTGAGAGCATACGAGTGCTTCAAAGTTAGCACTCAAATCATAATCTAGCAGTAGAAACAATCTTCCGCTTAGTCAGTGGGCATCCACTCAATCGTGGGAATAAGCATAAAAGTAAACATCCACTTGTGCAGTGGGCAACCACTTATTTAGTGGGAGTACAAGAAAGGTAAAAACCAGGTGCATCCACTCATTCAGATGGAACCTGAGCCATGAAGTACTGAAAGAAAGAGGCACACCCACTTATTCAGTGGGAGCCATTACAAAGCAAATAAGAAAGACTAAACTCACTGGCACATCCACTTGTTCAGTGGGAAGCCATTACAAAGCGTCCATCAGAATATTACAATGAGATCACCTGAAAAAGTTAGAGTACTAACATCTGATATAACATGTTACTGCTGTAACAAATGAGCATGGAAATACTCAATCTAGTGATGTTTCAAACATACAAGTATAGCAAAGAGTAACCATAGATATATCCCATAATGGAAGGCTAGAAATGAGTGCTGGGACTGATCTGGGATGCTACAAATGGCTGATGCAGGTCTGTAACAGCAATAATGACAGCCAATAAACTTGTATACAGTAGTCCAATCTTTGCTCAATCCCCTCCTCAAGCAACAATAACATCTTCCACCATAGTAGGTGCCCCCAAATGAAGTGAACGCAGCACCAACACAGGCATCTCCCACAGAAAGTTCACACGCCTGGGACTGATCAGGTACGGCTCAGAAGTTTGTACGGCCTGCCAAAATCCTTTGTTTCTGCCTTAAAAATTCTCCAATGAACTGGAACTTGGGCGCCAAAGCATGGTTGACAGACTTCAAGGACTTTTTTGCACACTAAACAAACCCTTTCAAAACACAATGATGCACATCAAATCTGGTATGACCCAGCAGAAGCAGTACAACCTGCAATGAACTGTCAGACCAGCAACAACATATAATAGAAAAAGGTTAGAAATGAGCGTTGGGAATAGGCTGGAAATATGCTAACAAGATTCAGACTTAATATGCAATATATTCTCTTCAAAGACAAGCGCCAACATAACCTTGGTATAGTCCAAACTGTACGACCTGCTACAGGTTCTCAATGTTACTCAAAGGAACTCACACCTCAACTCCAAGAAACCATATCAAACCCACACACACAAGCAAAAACTCTATCAATCCGAAAGAATATCAGAAAACATCAAACTCCATGAGGGCTGTGTGCAACTCCTGTAAATGAAGTCACCCCTTTCAGCTAGGATAGATATTTCACTATCGAAACTGAACTTCTTCAAGAGAGTTTTCGTTCTCAAGAAGGATGAAGATCTCACAGGCTCATTCTTGCAGCATAACAATACCTCATCAAGCATAAAGAGCAAAATGAGCTCTCAACCCCCTTATATAGGCACTTTTAGGGGGTTTGCACAATAAAATGAATTATTAAATAGGAAAATATACTTTTCCACACAAACTCCAATATTTCACCACATTAGCTCACACTTTTATGTGCTTAAATAAAAGAGTGACTTTTCCCCTTTTCAATGAGCCATCATACCCTTGCACTTTATAATTATTTTCCAATGACAAATAATTAACTGTTAGCTCATTAAAATACTAGATTTTTGCAGAAAATCCCAAACATCTCCGAAATGCCAAATAAACTGTACCAACATACTCCTAAGGTTTGGGATGAATAACAACGCTTTCCGCGAGACTTTCTAAAAATAGACGGCTCTTCCAAGAATCTTGGAGAGCTATCCAGGAAGCTGAACAAACTTTCGAAAGTTGCATAGTCATCCTGAAATATCACCGAGCTCAAATCCAACATCAGAAACCAACAAGAACAACTAAACCAAAGATATTCACAAAAGGGAACCCCTTACCATACCACATAGCCTGTCGGGATTTCGGGAAATAGGCTATTGGGCCCACATCTGACTAAGCTTGAAAAGGGAACACTACATTGGCCCTGCCGCCTGTATGCTCTGGTCAGCTATGTCACCTTTTACTTTCCCAGTAGTGCATTCATATAGTTAGTGTGTTGTCCAAAACACTCTACGCTTTAACCTTGTGCACATCAAGATCTAGGTGATCAGAAAGTGTGAGGACGTGCATTTGCAACTTCAAATATTTGTAAAAAAAAAAAAAAAAAAAAGACTTGGTTATTACAATCACCAATGGTTTTCTATGAAATTGAGTACCCCCCTTCTACTTGGTTTGGCCTTGTCCATGTTAGTGCTACTTGCATACTCATAGAGATCTGTCAAAGCATCAAGTTTCTCATAGAAATCTGCGAGTTCATAAAATAATCTGAGAAATCATAATTCTAAACATTAGTTTGAAAACATTTGTTTGAGTTACTATTTTGATTCCATATTGCTCTTAAACCATGAATCCAAACAAACATTAATCTAGATACCTATATTCTAAAACTTCTGGTTGGAGACTTTATTCGATTTAGAATCAACACAAACATTGGTCTTAAATCATTAATCCAAGGATATTGCTTTGCATTGTAATTTGAATTAAGCATTTTTCATGATATTAGTTTAAATACTAAAGTAATTGTCATTGAGAATGTATAATATAATTGTCTTATTTTGTCCTAGGCCAAAATAGCCCATCTTTAGGCTTGCAAATATTGCCAAAATACTAAGTGTTTTGCCTTATGAAAATCTTGAAAAATCCTGAAATTTGGTAAGTCAAATTTGCCTTATGTTTTCCTTGAAAGTTATGCTTTATTTCTAACCAAACATCTGGTTGTATTTCATGTCCACATCCGGTTGCACTCCTTTATATTCCAACCGGACATTTTCTAACCAGATATCACTTTGCATTTCCATATCTGGATTTGGTTGCCTTATTCATATCCGGTTGCGTTGTCTTTCTTCAACCGAACATTTCATCCGGACCTTTCCTAACCGGACATCCCGTTGATTTGTTATATCCGGATCATGTTGCTATTTCTATATCGATCTGGTTACGATGCTTTATCATCCATTCGGATATCTCATCTGGATATCATGTTACACATCCGATTACACCACTTGTCTTCAACCGAAGATATTTCAAACCAGATATCCTGTACTTCTTCCATCAAATATATCCAATCTGAGATACCCTAAATGGAAGAAAATTTCCCAAAAAATCCCAAAACATCCGATGGAAAATCCAAAATTCCAAGTTTTCCGACTTAGAAAGGGTGTTCATCAGCGGAGTGGGCGGTTCGCGAACCATCGTCAGGTTTGCCAATAGGTGAACTCGCCGACATAAAGGAATGAAGTGGATGGTTTGCTAAAGGAAAAGTTTGCCGATAGAGGGGTGGATGATCACATTCTAATTATTGCAGTTGGAATCATGGCCAAATGATATGTTCATCTTGAAGAGTAGCCAAATGGGTATTCATAGTTGAAATTTGGTGAAGATTTGATGAAAATTGACGAAATTATGCTTTTGCACGACTTTTGGCTCCAACCGGATATTTCGTTCGGACATTCTCAACCGGACATCCAGTTACACTTCGACATCCGGTTGTATTTCAATATCTTGTTGCATCGCTTTATGTCTTATCGGACATCTTCATTCGGATGTCCTATTGAGATGCTTTGTTCCTAACCGGACATTTTCTATCCGGATATCATGTTGCATTTCCATATCCGGATCTAGTTACATGTCTATATCCGGTTGTGCAGTTTAACTTTCAATTGGGCATTTTCCATCCGGATGTCTTGTTGTCTTCTCATATTCGGATCCCGTGGCATTTCCACATCCAGTTACATTGCTTATTATCCAACCGGATATTTTCATCCGGATATCCGATTATATTGTGTTGTTCCTAACTGGACATTCCAAGCGGACATTTTCCAACCTAACATTTCCATATCCAGTTGCTTTGCCTAAATCCCAATCGGACATTTCTCATCCACATATCCTGTTGCGTGACTCATTTCCATTCGGAACCTTTCAATCGGATATTTTGTTATATGCATGTCTCGATGAATTTAACTTGACATTTTACTTCTATGGAACTTCCATCTTGAACCGAACATATCCAAATGCGCCGACTGCATCCGAACTTGACATCTCAAAATGTCAAAAAGAGGCCAAAGCAAGATCGAAATATAAACACTTTTAAAGTGTTGTAAAAGCTTTATCAAGAGGCACTTTTAATTCCTGTCCTAAAACGCGTTTCTTTTGCGTGAGGACTTTTGTTCAATGCCAATCACCATTACTGCGGGACAAAATGAATTTTAGGTATCTCAAATAGTGCCCAACTTTAATGCGCTAGTACCAAAGGTGGATGAGGAACATGAAAGTGTATGCGGGTACCCCAAGTAGGCGGATTTCCCAAGGATGCATTTGATTAAAGGCCCTCCTGCATTAAAAACATTGTACCATAGACATGGGTGCCCTTCCAAATTGTGCAGATCTCCTGACAGGGCGATGGGCCAAATTTATTATAGTATGGGCAGCCTGAGTAAACATGTTGATTGGGTTTTCTCATGCCCAAGGCTGCAACAGTGCTTTGTAAAAGCTATATAAGCATTTGAATTATGTATTTTTAATGTTAGCTGCTTCCTAGGTCATCACACGGGCATGAGGGATTCATTTGCAGACTTGGACCTTGTGTCTTTTCCAGGAGCTGGGTGGATTTGATGGTTTGTGCTCCCTTCTGAGCCTTTCATGTCTCCATTACTAGTTCAACTATGAATGGAAATTGTCATTTTGTGTCTATATCTCTTTGTATTGAATCATTCCTTCTTTTGTAATGGCTTTTTGGCCTTCATGATTAATATAATAGACTAATATTTTGCCTCTCTTTATACTTCTACACCGTGTTTAACTGAAATTTGTAGGCTTATTCTGTGAATGCAAGATCCCTCCTGTAGTTACAGTTTTCTATTCAAACCTCTATTAAAGTTTATAACTCTATGTGAATTCATATCAATTTTTGAGATCATTGTTGTGTTATTTCAGGGTCAACTAAACACTCTAAATTTGGTGTATCACTTCCCTTCCCTTTCATTTCAGTTCTCCTTCTTCCCCTTTTCCTTGGTGATCAGTAGCATTAGGTTTAGTTATTTTTATCTGAATCTTCAATTTAGAAAGAGGAACCAACCTTCTCGGGAGGTCTGATCTCGGTTGCAAAGTCCCACACCTTGAGATCATTCCAATGTTTCACTAAATTTGTTGAAACTGCCAAAAGCTTCAACAACAGGGTGCAAATTCAGTTGACAACAATAATCAAGCCAAAACTTATAATTCCTAGTTATGATTAATATGACCATAGCATCTGGATAACAAATTGGGGTCCTTATTATAAAATCCTTAGGGCTTTGTGCTAACACTAGTCTCTAATTAAAACGAAAGAGGTATTACACAGATCATAGACAACACAATTACGTTACAAGAAAATTTTCTCATAACTCATTAAAATATTGTATATGACTTTGTAAGACATTGATAATATTGGTTGAAATGGGTGTCAAATGACATCAAATATATGGAAATTCTTTAAATGGAACCTATATAGGCAATTTGTAGGAAGTCTAATATATTTTACTACGACTAGTGCTGACATTTGCCGTGTTGTTGGAATGATATGTAAAGGAACACAATTTTGGGCTCAAGTTCCTAAAATGCAAGAACTGCTAGTTGCATTTTTTTGCTGATTCAGACTAGGCTGGAGATGTGAAGGAGAGGAAATCAACACTTGGATATATATTTAAATGTACTTTTGAAGTAATTTCATTGTTGATTATAAAGAGTTGCCAATTGTTTTATCATCTATTAAGGTTGAATGCGAAGCAGCTATTACAGCTCCATGTGAAGCAATTCAGTTTAGAAGAATTCTCTATGACATACAATTGGAACACACTCAGACTACACCATTGATCTCTTAGAACCAAGGTACAGTTCATATCATCAAGGATCCAATGTTCAGTGTTAGAATGAAACACGTTAAATCTCATCATCACCTCATATGAACAAAGGTACAGCAAGTTGGCAAAGTTGATTTATTGGCTAGTTAGTACATGATCAACTTGCAGATGTATGGACAAAAGCATCTAGCAGGGAGAAACATGAGAAGCTTAGAGGACATGTAAGCATCAGGAAAATAAATTAAACAATATGGTGGAATGTAATAAAAAATGTTTAATTTCTATTCTATTGTACGTACTGCATATGTTGTTTGTCTTATTGACAGATTTGTCAACATAACCCTATCCCTTTCATGGGATAGCTTCAAAGCATAATGTCTGACTATAGATTAGATTGGATTTTTCTATTTGTAAATGTACACAATGCTTTCGTAGCAATACAAGACAAATTTGAAATTTATAAGATTTCTTTTACATTTGCAGTTTTTTGTGCTTGTATGTGCTTGTAGTGCACCCATTTTTTTAATCCATTGTGAGGGCTTATATTTACCCTAAACGCCTTAGATGTTAAATGCTGAATTTCCTTTATTTGTTAATGCATTGCCTCTGTTCTGCTATGTTATTAAATTGCACTTTTCTAGGTTAATGGGTTATCAGTAATCTTACTGTTCTGATCTGCAATTTGAAGAAATATAATAATATTACATCCTCCCTTGTTCAAAGCATCTATAATTGATTGGATCTTACTCATATTTATTCCAACACAAAATGTTTACTATTAGTTTTTTTGGGTTGTTTACATATGTGTTGTTTCATTATTTGATGTACATAAATGGGCACATTAGATTTCTACAATTTTTGGGGATGGAATCCTATTTTCTATTATTAAATTTATGCCTTGTCATTAGTCTATTTTGAAGAACTTAATTTGTTAGTATTTGTTTTGCTGACTATTTTGTTAGTTCTTTGTTGGCTTTGGGTAGTTGTTATGAGTGGTTGCCAATGGTCGTGGTCTAACTGGTAACTGATGTGCACTTTAAATACGTTTCTTGTAGTCAGAGAAGGCAGTCTGATTTATGCACAGTTCTCCCTGTTCTACATTCATTGTATCAAACACTACCTTGGAATAAATCAATTACTGTTATTTGTCTGCAATCAATTGGTATGTACTATTATGTTTTATATAGTTCAACGATACCAAATGTTCAACAGCTAAATTGTTACAATAGCAATTGCACTGTATAAAACATAACAGTACATACCAATTGATTATAGATGGATAACAATACTCTCTTTATTCCAAGGTAGAGTTTAATACAATGAATATATAATAGAGAGGACTGTGCACAAATCAGACTCCCTTCCTTGACTATGAGAAACTTATTTAAAGTGTCTGACAGTTGCTAGTTAGACCATAACCGTTGGCAACCACTCATAACGATTTCATAACAACTTCCCAAAGCCCAAAAAGAACTAACAAAGTAGTTGGTGAAACAAATACTAACAAAATAAGAAGTTCAAAATACACTAAGTAATACTAGTTATGAATTATTGGCTTAACAATTTATTTGCTATTTACCTTAAGGTTTGTCTCATGGAGAAGACTCATGAAGTAAATAGGATAGCAGCTAGAAATACCCAGCTGCAAATCACTCTATATAAGGATCAAGAGCACCACAAGAGGTATGTTAGGCAATGCAACTGAAATATCAGGTTGAATGTAGGATCCATAGAGTATCTATGAAGTCACTAAGAGCTTTTCTGGAATTCTATCTAGGTTATTTTTGGAGTTCCTCTTTGTGGCAAGTTAAATGTTTACAACTTGGCCCCATATAATAATGTTTTCTAGATTTGTGTTTTGTGTGTTACATCTCTTTGAAAAAATTATCTGTCTTGAAACTATGCGTTTACCTGTTTAGGGATACGTTTGTGTTGATACAGTAACAATCTATACACAGAGAGCAGATTCTAAATTCCAAATAAGTACTATAGAATAGATAAATAAACATTTTGTGGATCAGATACCATACTACATGATATGTTCTACAACTTAAGGTGATGCTACTTTAATAAAAACTTAAAGGTTAAGGATGACTAATACATAACACTGATTTAGATAGAGGAAAAGGATGAGTGCATATTCATGTCTTCATTACATTTATATTTATTGAAACTAGTATAGTTTTCATCAACTGACTTTTGTAACTATCAACTACTCATAAGTACCAACTCATAACTATTGAAACCATTATAACCATTGCATATAATCTAATACACTCCTTTGATAATAGAAGAGACTACACCAAGCATATCTTTGGACATGATGAATTTATCAGGTCCAAGAGGTTTTGTCAAGGTGTTGGTTGTTTGCTCGAGTAGCACACTGTTGTAACACTATCTCTTCGTTGTTATCAAGCAGTTGTATATGATGAAAATGCACCTAAATAGTTTTCAATGTGCATTACCTGCTGTAGTTTTGATTGTTTTAATTGCTCTTTTATTTTCACAATGAAGCACCATTGGTTTCATTCGAATTATCTACTAATCAGCACCTTCAACCAAATTGCTTCACAGGATCCGAGGATGATTACTTTATAGTCATCTTCAATGTAGGATAGAGTTACTATTTGCTGCTTTTTACAGGCGTTTCACTAAGTTTTGTGGAGGGGCACACGGGGACAGAAAATGTTTTAGTTCTGGATTTTGAGGACAGTGGGGGCATGGCTATTAAAATTATATAGAAGAATTACTATTTTAATTTTAAAATACAAATAAATTAGAAGTACCTGAAAATAATTTAGACAAACTAAAAGAAGCTTAAATTTTAAAAACATGAACATCTACATATATACACTTAAAATATAATCATGAACCCATACAATATCAGTCTAAAATGGATTCAATTATTGTGTCGGTGAATTTAACTCACTTGATGTATGTTTGTCTGGTCTTGTAGAAATCTTGAAGACACTGCTGAACAAAAATTAAGTTTGAATTGTTCACTGTATTTCCTCCAAAAAGCACAGGATAAAGATCTCTTCTTATGGGCAACCTATCATGTTTTACTAGTTTAACATTAACTTAACCTTCATCTAGAACAAGGCTCTTGGCTGGCATTCACATAAACCTTTGACGACCACCAATAAGGTGAGATTACAAGTTTGCTTTCCATTGAACAGGTCCCTGACTTTCATTAATGGCTGTGTGTTTTATAATTTATTCCTTGCTTCTAACCAACAATGCCCTTTTGTGTATGCTCTTGCTTTAGTATGGCAAAACAGATGCCACAAAGTTGATGTTTATCATTTTTGTTTGTGAAAGCATTTCATGTCAATTGGAGTTTGTTAGAGGAATGAGTCTTCCTAGTTCCTGTGCAAATGGATTGGAATCAATGGGTCTTGTTGAGATGCAAATGAATTGGAATCAAAGGAATGAGTCTCCCTACACACCAACTTGTGGAGCGGGTTAATGCTCACTTGAAAGCGATTTTGCTCCCCCAAGGCTTGAGATTCCTTCTTAGAAGTCTAGTTTGGTTGTTGGAAATCTTTAATTGACTGCTCCACAAGAGAATATTGGTTAAATCTGGCCCAAAATGGACTGGTTGATGCTCACTAGGTTACTTTGTCTTGGATTATTACCCTAGATCTATTTCTCCTGCATGGGATTAAAGATATCTCTTCGAACAAAACAATAGTTAGCAATTATCGTACCAAAGATTAATTCCATGAAAAGTTCAAAACACATTGAAAGTAAACTTTAAACTAAATCTATTGTAGTTGTAATCTGACTCATGGTTTCAAAAAAACATCGAAAGATAAGTAGGATAGGGAGAAAGACGAATAAGCCTATTGATTTGAAATGACGGTCCCTTGTTTCTAGGTATTATGAGTAAACTTCCAAACCATCCAAGATATGGTTTGTCTTGACACAAGCTGAGGGTAGCGGTAGTGCGATCTTCAATGGTATTTCCCACAAAATAATAAGACAGTGAGTGCCATAAGAATGTGCAGGTCGCAACTTATAAAAATTCAAACACTCAGATGTTTACTCAGAATTACTCATCTAAACTACATAGATGACTTTCATAGATGAATGAAACTTAGATTGGAAAAATTAAACAAAGGTTCTGTATTAATTTCAACAGAGATGCAATATTTTCTAACATATGTGGGTATAAATAGAATTCCTGCTCATTACAAACCAAAGTCTAGGTGATATGAATTCACAACCATCATCACCTAATGTCACGAGAGCCTATGAACAATTTAGACATATACAATAGACTTCTAACAACATTCAAAGGCCTCACACAGGGTGACAAATCAACTATGGTTGTTTGATTAATCACTTGGAATTCCACCTATTATGCATGGATGATCTTCAAATTCTTGTTCTGATTTTCCCTCCTTCGTGGCTGTTTGCAACTGCTTTTGTAAGCATCTGTGTAATGTCCCCATTTTCCGAGTGATCACCTAATGGAGTTGGTTAGCCTATCCTATTCCCGCAGGCTAAGCCGGAGGGCTAAGGCAATGACCTAATTGATTAAATATCATATTTAATCAATTTTATTGGGCAAATTGAAGATATGAAGTGACTTCTTATACTTTTGTGAGCCATTTGGTGAAGGAAAAATAATTAAATAAAATGGCTAAGGAGGTGAGCAACCTAGGAGGGGGGAAAATAAAGGATGGAAAATGACTTTCTATATTTTTATGATGCCATGGGAAAAATAAAATAAATTAAATAAATGGCCATGAAGGTGGATGACCTAGGCAAGGGCCTAAAAATGCAATATCAAGGGTCAAAAAGAGTTCACTCCTCTTGGGAGAAAATAATAAAATAAAATAAAAATATTTTATTTGTGTTTGGGTGTCTAGCATGAGGTCGGCCCTAAGGAGAAGTGAAAAACAAATAAAATAAAATATATTTGGCAAGAGGTTGGCTAGAAGAAGGTTGGCCAAGTTTAAGTTGGGAGAAGAGTTGTGTAATATCCCGAGCTAATTTTGGATGCAAAATTTTTTGATTTCCGACTCTCGGTTTATGCAGGCATTTCGTCAAACAGTTTGCGGGAAAGCTGATTGTTGAAGATTTCTGATCTGTACTGAATTGGGTGTGTTTGACTGTGATTTGCTTAGGTTTTACAATGCTTAAACAACAATAAATGACCATGTGCTCATAGAAGTTTAACACCAAAATCAGAATGTATGTATTTGGACTGATTTTTGCATTACAGTGTGCTGATAAAATATATATATTACCCAGCTTTGTGATAACAGCAATAAATACTTAAATAACAGAGAAAAAATGCAAATATAGGTAACTACAAACAAAGCCAACCTTATACAATCTCCACCGATGCAAAATAATGAACTTATGATGAGGGGCGACAGCTACAGGAATGGTGCGATCCCATTTGCTGATGTTCTATGCTGGAGAGTGGTGGTTGCTGCAGTCTTTATCACCTTCCAAATGCTAGATGCCTCATCCCAAGTGGTTCGCCCTCCATGACTCCCATAGTCCCCACGCCAACTCCTATGTGATAGGGCAGCCAAGTGAAGGTACGGTCTGCCTGAATAACTGGTACAGCTGGGCAAACAACAAAGGTACGGCCAGATTTTTTGGATTAATCTCCGAAAAATGCACTCACCTATAGTCTTCGTCCATGCCCTCCATCAATGTGCAATGTAGTTATCGCAATTGTCCACAAATTTGTCTCCGTAGGAGACTCACAAATTTGTAAATAATCTTGCACCTGTGAGAGACCTGTGTGATCTCTCCAACAAACCAGCTAGGGTGGGATCGTTTCACCACCGAAACTGATCCACAAATCCAGCGCCAATAATGAGTTTAAAACCCTATCAAAAACTCCACAATATTCTGTATTTGCTTTAGCAAATCTCACAGAATATACATCAATGCCCTGCAAACAAATACCGGAACCTGTAGAATATCTTTCTCAGCTCCAGCACTAAACCTTTGATATGCAATGAAGAACAATGTGTAGCCTCTGTGCGAAACTACCAGCAAACAACCTGAGAGGGTCTTCCACCACCGAGGTTGATCATCTCCAAGAGAGTTTTCGTCCTCATGAAGGCTGAGATGAACCAAGTTCGATCTCTAGAACCACAAGGGTTACAATTAGAGAAATAGAATAAACTGCATATCCCCAAATGAGCTCACAAACCTTCTTTATAACCTTTTTCCGCCAAACTCCCAGAAGCTCTGAAAAAGACCTTTTTATTAAAATAATGATAATTTGACACGCAAGGTCCCCATTTAATACATCCATGATTTAAAACATTTCATCTCGGTTTCGACGAGCTATAATACTAAGGTGCCTTTTAAATATTTTAAACAATATTTGGCAACCTTAGTAAAATTATTAAAATAAAGCCATTAAAGTACTCTTTTTGCGGAAATTGCCGAAATGCTTCAGAATCGGAAACTGACTGCACTGGAGTAATCTCAATGAAGTATAATGATAAACGGAGCCGTCCGGGCGACTTTCTATAAATAGATGCCCTCTCCAAGATTCTTAGAGAGCACACTAGAAGCCATAAATAACATTTGAAAACATCAAATAACTCCTCTAAACCATCTGAGCTCATTGGTAACATCAAATTACCCTTCTGATCAAGCTGACACAAACCGAGAAAGCCATCTTCAACTGCAAAGCAAGAGAACTCGAAAATGGGGACATTACAAGTTGGCTATAAAAACAAGACATTTGGGAGTCATTTCATCATCCATTCATATCATATTTTCATTTGGAGATTCTTCTCTTTAGCTGCAACATTCATTGGGCTATATTCCAAGGACGAAAACCCTTGTGCATACGGTGAGTTGGACGAAAACCTAGCTCATCTTGTGGAGGACTCATAACGGAGTTCTACTTCATTGGAGGTTTGGAGCATTATTGCATATTCAGATTTGCAGATCAGATTTGGAGCAGCATTGTTTGGTGGCCTTTTGTGTTGATATTGCACTAGGGTTTTGCCCTAGAGTTGAGCGCCACCTTTGGAGAAGGGTGATTTGACTTGGGAGATGCAATTTTCATCATTGGAGGGTTTTCCAAACCTTAACCTAGCAGCCGCCATCATTTCTTGCAAGCGCCGCCCTTTGGAGGCTTTGTTTGAGCATCATTCGCCATATTTTGGTATGTACAAACCTAGGGTTTAGGTCTGATTTGGACAGCAGCATTCTGGACCATGTTTGATCATGTTTAGCCCATGCTTTTGATGTAATTCTCAGTCATTATATACAGATTTGTAACAGCAGAGATATATTCAGAAAATCAGACTTATATGTTGCATTTGGATGGCCATATCTTGTGTATTTCATGGTGGATTTTGTTTTTGATATGATCAGCAATTTGTAGTATCTTTTGGCATGTTTATTTGGCATGTTTTGGCACTTGTATGTTCGCTGTCATATTTGTTTTGAAATCAGAAAATAAAAATCAGATTTCTGAGTTAGGGTTTGAGCAGAAATTAAAAAACCAGAATTTTAGGGCAGATCCCATTGGGGATATTACAATCTGGAAGCTTCTCAATTCGATTTTAGATATATAGAGCCTTCTAAGGTATCACAATTGTCTACCGAGTGTCAAAGGCGGATACCATCAACCACAGGTGTCCTAAACTTTGTCATCTTTTCCAACTGCATTCAAACATTCTCTAGGAAACTTTGGATTAATTTGCTACAACTTGTTGCATGACAATGAATAGTGTACCGGGAAAAAAGTAAAAACATAGAGAAATTTAAGTTTAAAACACAATTAAACTTTAGAAGTGCGAAGCAGCAGATTAATCAACCAAACATGGATAAGCAGGTTACTAGGAGCTGTACCTTATTCTCTGTTATGAATTTAGTTGCCATTCCACATTTCAGTGGTCAAAGGACATTTCCTGGTTGAGATTCTTATGTTTCATGCTTTTCTTCCCATGTAAATCTGTTAAAACATTCCATTGGTAAACATAATTCATTGTGAGTCCTAGTTAGATTATAGCATTGGGTGTGATTTGGAAATTAAATTGGGTTTAAAACAAAGTTGGCTTTGACCTTTTATCAGAGTAAAAAATGCCTTTTCAAACAATTTTCATGTCCGATCTAAATCAGATGCGACATGGAATTAAAATCGGCTTTATTTGTCCTAGGGTCTAACCTAACTATGTTACCTTCAAATTAACCATAGTTAATTGAGGGAGTTAATACAATTGATCTTAAAAATGCGGACGCAATTCCCTTTAAAAACACAACACATAAGCATATTGTTTCTGAAACAGTCAACCTCCACGTTATTCACCTACACTGATCACTCACCTGGTTTAACTTAGTTGACCAAGGGTTAGTTGAAGAAATAGCATTTTATTTAAAACCCGAACATTAACTTAAATAAAACCCTGCTTGGAAGATATATTGAGTTTGAAATCCATCAGAGGAGAAAGTATTCTGAAATAACAATTTTACCTCTGATACAAACCCAGTATGATGTCTTTAAGCTGGGAATAAAACTAAATAAAATATGGGGATTACCAATGGCTTAAATTTGTTTGAATATGAATAAATTAAACATTGCTTCATGAGAAATTGGATCTGAGGGAGGCATCGAAGGGAAAAGGACTCCAAAAGGATTGGAACGAAAGACAACAAAAATGGGCAAGTAATCTTCAAGCTTGTGTATTTGACATTGAATATGTTAAAGGAAAAAAGAAAATAGTAGCAGATGCTTTGTCCAGAAAATCCACTCTATGTTCTATTCAATGGAAATTTTAGTTGATTGGAAGGCTCACATTTTGGTAGAATATTCTAAGAATGCCTTTGCCATTGACATATTGGAAGGGAAATTGCAAGATGTTAGGTATGTAGTGGCTAATGAACTCATCCTCTACAAGGATAGAGTCTATTTGGTGCTCGAATCTAAAATGACAAATAAAATTTTAAGAGCAGTCCATGATACACCTTTGGCATGTCATACGGGGTATTTCAAGACGTATAAGCAGATGGTTCTCATGGAAGGGACTTAAGGATGATGTCCTTAAGCACATCAGGGAGTGTCTTGTTTGTCAACAAAACAAGACGGAGCAAACATTTCTTGCTGGTTTGTTGTAGCCCCTAGCTATTCCAAATCAGAAGTGGGAAAGTATTTCCATGGATATCATCACTAGGCTTCCCAAAATGCAAGGTAAGGATTGCATTTATGTTGTGGTGAATAGATTGACAAAGTATGCTCACTTTTTTGCCATTTCTTCAGATTTCAAAGCACCTCAAGTTGCTGATCTAGTTTTCAAAGAAGTGTTTAGGCCCCATGGGTTACCTAAAACTATTGTGAGTGATAGATAGTAGGTTTCTAAGTTTGTTTTGGCAAGAACTCTTTCATTTGATAGGAATCGAACTTACCCCAGCACTAGCTACCACCTCCCAATGGATGGGCAAACTGAAATTGTGAACAAATGGGTGAAAGGCTATTTGAGAAATTATGTTCTTGGTCATCAAAAGGCATGAATCAAATGGCTTGATCTAGGAGAGCACTGTTATAACACCACTTATCACATGTCTATTGGGATGACATTGTTTATGGCTTTGTATCCTTTTTGTTCCGGTGTTATGGCTTTGTATTGATATGAGGCACCTTGTTATTTTCGATAGTAGGGTTCTAGGAGCTAGTGATTTGGTGAGTCAAAGTCAAGATATATTAATAACTCTTAAGAACAATCTCCACTAGGCATAGAATCAACATAAGATTTGTGTAGATTGACACTGTTTGGAGAGAAGTTTCGATGTTGGAGATATATTGTTCTTAAGATTGCAGTCTTATAAGCAATCTTCTCTCAAAGTAAGCAGGTCCGAAAAGCTCAAGGCTTGTTTCTACAGACCTTACAAAATTTTGAAGAGGATTGGTGAAGTTGCCTATGAGTTGGAGTTGTCAAAAGGGAGTAAGATCCATACTTTGTTTCATGTGTCTTGTCTCAAAAAAACACTTGGACAATATATTATTCCTTTAGCAGAGTTGCCTCCACTTGATAAGGAGGGAAAGTTAGTTTTGGTTCTTGAAGCAATTGTGGACACAAGGGAGAGGAAGTTGAGAAACAAAAGCATCATTGAGTACTTGGTTTGCTAGAAGAATCTCCTTGTGGAAGATGCAACATGAGAAGGATCACAGATTTTGGAAAATCCTAACTTGCAATGGCTTGTGGGCAAGCAATTTCGAGCATGACGGATTGTCATGTCCCCTTTTCGGCCCTAGGCATTCGACATTGCCCCTTAGCCTATTTTCTAATTTCCCGTAGGTTAATGGGTTGAGCTAGGGAAATAATTTAATTAATAGTAATTAAAGTTGGTCTTATTGTTATTTTTGGCTACATTGTAAAAATACAACTTTATTTATTATTTCTAGGATGCCTCAATGGAGCACAATAAGGCCTTATGTAACTCTTAGTTATATTTTATTATTTTGGGGTAGAGTTATTAAAGTCAATTTAAAACTTGATTTTTGGGAGAGAAAGAGAATATTTTAATTTTAATTCGCCGCGATTTTATAACAAAGGATTGAGGGCTCATTTGCAACTCTCTGCGAAAATATCCAAATATCTTTTGTTAATGAAATTGAGTCTTGTGTTCATTTCTTTGCCCTAGGACAAAAACCCTATTGGAAAATAGAGTTGAGGATGAAAACCCTCCATTCCGAAGGAGAAATCTCATCTAGGGATTTCCATTGAGCTGATTTGCATTGTACTTTTAGTATTTTAGTTGGTGTGAAGATTTTAGTTTGTGTGGTGTGTTTTGAAATATTCACAAGATACAAAAATATCTAGTTTAGTGTGTTTCAAATTTAATCTGTTGTTATTTACAAAGTTTGTGTGAGTTTTCGGTTTGAAGGAATTCCTAATCCATTTGTTTACAAATCTTATCGTGTAATATCTGTTGGAAGAAAGAATAGACAGTTGTTTGTAGGCTCATACAAATTTAAGGAGTTGTTATTTGCACCTTTGCTGGGCCGTAGAATTTGTGCAGGGCCGTACTATCACTTATGGAAGTTGGAGGCTGTTTAGTGGTAAAGTATGATTGATTAACCTCTTATTTCTATTGCTGCAACATTATTAGTCCTCATGTCCCCTTTTATAGATTGTTGTAGGTGTTATGCAAGTGGGAGTTGCAGATACAGGCCGTAATGCTGTCATACTCAGGCTGTACCAATTGAAGGACAAATCTTTGTTGTTCTTGGTGTTATATCTAATGGTTACCATCTGCAATATGATTTTATTAATGGGCCAGCTCTATTAGGAGTGAAATTCTTTGAGTATTGACTATTGCAAGTTATAAGGTATTGTTGCACTTAATTTGTTGGTAATTTCTATATCTAGTCAACTTCTGTTTGGAAGAAATTAGTGAGTTTGATAGCTATTTCGGACATGGATATTGAAAGCTGTAATAACCACCCTATTTTTTTGTGATTTTCAATTGGAAATAAGATGCAAGCAAGCAACCTCCCCAACACTTTTTGATCAACCAGATCTCGAGATGGGCAAGATGAGATCATATAGTGCGTTGGATTCACACAAACTATCCAATGCAACTACAGAGAGAATGCAATACAATGCTCATGCAACCATTAGGCAGCCATGCCATCCACAATTTGCGCTTGTTCAACAGAGTGGTCAATGCAAAACAAGATGATCGCACTAGACGGCTAAGCCGACCACAACTGCACTTATTCAGTGGAGTGCGAGATGCAATAGAATGAAGACACGAGGCGGCAGAGCCGACCTTATCAATGCTTATTTAGCAGACGTGTGTAATGCAAGCCACTGGCAGAATGTCTAAAGCTTGATCGGATCAAAATGGTCGATTGCTTGCAAGCTTGTTCATGCCAAACGGGCTGAGATATGAAATGTTATAAATACTGGCAGTAAACCGTCCAATTTAGAATATGAAAATGCATGATAATATGACCCATGGTGGTACTACCATCTAGGGTTTATGTAATGTCCCCTTTTTCAGCCTAGTCATTTCGGGGGGCACCTATCCTCATTCCTAGCCTTTTGGAGCAAATAAGTTTGAATTAATTATCAATTTGGTGCTTTGTGTGAAAATTGATAAATTAATCAGGTTATTTTATTATTTTTGGTGCACTTAAGTTATAAGGTTGTTTTATTTAAAAAGGTGACTTAAGTGGGAATGCGGACGTGTTTTATTTCTCCTAGACATATTAAAGTGAACATAACTATTGGGAATAGAGACTTATTATAAAGTTGAGGAGAAAAAATATATATTTTCAAGAAAGAAAAGATTTTTAACTCCTAGGTGCCTTTAAAAGAGCATTGAGAGCCCATTTGGAGTCATGCTTGGATTTTGTTAAGGTTATGCTGCTGGTATAGAACCAGATGGATCACTTTGCCTTCTTGAGGACGAAAACCCTCATGGAGATGTCCAGTTTCGATGGTGCAATATCCTTCCTAGTTGGAGTATGGTGACTTCATACAGAAGTTGCACAGGGCCTCATTGGATTCAAAGATTTTTAAGTGGTTTTGTATGCATTTAATTGTTCTTATTGTTGGTGTTAGATATAGATGCATTTGGTGTGATTAGATTGCAATCTTAATATTGATTTTGGTGTTTTGTCTCATCCGTACCCCTTGAAGAGCCGTACCTACTGAAGGTACGATTGGTTATGAGAAATAATGTTGATGCTATTCCAATCAAAGTCATTTGCATTGTATTTGTTGGTTCTAGATGCCACTTTTAAGAGATATTTCAGGATTTTTGGTGCAGCATTGAGTTGGTTCTGATTTGGCCATACCTGCCATGGCCGTACATTCCTGAATGGTACGATTGATGCAAGAAATAAATGTGGATGTTTATATAGGCAAAGATGCATGTGTTGATATTGTTTGCTTTAAACTAATCTTTGAAGCCTATGTGTTGTGGATTTGAGGCATGTTTGAGACCCCTGTAAATGTTTCCGTACAACCATGTCCGTACAGACTGGGAATGGATCGATTGACATCAGAAATTAATAAGTAAGTCTTGCCTTCCTTTGTTGATTGTAACTTGTTTTCTGTTATTGGGTGATCACTTAGAGAGTATTTTGCAGTGATTTGATTGAGTTTCTTGGCTGCTATGAGGATATCCGTACAAAATGAGCCGTACGGTATAGTCATAAAATCAAGAATTTTCTGAGTTTGCAGTGTTGCATCCTTGATCACTTATCATCTGCAGTGATTTATGTCAATTTGTGGTATTCTGCTGTGTAGTTGAAAGGAATATCTTTGTATGTGATGATATGTGAAATTAATGATATTCTGGGCAGACGTATAGTTCAGGATAGACTGATTTTTGCTACAGTTCAGATTGAGCAGTCAAACAATTTAAAAAATTGCAATTGATTGATGTATAATTCAGGATGTTATGCAGGGTATGATCTTCGATCCAAGCTCTTCAAATTAGTTGACAAAATTGTACTTAATCAATTTACTTGATTATTATTGCATTGATTTATTTGTAATAATTCTTCTTATGCAATTCATATAAGGACCACTGGATGGTTTACTGCCACTGTGGAGAAATGAACCTTTCTTATGTTTCCTACCCACTGAATAAGTGGTGAATACCCACTGGACAAGTGGATGATTTGTATTTTCTTTCATTCTTGCTCTTGTACCCACTGGAAAGTGGTGAATCCCCATGATAAGTGGATGCTGCCGCAGCGGATGAATTGTAGTTTTTTGTTGCATAGTTGCTCATTGTAAGCCAATCACTGTATGCTCTCACCTTGCCCGTCTTGGGATCTGGGTGATCAGAAAGTGTGAGGCATTTAGTTGGTTTATGCAATTTTATGCTAACACTATCATATCATTTGTATATTTTGGAAAAAATTTTGGGGTAGTTTGTTACAGTTTACAAACACAGATTTTTGCAACTATAGAATGTAATTCTACAATGAAATAGAAGGCTACAATAAACTTTATTTTCTGATTTTCAAACAGAACAAGACTGCTGCAATATATTATTAAGACAATGAACACTAAAATCATGGAAAATCAACACCGTTGATCATACCCACTGAAGATTTGCTGATGCAATTGAAGTTGAAGATGAAGATGATAAACACTCTATTGCACACTGAATAACACTGTTAATACTGAAATACTTTTCTGAAATTAAAATCAGGCTGCTGCAACATCCATGTTAGCTTAATTAAATAGGATCATACATGCATTACCAAGGCAAGAGGCAATAGCACACTGAGAGAGCCAAACCAAAATCTGATCCAAACTGCCCTCACAACACTGGAGACTGATTTAAACTGATATTTCTGCCCCCACAACATCTGAAACACTGTATCCTGCAATAATACTGATCACCAAAAATCACTTAGCTACCAAAATATAAAATTAGAATATATAAATTATGCAATTTGGTCCCATAATGATGTCTAAGGACTGCCAATTTAAACTCCAAACAATTGCAGACCCAGAAGAAGACATACGACCTCCTTGCAAGAAGGTACAACACCCTAAAATTTCATGAAGATTGCTTAAATAAACAAAATAAACCCCAAAGAAGAAGCATCTAAGTTGCAGTTTAGAGGCGGCCCCCACTAAACTCTAATAAGACAAAGAAATGAGGCGACTTCCCTTTTGAATTTTTCTATGCTTTCACTAACACAAAGGGGCTAGCAAAATGAGTACAACGCCACTTAGGATAAGAGGGTACGGATATGTGACTCCCACAATTTCCATTGTTTATCTTTGATGCCTTCCCTAGGAATGTTCATCCAACATTAGATTGCCTTTAGCTTCTAAAAAACTTCAACGCCTTGCTAAGAAAATTAGTACAGCCTTTCATAGGAAGGTACAACTGTCCTTTAAGCTGCTTACAACACTACAAAACTTCCACATGAAATTAATAGGAATCTTCAAGAAAACAAATAAAATATCAGTTCATAATATCTCCAACCAAAAGAACTCAAAAAACATCAAATTCTTCCATGATCAACAACTCGGAAAGACTCCACTTGTAGCACAAATGCGATTTCTGGGTGAAATCGCCAAGACCAGCTAGGAGGTATTCATCCCTGAAACCAATATTTTTGAGAGGGTTTTCGTCCTGAAGAAAATGGAGAAGAACACAGGTTCTCTCTCAGATACAATTATTAAAATACAATATTCAAGCTAACCTCAAAACTGAGCTCTCATCCTCCTTATAAAGGCACTTTTAGGGCAACTCAAGTGAGAATAAAATATTAATTTTCATTTTTTCCCATATTCTCCTCAAAAGTATAAATAAAATATTTTCATGTGCAGAAGTCCACTTTTTTGCCCCCCTTGCGCCTAACACCACGTAACTGCACAACTTAAAGTACCTTTTTAAATAATTAATTAAGCTGTCAAATAGAAATATAAAATAAAGTTACTTTTGACAACTTAAAATAATTATTTAACTTATGGTATGTATTGCAGAATATAACTTCCCAACTTATGATATGTAGTACATAACTTCGCAATCAACGGTTTGCAATACACTACTTCGCAACCAATGGTCTACAGTATGCTACTTCGCAACCAACGGTCTGTAGTATGCTACTTCGCAACCAACGATCTATAGTATACTACTTCGCAACCAACCGTCTGCAGTATATATGTAATGTTCCCTTTTTTTGAGTGATCACCCATCATGCGTCGGCTAGCCTATTTTATTCCCGTAGGCTAGGTCGAGAAGCAAGGGAATACTTTGAGTAGTTAAATCATGTATTTAACTATTTTTGCCAAGCAAAACAAGGATGGGAATTGACTTGATATATTTTTGTGGTATTTTTGGTGAAGTTAAAATTAATAAAATATTTTGCCTTGTTGAGGAGCGACTCACTTGGAGGGTGGAAAGTTGGAAATAAAGCATAAAATAAAATAATATTTTATTCCTTGTTTGAGTGCTCAAGGAGAAGTCGGCATAAAGAGAAAATTCAAATCTTTAATTTGAATTTTGAGCGCCAAGGGTGGTTTGAAGGTGGTCGGCCTATTTGGAGGGAAAAAAAGGTAATTTAAAATAAAAAATATCTTGCCTAGGTCGGCTAGGAGGAAGAATGGAAAGCATGTGTAAATAAGAGTTCATTTGTTGGCATTTGGACATCATCTATCATTTGTCTTTTCATATGAGTTTTTACTCTTGGCTGCAACGAAAGTTGGGCTTTGAATCCAAGGACGAAAACCCTTGCGATTCTTGGTGAGTTGGATGAAAACCTAGCTCATCTCGTGGAGGTTTCGTGACGGGAACCTAATTGTGCTTCATTGTGGATTGATTAAGGAGAAGAGCAGAAATACAAATCAGATTTGCAGATCAGACTTCTGGACAACAGATTGTGGTGAGTTTGCATTGCTATTTGCCTAGGGTTTTGCCCTAGATTGGAGCGCCACCTTGAGAAGGGTGAATTGCTTTTGGACGGCGATTTTGACATTTGTGGGCAGATTTCCCATTGTATAGGGTTTTAGATTTGGAGCAGACTTGATCGCCATTTGTGGAGCAGCATTTTGTGGTGTTTGTGTTTACTTTGCATAGGGTTTCATGCCCTAATCTTGGCGCCACATCCTAGGAGGGTGATTTCATCATTTGGAGCTCATTTTGCTATGTTTTTTGATATGTATAAACCCTAGGGTTTAATTCTGATTTGGACAGCAGGTTGTTGGGCATGTTTGTCATGTTTGGCCCCATGATTTGATCATTGATGTACTTACAAACTTCTACATTTCTGAATTATAACAGCAGAGTTGCACTCAGATTTCCAAACTTGTGGTGTGCATTTATTGTTCCTAAATTGTGTATTAAATGTTGTAATTCATCTCTGTTATTGGGCAAATCATTTGGCATGATACCTTGATGTATTTTGATATTTACATTGGTTGTTATCAGTGATAAATCAGACTGAAAATAAAAATCAGAAATTCAGAAATTAGGGTTGAGCAGAAATTCAGAAATAATCAGAATTTAGGGCAAAAATCAGAAGTATAAAAATCAGAATATTAGTGAATATCCTATTTGGGATACTACAATATAACTTCGCCCAAAGAAAGCTGTGATATCCCGAAATTAAGGCATTGTTTAAATTAAAGATTTAAACATCATGATAAAAGACGGTGAAGTTGCTTTTGTAAAATATGGTGTTTAGTCAATTTGAATGATAGAGATAATTGCATATGTATTAATATTTAACTATGTTACCGGTTCGGCCTCCTGGAGCTGTCGGTTCGGGTCCGATCCAGCCCGAATCCCGATCCAGGTTTGGTTCGGCAGGGGATTCGGGCAGGGTTCTTTAATTTCCTTGTGGGTTCGTCCGGGACAAACTCGGGCGAACCTGCCACGAATTTTGCCCCTTTACTTCGTTGTTGCGACGAACCCGTCAACTTTGCCTGCAAATCGCGTTTTTTTTTTCATCTTACAGAAGAGTTTCGGTAATCTGACTAGATGTGTCTGTGATAATTCATTCCCATGGTTGGCGCGATTGTCTTTTGTCGAGCTCGTCACTGCTATTTATTCACAAACTTCGTCCATAATACTACTGTTAATTTTATACACTGAGTTTTATAAACTATTTTTTTTAATTTGTTAAAGTATAATGCGATTTTCACAGTAATTTCAAAAAGCCTACACAATAGTTTATTAACAATAGTTTATATATAATATATTATACACGACATATAAAGATTTTGGGCATCCAAAGCATATAAAGATTTTTATTTTCGTATTCATATTAAATTTTAAAATTAACATTACTACATTTATATATTTTATATTCATGTTAATATATATACTGTATTCATAATAATATTAATATTAATACATTTATAATTTTATATTTATATATTTTATATATATTAATATATAATTATATTTTTAATTTTTTTTTATATTTATATAAATGGATATTAGTCTTTAGGTATTAAGATTAATATATTTTTATTTCTATATATAAATGATTCATATTTATATTAATATATTTCTATTTATATATTTATATATTTCTTATATATTAATATATAATTACATTAATATATTAATATATTAATATATAATTATATTTTTTATTTTTTGTTTATATGTTAATATATTTATTATTTCTTATTTATATTTAAATATCTACATAATATATTTATAAAATATAATATATATAAATGGATATTAGATATGTTTCTTATTTTAGATATATATATATATATATATATAATTACTGCTATATATAATATATATCTATATTAATAAAATATATATACTTTTTTTTTTTTTTTTTAATGTTTTTTTTTTAATGCGCCTAGTAAACTTTTTAACGTGACCGGCGACGCTGGTGTGACACGCCCTCCGGCTCCACGCGAATGCTTTTGCCCGGAGCAATGAACCGGTGAGGCCACAACTGGGGGACCTCATCCCCTAGGAAGAACACTTCAAACCCGTGAGCTCATTGGCCCAGCGAAGGCGTAAAGCCTTGCGAGCTCATTGGCCCAGCGGGGGTTTGAACTCTGGTGGCCGCCACTACATCCTGAGCGACTTAACCACCGAACCATGCCATCATCGGCATAAAATATAAAATATATATACTTAATTACTATTGCAAATATATATATATATATTTTATTTTTATATGTTTTTGTATGGACGAACCCAAAACGAACCCACACCTAAATTTTTTTTGACCGAACCCGCGAACCCGAACTCGAACCAGTACCAGAACCGGTAACTTAGATATTTAAAATAAACATATATTATTAATATATAATATTTAATAAATAATATTATTATATAAATATTTTAAAAAATATAATATATTATTATATTTATAAATAACAAATATAAATATAAACAATTTAAATATTATTATAATTTATAATCATTATAAAATAATATACTATAAATATATATAAAAATAATTATATTTACATATGCTGTACATAATATATAAATATAAAATAATATACATTAATAAAGATATTATATAATATAAGATATTATATTGATAAAGACATTATTATATATATTAGTTATAATAACATATGCGATTAGGAGATTATGAAATACGATGGATTTAATAGCAGCAAGTATATAGTAAAAGAGATCAGAAATTAGTATATGTAGCAGCGATCAGCATATAAGAGGAACGGTGACTAAATAGACAATACAAGGTGCAATTCTTATTAGTAATAGGCAGCGGGTAATATAGGCAGCAGTTAAGATTAGTATTAAACAAGCAGCGATAATATCTGTTGAGGCTGTGATTATTATGAGGGCACATCACCCTTCAAAGGGATGCCTCTCTTCATAAGAAACATAAGATATAAATACAGATTGGAGAGAGATAAGAAGTCTCAAGGAATATATTTTCTGAGTATAAGGAATAACATCTGATTTGGATATGTAGATGAAAAGGAATGAAAATGATATATTCTGAGTTTAAAAGATATATATCTGATATATATTTCTGAGTATAGAAATGAATATATTTCTGAGTTTAAAGAAGGAATGATATCTAATTTTTATATGCAGATGGAAAGAATATATTGCAACCATTCTATCATGCTATAACTCTATCATCCTCTCATTCTATTAATCTATTATTCGATCATTCTATCATTCGATTATTATATCATTCTTTTATCCTATTCGTCCACTCTCCTATAATTCTATAATTCTATCATTCTATCATTCTGTTATAACTATAACTTCTGATTTATAAAATAACTATGCTTATATACATTTCCATGATATGCAAGGGATTAGTATATTCATGATCCGGTCTTTAATCTCTCTCTATTGCCCCTTATGAGGATTGGTTGGGTTGTTAGGGAAATGCGGTATTAAAATGTCGCCTCAGGTAGGTGAGAGGTGAGCCCTGAAGTGGTATGGATGGGTGTTCCTGAAGCTATTGGGAGGCCCCAAAGTGGTATGGACGGGTGTTCCTGAGCTATCGGGAGGCCCCAAAGTGGTATGGACGGGCGTTCTTGAAGCTATCAGGCCAAGTGGTGGTATTGACAGGTATTTATGAAACCCTTGGGCTTGCTCCCCAATGTGATATTGGGCTAGGTGGTGGTATTGGCTGGTGTCCATGAAACCCCGGGGCCTACTTGTGAAGGGAATAGTTTTCTAGCGCCCTAACATGATTACCCCCCATCTCGTAGGGTTGATGATTAGGTTAGATTAAGGATTGGGGCTTGAGATAGTAATCACCAAGTATATTATGCATACTAATTAGTCCCTAGTTCTAATGATATGATTTAGGGTACAATAAGTATGTTGAAGTATGTTATGAACTGATTATTATCTAATTTACTGATCTTAATAATTCTAATATCCCTTTTTAGTGATCTAATTGTGTACAAGTAAAGGAAACAAGAGTATCCTAAAAGGGGACATTACAAAAGTTGGCACTCACTAAGGATGATGGAATTCTCCAAGAAGTTTGGAATGCACTCAGAAAGTTGGAATCGCATCTGAAAAGCACCATTGAGCTCATCTTGATCTTCCAAACTTACTGCCATTGTCAAAACTCAACATGGTCAATCCAACGCTCTCCAGAAAAATTGGAGTTTTCCCATGAAGTTGAAAATGTCCCAAAAAGGGACATTACAAAAGCGGTCTAATTGCTCATGATAGTTGATATTCAGAATGCCATTTTCTAATTATTCTTAGTTTTTCTAATTCACAAATGGTCTTAATTTTTGAGCAATCCTTTGCTAGAAAGAGTATAAGAATTAAGTGATTTTAGTTGTAAAAATCTGGGAGGTCTTCTACTAGATCTATTTAATTTCTTGCTCTTGCATTGTAAAAACCTGAGTTGCCGATTCTGGTATAGGCTTGGGTATGGGTTCGAGGTTCTGGTATGCCGGTATGACAATGTTTTTCCTTGGGTACGGTACAACTGTATATATATTATATTAAACTATAAATTTAAAAACAAGAAAACTATAAACTATGTATTATAAATTTATATAGATATATATTTTATATATTATATTATATAATAAACAGAGAAACCGGGTCGGCCACAGGGAAGCTGAGGTGGCAGGGTCCTGCCCTGGCGACGCCCAAACGCACTTGCGAATTTAAAAAACCAAAACTATAATTAAAAAACCAAAACTATAATTTAAAAAAAAACTATAAACTACCTATTATAAATATATATATATATTATATTATATAAATTATATATTATATAAATTAAATTATTATATATTATATATTATTATATTATAATAGGTAGTTTATAGTTTTTTAAAAAAAATTATAGTTTTTCTTTTTTAAATTCACAGGTGCGCTTGGGAGTGGCCAGGGCACGACCCTGCCGTTTCAAGTTCCCCGTTCATTATATATATATATATATCGGTAAGGAGGGATTGTTAGGTTGGCCCCACACCAGCGAAGGTCACAAGGGGGACCTCCTCCCCATCTACATATTCAACTTAGATCACTTATTCAACATAGAAGCCAGAATGGAAGTCCAAGAGCCACAACTTGGAATTCCAACTATAGATGTCACTAGGGGGATTTAAACTTGGATCTCCATCTTGAGAACCTTATGGCCTTGCCATTTAAGCACAACCCCTTTGGCATATAATATAATAATATATAATATATATAAGTTTATAATACATAGTTTATAGTTTTGTTTTTCAAATTCGCAGTTTTGCTTGGGAGCGGCTAGGGCATGACCCTGCCACCTTGGGTTCCCTGTGGCTGCCCCGGTTTCCCGTGTGCCCATAGGGAACCCAAGGCGGTAGGGCTGAGCCTTGGCTACTCCCGACTTGCACCCATCGCCATACTGGGACCTAGACCAGTTCGGTATAGGATCGGTGTCGGATATTGCAGAACCTGGTAACTTAGGCAAAAATGATTGGATGGCATAGCCGCCAAGAGTTGGCATTTCATTATCTGCCAATTTGGTGTTAATCTAGTCTCGCTTGTTATCTACCAGTTTGGCATTGATTGGGTCTATAGTTTTTAATCAACAAATTTTGTTTGAACATTTGCATTCTATCCATCAATTTGATGTTGGTTGTAAATTGTGCGGCTTGCCATCAATGAGCCACATTATTTGCTTTCTAGTCCACATCTTGGTTTTCGTATGCTCTCACCTTGCCCACATCGGGATCTTGGTGATTAGAGAGAGCTTGGGTTTATGTTGATTGTAAGATTTGGAGATATTGTGGTAATAGGCTGGATAGGGACATTACATATATTTGGGATGGTTATAGATTGGAAACATAGATTGTTGGATGAGTATGCCAAATATCCTTTTACATTGCATTTGTTGGATGGTACCTTGGAGAGGGATTAGTAGGATTTGAAGTACATAGTATGGGATGGGTTGGTTTTGTATAAGAATTGTATCTATGTGCCACTTGATTCTTTCTTGAACTGAGAAATATTGAGATCAACCCATAGCACTCGCATTTTGGAACATCCTAACTTGCAATTGTTTATGGGCAAGCAATTTCGAGCAGGGCGGACTGTCATGGCCTCTTTTCGGCCCAAGGTGTTGGACACGGTCCCTTAGCATATTTTCTAATTTCCCATAAGTTAATGGGTTGGGTTAGGGAAATAATTTAATTAATAATAATTAAAGTTGTTCTTATTGTTATTTTTTCTTGTATTGTAAAAAGTCAATTTTATTTATTATTTCCAGGCTACTTAAATTGGCACAATAAGGCCTTATGTAACTCTCAGTTATATTTTATTATTTTGGGGTAGAGTTACTAAAGTCAATTTAAAATTAGATTTTTGAGAGGAAAAAAATAAATATTTTAATTTAATTCCCCGAGAGTTTGTAAAAAGGGAACGAATGCTCATTTGCAACTCTGCCAAATTATCCAAAAATCTCTTGTTTTCAAAATCGATCATTGTATTCATTTCTTTGCCCTAGAATGAAAACCTTATTGGCAAATGGAGTTGAGGATAAAAACCCTCCATTTTGATGGAGAAATTCTGTCCAAGGATTTCCATTGAGCTGATTTGCATTGTACTTTAATTATTTTAGTTGGTGTTAAAATTTCAGTTTGTATGGTGTGTTTTGAAATATTTAGAAGATTCAAAAATATCTAGTTTGGTGTGTTTCATGTTTAATGTGTTGTTATTTTCAAAGTTAGTGTAAGTTTTCAGGGTTGAAGGAATTCCTTATCCATTTGTTTACACATCTTATCGTGTAATATGTTGGCACCTAGATTTTCAAGCTTCATATTTGCAAAGTCTTGTCAAATTCTTCAATATTTTCCTAAGGGGTCCCTGTGCCTTTACCCTAATGTGTGTTGCTGAACCCCTGAATTTGGCTAAGTTTGAAACCTTGAAAACCCTGAAAATTTGGCTAAGTCTGAAATCTGATGGATGCTCCAAATTCTGGAATCTGCAGTTTGTAATATCCCAAAATGGGATATTTATAAGAAATTTGTGTATATCCACGTATGCAGATTTCACCACGTGTATTTATTATTTGTATCGCCATTATACTTTTTTCATTGATAATTGGATCGGTCGTGTCTTGAGGTTTCAGATTTGGCATCAATCACCATTTTTGGCCTTCATTTTTGGTTGATCTCTAGTTGTGGTATCCAAAAGAGATTTAGTCGATCACCATATCGTATGATTTGTCGGAGGAAGTCATGAGTTTGATTCTCACAAGCTCTTATAGTCTATAGGGCTTATCTCAGTTGTTGGCAATGACTATGTTACATTTCTTGCTAGTAGAAATGGCTCTATTGAGGGATTGATCGATCTGGTTAAGCCTCTGGTAAGTGGGAGATCAGATCGTTTGGCTAGAGCTCTGTGGTGGAGGCGATCAAGTTTGGAGTGAAACTGGTGCTTTTGCCCATGAATGTTGATCAGGGTCTTTTACTACTCAAGATCTCCACTTGTCCTTTTGTGCAAAGATAGAGGGGGCGAGGAAGGGAAGAGGTGGGCCTGAGAATTCTCTGTGGAATTACAGAGGGGTAAGGTAGAGGACGTGGGGGAAATGGGTTGTAGAGATAAGGGAGCCCAACCGTGGGGCCCGCCTCTGGCTCAGCACATTCTCTACGGCCGAGGAAGCCGCCCGCGCATATGACTAGGCCGCTAAGATCCACTACGGTGCCTCCGCTAAGCTTAACTTGCCTGACACCCCTTCTTCTATAGATTCTCGTCAGCGCAAGATTGAATCCCCGCAAGACCATAATATTAAGTGCGAAACATCATCCTGCAAAGAGGAAGACGCGGAGCAAAAGGAAAAGGCCGCGTCGTCTCTATTGGAATCAAACCTGTCCATGTAGAACCCCTTTGATCTGAGCCTGCCACCGTTGAGTCCGCAGAGCGACCTCTTCTTCTTCGGCGAGACGACGTGGAACAGAATGGACTCAGGTGCTACTAAGCACATGACAGGACAGAAGGAGTGGTTTCTCACATTGAAACCCCATCATGGTAAAGTCTCTCTTGGAGATGATACCACCTATGACATCCAAGGTATTGGTGATATCTCCTTGCAGTTTGGCATTCATCGTTGCAGACTCATTGAAGTTTTGTATGTGCCAGAACTAACCAAAAATCTCCTATCTGTTAATCAATTTTTTGATCACAACCGAAGGATTGAGTTTGATAAAAATGATGATAAAAAAGGTATGCCTAATCCGTGATAAGTCTAAAAAGGCAAAGATTGTTGCAAGTGCTACTGAAATTGGTAAAATGTTTAGGCTTGATACAATTGCCAATAATCAAGCCGTAGTGACTAAGCATAATGATCTTGCTATGTTATGGCATTGCCGATTTGGTCATTTGAGCACTAGTTATTTGCATACTCTTAGTAAGAAAGGCATGGTCGAAGGGCTTCCCTCACTTGAGAAGTCGAGTGCTATTTGTTCTAGTTGTATTGCTGGAAAACAATATAGAGCACCCTTCTACCTTAGTGAGCATCATGCAAGCCAACCTGTGATGCCCCAATAAAGCCATCATTGAGCCATTTCGAGACTTGAATAATGAACCGGATCTTCAATCAAATTAACACTTAATAGTGCATATGGGAGAGCGCTTATATCATGCATAAAACATATTAAGGTGACACCGATCATAAGAAGAGAAAACAAATATTAAGTAAACTAATTCGTTAACAAAAGATGACGTCCTTCACATAGGGACGAATAGATGCAACTCTTCGAACACAATGAGGCATATAAAAGGTGGTTCGAAGGAGGATGGAAGGGCATCGAAGAAGGAATATCATATCATCACATGAAACAAGATAAGAACATCGACAATTTGAAAGCATTGGAGTGTATATTCTAATATATCTGATCAAACCATTGAATCTCATCGCAGCATCGAATAGGGGAAAACTCATCGGATATAAAGAACAAATATCTGCAAGTAACAATCAAATCATTGAATCTTATTTATCAAGTATCTTCAGCATAGACCATCAGGAATCACAAAGCAAACACCTAATATCTCTGCGCTAAGCGACCAAGACATTACCTTATCACTCATCGAACCACAAGACAATAACACAACACTTAGACATTGATCACCACAGTAATATTAGAAATTGAGCAGCACTGAGATCAATTCAACAAAGTATAAGAAGCATATCGAAGTATTAAAGAAGCACAGTCCATTATCGCAGCCATTAAAAGGTATGCTTTCTATACAACTATATCGATTCCTTAAAGTGCAAACTGATCATTAGAAGACTATCATAAAATGAATTGAAATGAATAAAAGAATCTGCATATAGTGAGTTTATCAATAGATTTCATAGAACAAGATATGCTTAAATCGGGCATGATGAAAATGTATATATACTAGATTCATAAATCATAGAATATTGGAATTGACTAAATGGCTTGTTTGATCAAGTAAATAGAATGTTTAACAACAAGTATATGTATGAAAATCATCATAGATTGAATGAATGGATATAGCCTAGGACATTAAGGCATTGATTAAATAATGACAATAACGAGAAGAAATACTTAAATTATGATGAATAGGGGATGAGAAATAAGGCTCATGGTTTATCCACCAAACCCATAGATCGAGGTGAAGGGGTAAGGGTAAGCAATGGGGCATAAAAATGGTTGATGCCGAAGTTGGTCAAGAGTGCCATCCGGCTAAAGACCGATAAATCCTTATCTCAAGTTGGTCTAGAGTACCCTTGAGATGAGTTTCCCATTGTCTTATGTTGGTCAAGAGAACCATCGAGATAATGGATAGGCCCTTGTCTCGTGATAGTCTAGAGTACCTCTCCGGAACAAGGAATGGCCTTCGACTCGAGTTGGTCTAGAGTACCTCCGGGTCAAGGAATATGGAACCCATGATTGCTCCTTATGAACCCTCTCTCGTTGGGCAAGTGGTAGGATAAACATGTAGACCCAAGTGTATCTCTCCCAAGTGGAATCATGAAATATGTATAATGGATATTGTGAAAGATCAAATACATTTAGATTATGATTGTAAGGCTTGATTTAATATATCCTTATGATTAATATGATTAGATAAGAAAGATTGAATACTAATGTTCTCTTTTACAAGTTAAAATTGTGTGCAAGGTTGTGAAATTTTTTGGCTTGCTAGAAGAGGACATTACACAACCTTTGCAGCTGGTGCATACCGATCTTTGCGGGTATTTTCAGCTTTTTGTTGATGATCACACAAGAAAAATGTGGATATATTGTTTGCAGACTAAAGATGAAGCCTTTTCCTACTTCAAAGAGTTTCACACTCTTGTGGAGAAAGACATAAATCATCATATTCGTGCCCTCCGCTCAGATCGAGGGGGGGAATACACCAGCATAGAATTCGCCACCTACTTGAAGGAAAATAGAATTTGGCGTCAACTAACTGCAGCCTATACACCTCAGCAAAATGGCGTTGCTGAATGGAGAAACCGCATCATCATGGAGATGGTTCGTAGCATGTTGAAGGATTCTCACTTGGGACATGCATATTGGGCTGAAGCTGTCCATACAGCAGTTTATCTTCGGAATCGTGCACCAACCAAAGCACTTGATGGCATCACACCAGAAGAAGCATGGACAAGGGTAAAGCCATCTATTTCTCATCTTTGTGTATTTGGTTGCACAACATACATGCACATTCCTAGGCAACAAAGAAAGAAACTTGATGAAAAATCTATGAAATGTATATTCTTCTTGGTTATAGTAATGAGTCTAAGGCATATCGTCTTATGGATCGTATCACAAAGAAGATATATATCAGCAGAGATGTAATTTTTGATGAGAAGAGTGATTCAAGTTCACCTTTGACATCATCACCTGCTCTAGACAGTGCTCCAATATTCAACATGGATGGGAAAAATAATGGGGATGTTGATAGTCAATCTAATTCAACACTTACAAATGTCACAAGACCTATGCCCAAGTGGTATACTAGTACCATTCGCGATGCAAAGCTAGATGGGGTCCTAGACACTTCCACTTCAGGACCGAGGACTCGCAACATGACTTGCAATGAGGTAAATCTAGCACTAATGAGTTTAGTTGTTGATAATTTTGAACCTTCTTACGTTCAGGAAGCACTAGAATCAAAGCCTTGGAAGGAGGCAATGGATGCAGGATATCAATCCCTCATGAAAAATAAAACTTGGGAGCTTGTTGATCTACCACCTGGTAAGGAAGCAATTGGCTGTAAATGGATATTCAAAACTAAGTATAAGGCAGATGGTAGTATAGATAAGTATAAGGCTAGACTTGTAGCTAAAGGTTATGCCCAGAAAGAAGGGATTGACTATGAAGAAACATTTGCGCCCACAACAAAGATTAAAACCATTAGAATGATTTTTGCTTTAGTTGCACAATTTGGATGGAAATTATATCAAACGGATGTAAAAAGTGCATTTCTCAATGGAGACCTTAAGGAGGAGGTCTATATGACCCAACCAGAGGGATACATTGCACCTGGTAAAGAAGAAAAGGTATGCAAACTCATGAAGTCCCTATATGGTCTCAAACAAGCTCCAAGAGCTTGGTATATTAAAATTGATGAACACCTGCTAAAACATGGTTTCATTAGGCATCCATATGATCCAAATCTCTACCTCAAGGAACAAGGGGGGGATATTGTGATTATTAATGTATATGTTGATGACCTAGTTATCACAAGCAGCTTAGAAGCAATGATTGAGACAACCAAGAATGATCTCAAGAAGGCCTTTGATATGACAGATCTCGGGCTACTTCATTATTGTCTCGGTTTAGAGGTATGGCAGAAAAATCACCATATCTTTGTATCTCAAAGAAAATATGCCAAGACATTGCTCGAGAAGTTCAAAATGATAGAGTCCAAACCCATGTCTACACCTATGGAATCAGGTTTGCAGTTAGCTGTTTTTGATTCATCTCCTCAGGTGAATGCAACTCTCTATCAACAAATGATTGGAGGTTTGATTTACTTGACTTATACTAGACCAGATATTAGTTTTGCTGTTAATTATCTATCAAGATTTATGCAAGAACCAAAAATGTGTCATTGGAAAGCAGCAAAACGAGTACTAAGGTATATCCAAGGTACAATGAATCATGGTTTGGAATATAAAAGGAATGATCAATTCTTCTTGACAGGGTATACAGATGCAGATTATGCAGGTTCAGTTGATGATAGGAAATCCACATCTGGATTTGTTTTCTTCTTAGGTTTAGGACCTATTTCTTGGGGAAGTAAGAAACAAGCCACATTTGCTCATTCCTCAACAGAAGCATAATATCGTGCAGCAAGTGCAACAGATTGTGAAGCAGTATGGCTACGTCGCATATTAGAAGGATTGGGACTACCACAAAACCAACCTACAATCCTCTATTGTGATAATCAAAGTGTTCTCAAGCTTGTTCGTAATCCAGTGTTTCATGAATGGACAAAGCATATTGAAGTTGACTGCCACTTCATACAAGAACATGTTCATCAAAACAATATTCAGCTTCAATTCTGCTCTACACAGGAACAATGTGCTGATATCTTCACCAAGCCTCTTGCACGTGTGAAGTTTGAGAGTTTTTAGGATCCTCTTATTAGTACTTTAAAGAAATGATGTAATAAGGGGGGAATGTTGGATATTCCATCATTTTCTCCACGTAGATAGTTTGTTGTATTTGTTAATGTCTTCTTGTAAATGTGTGTATGTTTGTTAGAACAATTTAGGATATTTGTTATCATTTGTTAAAACCGTGAGTGCCATTAAATGCACTCTGTTCACCGCTATATCATGTATATAAACCCATATCATAATGAATTTCAACAATTCGATTGCTCCACAAAATCTAATAATATTTTGGACAATTTTGTATTGCCGGGCTTTCCAAACTTCCAAACTTTGGATTTCAGCTAAAACCCTAATTTTCTGAATTTCTGATTTTCAAATCAGACTAAAACAAACATTCACAACAGCCCATAAAGCATGCCAAATCATTGTAAAAACATCACCGGCATGATTATCAACCATATACTTGCATTCCACAATGAAATATGCAATAAAGTCACTTCAAGTTGTAACCACAATGGACTGAAATATAAATCAGAAGTCTGCTGCTACAAATCAAAATTCACAAAGTCTTCAATTACATCAAATGTCTTGGGCAAAGAAACCAAACATGCCCAGCTACAAGTCTGCTATAAATCCTAGGGTTTATACATACCAAAATATATGCAAAATGACCTCCAATTGATAGTAAAAGACCTCCAAGGTGTGGCGCTCCAATTAGGGCTTAATACCCTAAACCCTAGAACCTTCAAACACCAACGGAAGCTACTCCAATGAAGTACACAGGTCTGCTAGGGTTTGCTGCTCCGGAAGATGTCGCCAATGATGCCGAAAGATGTCAACAAACCACCAAAACACTCCTCCAATGATGACGCACCACAAGTAGGGTAAAAACCCTAAGCAAAGATGATACACACGCCAATGGATTCTCCACAAATGAGGGTGAATCAGATCTGCAATGCTGCTGTTCCAAGACTCTGCTCTTCTCTAACCCTAATCAGGAATACAACCTCCCAAACTTGCCTTCAACAACCTTGAAGATGATACCTCCAAAATGGTGCTCGAACGTAGGTTGGAAACCCTAGTCATGTAGCATCAAAACTCGCCAAAGAAGTCTTTTTCAAGTCTGCCCTGAATATCCAATTTAGAATTCTGCTCCAATCTATCAACATGATCTTCAATTGCTGCTCTGAATTTCTGCTCTAAATGTAGATGAATTTCTGCTCTCAAACAATTTAGTTTTCTGCCCTAAATGATGATGAAAATGCTGCTCCAAAAGCTGATTAGAATTCTGCTCCAAAAGGTGATGAAATGCTGCCCCAAAAGCTGATTAGAATTTTACTCCAAACCTCGCAATTTTCCAATGAAGTGCAAGTAGACCTCCGTTATGAAGTCTTCCCAAGATGAACTAGGGTTTCATCTAATTCACCTCACATTCAAGGGTTTTCGTCCTTGGAATATGCTGCTCTAAATTGCAGACCAAAAAGGAATAAAATGATAGTTGAATGATGCTTGAAATGATCCAAAACAACTTGCTTTTATACATGTTTTCTTTGCCCTTTTCAATCTGGCCAACCTAGGCAATATTCTATTAATTTTTTTTATTGTTTTTACCTCTCAAGAGGCCGACCTGTCAAGTAAACCCACTTTTGGGCCAACCCAACTTAGCATTTCTTTATTTATTTAGTGATCTTCCACTAGGCCGACCACAAGGTAACTTCATCTTGTTTTTATCTTCCTCTTTAGTACCCAAAAGGAAAGATACCAAGTTATCAAACCGCCCTTCAAAAAGACCAATGTCCATACCTAATTATCCTCCAAGGTGAACATCAAAATGTATGAAATGAAATCAAACACTTCTTACTTGAAGTTGCCCATACAATTTCCACATTTTTCTCTATCCCTAGGTGGTTCGCTCCGCATGAGAACAATTTTGTTTGTCCAAGGTAAATACATTAAAATCACTGCTAAGTTACCGAATCGGAATTAGGTTCGGGTACGGGTAGGGTACGCCAATACAACAAAATTTTTTTAGGGGGTTGAGTACGTTCTGGATACGTCCATACCAAAAACATATAAAAATCATAAATATATAATAATATTTAAACAAAAAACATATAAAAATTGTAAATATATAATAATATTCAAATAATATCATATAAATAAATAATATTAATATACTAAAATGTTAATTAATTAATACTGATTTATTTTATGAAATAATATATACAGCTAAATAATAGATATGTATATTTAAATACAATTTAATGATTATTCATTATATTACTATTAATCTATACTTGAAAACTAAAATGTTATAATATAAATATATTACAAATACTTATTTCTTATTTACTATATTATTATTTTCCTATGCTGAATTGCAAATGCACCTTATTTATTATTATTTTAATTTACTCAATATACCTTTCTTTCTACCCTATGGATGAATTTATAATCTAAACCAAGGAAAATATATTATAAACACTATACGTCGAATGGAGAAAAACTAATGAAAATCCGAAATTTTGCTATGATGCTATCTATTTCGTGCGTTGTGTGGCCTTTCTCGTCCAAAACAGATTAACTTAGTGTCAAAATGAAATAAAATGTAGAAGAATCACGTTTTAGGGTTTTTCGAGGGTTTGAATGTTAACAGTAAGCTCGGAATCGTGATGAAATCACCAAATCAAGTGCGGAATCGGCCGGATACGAAAGGGTTTTCATAGAATCAGTTTGACCTTCGAAATGGCAAACGCTAAACGATTCCATAGGCGCATCCGAGGAGATTCCGATTCTGGGACGTTTCGTACCCGGAATCAGCATACAAGCCTGCCGATTCAGCAACTTAGAAATCACTAGAAAAATGTGACAATCCATTTCCCAAACTCACATTGCCCACCAAAATTCCCAAAGTGTAGCATTAGGTCAACAATAGTGATCACTTTGAAAAAGGGGACATTACATAGTTTAACTCCTATGGAGCCAAAACCACTCTCAAACTTCCTGACATTATATACATAAAATATAACTTAAAGTATAATGATAAAAGGTAAATACCAACTTATACTTAAATGTTTATTTTATGTATATACTGTCGTTTCCTTTTTCATTTTCTGCCCTTTTGTTCCTACAGGACTTCAGGACCCGCAGGAACTTTTGCACCAGGTTCCTGCAAGACTTCGAGACTCGTTGGAACTTTTGCACCAGGTTCCTGCGAGACTTCGGGACTCGCCGAAACTTTTGAACTTTTTCCAAAAGTTTCGAGTTCCTCTGCAACCCGCCAACAAAAGATCTTCTAAGTTCAAAATCTTTCTGGACCCCTTGAATTTTCAAGTCAAATTTGAAGGTGCAAAAAATGGAATTTTCAAGTCAAATTTTCAGAAATTGGCTAATATTTTATGCAGTTTCGGATCAAACTTTCATTTTGGACCTTCGCCACTTTTGGTTTTGGCGGAACTTCGACTAATATTTTATGCAGTTTTGGATTAAACATTCATTTTGGACCTTCGCCACTTTTGGTTCCGACGAGACTTTGGGACCCACTAGAAATTTGGAACTTTTTCCAAAAGTTCCTAAGTTCCAGGGTCTCCCGCTGTTTGCCACCCGACGAAGGCCCAAAAACGTCCATAAATGTGGGAAAATGCGTTGCCAACTCTCCAAATCGCCATTAATGCAAAGTGGGTGGTTGAATTTGGTGTTTTTATTATAGTAGGTGAGTTGTTGGGGTTTTCCCTCCCATTTTTCCATCAAATCCGATTTGCAAGGCTATAAATTGAAGATTGAAACTCTTTTCAAGGGTTGGTCATTTTGACATTTTTCAGATAACTGGTGTAGTACGACTAGGCATAGTTTTAAAACTCGCCTGGGACTCGCTAGGACTCGCCGGACTCGCAAGTTCTATGGCGAGCCGAGTCGACTCGCCACGGACCCACAAGTCGAGTCCTAGCGAGTCCCAGGGTCAGACTCGCAAGTCCCGACCCAGGACTCTCAAGTCGCCTATTAGACGCCCAACAAAGTAAAAAAGTTAGTTTTTTTTGTTTTTTTTTTCATTTTAACACTAGTTGAAGCACAAAACAGGTCTGCATAGTGGATTAGAGGCTGGAGAAGAGGAAGAGGAAAGATGTAGATTTTATTTGGTTGTTTTTCTCATTTTGACATCTTATATGTAAACATTTATAAAGTTATGATGCTGTTACAGTTATACATTTGAAAGTTTGAAACTATGAGTATGAATCGTATGATTATGGTTCATGAATGATGAAATTTCAAATATTGAGTGTTTGAAGATCATATGACATGTAATGTTTGAATTATGGCTCTTATGTTCTCTAAATGCATTAATTTGTTTTTTTTTTTTTTGTAAAACTACAGTTTTCTTCTTTGTCGAGTCCTAGCTGAGTTTTTTGCCGAGTCTCAAGTCTTAGTCCTATTTTGGGCTGCCGAGTCCGCGGCCAGTCTGCGGTGAGTCCGAGTTTTCAAACTATGCGACTAGGGTTTCTATCACCGTGAAAGTTTTAGATCTTCAGGGGCAGCTTTTTGTAAATCATATGGATGAATCAATGCAAAATTTGTGAGTAAAATCATTTGTCTCCATTGTTGCAAATGTTCATTTAGGGAATTTTTGATTTGTTACAGGATTCCTCTTGCCACGATTTGTGGTGTGATTATAATCTTCATTTGAAGGATTTGATAGGTCCATAATATATTACATGTTGTAATAGTCATTTTAACATTGCATAGGAATGAATGTTGTGTGTGAAGGGATCAATAAGCATGTCTGGTTCTATTTTCAAGTTTCATGCATCTGGGTGTTCCAGTTAGGCAACTCAATATCATTTCATTGTTGTTCTCCCTTTTTGATCTCTAAACTCTAAAACCCATTGAAGGCACCGGTCTGAATGGTGTTTTGATCACCAAAACATTTTATAAATCAAACAAATCAACCTAGTGTGAGGTAGAACTAATCAGATCTGTATGTCTTGTGTGATTTGCATTATAACCAGGGAACATAAACTGTAAGCTATTTTCAAACCATCTCTAAAACAAATCACTTGTGCATATCAGCAACTTGCAGTTATGCAAGAATATTCCATCAACTTAGAATGAGGTTCAAATGTGCAGCAAATATGTTCTAATTTAGTGTTAGTTCTTCGGATTAAAACAACTGTCTGGGTATTGCTGCAAAGTTACAAATTTGAAGATAAATAGTGTGTAATTTTAAACCCCTATTAAGGGATACCCCAGGATTACCCTCTTAAGCCTAGCTGAGCTTGAAGTGTAGAGGAGTTTACCCACTCCTGTAAGTTGGCCAAAATCGCCCTAAACTTGTTGATAAAACCCTTTCCAATCACCTTGATGACACCCTTGGTCTAGGTGATTGTGAAATGCTCTAGGGTTTCAAGTTGTAGTAATTTTGGGAACCAACATAATATTTGCTAGAAGGAATAAGAAACAATTGTTTGCAGGGTTGTATAGATTTAAGGAGTTGTTATTTGCTCCTTTGCTGGGTTGTACAATTTGTGCAGTGCCATACCATCAGCTATGGAAGTTGGAGGTTGTTTAGTGGCCAAGTATGACTGATTAACATCCTATTTCTGTTGCTGCAACATTGCTAGTCCTCACGTCCCCTTTTCTAGATTGCTATAGGTGTTATGCAAGTGGGAGCTGCAGATACAGGCCGTACTGCTGCCATACTCAGGTTGTACCAATTGGACAAAGCGTTGCTGTTCTTGGTGTTATTTCTGTTTTATTATTGGGGCGCCCCTATTAGGAGTGGAATTCTTTGAGTATTGATCACTGCAAGTTATAAGGTATTGTCGCACTTAATTTTTTGTTGGTAATTTCTATATCTTGTCAACTTCCGTTTGGAAGAAATTAGTGAGTTTGATAGCTATTTCAGACATGGATATTGAAAGGGGTTTAATTGCTCATGATAGTTGATATTCCGAATGCCATTTTCTAATCATTCTTAGTTTTTCTAATTCACAAATGGTTGTAATTTTTGAGTGGTCCTCCGCTAGAAAGAGCATAAGAATTAAGTGATTTCAGTTGTAAAAATTTGGAAGGTCTTCTGCCAAATTGATTTAATTTCTTTCTCTTGCATTATAAAAATGATTGGATGGTGTAGCGGCCAAGAGTTTGCATTTCATTATCCGCCAATTTGGCGTTGATCCAGTCTAGTTTGTTATCTGCTAGCTTGGCATTGATCAGGTTTGTAGTTTGTAATCAGCCAATTTGGCTTGAGCAGTTGCATTCTATTTGCCAGTTTGGCATTGGTTGTAAACTATGTGGCTTGCCGCTAGTGAGCCACATTATTGGCTTTCTTGTCCACATACTAGTTTCCGTATGCTCTTACATTACCCACAATGGGATCTTGGTGATTAAAAAGAGATTGGGTTTGTATTGATTGTAAGATTTGGAATTATTGTGTTAACAGTTTGGATAGGGACATTACATATATTTGGGATGGTTATAGATCGGAAACATAGATTGTTGACTGAGTATGCCAAATATCCTTTTACATGCATTTGTTGGATGGTACCTTGGAGATGGATGAGTAGGATTTTAAGTACACGGTATGGGATGGGTTGGTTTTGTATAAGATATGTATCTATGTGCCACTTGATTCTTGTTTGAAGTGAGAAATATTGAGATCAATCCATAGTAGGACATTAGGATTTCTTCAAGATTTACGGGGTTTATGAGAGGTTCTCTTGGAAGGGTCTCAAATAGGATGTGTTAAATTATGTGAGGGAGTGGGATGTATTTTAGCAGAGTAAAGTGGTCAGCAATATCGATGGATTTCATTACTGGGTTGCCTTATGTTGGAGGGAAGGAAGGTATTTTGGTAGTAGTAGAAGGCTGACTAAGTATGCACACAAGCGTCTAGTGGCTGCTAAGTGTACAACTGAAAAGGTGGCAAATGTGTATTTTTAGGA
The DNA here is from genome assembly GCA_027924645.1 of Cunninghamia lanceolata. Lineage (NCBI taxonomy): Eukaryota > Viridiplantae > Streptophyta > Pinopsida > Cupressales > Cupressaceae > Cunninghamia > Cunninghamia lanceolata. The sequence goes on along the minus strand of BSBN01000589.1, from coordinate 2,452,084 downwards.
AGGTCTTTAGACTTCACAGATTCCCTCAGTTCATAATCAGTGATCAGGACAACTGATTACTAAGCATGTTTTGGCAGGAGCTCTTTCATCTAGTGGGGATAGAATTGGTGCCAAGTACTAGTTATCTCCCTTAGACGGATGCGTAAACCCCAAGATAGTGAATAAGTGGGTCGAGGAGCATCTGAGATACTATGTTACTAATCAGTAGACAACGTGTGTCAAATGGTTGTGTTTGGTTGAGTATTTTTATAATACCACTTGCCACATGACCATACAAATGACACCTTTTTGTGCATTGTACGAATATGATGATCCTTCAGTATTTGATCTCATGTTACTAGAGATGAGAACACCTGTAGTGGGGAAGTCTTTAAAGCAGCAGCATATGGGTACTTAGAGATCATATTAAGGAAGCACAAGAGAGACAAAAGATATATACAAAATGACGTAGCGTTGAGAGGTCTTTTGAGGTGGGAGAATGGTTTACTTGTGCCTTAAGCTGTACAAATTGTCTATATTGAAAAAGGTTGAGGAGAAACTTTAGCTGAAATTTTATGGTCCATACAAAGTGGTTTGGAGGATTGGAGAGCTAGCATATGAGTTGGAGTTCCTGAGGATTGCTGCTTGCATAATGTATTCACTGTATCACAATTGGAGAAGGAAATCCAGAAATAGATTGTACCCTCAACAGACTTGCGACCCATGGATGATGAGATGTTTAGAGTTGATCCATGAGGAGATTCTAGAGAGCAGAGAAAGACATCTTAGGTGTAGAGTTATTGGGGAGTATGTAATAAAGTGGAAGGATTTGAGCCACATGAGGATGCTGCATGGGAAGGAGAGGATATTCCATGACATCCAGCGTTGCATTGCTTGGGAACAAGCAATTCCTATTGCAGCAGACTTGTGATGTTCCTGTTTTGTGTATTTTAGTTTCTAAATTAATTTTATATTTGAGTCAGTGAAATGTAATAAAAAGGCATTTGCACCATAAAAGTATCCATGTGGTCTTAGGAAGTCAATATTTGAGTTTCTAGAAGGTCAAGGAGCCATTAGTCAATAAAATGTCATTTAAATTATCTACTTTAGAGTAATAATTAAGTTGACTCCAAGAATCTTGGAGCCAAAAATTATATAACCAAGGAGAGCGGGGTGTTCGAAGGGAGGTTAGGCATTTGTAGAAACTTCTAATATGATTTGGAGAGGTTGGACGTGCATCAATGTTTGGTATCAAAAGGGTAATAATCTTCTGGGGATTATTTGCAGGTCATTTTCCTTGCACTTTCTTGTGACTGTTGTTTCTGCAGAAAATAATAATAAAAAATTATATCTTCCATTTCCAGCCAAGTTCTTCCATCATTTTCTGCACTATTTAGTTAGAGACTTTATAGTAGGTGTTGAGATTTAGTTAAATTCACACAATTCTACATTAGATGACTCTTCATAACAGGTTCTATAATATGACAAAATGCATTTATAATCAATTAGTTGGATTCTATTAATGCCCTGACCTCAAAGTAATAATTTTTAGGAACAGGTGTAATTATGTCAAAATCTACACAATTCTGCACATTGGTAGACTCACTCTTCCGGTAGTAGCTTCTGAAATGCATACAAACTTCTCCAAGAAATTTCTCACTTTGTCAAACACAATTGTTCTAGAATTCCTATGATCCAGCAGAAGGGACATGCACTCTTGACTGACATGGGGCGCTAGTTGGCATCTCCTCGGTTAGTTGAAAACCTAAGATGTTGGAAGTTAATAAAATTTTCAACATCTAAGAAATACCATGGTCTTCCCAATAATATATGCTCTTCGCCTATAGACTATTGGGCTCCTAAGAATCTATGTATCATTCTGTTGGTAGACAACAACATTAAATAGTGCTGCAGCATCTTAAGGTTCTAAATCTACGACCATACTTTAATCCATATCCTCTAGGTAAATGTTTTTTATGTTCTTCTGCTCAACTGACTTTTGTTTTCCATTTGTTTGATCATTGATGCCAAACCCTTGTTAGCTGTGGTCATTCTTCCTCATATAAGATCTTGATAGGAGGAGGACCTTGAGGGATCTAATGTTCCCAGCCTTTTTGCACCCTAGATTCTATAGAAAGCAGGATCTAGAACTACCTTAGTTTGGATCTGACACTCCATAAGGCAAAAGCTATTGAAACAACATGCAAAAGAACCCTAGAAGAGCTTCCTATTATGAATTTTAGTAAATACCTAAGCAACGCAGATTTGATATCTTTTGATGCATCAAGACTTATGGTAGACAATGTTTTATTTAAATACAATGTGAATCATCCTTGTAGTACATCACTTTTAGTGCTTAAATTTCTTCTTGTATTCAACTTGTTTTCGAGATTTTTGAAGTGTGACCTGGTTTTAATCATCTAAAGAAAATTTATTGCTAGAAATATCATTGTGGTGTATCTCACTTGTCTTTAATGTTGGTACTTTTGTTGTACTTTATTGCACTATAGAATATGTATCCACTTGATGAATTTTCAACATGCAGGCTTGGATCCAAAATTAAAAAGTTCATCAAAGTGCATCTTCGCTTTGTTCAAGCAAAGGAGGGTGTAAAAAAGTGAGTTATTGTACTTGTATTTTGCATTTTTAATTATCATTTTAGAAAAGCTGTTTATGGTATTGCTGTAGTCATCTAATGTGGATAGCATAATTCTCATCATTCTTGTCTTGTTTTCTAATTGAACCGCTACTGATTGGAGGCGAAATTTCTGAGATCTGATTATATATTTGAATTCATTTCTAAAAATCATTGGTGGTTCATTTCTTCTTTTTTGGAAAATTCTTTGATTCAGGGCCTCAAACTTGTTGTTGAAGTTAAGGGTGCTGGAGGATTTTTGGTGCTGGTCACATTGGTAACATGGCCTTGTTCATTGTAGTGGAGAAAGTGACCATGCATAAGCCTACATGTTTATTGCAAGAGGGTTGTCCCTTTATGGAGCAATCGGTCGCCCCATGTTACATGCACTTTGCATGCTTGGTGGATCTTGGCCAATGCTTCTATAAGAGGTCAATATGACATTATGGTAATAGGAACAAGGTCTACCTCACTTGGCCGGGGTGTTTTCCCACCAAGGCGGTGGTTGGTGGTTTGATCATGGTTCTGTGCACCTTTAGTAATTGATTTGTTGGTTGTTTTTAACAATTACTTAGAAGTTCATTTGTTGACATGGCATGATCTTGTTGGAACATGCAGCACAAGGAAGCTGCTTGTCCTTGAGTTGAAAAGTGATGTGGCTTGTTTGTGGTGCCACATGGTGCATTGTCATTGGTCCTTATAGATATAAACTATGGTGACAAGCAGTTTGGCAATCATGACATGGCAGTGCTGTACGATTGATGTATCATTAAAAATTTTGCCGGGCTTGAGGTGGCAACACATGTTGGAGCGTCGTTACATGTTTTTGCTTGTTTTTGATGACTTAACAAGGGACAAGTGACGGTGTAAGATCAACATAGCAAGTACAATGAGCGCATACTTATAAGAGAAGAGGACACTTCGTGCAACCAAGTAGTTTCATGCCATGTTTGAAAATTTGATCTTTTTGCCCGATTTTCCTTCCTATAAATCCCATATGTCAGTGTGCAGGCTATTGAGTGGCCAATTCATCCGTAATGTAATTAATTGTAGGTCTATTTATTAGTGGCCTTTCCCACCTAAAATACATCACATTCACATTGTATTTTCTTCTTGTATCCAGTATATTGTGTATTGGGAATCCTCAAGAGATTCCACCCCACTATCTTTGTGTTTGGCATATTGTTCCTTATATGTTTTGATTTTGTTTATCAATTGCATGAAAGTGGCAGGAGCATTTGTGAGCTCAAAAGGCATTACTAGCCACTCAAAAAGGCCCATTTTGGTCTCGAAAGCTTTCCCTCCATGTGTTTTCTAATTGAATTTCAACTTGTTGATAACCACTCGTTAGATCAATCTTGGAGAAAAACATTGCACCTTGAAGTTGATCTAGTAGATCGTCAATGCGAGCGAGTGGATATCAATTTTTTATTGCAATCTTGTTCAATGCCCGAAAATTAATGCAGAGATGCCAAGTTCCACCATTCTTGAGCAAAAGCGAAATCAAAGAAGCACAAGGTAACGCACTTGGTTTGAGAAATAGTGCAGTCAAGAATCAGGAACCCACTTAAGGGCAGCCAATCCTTGCAGCCAACACACTCATCCCACACGCACCCGTGCACAATGGAAGCAGTTAAATGTAAAACTGCAAATATCTTAACTTCCTATAGTTGATTACAACTTGCAACAAAATACATTAAGTTACATTGAGCTACAACTTCCTGTCACCTCTCTCTCTCGTTCTCAATGTGAGGCTTCAACACAACCATCACCTCTTATTACAATCCCACCTTTACACTAAGGGTACATTCTTCTTCAACTCTGTTCAACAGAGTTTCATGCTCCATTCTCTTCTATACGGTTTACCTAATTCCCTTTGTCCTCTCTCAACACAAATTTCCTAACCAAGAGAGTCTCTTTCCATAGAAAAAATAATGCCATATATAATATGACTGCAGCTCAACCAAAAACTATTCAGCTTTTGTCGGCAACAGCCAGAAAATGAACAGTCATGCAGTCTGGAGTGGAAACCGTCATTCCAGAAGAAAGAGCTGATCAAGAAAAGGCCAATCAGAATTATTAATCCACACTGACCCAGAAGAGACAAACAGCTCGAGCAACAACAAATAAGAATAACGGCCCAAGAAAGAAATCAACAACACAACCATGGAGTAAAATATAACTTCTAGATGTAAGAAATGGCTAAGCATGGTGTAACCCATGAAAGTCTTGTAGCAACTTATAAACATTTGGTAGCATACAAGTCTGAAACATAGAAACCTTCTGGTAGCCCTTCTCGAGAAGCAAGTTGTTAAAAGCTACAAACAAAAAAAAACACCAAAATGAAAGTAGGAAACTGAAAACAAAAACTTGCAAATGTTATGGGTGATGCAAGATTGCCTGTGGACTAGGATGCTCTTGCATCATGAAACCTTTGAACAAGAAGTTTTGAATTGTCTTTCATTTCATCACTTTGTATCATTGATGTGCGATACAATTGGGCATTAGGAAGAGGAACAAAAGGAAGAAGGTCAATCTTGTGATTGGCTACATTGTTTGGGGGAAGTGTTTGAGGCTTTTGAAGCTCATTTGAATAAGACTGCAACAATTGATCAAAACTTGCATGTTGTGTGGAAATTGCGAATTTTATTGGAGATGCATCAGCTTGTGGCCTAATGAAAATTAATGCAAGTTTTGATGCTTGATTGACAACTTTGCATGCTTGTCTGCAACTGAGTGCTAATTTGTTGTTTTTGTAGTACATCTAATTTAGCTATGTTTTATTATTTTATTGCAGTGTGTATGTGTTGTTATATGCATTGTAATGAACTTTCCTATCATATTGATGGGTTTTCCATGAAACAAGCCACAACAATCCATGGCGGTGACGTCACAAGTGATCTTATCAACAAATTTGGGACCAAAAACAAAAGATATGGTGCATGTGTTTGTGATCTATGAATATGAACAACTATCCTTCTGTCCAAGTGCATACAGATGAGGTTGTTAGGAATATTACATCTTGGTAACGTAGTAGAGGTAAACAAATATTAACAAGGGATTAGTAAGAGAGTTTTAAATAATATTATTTAAATCTATTATAGTATTAGGTGGTTGGGGATTAATTTTACATCTACATAGAATAAGTTTCATTGAGGAATAAGTGGGATTAGGTAGATTGTGCATCCTATTTCTAGGATCACAAACTAGTCTATGCAATGTATACATTCTTATGATGTTTGAGTAGTAATAATTCTGATACTGGCTTATTCAAATTTACATTTGGTATTAGAGTGAGAGCCTTGAGCCTATGAGAGCAAGAAGTCAAAATTTTGTTGTGTGATTAGAGGGAGAAGAGTAGGTTGTTAGAATTCTAATTCATTGTGTGAAGTAACACACTTCTACTGTGGAAGCTCTAAAATTTTTAGAAGTGATTGGTACCTGTATTAGAATATCTTTTGTTTTGTGCCTCTATGTGAGGTGTATTAGAAAATAAGGCAGCAAATTAAGCAGCATACCTACACACAAAAAAGAAAAGAAAAAAAGAAAGAAAGGAAAAAAATATTTGCCTAAGAAGAAAAAGCATGGTTTGGCTGGTCTAATATAGAGAGGGAGTAGTCCAATGCAAGGGCGAATGAAGAAAATTTTGAACCATAGCAGTTTGAAAGAAATCTTCGAGAGAGGCATTTTGTAGAAATAAATACAAAAAGAAATAATCTTGCGAGTGGTGTGAACAATGATTTGTTTGATGCGAGAGTGGTGTTTGTGAGGTGCTATTACTAGCAACAAAGCATGAGAAGGAAGGCACACCAACAATCCAAGCAAATATATAAAGCATTTTTAATATAGCTTTGCAGGTAATTTAGGGAAATCCCATTTTAAAAATCAATTAATTTAAAAAAAATATAAAGTTTTAAACTTCATGAATTTTATATTTCACCCTAGACAACCAAAGATTGAATTAATTTAGTTTCTCCTTCACAAGTTTGAAATAGTTCCATGAAATTTTGTTAGTTTCTATTAAATAATGTTGTAAACCTTACTCTAGAAGTATTTTGTTCCAACTCTTTTATTGTCATATTTAATTGTTCTTACAAGTTTTTTGATTGAGAGATGGAATCCAATTCCCATGAAGGTGACTGGCAAGAACTATGAAAAACATTGCCAAAACCATTGGAGAGCTTCATGTAGGGCTTTGTGGTTCATAGGACCATCATGATCGATTTCTCTAAGTGAATTGAGTTCCAAAGGAGGATGGAGGATAATTTGTAATGTCCTCAATTAAGCTTTTGCAATATTCTGACTTTCTTTTGTGTTTTTTTCAATTTTGAATTCTGGAAATTAAAATAAACTGGAACATCAAAGTAAACTTGCATACAAACAACTGAAAACACTTGATCAAACCCTCAATGTAATGTCCCTTTTTTTGGCGCATAGTTTTTTGTGCGCATTATGCTTGTTCCTAATACCTCGGAGGCTATCCGACATGTTTGGATGAACTCCAAAGTTCTTGGAGTGTTCTTGGTTCAGTCCGTAGATCAGTTATATGGGTATCCATTGTGTTAATGGACTAATTTTTCTATGGCATTGAGCTCAGTGGTTGTCCAAGGTTACAGTGATGTTTTCAGAAGTCTAATCGGGCTCCCGGATTGCTCTCCAAGATTCTTGGAGGAGTCGTCTATTTTTGGAAAGTTCCCTGGAAGACAGCATTTTGCATCCCTAATCCCTTTGAGTGTGTTGGTATAGTTGATTTGGCGTTTGGATGCAGTTTGCAATTTTCCGCAAAAAGTAATATTTAATGAGCTATTTTAATTGATATTTTCACTTAAGTTCCTGAGGGTGGAAATAATTAAAAAGTATTAAAGTGTTATAGCTCATTGGAAAGGGGAATATATATTCTTTTATCTAGGCACTTAATAGTGAGCCCTTTAGTGGAATTAAAAGGTATTTATTATAAGTTGAGGAAAAAAGTATTATTTCCAAGAAAGAATTAATTTCTTGTGTAACTCTCCAAGTGCCTATAAAAGAGATGTGAGAGCTCATTGTGAATGTATGCTTGGATTTTGTAATGTTATATTGCTGGGATTGAGCTAGAGATCAATTGTTCCTTCTTGTGGACGAAAACCCACTTGAGGATGATCAGTTTCGGTGGTGAGATATCCACCCTAACTGGTAATTGGTGATTTTCACTCAGGAAATCACATGGAGCTTAATGGATTTTGGGAGATTTTGTGAAGTTTTGTTGTGTAATCAGTTTTGAAGTATTGCAATGTGATTTAGATGAATTAGGTGTTGGTTTTGAGTGTTTTTTTGTGGAGTTGGGATGTCATTCTGCTGGGCCGTACTTCTTGAGGCCGTACTATGCAATTGGAGGTTGATTCACATTAAAAATTAATGCTGATGCTATTTGATTTTAAATTGTTTCTGATGTCTTTGTCCATCCTAGGTGCCTCTTTTGAAAGTAATATGAGATTTTTTGAAGGTGTTTTGAGTGAGTTATATGCATGTCCGTACAAGTCTGCTGTACAATGCTGAGGCTGGTCAATCCTCTCAGAAAACTGTTGTGAAGTTTATAGTAATAAATGCATTTGGAAATGGAGTTGTGTGGTTTGGGCGACCCAATTGAGTGTTATTGCAGTCTCTTTATTGAAGTTGTCTGATTTTTGTATACTGCTGTACCTTCTCTGGCCGTACAGCCCTGGACATAAGCATTTAATGATTGTGGACTGTGTTTTCATTGCTTGTTATGTATAAGTGCTCAGAATTTATATATATGGTATGCAGATCAGATTTTGGACAGTTATTTGTTGATATAAGTAGTGAATGAGTTTAAAGCACTTTCTTCATCTTCCATGGCAGCCATGCAGTATAGACAGTCAGTAGTATTGTATAGACAGTGAACAGCCAACAAGCAATTAGATTTTCCAATCTTGATCAGTCAATTGAAGGTCCATTTGCCAATTGAAAAGTGCAGGGTATGCTCTCTTCTTCAATGATCTACAGGGTTATCTTCATCAAATGCTAATCCTATGTTAATTGCTTATTATTGTATTGAGTTTCATTGTAATTTCTCTTAATGCAATGCACACATTAACCCCTGGATGGTTTACCACCAGTGAGGACAATGAATCTTTCTTTTGTTTCCTAGCCATTGGAAAAGTGGAGTATTCCCACTGAATAAGTGGATGGCCTATAATCTTTCATGTTTATTTATATACCCACTCTAAAGTGGTGAATCCCCACTAAAGTGGGTGCCCGCCGCAACAGATGAATTGTAGCTCTTGATTTCATTGTTGTGCATTGTAAGCCAAATCACCGTATGCCCTCACCTTGCCCATTCCGGGATCTAGGTGATTAGAAAGTGTGAGGCATTTAGTTGGTTATGCATTTGAGCTAACATTGTCATCCCTTGTACGCAAATTTAAAAAAAATTGGGGGTAGTATCTTACACTCAATCACATCATATGGCAAATTTGAAGCAATTATTATCAATTATGGTTGCTGATTCAAACCCTAGATTGCACCAAATATTCAGATCTGAACCAAATATGAATATAGAAACCCTAAAAAATATGATTTTATTAATATGCAATTGTTGGAGGTTATTACAAGGCTGGAAATATGTTCAACAAATTATAGATCAGAAAATCATAATTTTTACTCACAAACCCTCTCTTGAATGGTACAGTTGGTATAATGCAACTTTTAGACTTCTACGGCCTGGTACAACAGCAAAATGAAGATGGTACGGTTGCTATAGACCTTCAAATAGCCAAATAAAATTTTGTAGGGTCTTCGCCAATGCTGGTGCCTCACAATATGAATGAAAAAGTGCAAATCACTCTCCAAAAATGATGATACAGCTCCTTATTGACTACTACAAACCTGTACAACTTCTAGAATCAGCAGATGTGATTGGTACGACCTGCAATAAATGTTGTATGATTGGATATGACTGTTGGGCGGGTGATAACAAGAAAAAATATTATTTTTCAATGTCAAACCCTTCCTTGGTGGTCGGTGCAACAAGTTGGAGGCTCAATATGCTGATGTACAAACTCCAAATAGGCTACAAATTATGTACAGATTGTTAACAAATCTAGCACACTCCTCGAAAATGGGCTATTAGCAATTAAAATAAAATATAGTTTGTAACTTCGCCAAATCACCTCCAAAAATCACGAACAATTATTTGCTTGCAAATTCAATCGATAAATCCCTAAAATTTCTCACAAATCGCGGAATTAGCTCACCATGCAAACCCTAGGCGGAATTTACCAATGCCAAAGATGAGGGTTTCCTCCTCACCTCCGGAAATGAAGAGCCAAGAGGGTTTTCATCCTCTCAGATCGTTGAAAATAGCCAAGGGTTTTTGTCCTTGGATGCCAAAACTCAAATGCCAAAGCTCATAACGAAATGCCGAATGAAAACTTGATGTTGCAAATGGAAGCCAAGTGTTTCCTTTAATATCCATTTTTTAGCCCATGATTAAATTCCCTCCAAAATAGTATTTAAAAATACTTTTTTTTTTCTTTTTCTTTTTATTCTATTTAATTTAGTATTTAAAAATACTTTATTTAATACTAGTGTTGAAAAACACTTTTTACTTTATTTTAATAATTTTATATAAGTTGCCCCTTAAATTAAAAATTGTCAGGCCCAACTTAAAACAATATTATAATTTTTTCCCTTATTTTTGTTCTTTATCTATTCCAAAAAAGAGGACTTGACATAATTACCAATCTAGAGTTTGTTACTCACTTGGAGATTGGATTTTTTTTTATATTGGCAATACAAAGCTCAAAAGACTATAGGGTTGAAGACGATGATTTCTGGTAAAGGTGATGTTGAACACAACTTTTGTATGAAATAATGTTGTTTGATGAGGTAATGTTTGGTAAAGTCACACCTAAGGAGTAGATGTTCAACAAGGCCTAGATCGATTTAACATACGTAATGTTGTTTTGTGAGGTAATGTCCCACACAGGGAATTGTTGAGGTGAGGCTTAGTCCCACCTAATGCGTCTCTATATTTGTACAATTTATTGCGTTGTGGACAATTGTGTTTGTCCTTGTTTACACAAGAGAGAAAGTGTAAGAACTATAGAGTGTGTTATAGTCCTTATGTGTTGATAAGTAAGGCTATTCCCACTGAAAAAGTGTAGTGAGGCCATTCCCACTCCTATTTCTAAGTATGTTGAACTTTTTATGTTCCAATGCACATACAAATATGTATTCTCTCCAAGTCTCAAGATATTGATGTAATAAAAGGGGGAATGCTTGGAATTTTACATCTTAGTAAGGTAATAGTGGTAAATAAATATTAACAAGGGGTTACTAAGAGATAGTATTAAATAAATACTATTTAGGACTATAATTGTTTTGGCTGTTGGGTGATTAGTTTTCATCCCAGACCTTATGGAGTATGATGGTACAGTTTATTTGGCAGTTTGGTGAAGTTTGGGATTTTCTGTAAAAGCATGTATTTTAATGAGCTAATAGTTAATTATTTTGCACTTAGTCTTATAAAGTTGGAAATAATTATTAAGTGCATGGGTATTATAGGTCATTGGAATGGGGAAAAGTCACTCTTTCTAATAGGCACATAAAAGTGAGCTAATGTTGGTGAAAAGGTGAAATATTGGAGTTTGAGTGGAAAAGTATATTTTTCTAATTAATAATTCATTTTATGTGTAAACTCCAAAAAGTGCCTATATAAGGGAGTTGAGAGCTCTTTTTGCTCTTTATGCTTGAGATTGTATTGTTATGTTGTTGGATTGACCCTGTGTGTTCTTCCATTCCTTTTTGAGGATGAAAACCCTATTGGAGAAGATTAGTTTCGGTGGTGAAAGATCCACCCTAGCTGGTTCGAGGTGATTTCATCCAGGAATCACATAGAGCTGAATGGAGTTTGATGTTTTCTAATAGTTTTGTGATTGAAAGAGTTTGTTTGTTTTGGATATGGCTTTTTGGTGTGGATTTGGAGTTGATGTCTGAGTTTACTTTGAAGTTTGTTGAATAAGTGGAAGTTGCTTCTATTGCTGGATTTGGGTTTTGAATGCTAACTCTGAAGCACTTGTATGCTCTCACCTTGCCCACATCGGGATTTGGGTGATTAGAAGAGTGTGGACAAAATTATTGCTCTTAACATTCAGTGTTGTCATCTGTTTCAAAAAAAATCAGGGCAACTCATTACAATTACCAAACACAATTTGAGCATTTAACTAACCAAACAAAAGGGCTCAATAATGTTTTTTTAAAAAGTTATTTGATTAGTGGCTTAAAAGAAGACATTTGGGATGAGATGAAGATGTTTAACTCAAAAGACATGATGGAAGCCATTGGGTTAGCCAAGGCGGGTGAAGACAAATTTGCTGCTCATTGTCATGCATATAAATCTCCACAATTTTGAAGTCCACCTCCTACTTGGTCCCCAATACCTCAAATCCCACAAGCGGCACCAATCAGGTGCTTGAAGTCTCACTATGATAAAGTTTTATGCTACAGTTGTGATGAAAAGTACTTCCCAAGTCATAGATGCATGGAACAACAATTTTATCCACTAGATGTGGAGTCACCCCTATCTTTGAAGATTTGGGGCAACCAAAGGTCAGTTACATTGAGGAAGAACACGTTCTAGAGTCTCATGATGATCATTCCCCAAAGATTTGAATGCACGCCTTGGCTAGAATAACCCCATCCCAAACAATGAAGTTTAAGGGGTAGTTCAAAAAGCAATTGTTAACTATCCTCGTTGATGCAAGCATCACCCATAGTGTTTTGGACCCTTGAGTAGCTAAACAAGTAGTTTGTTATGTGGATCCATGCTCCAATTTTGAGGTCATGATAGCTAATGGGGGAACACTAGCATGCAAGAGGAAATGTAGGAATATCCGAATCTTATTGGGCAACTACAAAATGAAATCAGATATATTTGTCCTTCCATTGTGAGCTTGTCATGTGGTTCTAGAAGCATAATGGTTATACACACTTGGACCCATCTTGTGGGATTTCTCAAACCATTGAATGCAATTTATGGCCAATGACCAAAATTACACTCTCACAGAGCTAAAAGTAGGTTCCACAAATTTCATTAGCTCCCATTATATGGAAACGTTCTATAATGTCCCCAACAATTTTTTTGAAATTTCACAACATTTGAATTGTTGGCAATATTGTCAAAGAGATTGTTGTCATTGATGTCAAAGATGTATGAAGGAGATTGTTGCAATTGTTGTCATTCGAGTCAAGAGGAGTTCGTTAGTTAAGTTTGTTGTCATTAATGTCAAATGAAGAAGAAAAAGCAGATTTAAGACAAGTTAATAAGGTTGACTATTCCTTATAGTGATGTCTAAATGAAGGGTAAAAACAATGATATGATATGATATCTCCAACAAGGCCAATTATCTATGGGCGATTGTATTGTAGTTTAAATTAAAGATTTAAACTAACTTTGTTCAACTTACCTTGAGTGTCAAGTGCTGAGTTTTATTATAAACAATGGTGTATGAGAATGAGGCTGACTTTAGAAGAAAAGCAATTACTACATGTCAGCGACTTGATAAAGTTAGAGATTGCTATGGCAGGCTACGCAGAAGTATTAACATGGATATTATGCTCTTATGAATTTAATAAAAATGGACCACGTCTTCTAAATGCTTTCACATCTTTGACATGCTGTGGAGAATTACGAGTACAAATCTGAAAATATGGCAAGCATGTAATGTCTCCTTTTAGGGTATTGTTGATTTCTTAACCTGCACACCAGAATAACTACTAGAAAGGGACATTAGCAATATCAAAGATCAATTTAGTAATGAAATCAATACATCATAATCATAATCAATAACAATGAACAAGAATATAATATTATTGGAGAAAGCATATATTCAATTGTATTTCTCATACTTTAATATACTTATACTTGATACGTCTTTCGCCTCATGATATGCTTTGGGAATAACTATCGTCGTGCCTGGTCGTTAATCTAACCTAATCGTCAACCCTAGCGGAGGAGGGGAAAACATTACGTTTAGGCGCTGGATAACTAATCCCCACTGCCATAGGCTCAAGGGCTTCATTGAATGCCTGACAATACTTCACCACTTGGCTCAAGGGCTTCATTGCACGCCCGACAATACTTCACCACTTGAGAGTCACCTACAGTGTAAAACATTAATAACAAACTAATCTCCACTGCCATAGGCCCAAGGGCTTCATTGTACGCCCGACAATACTTCACCACTTGAGAGTCACCTACCGTGTAAGACTTAATAATAATAATAATAGATTGCCCTTCCTTAACGAGCCAAACGTCCTCATAGGCATTAGACAAGATTAATGACGCGGCAAGTCACTCTCATCTCTCGTATATCATGAGTTAGGTAAGTATAATCATTTAAAAATAGCTATATGGGCTAGAGAGATCATACCAATATGTGATTCTTCTCCTTAGATTATTTGGAGATACACAAGTGATCCTTTGAGCACTAATATAATGATTACCTTGATTTCACACAAGGCTATTATAAGGAATCTGAAATTCCTCTTTAATTGTTGTTGTTCGTATAATAGGAACTAAGTTTATTTATTAAGCCTCAATATGTATTTCTTATATTCTAAAAACTGTTTTATAGATCTTGGATTGTAGACCATTCGATATATATCAAGTGTATTTGTTTTTGCTGTCCTGATTGGAATCCATTGATCCAATATCTATATGCTTGAAAGGATGTATACTTGCCCATCGGTCACCACCTTTCAAGGATATAACTCTTGAAAGCTAATTGTTGCTAATAAATTATAATCGCATCACTTATCTCAAATAAGCGTTTGTCTTATGATTTTAACTTTCTTTCATATGGAGTGATCATTTATGATTAATATCATCACTGCCTTAGTATAGGCTTTAGTAGTTGCCATAAACTTTTGATTGCTTTACATATAATAATAATAATCACTGTTTGTTTATAAGTGTATTGATCGCTGCTTTGTGTAAATGATAATAGCTGCTGGTATATCTTCTTTTAATCACTGTATTTTCTTTGCTGACTTTATGTATTAAATATATCTCTTAAAAGGAATCGCTGCTTGTTAAAGATAATCACTTGTCTTCAACAAATCGCTGTTCTTTTGGTTCTTAAACAATTCACATTCTTATTATATTAATAGCTCTCTTTCAAATATTAATTGCTTCCCTTAAATAACATCATCTTATCACTTATTAATATTTGTCTTATGATTATATGGATCGATCTTTATGATCTGATATCCGCTGCCTTAGATTCTATATATTAATTTATATATTTACATTATTATAGTAATATTTAATTTAATATTTATATCTTATATTTATTATTTATATTTATAATATATCTTTTTTTTTTGGTTCGTAATCAAGATATATATTAAAGTCTGTCAAAAAGTTACAATTTTCACAGCCCTTCCATGGCTGACCGAGAGGACTATTACATACATCCCTTACTTACTGCTCTGATTAGGAGACAATTTCTGAGACCACGTAGGGTCTATACTTATGCCCTTACTACAGAGAATAGACTGACTATATCTATATTATCCTTGCTTCTTCTATACAAAACGAAGCGAGGAGATAAGGACCCACTACGGGAATATCTCAAACAATTTCAAATTGAAGTGTTCAACCTAGTCCATACCACCCACCACCGACAAGCCGAGGGATTTTCTGATGAAGTCGACTGCAATCGCCGCCTGGTCTTTCAGCAGAACCAGGTCAAAGCCTCTGGTATCCAGGATAAAAGGAAAGATCTTAATGACTTCACCAGAATTTGCAAGAAGACCCCAGTCCCGGGGACAGGGGATACCTACGCCAGGACTGGCCACCTGCAAAGAGAAATCCAAATCCCCAAGATGCTCAGGGTTAAAAATCCCTCTCATTATAGCCCTTGCCTCCGCTTTGTCTGTTCCCAACTCGAGGAGCATTGTGAGTACCCGGGAAGATATGTCTGTATCTACCCTATACCTTTCGTTGTTAACCAGAAAGGCTTTTTCCAGGATCACTTTCACCGCTCCCACCATCAACTCGTCAGCGCGTCGAAGCATTCTTTGCAGCCTTAGATCAGTAATAGCCCCAATGAAGGCCATCTGCCTTTTCTTGTTGGTGAGTCTGACGGGAGTGTCCATACCCCCACAACGAATGGCCTCTGCAGATATTATGACGACGAAATGTGACGGCATCGAACAGAATGGTAAGGAGAAAATGGATTACTGGCTTTGTCAACATCGACTGAAAATCTATAGACCCTCCGAAGCTTCTCGACACCCTGCTGGGGGAACTTCCAACTCACGCCACCCATACCACTCGAAGGAATGACAGACTAACATCACTTCCCCTCGTGCCGGCGAACCACCCTGATGACTAATCATTGCATCTTGTGCCGACTCGACCTTGCCACCTATGAGGAGGTGGCAAGGCTCCCACCCAACCGCCCACATATTTATAATATATCTTGTTAATGATTAAAATAATATATTATATATTATATTTTATTTATATATTTATAAATTGATAATATAGTATATCTCGTTATACATATATTATATATTATATTTGAATTATATTAAAATATTTATATAATAATATTATTTATTAAATATTATATATTAATTATATATGATTACTCAATTATCTCTATTATTCAACTTGATTAGGCACCGTATTTCACGAAAGCAACTTCACCGTCTTTTATCATGATGTTTAAATCTTTAATTTAAACAATGCTTTAATATCGGGACATCACAAAGCACCATAAAGACCTACCACTGTTTACCAAATTGTTAAGCACAAGACAACACATCTTTCACATGTTCGTACAAACAATACAATATACACAGACGTAAATCATCACAACATGCAATGAATGTTTACAAGGAGGAATATAAGGATAAGATCGGGTGCCTCTAATGTCCCCTTATTGAGCTAGACATGTGTATGGGTTGAACTAGAACCTTGGAGGCTTGGAAACTAGAAAGTCAGCGCAACACTTTATTTTATTGGTATTTTTGGCTAGCAATATTTTATAAAGCCAAAAATAATGATATTTTAGCCAAGGCAAAAATCAAGGGCTTGGAGAATTGAAAGTGGGAAAATAAATAAAAGGCAATTTTTATTTATATTTTATTTATTTAATTTTCCCAATATAAAGTGATGCTAAGGAGAAAAAAGGAAAAAATAAAATATAATATTTTATTGTATTTTATTATGCCAAGGGAAAAGAAAGGAAAATAAAATAATATTAAATATTATTTTATTGGCAAAAGTTGACACCTACATGAAGATGGTAAAAATAATAAAAATTTCCCTAAGGAAATCGACGCAGAGGAAAATAGAAAAAATAATAAATATTATTATTTTATTGTGGGCGTCCAAATTGGAGGGATAAGGGAGAGTAAAAAATAATAAAAAATATTATTTTCCAAGGTGAGCACCTAGGGTGAAGAGGCAAAAAAATAATAAAATAATATTATTTTATTATTTCAAGGATGGGCATCCAAGGTGGATGAGGAGTAATCATTTAATAAAAATCAAATCAAAGATTTGATTTTGGTGGTGGATTTGAAAATTGTTTATATTTTGCATAATTGGATCTTCCTTGAAGAAAAGTATAAAAAGAAGTCATTGGCATCATTTTACTCATCTTTTGCTTATGGTAAACTTTGCATTTTGCATATTGCTCATGGTTGAAAGTGATTTCAGTTGATTCAAGGTGGTGTTCCCTTGATATTTTGTGGTTTGGAGATGATCCCAATCCACCATGTGAGGTGAATTCATATGGGAGTTCATCATTGGGCTTTATTGGTGATTTGTGACGGTGATTTTGTTTCATTCCAGCTAGGGTTTGATAGGGATCTTGATTTTCAGTTAGCTATGGAGTTTCATATTCAGATTTGGGTTTGATTTTGATGCATTTTCATCAACAATTGCTTGTAGAGGGTTTATATGGTGATCGCTTGGCAAAGGAGAGGTTTTTGGCAATTTTTATCATCCTTGCACGTCTGATTTTTGTAACAGCAGTCAACAAAGTTCATATCAGATTCAGATTGGTGGATGTTTGAGCATAATTTGATCATATTTGGCACGTAGGGTCTAATCGCACCACTTGGGCATGTTGGCACTTCATCTTGGAGGCATAATTTTGATTGTTCATTATCATACAGCTTGCTGGGATTGCATATTAGACCTCTGATCAGCTGCTACAGGGCATTTTCAATCATATTTTGTTGGATAATTCATTGACATTTGATAGAGCTTCATTTTCCATACATATGACTAGGGTTTGGACTGGTATTTTGGCACCTTTGGATGTAATTGAGGGTCTGAATTTCAAATCAGACTTGTGTAAAATGCTACCCCAAATTTTTTCAAATTTATACAATCTATCACAACAGGGTTAGCACAATAATGCAACCAAATAGAACACCTCCACACTTTTTGATCACCAAGTTCCCAAGATGGGCGAGGTGAGAGCATACATTGCTTTGGTTAACAATAAATGCCTTGCAATGAAACTAAATACAATCATCCGTTGTATAGCAGATATCTGCTTTTCAGCAGGCATCCACTTATTCAGTGGGTGATTAAGAAAGATAAACAATGTTTATTCCTCCACACTGGTGATCAAACCATCCAGGGGTTACAATCTTCTAAGAATGTATGATATTAATGTTTACATAAAAGATTGCATTGAAAGATAAACAATTAATTCAGAATGTTTAATCTGCCCCTGCTGCAATCAAAATACAGTTAGAACAATAAGAACACACAGCCTAATCATGATCAATGCCATCAATGAATGCTCAGAATAGTCTAGGCTGAAACTAAGCACTTCTAACCACTGTCAAATCACCTTTAACATCCTACAAACACCTTCCCATCATTGCTGATAACTGCAGTGATAGAACATTAACTCAGTCAAAAACATGCCTTAGCTGAAGCAAATATAACATGGAAATGCTCCATAACTGAAGAGCTGCAAGAAACTCTAATAGAATCATAAAGCATCTATGCATATTTCACATAAAAGAAGCATGAGAATAAAGACTGTTGACTGGTCTGTAACTTTTTTCCTGCTGGTACAGTTCTGATAACTTCTGTGACAGCCCCTGAAACATGCTCTTAACACCACCTCCTATGCACATACCTCATCCAAACTCATATCTACACCATCTCACATACAAGGCACCTCAAACCCCATTGAATATACCACTCAAACATAGGCGATTTACCTTGCTGTGTCACTCTCTTGTTCCACGCTATATGGACCTGCTGTAGGGTATGATCTTGGAAATTGGTATCAAATCTTCAACAATCATTCTCAAACCCAGTGAAGAAAGGTCCCCCAATTCTGCTAAATCTGATCCATCATTTATGTTAGCATAAACCAATCAATATTAAATCTTGGATGAAGCACACATAAACGCTGGTTCGGCCTGCAATGTACAGCCCAGCAGAAAGATTTCAACATGACTTTCAATATCAAAAAGAAATCAAACTTATTAAAGAATGGCCCAGAAACAGGCGCTCCAACATGTTGAAGGGTTTCCAAACACGATCAAACCATATAGGCATTGAACTCTTCAAACCCTCAATCCGCCCTCAATCAAACTGTACGACCTGGTATAAGCATTAACTGCATCTTCAATATTCATAAAACTCCAAAAGATTTATTAGAAAACTCAATCAAATCAATCCAAAATACCATCAAAACCTCTAACAATCAACATCAAATCAAAATACTACAAACTCCATGAAAGCTCAATGTGATTCCTGTTTGAAACCACCATTACCAACTAGGGTGGATCTCTCACCACCGAAATTGATCATCTCCAAGAGGGTTTTCGTCCTCAAGAAGGAAAATGGAAGAACATGCAGGTTCAATCCAACAGCATAACAATATCAAATCAAAAGCATCCCTTCAAATGAACTCTTATTCCCCTTTTATAACTTTTTGAGAGGAATATATTATTATTTTTCTTTTAACTCTTCATATTTCTTCTCTCAAAAAGACCTTTTTTGAAATAATAATAATATATCATATGTGAGGCCCCCTTTTTAAGTGTTATCATTGAAAACACTTAATTACCTTTCCAATGAGCTATAACACTTGGGTACTTTTTATTTATTTTCACCTTTAGAAGACTTAAGTGACAATAATAATTAAATAGCTTATTAAACCACCCAACTTTACTGAAAATCCCAAACTTAGGCGAACTGCAAAATAAATCATACCATTGCCTTCTATCATGTTTGGGATGAAGAACGATGTCATTTGAGTGACTTACTATAAATAGACGACTTCTCCAAGAATCTTGGAGAGCTATTCGGAAGCCTGAACAAATTTCCGAAAGTTGCATAGCCATCCTGAGACATCACTGAGCTCAAAGCGAAGGAAAAACATCACAAATAACTGAACCTCTGCTCTTCACAATAAACAGAGCTCCCTAACCAACCCAGATAGCCTACAGAAGCTCAAGGAAATAGGCTATTGGTCTCAGACTTGGCTAAACACCAAATGGGGACATTACAAGTCCTCGCTCAAGATTGCTTGTCCTCAAGCAATACATACCATCCAACAAGAATACTTGCATGATTAGCAACAATATACCTGGATCCCAAATCAATATCAAGAATGTCCCACACCACTTCTGTTGCGCCACTCTGATGTAACTGGAAACTGCACAGTTGACACTCTGTATAATCCTCTGAAACATTCTTCCAAATACACAGCCTTTTGGATCCCAAACATCTGTAACATCATTAAATATGAGAGTGAAGGAGTTAGCATCTTTCAACATGTCATCAATACAATTTATCCATGATGAAATCAATGTTGGAAACCAAAATTTAAGATGTTTCTCCAAAGAAGAACATAAATCAACTTGAACACCAGCTGAAGGTAACCTGAACAGCCATGAATCATTTGGTTTTCACCAGCCAAAAGAACAGTATTAGCTGAAACATTTGTCCTTTTCAGTTGAATCCTTCTTTCAACCTCCCACAAAGGCCCAAATGCAACAAAAAGAATATTCTCATGGCTGCAAAAATCTGAAATTAACTCCTAAAAAGCTGCTTTCGGTAATTTAATAATGGGACAACAACAACAAATCTGAAATCCTTTGAAAATAAGAAGAGATTTGGACCATTTAAAACCAGAATATTCCAAAGTCATGGTTAAAATCAAAGTTTGGAAACTCGGACTCGTTGTCGACTCGGCAGCCCAAAATTGGACTCAGACTCAGGACTCGGCACAGACTCGTGACAAAAACTCGGCTAGGACTCGGCAAAAAAAAAACCGTAATTTAAAAAAAAAAACAAAAGAAATTAATGCATTCAGAGAACATAAGAGCCTAATTTGATTATCAATTTGTCATAATTCAAAGATTACACATGTCATATGATCATCAAACACTCAATAATTGAAATTTCATCATAGTTTCAAACTTTCAAAATGTATATTAGCATCATAAATGTTCACATATAATCATATGTCAAAATGAGGAAAACATTAACAACCAAACATAATCTATAACATCCTCCTCTTTCCCCTCCTAATGAAAGTCAATTTTGAAGGCCTAGAACTAGTAGGTGCTGCTACAGTATCCAAATGAGGAGATTGAGGACTAGGAGAGGTTTCTTCAAAAGTGTCTTTGTCCGCCATTGCTTCCAATGCTGCTGCTTCTTCTTCTTCTGTTGCTGCTCTCTCCATTTCAGCAAGATCCTCACCAGTAAGGAAGACATCAACATCATCATTTTGTTCATCTATAGTCCATTCACCATATGGATCAATATCATCCAAGTCGATGGACTCATGTGAAACACCCTCCACCTTTCTAGTTCGAAGGCAAAGGTTGTACCGAACAAAAACCAAATGAAAATGAGCAAAAAATGAAAAAAATTGAGTATTTTGAGTGTTATACCCACGTCCCAGGCGCGGTGCGAGTCCCTGGTCGGGACTCGCGAGTCTCGACCTCAGGACTTGTGCAGTCCTGAGGCCGGACTCGTGAGTTCTTGCTGAGTCGACTCGGCAGGCGACTCACGAGTCCCGCGAGTCTGCAAACTATGGCTAAAATTTCTCTCCAATCCATTAGTAAAAGTGCAAATGTAATCACCAAATAGTTGGTAGAGAAAGATATAACACTATAATCCCTGAAATTTTGATCCTTATCCCTACAAGGATCATGGGAATTGGTGTCTTCTTCGAAAATTTCTTGTACTCCATTCATGAAAACATCAACCACTAAAGGTCATGGAGTAACAACTGTCTCAAAAACCACTCCCAAAGAAAAACTAGCTTGAGTTAGAACACCATTCTTTCCAAGAAATGGATTGTCCAACAAGTAGATATCACAATTAGGTCCCTCCTTCTTCAGGATTTCATAAGGAACAAGCTTGAAATCCTCTCTATTAGCTACTGTAATGAAATTTCCAGCAACTACACAACCCCATTTTGACAACTTCTCAATGTCAAAGAAGTTGGGGTCACCATGAATCATCATGTCCCACGCTGAAACTTCATTGCCAATAACATATGATGGCCATGACATGCAACTTATCAACTCTACTGAATCCTCATTTGCACACTTCCAATATGGTGGTCTCCCAGGGGAATTACCAATCATAAGGTTTGGTGCAACCACAAAATGAGAACTCAAATCAGCACCAAGATGAAAAACACACTCTAACTCAATTTTTAGATTAGCCCCTGGACCCCATATCTTGATGTTTTCATCAAGTGTGTTGCCTCTATTAGGGGTTGGCTCATCCTCCAATATGAAAAGAGGATTATTGTAATGTCCCCTTCTAATAAGCCAAAATTTTTCACAACCTTGCACAATTTCAACTTAGTAAAAGAGAACATTAGTACTCAATTCTCCTTTATTTCAATATTACCATTAAGGTTAATGAACACTTATCAATATCAATATCAAATTTCATATACTTTCATTTTGCCATTTAGGGTTAGTAACCTCATAGTCATAAACTATAATATTTTTCATTTCTTTAAATGCATTTCACATTCACATTGCTTTCTCATATAGCTTGTCCATGATATATCTCAGGAGGGACATCACCTAGACTCGAATGTTAACCAACTCTATGTCATCACCCTATGTGAGTATGACTTCGTTAAGGCGCTAGTGTAACCATCCCATACGGAGGCCCAAAGGCTTCACACAACACCCGATGTTTTTCGTCATTTGGCTTGAGGGACTTCATGCATCACCCGGCATTCTTCATCCAGTCGAGCGTCACCTACCATAGGGCACATAACTATGCAAGTTATACCTTAGGCCCAAGAGCTTCACACAACACCCGGTGTTCTTCGTCTCTTGGCTCAAGGGACTTCATGCGCACTCGACGTTCTTCGTCTAGTTGAGGGTCACCTAGGTCCAATATACCACCCTTCCTTAACTTACATCCTACTCGAATGATGATAGAGGGGTTAAAGGACAAGTCCGATTGTCAGCTCCGAGTATATCATGGGTTTGCTTGTTGTAATGTTTATTCATATCATCACCATATCTATATGGCTATTATCATTCCATAACTCCTCATTTATCTTTCATTATATTTGGCATCACATTTGCCATAAGTTTTCATATGATATCATAATGTATTTGTATGGTAAGACATTTCATTTTTATCATATCCATATATATATATATCATTTATTACAGCTATGACTTATATTTCCCGTTCATTTATAATTAAACTATTCTTTATCTTATTATCATTCTAACTTAAGATATTTATTCTCTTTGATCATGATTCATTCCTATCATTCGATTCATATTATGCCTGATTTTAACATCCAGTTATAATTCAGATTTACCATAACGCAGAGGTGTCTATTTATGAACATCTTCTATGTCATCTAATTAACTTATTCAATTCATGTATGTGGGTAACTATCGTAATCAGCATTATTATTTGACTGAATGCATTTACATTTGTTTTCCTACTCTTTACATTCGATGAATTATGAAAATGGCAATTATAAGACTTTGAATATTCATACCTGATAATCTTAGCTGATTGGTACTTGTATAATTCGTTGTGGCTATAATAATTGTTTATGCACTGTGATCGGTCGCCTTTATCGTCAATGATAGACCGATGGTTCTTACTTTGCTGAGACAATTTTACTCCTGGTCTTGATCGCTGATGGAGATATTTTCTTATTCTTTTTCCTAATCGCCCTTGTGATATTCCCACTAAGGCTGATGATGCCAAAGGGTCGAATCCTTTCCAAGTCTAAAACGATGGGGAACACTAGAGATTACAAAATAATATACCTGGCCGATATATATATATATATATATATATATATATATATATATATATATATATATATATATATATATATATATATATATATCAATGCTTGTATGATAATGTTTGCAAGGTAAGCGGCCAAGGAATAATGATCAGGCAGATAGCGCTTAAATGGAATAAGGACAAACGAATATAAATAAAGTGATAACAAATCTTTTTAGGAAGTTTAATAAACAATAACAAAAGGTGGCGATCCCCATGAAGGGATGCAACGAATGATAAGTTGCAATCGGTCGAGGCTATAAGAGATTGGAGGCATCATTCGCAGAGGCAGACAAATAGGCATCGAACATCCTTCCCATAATAAAATACAAGACTCAAGTTCCCAGTGCCATCTTCTCTGCACAAACCAGCAAAGTCATCACATCGATTCAGATTTGAACATCACTGGCCATCATAGAGGATAATATCGATTGAGCCGAACATCATCAGATTTCAATCACAGGCCTCAAGAAGAATAAATAATAAACATACAAGTAGGCTATACCAATCCTCCGAAGTAAAGAAAATTATCAACATTACAAGAAGGATTATCACAGTATATAAGTTGAATTTGTGTGCAAGGTTGCAAAAAAATTGGGCTTGCAAGAAGGGGACATTACAAGTGGTATCAGAGCCATCAACCTGCCATCCTGCGAAACAATCTTTTGCAAGCATACACTAGGAGGAATCGTCAACTCTTAGAAGAATAAATGAACAACGAGACGAGGGCCTTCATGGAAGCAACTACCAAGGCAATGATGGACCAAAACGAAAAAATCACCAAAGCCATGATGGAGCAAGGCGAAAAGACAACACAAATGTTTCTAGAGGCACTCCAAAAGGTGGGTGACACTACGGATCATCCAAAAACTCACTCAACCAATGGAAAAGAAGTAGCCTCTAACCAAGCTGAAAACAACAATTCTTCATCAAGCACAAGGGTTCCACTACCACCCTTCTTACCAAGCGAAGATAATCCAGGAACGGCAAATGACACCGCCCAAGATATGAGCACTGAAGACATGATTAGAGCCTATGCAAACTTAGACCCCGAATTAAGAAGTCTTGTATCCTTCAGTGAATTTAGCAACTCCAAAAGGAATGAACTAGCAAGAAAGGAAAAAAGACCAGCCAACAAAGATCTAAGGCAAAAAGCCAACAAGGTCAATTTACCCCATTTTGATGGAACACATAAGTTGTCACCTCATGCATGGCTGCAAAAACTAAACGACTACTTCCTCCTTAGTCCTATGATGGAAAGAGACGCGCTACAATTCGCCATCTTACATCTTGATGGCTTAGCTTATGAATGGTGGCACCACGGGAAGCACACCTTGGGCCATGAAAACAACACAGCATGTTGATCGGAATGAGCCCCTTTAAGGCTGTATATGGATATGATCCCACTTCATTTGGGAACTTGATACAACCAGAAAGCCGATGTCCCAAGGCAAAAGATTTCATCCAACAACATGAGGACATCATGAGGGTGCTTAGAGACAACTTCCACCATGCCCAAAATCAGCAAAAGATATATGCTGATCGGAAGTGTGTGGAGAGAACATTTGAAGCCGGACACATGGTATTCTTGGGGTTGCAACCCTATAAGCAATCCTCCTTAAAATCTAATGGCGTAGAAAAGCTTAAACCACGGTTTTATGGACCTTACAAGGTGATAAGGAGGATAGGTGAAGTTGCATATGAATTGGAGTTGCCTAAGAACAACAAGATCCATAATGTATTTCACGTCTCCAAACTCAAGAAGGTACTTGGTCAAAAAGTTACTCCATGTGAAGATCTTCCACCTCTAGATGATGAAGGACAATTAATCCTAGAATCGGAAAGAATACCAAGCACCCGAGAGAGGAAATTGAAGAATAGAGCTATCACAGAATATCTTATCAAGTGGAAGAATCTTCCAGATGATGATGCTACATGGGAAAGAGAGGAAGTTCTTAAACATCCAAAATTGAGTATTGCTTGAGGACAAGCAATCTTCGAGTGGGGAGGACTGTGATATTCCCACTAAGGCCGATGATGCCAAAGGGTCGAACCCTATGTTCCCCGGGGACGCGTCCCCTGGGAAAAATGACCCGTACCCGTCCCGGGAACGTTCCGGGGACGGCCAGGAAACGTCCCCTGGCCGTCCCCGTTTCCCGGGGACGTCCCCTTTTTTTTAGGGGACGTAGGGGACGGCTAGCCGTACCCGGTACGGCCGGGACGTCCCCCGACCGTACCGGGTACGGCTAGCCGTCCCCTACGGCCCAGCAACGTTGGCACTTAAAAAATAAAAAAAAAACTCACTTAAAATTAAAAAAAAAAAGGGATGGGGGGGCCCACAAGGGCCCCCCCATCCCTCATAAACTTACCTAAACCTAAAAAATGCCTTATATCATGCAAAAACAAAAAACATACCTTCATTACCTCATTTTGGCATTTTTGAACAGCAGCTTGAAGAGGAGAAATAACAGTTGGAGGAGGGTAACAGCGGTGAAGGGAAGGCAATAGTGCATCAAATCATTGTCACTTAAGGTAAGATCGACATTCTTTTTTTTGTTTTCATATTCCTTTGCATTTTTTTTAGTTTTTTTTTCAATTTCAAACACATGGAGGGTTTTTAGTTTTTTTTTTTTTTAATATTTGCTTGCAGCTGTCTTTAGCATTTTTTCAAACAAAAAACAATGAGCAGCAGTGACAATAGTGAAAATTCTGAAAATGACATTGAAATTCAAATGCAACGGCAATCAAGTAGAACTAGAGGCCGTAAAAAGAGTGGGGGTTCTGCTAGTGGCAGTGGTACAGCAGAGAATGTCAGTTCATCCAAATCCAATCCATTTGAATGCCCCTCCAAAACACTTGCCACTTATGCAAAAGGCCCATATAATCCTAAAAAACCTCTCTTACAATTTGCAACCCGCATAGACACTGACAAACAAAAGAATACTGGGGGGTCTAGAGTATGGCTTTGTCACATTTGCAATGAAACCTATAGGGGCAGCTATACAAGAGTTTATTCTCACCTTTTGCACTTGGGTGGAGTGGGGGTAAAAGGTTGTAAAAACATTACCCTAGCTGAGAAGGTCGAGGCAACTAGGTTGCACATGGAGGGGGAGGCAAGATCTAAGGGATTGTCAATGGAGAGTATGCCTAGTATGCCTGAGTCATTGCCTTCACAAAGCCAAGTGGAAGAGGTTTCTAGTAGGGGAAAGAAAAGAGCTACTACTGTTGCAGGGTTGTTTAATGCACAAACACGAGAGGTGGCTGACTCTTCCATTGCCAAATTTTTCTTTGCTCATGCTGTACCATTTCATGTGGCACGCTCTCCCTATTTCAAACAAATGTTAAGAGATGTTACAGCTGTTGGTCCTTCATATGTCCCCCCTGGAGAACATAAGCTACGCACCACCTTACTTGACAAGGAATATTCTCAAGTGAGTACCTTGATGGAGGACATGAGGCAAACTTGGATTAGGGATGGTTGCTCTATTGTCATGGATGGGTGGACCAACATCAAACGTCGGCCACTCATCAATATCATTGTCACATGTCCAGTTGGCTCTTATTTTCTTAGAGCTATTGATTGTACAGGGAGGAGGAAGGATGCTCACTTCCAATTTCAGATTTTGAAGGATGCCATTGAAGAGATTGGGGCATCTAATGTTGTCCAAGTGGTAACAGATTCAGCCCGTGTATGTAAGTCAGCCGGTTTGATGGTGGAGGGTGCTTATAAGCACATTTTCTGGACTCCATGTTGTGTTCATGCATTGAACAACGCATTGAAAGACATTGGGAAGATTGCTTGGGTGAAGGAATTGGTCGCAGAAGCTAGAGATATACAGATGTTCATTTGCAACCATCAAACCTCACTTGCACTTTTCAGGACTTTTTCGAAGAAGGAATTCCTCAAGCCTGTGGAAACTAGATATGCCAGCTACTTCATTTTGCTAGAGAGGATGGTTGAGGTGAAGGAGCCTCTACAATTATTGGTGGTTAATGCAGAATGGAATAGATGGCCAGAGTCAAATTCAGCTGAAGGAAAAAGTATGAGGCAAAAAATCCTTGACAATGATTGGTGGTCCACAATAAGGTATGAAATTGTTTCAAATTAAAATTTTAAATTGCTGATTTTTTTTTTGTTTATATTATGATATTCATATTATCATTTTATTAAAAATTTAATTTTTGTTCTTAAATTGCTGATTTTTGTAACTTGTGTTCACTTGCAGCTATGTTTGCTCCTTCATTGCACCTGTTGTGGATGTCATAAGATATGCTGACACAGACTCTCCTAGTCTTGGAGAGATTTATGAGACATTTGATAGCATGCTTGGGAAAATGAAGCAAGCTATTCAGAGCAAGGATCCTACTTTGGGATTTTATGAGGAGCATCTTAGGCCCATTGTGACGCGGAGGTGGGACACTATGAACACCCCACTTCATATGGCAGCATATGCTCTAAATCCCAAATGGTATGTTTCTAGACCTGGAAGAGTGCCTCCATCTCATGATGATGAGGTGAAACAAGGGTTCATGAGGGCCCTTGAAAAAATGTATACCGAGGAGGAGGCTTCTTTACTTCGCTCACAATGGATGGCCTTTGTCAATCTACGTGGTCCAAACTTCAGCAAAAAAGAGGCGAGGATGGATAGAGCTACATTAGCTCAAACTGACCCTATTGGATGGTGGATGTGGCATGGCATGGATGCACCAGAATTGAGGACACTTGCCACTCGCTTGCTTGGACAGATTGCCAGTTCCTCTGCTGTAGAGAGGAATTGGTCCACATATAGCTTCATTCAGTCAGTGAAGAGGAACAAACTTACCTCTAGACGATCAGAGAAGTTGGTGGCAGTGCATAGTGCCTTGCGGCTACAGGATCGACAGAGACCTGAGTATCGTTAGACTCCAGCTGCACGTTGGGATGTTGATCCAGAGGATGTTATGCAGGTTGATGAGGACGAGGCACAGGAGGGATTGGTTGGGGTTCCATTGGATGAGGGTCTACTAGACCCTCATGGTGGCAGTGATTCGGATTCAGATTCAGATTTTGATGCAGTATTAGGAGAGGCTGATTAGGGACAGCCATATGGCATATACTCTATGTTTTTGTCATTTTATTGTTGAAACAATGAAACATTTTGTTGTTGAAACTTGAAACTTGTAGCCTTTGAGCATTTTGATATAATATATTATATATATGCAGATTGTCATTGAAAACAATTAAATTTGGTTTATTTGTTTGCCAATTCTCATGTGACAAGTTGAAAACTAAGTTCAAGTGTAATGTTATGGTTATGTATGCATGTTTTAATGTTCTATGATGTCTAGAATGAATGCCTTATCAATGTTATCATCTAAATATTTGAAATATCCTTATATTTAAAAAAAAAACCTTATTTTTTTAGTAGCCGTCCCCTAAAAAATGGCCAAAAAAAATTGCCGTCCCCGAAACTCGTCCCCCCGTCCCCGCCCGTCCCCGTCCCCGGTACTTGGGGGAAGATAGGTCGAACCCTTTCCAAGTCTAAAACGATGGGGAACACTAGAGATTACAAAATAATATACCTGACCGATATATATATCAATGCTTGTATGATAATGTTTGCAAGGTAAGCGGACAAGGAATAATGATCGGGTAGATAGCGCTTATATGGAATAAGGACAAACGAATATAAATAAAGTGATAACAAATATTTTTAAGAAGTTTAATAAACAATAACAAAAGGTGGCGATCCCCATGAAGGGATGCAATGAATGATAAGTTGCAATCGGTCAAGGCTATAAGAGATTGGAGTCATCATTCGCAGAGGCAGACAGCTAGGCATCGAACATCCTTCCCATAATAAAATACAAGACTCAAGTTCCCAGCGCCATCTTCTCTGCACAAACCAGCGAAGTCATCACATCGATTCAGATTTGAACATCACTGGCTATCATAGAGGATAATATCAACTGAGCCGAACATCATCAGATTTCAATCACGGGCCTCAAGAAGCATAAATAATATACATACAAGTAGGCTATACCAGCCCTCCGAAGTAAAGAAACTTATCAGCATTACAAGAAGGATTATCACAGTATATAAGTTGAATCTGTGTGCAAGGTTGCAAAAAAATTGGGCTTGCAAGAAGGGGACATTACAGCTCCTCTCTATTGGATGATGATTCGCCTATATATTATATAAAGAATTGGAGTTTCTCTCTCTTAGTGGTTGATGAATGATGCGCCTTCAGATTCTAGGATGAATGTTTTGTTTCTGAATGCTTTGGAGTGTAGATATATTCCGATGAGTGTCTTATTTTTGAACGATGCTCGAATTATGAAGCAAGCTTTCCTTTTATAACCCCGAATGGGTTGCAACTTCCCAAGAGTCGTCTATTTTGACTCTCGTGCCTCTAGCGCTCAGATTTGTTATTGTTTGTATGAGTTTAAGGACTCCCCGATTCCTCTAAGACCGACGCTCTTATAATTTGTTTATTATTTGCAATTTGTCTTGCTCCTTTTGTCTTATATGCCACGTCATTTTGTCTTAGTCTTTCTTGCCTTCTTCTTGTAATAGCTTAACACTTAGCATTAAAACTGGTAGGAAATATGGTGAGTGGGATAAACATCATCAATGGGTCTTTCCAATCTTTAATTGGTAAGCATCGAGACATGACAAGCCTCCCCTCTTGAGATTGCTTGTCCTCAAGCAATGTTTAGATTGGGATGACTAAGGATTTCTACTCCTTCCCATGTGGCATCATCCTCTGGCATATCCTTCCATTTTATCAGGTACTCAGAGATAGTTCTTTGTCTTAGCCTTCTTTCTCTTGTGCTAAGTATCCTTTCTGGTTCCAGGACTAGTTGCCTTTCGTCATTGAGCGGGGGTAATTCCTCACAAGGAATAACCTTGTGTCCCAGCACCTTCTTAAGCCGAGAGACATGGAACACATTATGAATTTTGCTATCCTTGGGGAGGTCCAATTCGTAAGCAACCTCACGAATCCGTCTCAAAACTTTGTATGGCCCATAAAATTGCGGTTTGAGTTTCTCAGCTCCGCTGTGCTGAATGGAAGTTTGCTTATATGGTTGTAGTCTAAGGAACACCGTATCTCCCACATCAAAGGATCTTTCCACACGTTTTCGATCTGCATATATCTTTTGTTGATTATGGGTGTGATGCAAATTATCCTTAAGGACTCTCATAATGTCCTCATGTTGTTGTAGGAAATCTTTTACCTTGGGCTCCTTGCTATCTGGAAGAAGTAACTTCCTGAATGACATGGCTTCATACCCATACAGGGCTTGGAATGGACTCATCTCAATAGACATGTGATGAGTGGTATTATAACAATACTCTCCCATATGTAACCGTTCGGTCCATGCCTTCTGTTGTCCTGTTACATAGTTTCTCAAGTAGCCTTCGATCCATTTGTTTACTATCTCTGTTTGCCCATCGGTTTGCAGATGATAGCTCCTGCTCGGGGTGAGTTCTGTTCCAGACAACTTGAATAGTTCTTGCCAAAATAGGCTCATGAACAGGCTATCTCTGTCATTGATTATATCTTGTGGTAACCCATGGAGCCTGAATATCTCCTTGAAGAACAATTCGGCCACTTGAGGGGCCTTATACTCGGATGAGATGGCCATAAAATGTGCATACTTGGTAAGTCTATCCACCACCACATAAATACAATCCCTTCCTTGCACCTTAGGAAGTCCGGTGATGAAATCCAAGGAGATGCTGCTCCATTTTTGTTCCGGCACAGGTAATGGTTGCAATAGTCCGGCTGGATGTGTGTGCTCTATTTTGTTCCTTTGGCATGTGGCACATTCTTGAACATATTGGAGTACATCCTTCTTTAGTCCCTTCCAAGCAAACCTTTCTCGTACCTGTTTGTATGTCTTATAATAACCTTGGTGTCCGGCAAGAGGGCTATCATGGAATTCCTTGATAACTCAGTCCTTCACCTTCAAACTGGCTGTCAGGTATATTCTCCCTTTGTAGAGGATGAGATCCTTTCACAGTATAACCCTCATCCTTTGTATTTCCCTCCATCACATCATTTGTGAAGGGATCCTTGACATACTTGGCTGTAATGAGGCTCTTCCAATCCGGGGATATGCTGGATATAGCACATAGGTGTGGCCTTCGTGACAGGGCATCTACCACCACATTATTTTTTCCTTTCATGTAAGTTATGTCGGAATTGTATGCTTGGAGCCTGCTCACCCATTTCTGCTGCCTGTCATTCAAGTCCCGTTGTTTTAGGAAGTGTTGCAAACTATTGTGGTCTATCCTAACTGAAAACTTCCCGCACACAAGGTATTGTCGGAACTTAGCTAGGGCATGCATATTAGCTAACATTTCCCTATCATAGGTTGAATAGAGTTTTCCGGCGGCTGTTAGCTTGCGGCTCTCGAAATCTATAGGGTGCCTGTTCTGCATTAAGACTGCACCAATGCCTTCGCCGGATGCATCACACTCTAGCTCAAAGGGCAATGAGAAATCGGGTATGGCTAACACTGGGCAAGTACTCATGACCCCTTTTAGTTCTTCAAAGGCTTTTTCTGTTGCATCATTCCGATGGAATAACCCCTTTTTGGTTAGGTTGGATAGGGGTGCGGCAATCTTGGAGAAGTTTTTCACAAACCTCCGGTAATAGCTGCAAAGGCCCAAAAATCCTTGCAAGTGGGTCAAAGTTTTTGGCCTAGGCCACTCCCTTATGGCCTTAATTTTCTCCTCATCGACCTTGACACCTTCGGCACTGATTTTGTGCCCCAAGTAAAGGATCTTTTCCATTCCAAATTCACACTTGGATGCCTTTGCATATAAAGATTCTTGCTCTAAAATGGATGACTTCGTCAATGTGCTTGAGGTGATCCTCCCATGTCTTACTATAGATCAAGATATCATCAAAGAATATCAATAAGAACTTCCTTAGCTACTTCCGGAATGTGTGGTTCATGCATGATTGAAAGGTGGCAGGAGCATTTGTCAGTCCAAAGGGTAGAACCAGGAATTCAAAATGTCCATAGTGACATCTAAATGCTGTTTTTGGGATATCTTCTTCCCTCATTCTAATTTGATGGTATCTCGATCTTAAGTCAATCTTTGAAAAGTATTTTGCTCCATGTAACTCATCGATTAATTCATTCACTCTTGGGATACCTATTCTTAATGGTTTGTTTATTTAAGGCTCTATAGTCCACGCACATCCTCATGGTTCCATCTTTCTTCTTTACCAACACCATTGAGGATGCAAATGGGCTGGAACTTGGTTGTATGTGACCCATTTCTAAAAGCTCATTGATTGTTTTCTCTATTTCTTCCTTAAACTTTTGGGGATGCCAATATGGAGTGGTGATAACAGGTTTCGCATCTTTCTCCATTTCAATAATTGAGTTATGGTATGTCATCAAATACCCTTTTGTGTTTCCTAAGGATGGGTTGGATATTTATGTGGATGGCTTTTCCCATCGGAGTTGATTTGTCTAGTATCATACATTGGGCTGCCCATTCTGCTTGGTTATGCCTAAATGTTCTTTCCATCCTTTTTGAAGAAATCACTCTAGGTGACCCATCAGATAGGCCGTGTAAAACAACTCTTTTACCTTGGTGCTCAAATTTAAGTTCAAGCTTGGGGAAATCCAAGGTAACACGACCTAGAGAATGTAACCATGGTGTTCCTAGGATCATATCCATGTCACCCATATTTACCACATAAAAATCATCTTGGACGGGATGTCTTCCTATGTTCATGTTTAGTTGGGGTAATATTTTAGCGCAGCTTGTTATAGAGCCACCGGCTAAGGATACCCTAAAACCTTCAAAGTCTTGGGGTTTGAGTTTTAGGCGTTTGGCTAATGTTTCATCTATGAAATTATGTGTGGCCCCACTATCTACTAGGGCTGTTACCTTATTGCCCTTTAGATTGCACCTAAGTCTAAAAGGATGGTGCTTTGATACCTTGGATATGGCCGCTATGGTGACCTTCTCTTCGGTTTCACATTTCCTTCTTTTTGATGGATTTTCTATCTCTTCATCGGACAATGCCTCTAGATTGCGGACTTGTCCGCATTTATGTCCCAAACTCCATTTTTCTTTACATGTAAAACCTAGACCCTTTTCTCTTAATTCATCTCTTAGGCATATATGTCCTTGTTTCCATGGTTCCCCACATTTACGGCATGGGTTCTTGTCTTTTCCTTCATTCTTTCGGTGGAAAGGTTTTTGGAATTTTCCTTTGTTAGGAAAAGGTTTGGTATAGGGCTTAGGTTTCTTGTCTTTCTCTAATCTAAGGGCCATATCTATGGCATCCTCTGGATTGGTGGGTTTGAAAGCACTTACTAGGTTTCTTAGGGATTCATCTAAACCCTCAATAAATATGTGAGTCAGTCTTCCTCGACTCTGGAAACTTTTACGGATAGTTTCTCGAATTCTTGAATGTAATCTTCCACCATCCCACGCTGCCTTAAATGTGTGAGTTCTTTGAGATCTTCTTGTGGGTGCCTCCTATCAAATCTTTTTATGAATTTGCGTGAGGTTATTTTCTCGTGGCCTAGGGTGTGTTTCCCATGGTGCCACCACTCATAGGCCAGCCCTTCCAAGTGTAGGATGGCGAATTGTAGTGCATCTTTTTTGGTCATAGGACTCAAGTGGAAGTAATCGTTAAGCTTCTCTAACCAAGCATGGGCAGAAATCTTGTTTGACCCATCAAAATTGGGTAGGTAGACTTTGTTCGCCTTGTGTTTAAGGTCCTTGTTCACGGGCCTTCTCTCTTTTCAGACTACTTCATTCCTTTTTTAATTGCTGAAATCATTAAAAGACTCTACTCTCCTCACTTCCGGCTCCAAATTTGCATATGCTCGTGCTATATCTTCCGTGCTCATGGTAGTGGGTGTAGCTTCTTCCGCACTTGAAACCTCTTCATTAGGAAGGAAGGAAGGAATAGGCACTCTTGGAATGGATGAGGAATTGCTATTCTCAGAGTGATTTGATCCTACCTCTCTTCCATTATTCACTTGAGACTTCAAGCCCATATTTTGTAGTGCTTGTAGGAGAGCTTGGTTTGTTTTGATTTGGTCTACCATATTCTTGGTAGTCATCTCCATGAAGGTTCTCATTTCGTTGTTCATGTGGTTCTCCATTTGGTTGCTGTTGTTTCATGTGTTGTACCTTCTTGAGTAGGTTTGCATTAAATTTCCTCACAGGATGGCAGGTCGATAGCTCTGATACCACTTGTAATGTCCCCTTCTAATAAGCCAAAAATTTTCATAACCTTGCACAATTTCAACTTAGTAAAAGAGAACATTAGTATTCAATTCTCCTTATTTCAATATTACCATTAAGGTTAACGAACACTTATCAATATCAATATCAAATTTCATATACTTTCATTTTGCCATTTAGGGTTAGTAACCTCATAGTCATAAACTATAATAATTTTCATTTCTTTAAATGCATTTCACATTCACATTGCTTTCTCATATAGCTTGTCCATGATATATCTCGGGAGGGACATCACCTAGACTCGAACGTTAACCAACTCTGTCATCACCCTATGTGAGTATGACTTCGTTAAGGTGCTAGTGTAACCATCCCATACGGAGGCCTAAAGGCTTCATACAACACCTGGTGTTCTTCACCATTTGGCTCGAGGGACTTCATGTATCACCCGACATTCTTCATCCAGTTGAGGGTCACCTACCGTAGGGCACATAACTATGCAAGTTATACCTTAGGCCCAAGAGCTTCACACAACACCCGGTGTTCTTCGTCTCTTGGCTGAAGGGACTTCATGCGCACCCGGTGTTCTTGTAATGTTCCTTAGTAGTAATAACTTAAATTTATGGCAACTTAGCTAAAAATGAAAGGAAACAAGTGCAACATATAATCAATGAA
Organism: Cunninghamia lanceolata; assembly: GCA_027924645.1. Taxonomy (NCBI): domain Eukaryota; kingdom Viridiplantae; phylum Streptophyta; class Pinopsida; order Cupressales; family Cupressaceae; genus Cunninghamia; species Cunninghamia lanceolata. Next base: position 2,416,231 of record BSBN01000589.1, on the reverse strand, counting down.
ACCCCAAACTCCAATTGCTTCATTAGCTTATTCAAATGATGCAATTACAAATACTGATTCGCTGTCCCTTATGACAGTCACATACAGATTTCAAATGTTTACAATTGACTTCAAATATAGGCTCTAATGATAGCCCGATAATAGAGGAAGGTTGCCAAATGAATGCCAAGTGGTTTCAGCACTTAATGAACCTTGTAGCTCCTTCCAACGACACCGTATGCTGACTGTTATGACTGTTACCAGTGACTGAAAATACTGTATGCAATCAGCAGAATAGTGAATGTTTGAATGTCCTAGATCTTGATGCCAATTCTTCAACAATGATCGCCAATACTCGCTCTATCTCTCCTAATATCTGCAAGTTTGAATCCAATGGTGAAATTAGAGTAATATCACCTCATAAATCATAGGGGGTCATCTCCCTATTGGCAAGGGCACATCTCCTTGCAAGAAAGCATGAAAATCGGAATCTTCAAGCTTGAAATGAATAGAGAAAACATACCAAAATCAGTCATATCCCTCAATGAAGATGATGTCTTCTATTTATTCTCCTCTCTTATGGCCGATTGGGGTTGTGCATTGATAGATGTGATTTTCCTTGGGTAAATGCATTATTATTATTGATTTATCCTTTCATGGTGACTCTTCTTGGTGGATGAGCTATGACATTGAATGTTCCCCTTGGCATTAATGTCTTTCTTCTATTATCATAGGCGAATCCTCTTATTTGGCCGAATATGCTCATGTCTAGGCGAATGGCATAGGTCCTTACAACATAACCTTGGCGAATGCATCCATTCTCACCTTTTCCTTTGGGCGAATCCTTTCTTGGAGTCGTTAGTCCATTTTTCAATGCAAATAACATTCCATATTGCTAATCGTTCCTCTTATCTTGGGCGAATGGCATTGGATGTTGTGTTTGAAGTATTATAACATTTCCTTGATTTGGCCGATCCTTCCTCTTGGGCGAATGCATTTGAAACCCCAATGAATGCTAGTCATTGCTTTTGAAAGTAGAATATCACATACTCCGATGTAGCTTCGCCCTTCTCCAACCATTGGCATATAGTTATCTTGAACTTTGCATATAGCCGTTGGAGGTGTCTTCCCCTTGGCACATGATCCAAGGTGCTTTTTGAATTTGAATATGATTCAATGTAGCTTGCCTTTGTGAACCGATTTCCTCATGCAAGTGTCCTTTCAACTGTTGGCTCAAGCTTCTATGTAGCCGTTTGGTTCTTAGGCGATTGCCTCATTCTCCTATGTGAATGCCCCCTTGAAATAATCATTTGCAATTTGAATTTATTTCCCTCTAAATCAATTGATGAAGTGACATGATGCTTAGCTTGGACCTATCACATATTTGAACCCTTTTTGCTGAGCTTGGATCCATCTTAACCTTCATAGGAATCGATTATGGAAAATGTAATTAAAGATTTCATTTTCCCTTCCATTATAGGTCCTACCCCCTCTAAGTATGAGAATTTGCAATTCTCACACTATGAAGTGTTAAAATAATACTTGGCTCAAAATGGGGACATTACAGTTCTTCGTCCAGTTGAGGGTCACCTAGGCCCAATATACTGCCCTTCCTTAACTTACATCCTACTCGAATGATGATAGAGGGATTAAAGGACAAGTCCGATTGTCAGCTCCAAGTATATCATGGGTTTGCTTATTGTAATGTTTATTCATATCATCACCATATTTATATGGCTATTATCATTCCATAACTTCTCATTTATCTTTCATTATATTTGGCATCACATTTGCCATAAATTTTCATATGATATCATAATGTATTCGTATGGTAAGACATTTCATTTTTATCATATCCATATATATAAATCATTTATTACAGTTATGACTTATATGTCCCGTTCATTTATAATTAAACTATTCTTGATCTTATTATCATTCAAACTTATGATATTTATTCTCTTTCATCATGATTCATTCCTATCATTCGATTCATATTATGCCTGATTTTAACATCCAGTTGTAATTCAGATTTACCATAATGCAGAGGTGTCTATTTATGAACATCTACTATGTCATCTAATTAACTTATTCAATTCATGTATGTGGGTAACTATTGTAATCAGCATTATTATTTGACTGAATGCATTTACATTTCTTTTCCTTCTCTTTACATTCGATGAATTATGAAAGTGGCAATTATAAGACTTTGAATATTCATACCTAATAATCTTTGCTGATTGGTACTTGTATAATTCGCTGTGGCTATAATAATTGTTTATGCACTGTGATCGGTTGCCTTTATCTTCAATGATAGACTGATGGTTCTTACTTTGCTGAGATGATTTTACTCCTGGTCTTGATCGCTGATGGAGATATTTTCTTATTCTTTTTCCTGATTGCTTCTCTCTATTGGATGATGATTTGCCTATATATTATATAAAGAATTGGAGTTTCTCCCCCCTTAGTGGCTGATGAATGATGCGCCTTCAGATTCTAGGATGAATGTTTTGTTTCTGAATGCTTTGGAGTGCAGATATATTCCGATGAGTGTCTTATTTCTGAATGATGCTCGAATTATGAAGCAAGCTTTCCTTTTATAACCCCGAATGGGTTGCAACTTCCCAAGAGTCGTCTATTTTGACTCTCGTGCCTCTAGCGCTCAGATTTGTTATTGTTTGTATGAGTTTAAGGACTCCCCGATTCCTCTAAGACCGGCACTCTTATAATTTGTTTATTGTTTGCAATTTGTCTTGCTCCTTTTGTCTTATATGCCACGTCATTTTGTCTTAGTGTTTCTTGTCTTCTTCTTCTTGTAATAGCTTAACACTTAGCATTAAAACTGGTAGGAAATATGGTGAGTGGGATAAACATCATCAATGGGTCTTTCCAATCTTTAATTGGAAAGCATCGAGACATGACAATTATCATCAGCTGCTTCTGCATGTATGATAAGGAGAGGATTATGAAAATCATGTATATCATTAATTTCCTCTTGCACAGCACCATCTAAAACTGTATCTGCAACTTCTGAACTTGTTGGCATGATTTCCAATTCATACTCCTCCTGAAGAGTATTATCCTCTTCGATCACTAACTGCATTTCTTCAACCATTGCACCTTTTTCAAGCTCCCTCAAGTTTGTAACAGCAACAAGCTGTTCGTCAACTTCTTGAAATGCTAATTGGGTACCCCGTAACTTGTCTTTTATGGCATTAAGCTCAAAGATGAGCTCATCTATTTTTCTCTCCTTTTCTCTTGCAATATCAAAGGCACAATCCTGGTCACTAATCACATGTAAATATTCAGATTTCATGGCCTCCATTGTTTCCTTGATGATCTGCAATTTTGCAAGAGTTTTACCATTCTCGATTCCCTTCAGTCTCTCCTCAATTTGGGCTTCCCCAATGAGGCCTTCAACGAACTCATGTGAACTGTCCAAACTTATCGAGACATGAATCACCTTTTCATCTGAGATAAAAAGTTGATCCTTCAACTCACACAACTTTGTAGGCCTTTGTTCACTCGAATACCTTGGTTCTTCAAGTAGCAAGGGTTCTGCATTTTTCTCTTCTTCATCACTTTAATCAAATGATATGGCAGCAGCAAACTCAAGCATTGAGTCATCACCAAAGGCTGATTTGAAGTCTTCATCGGCATACTCTTCTTCCGGGATCTTTGAGGAGTCAGACTCTTCTTCACTTTGCATGGGCAATTCCCTCTCAATCAAAACTACAATTACAAGCATGATGAAGATGCTCTTCATTAGGTGTTGTTTTGAAAATTTCAGCAGCATCAACTTTTTCAACCTCTGTAAATTCACCTTTTCCCATGCCCTCATCAGGACACTCTGCCACAAAGCTCTCAGGCTCACTTGCTAAATCACTTTCTAGCAATTGATTAATCATTCTCAACTCATTTTTTAGTGAAGTAATTGATGCAAGACTAGGTGGCAACAAACTTGGCTTGTGTGAAGTTTTCAAAACTTGGGTTGGACTCACTTCTCAATGCACCACAAAACCCTTTCAATGGCAATGAACTCCAAGAGCTTCAATCCACACTTAGGACTTCAGACCTTTGCAAGAACTTTCTTAGGCATCTAACAAGATTAAAATCCCTTACCAACCCCACTTGATCCCTCAACAAACTCTGGAAATTCCCTTTTGTGCTGATACCACTTCAAACTGCCTACAAGCTAGTAGCCCTCTAAATGGGTTTGTCAGAGGTTTTCTTACACATGGAGGATCACTTTGAAAAGACAAGGGTGGTTTTGAGTACCCATTTGCCCACTATTCAACATATCCAAAAATGAGTATTGGTTGTTTTTGATCAAAGACCCCAAAATTATGACAGTCCTGTTTGGGACTAGGCCTAATTAGCCCTAATTTACAAAGCAACCCCCTTCAAAACTTCATCCAGACTCTTCTTTCCTAAAAAAAGTCATTCTACATGTTCCCAAACCTCAGATTATCCAATTTTTAGAAAGAGGGTCCCTCTCTAAGTCAGCAAACTAACAAACCCTTGGTTTAGGCCCCTCCTAGGCTTGCAAAAATGAGGGTTTCATGGAACTCTTCACTCTTGGCCTCCTACTACTCTGACAATGCTTCAAACATGATCAAATACATCTGCACATACACACAAAACCATCAAACAAACATTACCATTGACATTTTGTCAAATACCCTCTTGGGTTCCTCTTTCCCACATGGAGAACACTTCAAAACATACAAGAGCATCCTCTTAAAAACCCTACAAACAATCTTTTCTGCCTTTGAAACATTCCCCTTTCAGGACCCCTGTTTTGACAGTTAAGTGGGCAGTTTTAGAAAAATAGTGATAATTTCCTCTAGGAGCAGAGTTAGGACCTCAGACTAGATGCATTTGAAAGGTAACTCAATCCTCTTTCCAACCCTATATGGTTTGCCCCTATATCTGTCCGTACAAAACCGTACCAACGCTAGGAACAACAAATTTACAGTCAAAAAGTACAGAAAACAATGAAAAGAGGCACAAAAACGTGATCTTATTCATCCAGAACGTTTTTTTCCAACGTTTGTGAGCATATTTCAATACATTCCAATGATCCTCAACAGCCATAACCACTTTTGGGTTGGTTGGCCTTTGCAACTTCCACATTACAACATGTTTTGCACTCTTTTTACATAGTTTATTTGACAATCATCTTGACAACATTTGGCGTAATAACTTTTTTTGACAACATGTGGTCTAAATAGACCTTATTGGAAACAAAATTTGCCCTTAGTGACTCCTAGGGCCTTATTGAAAACAAAATCATGCCTTACTCCTATGACCTATGAACCAAAACATGCCTTGGTGCTCTTGCACCAGTAACGTCTTCAGACTTCTCATCAAATGAAGGACTTGCAAAGTCCAACGAATTTGATTTAGCAACATTTTTGTCTTCTTCAAAGCTGGGCTCAACTTCGCAAATTTTTGTAGTCTTCCCCAAATTAGCTAGCTCCTCTTGATTTGTGTCCCTTTCTTCATCATATAGAGGCTCAAATCCATTTATTTCAGCTATCAGGTCTTCACCTTCTCCTTCTTCTGTTGCCATGTAACCTTTCAATTTCTCCTCACATTGGTAAGCAACCATTTCAGCTAGCACATTAGTAGCTGATAAAGAATCTTGATCTTCCCTTCTCAAGTTGTTCAACAAGGCTTTTATAAGAGGCTGGGAAAAATCATCTCCATCATTAATCAACAATGTCATGATACTTTGCATGGCTAACATAATACTCATATCATGATCCTTTTGAATTTCAGCAAAGAAAAAGCCAAATATTGGAAGCAATAGGCTTTCACACCCATAGTCCAGCATCAACACACAAGCTTGCATCTTGGCCACAGTTTGTAAGATTTTCACCCTCTTATCAAAAGAAGGGCTCTTGATGTCACTTAAACCTCAGAAGCTTTCCACAAGCAATTGTAATATCTCCTTTATCTTTCCATCATCGTAAGGAGATTCAGGAGCTGATATTCTCATGACTTCGTTGATACATGTGATAACTGCCAAACTTACATTCTTGTCTGGATGCCTCAACAACTCCGGCTTACACAACAAGGTCTTAGAAGGAATTAATGCCACCCGCATTAGCTCAGAAGGTGACTAAGGAACTTTAGATAAACATTTCTCAGCTTCTTCCAAAGAGCTGAGAAGACTCTTATCTAACCATTGCAAAGTTTTCAGTTTCAATCCTGCTTCAAAAAGTCTCGCACAAATCATCCTCCATGAGAGATGCCATGGTCTCACCTTCACTGATCAAAATCCTTCACTGCCAAACACTGAACACACATGCAAGTGCTGATCACTCACATGCAAGGCTGAAAATTTTGACTCACACTTGAAGATCTGCAAGATTGAGTAGCAACCCAAACAGACTGGCAAGATCACCAGCTCTGATACCTCTGTAAAATGCTACCCCAATTTTTTTCAAATTTATACAATCTATCACAACAGGGTTAGCAAAATAATGCAACCAAATAGAACACCTCCACACTTTCTGATCACCAAGTTCCCAGGATGGGCGAGGTGAGAGCATACAGTCCTTGGTTAACAATAAATGCCTTGCAATGAAACTAAATACAATCATCCGCTGTAGAGCAAGCATCTGCTTTTCAGCAGGCATCCACTTATTCAGTGGGAATACTCGACTTATTCAGTGGGTGATTAAGAAAGATAAACAATGTTTATTCCTCCACACTGGCGGTTGAACCATCCAGGGGTTACAATCTTCTAAGAATGTATGATATTAATGTTTACATAAAAGATTGCATTGAAAGATAAACAATTAAATCAGAATGTTTAATCTGCCCCTGCTGCAATCAAAATACAGTTAGAACAATGAGAGCACACAGCCCAATCATGATCAATGCCATCAATGAATGCTCAGAATAGTCTAGGCTGAAACTAAGCACTTCTAACCACTGTCAAATCACTTTTAACATCCTACAAACACCTTCCCATCATTGCTGATAACAACTGCAGTGATAGAACATTAACTCAGTCAAAAACAAATGGAAATGCTCCATAACTGAAGAGCTGCAAGAAACTCTAATAGAATCATAAAGCATCTATGCATATTTCACATAAAAGAAGCATGAGAATAAAGACTGTTGACTGGTCTGTAACTTTTTTCCTGCTGTTACAGTTCTGATAACTTCTGTGACAGCCCCTGAAACATGCTCTTAACACCACTTCCGATGCACAGACCTCATCCAAACTCATATCTACACCATCTCACATACACGGCACCTCAAACCCCATTGAATATACCACTCAAACATAGGCGATTTACCCTGCTGTGTCACTCTTTTGTTCCACGCTGTACGGACCTGCTATAGGGTATGATCTTGGAAATTGGTATCAAATCTGCAACAATCATTCTCAAACCCAGTGAAGAAAGGTCGCCCAATTCTGCTAAATCTGATCCATCATTTATGTTAGCATAAACCAATCGATATTAAATCTTGGATGAAGCACAATAAACCCTGGTTCGGCCTGCAATGTACGGCCCAGCAGAAAGATTTCAGCATGACTTTCAATATCAAAAAGAAATCAAACTTATTAAAGAATGGCTCAGAAATATGCGCTCCAACATGTTGAAGGGTTTCCAAATACGATCAAACCATATAGGCATTAAACTCTTCAAACTCTCAATTCGCCCTCATCAAACTGTACGACCTGGTATAAGCATTAGCTGCATCTTCAATCTTCATAAAACTCCAAAAGATTTATTAGAAAACTCAATCAAATCAATCCAAAATACCATCAAAACCTCTAACAATCAACATCAAACCAAGATATTACAAACTCCATGAAAGCTCAATGTGATTCCTGTTTGAAACCACCATTACCAGTTAGGGTGGATCTCTCACCACCGAAACTGATCATCTCTAAGAGGGTTTTCGTTCTCAAGAAGGAAAATGGAAGAACATGCAGGTTCAATTTAGCAGCATAACAATATCAAATCAAAAGCATCCCTTCAAATGAGCTCTTATTCCCCTTTTATAACTTTTTGAGAGGAATATATTATTATTTTCCTTTTAATTCTTCATATTTCTTCTCTCAGAAAGACCTTTTTTGAAATAATAATAATATATCATATGTGAGGCCCCCTTTTTAAGTGTTTACCATTTAAAACACTTAATTACCTTTCCATTGAGCTTTATTACTTAGGTACTTTTTATTTATTTTCACCTTTAGGAGACTTAAGTGAAAATAATAATTAAATAGCTCATTAAACCACCCGACTTTACGGAAAATTCCAAACTCAGGCGAACTGCAAAATAAATCATATCATTGCCTTCTATGATGTTTGGGATGAAGAACGATGTCATTTGGGTGACTTACTATAAATAGACGACTTCTCCAAGAATCTTGGAGAGCTATTCGGAAGCCCGAACAAATTTCCGAAAGTTGCATAGCCATCCTGAGACATCGCTGAGCTCAAAGCTAAGGCAAAACATCACAAATAATTGAACCTGTGCTCTTCACAACAAACAGAGCTCCCTAACCAACCCAGATAGCCTACAGAAGCTCAAGAAAATAGGCTATTGGTCTCAGACTTGGCTAAACGCCAAATGGGGACATTACAACTTGACTGATTGTACTTTCCAGCCATCATTGTTTGTAATCAACTTTCAAATCAATAAAGAAGATAAGCTATCATTGTCGGGTATGTTCACTTGTGTTTTGTGATGATATTTGGTTGCATTAATAAGTTGGTTATTTGATTTTCAGTCATCATATGGTGTTATTTTATTGTTATATTGCAACCTTTCCATATACACTTCTTTCCAAACATATTGGTAAAAACCAAACTTGAAAAGATTAGGTACTTTGCAAGCAAAACAAATCAGAAATTTTCATATCAGTGAAGGAAAAAGTTTAGTTAGAACTAGTCAGGGTTCTTATAGTGCCATGGGGTCGAAGTTCTGGTGTATACCATTTCTGAACCCAAAGCGCAGAAACTATAAGGAATATTGATTGGCCACCTACCTTCCGTTGGTGCTTGCAGAGAAGATTAAGAACACTGTCTACAAAGAATTTGTAAGAGAAGTTAAAAAAATAGAAGAAGTCGATGAACAAAAGGACAATGAATGGGAAATTGTTAACCAAGTAGATGATGATCAAAGGAATATTTATTAAGGAGAAATAGAAATAAAGGAAATCACATTCAAGGAAATAAAGAGTGGCGCTGAAGGAGCGATTAGGAGTTAAATGAAAGTTATATTTTAATTTATCGAAACGTTTGACTCCTTCAAAGGGCAGCGGTTGTATGAGGAAGGTTGTGACTCTTCCAACAAAGCAGATATAAAGGGAGGACATTCAATAGGATGTAGGAGTGTGTGTGTGTCTTCAAAGCTATATCATATACGTACACCAATAGTTTATACATGCAGAATTGAAAGAAGTATATGCGGATCTAGAAGAATATAAGTGAATAATGAAATATCATTTACAAGTGGATTTGTAAAGAATAATGTAATGTCCCCATTCTGGGAATGGTCGCCATCACTATGAGGGTTTACTCGAGATTGGGCTCCTAATGAAGAAGATAATTAATAATATTCCATTCATTCCATGACGGCGCTTGGAGGAACCTAATTGATAGTAAATTCATATCTTTAATTTGAATTTACTTGGGCGCTCATTGGGACTTAGTGCTGGTCGGCCCTCTTTGAGGGAACAGCTAATAAAATAATAATAAAATGCATAAAGGCATGGTCGGCCAGTAGGGAGAAAAGGCAGCAAAAAGCATATAAATACAAGGTTCATTTGATATTGCAAAGGATATCATTCAAGCACTTATTCATTCATACTTGGAGAGCGATCTCTACTAGGAGCTTGGGATGAAAACCTCAAGTGACTAAGGAGGAGTTGGGCGCCAATCTAGCTTCTCTTCTTGTGGATTCCATGACGGGAATTCAAGTGGGCTTCATCATCATCAAGTGCAGAAATTATATCAGCTTTGGAGAGCATTCCACCATGGGCAAATTAAACTAATTGGAGCACACCTCTTGGAGGTGAATTGGAGAATACATTGGCTGCTAGGGTTTCATGTTTCAGCATTCCTGCTACAGCAGTTATGGCAGACCTCATTCGCCCTCCTTCTAGGGCTTATTTTGGCATATTTGGTATGTAACTTGATAATGAACACCTTGCTATATGATTTGTGACTTCTGGTTTTTGCCCTAGTCAAATACTTGTCATTTTGGACTGCGTATTTCCAGTTTATAACAGCAGATCAGATTCCTTCATTTTTGAGTTGATATCATGGTTGTAATTGTGCATTTCATGGTGAATATCATTTGCATTATTGGGCCGATCATATGAAGAAATTATGTTGATGTTTTGATGTGATTTATGATCATTATATGCTATTGTTCAAAGTCTGATTTTGGAACAGAAGTTCAGGTTAGGGCAGAATAATAAAGTGTAGAAATTTTAGGGCAGGATTAGGGTTTAAGTAGAAAAATCAGAATAATAGCCAAATATCCCATTTAGGCTATTACAAATAATGAGGTGATATCATTCCTTTACCAGCAGATTTTATGAAGCAGATTTGAGCATGAAGCAATGAAGATATAAGAAATATATTGAGATCATTTAAGGAAGATATGTGTAACAATGAGTATGAGATTTATGTGAGAGATTTATGAAGGATAGAGAATATGCATGCTTGTGAACATACAAGTACATATCTATTACGAGAAGAAGGGAATCATGGAACGAATAAGATAGTGATGTTCATCATCCATTGAATAGAACATTTACAAGAAGATATTGATCTTGTTGCAAAGAAGGTTGGTGCTTTGACAAGAGATTGGTGTCTCTTACTGGGTTGGTGTTCAGTTACGGGGATTGGTGTCTCCAATGGGTTGGTGCTCACAAAGTGTACAAGTGGGGATTGGTGTCTCCAGTGGGTTGGTGCTCACAAAGTGCACAAGTAGGGATTGGTGTTTCCCGTAGGTTGGTGCCTACCATAGTTTGCAGACTCGTGGGACTCGCCACGACTCGCGAGTCCTAAAGCCTGCCGAGTCGACTCGGCACGGACTCGCACGGTCCGGCCTCAGGACTCGCACGAGTCTTGAGGTCGGACTCGCGAGTCCCGACCAGGGACTCGCGCCGCTCCTGGGACGTGCATAAAACACTCAAAAAACTCTTTTTTTTTTCATTTTTTTCTCATTTTCACTCTTCTGCCATTAAAAACACAGGTCTGCCATTGAAGTCAGCGTGAAAGAACCCGAGAAAATGAGCTAAAGAGATCATCACCGAGGAGGATGTTATAGATTATATTTGGTTGTTAATGTTTTCCTCATTTTGACATATGATTATATGTAAACATTTATGATGCTATTATACATTTTGAAAGTTTGAAACTATGATGAAATTTCAATTATTGAGTGTTTGATGATCATATGACGTGTAATCTTTAAATTATGACAAATTGATAATCAAATTAGGTTCTTATGTTCTCTAAATGCATTAATTTCTTTTGTTTTTTTTAAAACTATGGTTTTTTTTTTTGCCGAGTCCTAGCCGAGTTTTTGTCATGAGTCCATCCCAAGTCCCGAGTCCGAGTCCAATTTTGGGCTGCCAAGTCTGTGGCGAGTCTGAGTTTGCAAACTTTGGTGCCTACAAAGCATGTAAGAGAAATATGTAATGTCCCTTTTTTGGCGCATAGATCTTTTGAGCGCATTTCGCCCGTTCCTAGTCTTTAGGAGGATATTAGATTTGTCTGAGAGGACTCCAACGTTCTTGGAATGGCCATGGCTCAGTCTTGCAGAGCAGTTGTTCATGGTTTTAAGTTTGGCTAGTCATTTGGAGTTCTTAGATGCTTTCAGAATTCAGTTCCGACTTTTCAAGTGCTCTCCAACCTTCTTGGAGAAATATGCTATTTTCGTCCCTAGTCTTCTACTACACTTTGATATGGTCAAAGTTGTTCGATCAATTCATCTCTATGCTTTCTGTAGCTTGGGACTATTATCTAGTAATTTAATTAATATTTCACTAAGGTTGCCTAAGGTTTGGAATAAGGATTAGCAACTTAGTGTAATATTTAATTATAAATTGGCGTTTCCTTCTTGGAGTGGATTCTTTGCTTTGGCATTGAGCTCGGTTGGTATTCAGGATTTCAGTGCAGCTTTCAGAAATGTTTTCAGCTTTCGGATTGTTCTCCAAACTTCTTGGAGAAGCCGTCTATTTTTAGAAAGTCACCCAGTTGGTGTCATTCTTTATCCCAAACCTCCTGGATGGTGTTGGTATGGTTTATTTTGCAGTTTGCCACAGTTTGGGATTTTTCGTAAGTTGGGTGATTAATTGATCTATTTTATTATTATTTTCACTTAAGTCACCTAAGGTTCGAATTAAATTAAAATAACTTAAGTGTAATAGCTCATTGGAAAGGGAATTTGATATATTATTTGGTGGAGCACATAAAGTGAGCTTTTAGACTTTGGAAAAAGAAAAATTTGAAAAAAGTCTAAAAAAGAGAATTTTTATTGAGGAGAAATATGAAGAGACAAAAGGAAATAATATTCTATTTCCCCCAAAAGGTTATAAAAGGAGGCTTGGAGCTCATTGTGGGGGTTATGCTATTGATTTGATATTGTTAGGCTGTTGGATTGAACCTGTGAGTTCTTCCATAATCTCTTGAGGATGAAAACCCTCTTGTAGATTGGGTGTGGTTTCATACAGGAATCACCATTGGTGCTGAATGCGAAATTATTAGAGCAATCTCACTCAGAGTTTGCCTTTGCGTTGAATAGATGTTTTGATGAGATTCGAATTGTATTTCCTTTGATGATTTGGATGCCAATTTTGAGGGGTTTTTGCAGATTTTTTGGAAGCAAATTTGGAGTGTTCTTTGTTGTTTGCCCTCTTGAGTTTCAATGCCATTTTCTTCTTGTTGTACGACCTTATCATGGTGTGGGGAATTGCTGTTCATATCAGTCATTGGCGTGAGTTTTGGTGTGGATTATTTCTTTGATAGGCGATTTCCACTTTCATAGCGATTGGAGGGTTTGGGAAATGTTGTTCATGTGTATGTGACACTTTGAGGAAGTGATCAGACTTGGTTGTGAAGGTTTGTGCTGAAGGAGTCGCCTCTTATTGCATATCTTGTGTGATTTTGACATTACATCAGCCCATTTGCCTTGGTCGCTTGCTTGGATGTTGGTAGAGTTTGGAAGGAATTTAAGGAGTTTTGATGTGATTTGTTGATCATTTATGTTATGACAGTCCGCTGCTATAGTTTGGACAGCCTTGCATCCACCATCATTGGGTTAACAGAGCTTTATGGCGCCTTCATGTGGGTATACTTTCATTGCATGTTGATATTGTATTAAGTTAGAGCATTTGTATCTATTTTCTCCTCATTATAAGAGAATCTATAGTATGCTCATCTAATGCTGCAATGACATATCATACCTTGTAATCCCTGAATGGTAGTACCGCCAGTGGAATAATCTTTCTTGTTTATGTTACTCACCCCATTGAATAAGTGGTTTATTTGTAATGGCTTCCCGCTGAAAAGTGGATGTGCCTAGGTTTCCTTCCTATTTCTCCCATTGAACAAGTGGATGCCTGCTGCATAAGCGGATGCCCACTGAATAAGTGGAAGTTGTTATTATTGCATATTTGGATTTGAATGCTAACTCGGAAGCACTTGTATGCTCTCGCCTTGCCCACATCGGGATCTGGGTGATCAGAAGAGTGTGGTAGAATCATTGTTGCACTTATCTTCAGTGTTGTTGTCTGGTTTCAAAAAAATCAGGGCTGCATATTACAAAATATATATATATATATATATATAAGCAATATTTTTCCGTGGTTTTCTCCCGCAAAGGTTTCCACGTAAATCATGTGTTCATCCTATGTTGCATGATTGTTAGATCTTAAGTGAATGATGTTGTGCAATTGATATTATTGTGGATGTTAGTTTGAAAAAGTAAACGATTGTATTATATTGATTCACTCCCCCCTCTCAGTATAATCGTGTGCTCATCATGAGTGATGCAAATTCAAACCCTCACACTTTTTGATCACCTAGATCTCGATGTGAGCAAGGTGAGAGCATATGGTGTTTGAAAATACTATCTAGATGTATGCAATGTTGGAAAAGTAAATAGGCAACATAGCCAGATGGAGCATATAGGCGACGTAGCTAGCCAGATCAACACCTCTTTGGCCAACAAGTATGCTTGAATGCACAAAGCCACTGGCAGATTGCAAGTAGGTCTGATCAAGCCAAATTGGCCGATAACAAGCAGACCCGATCAATGTCAAAATGGGTTGGAAATGAAATGCAGATGCAAACGGGATCTGGCGGTAAACCTTCTAGGATCCTTACAATTATGAAATGCAATGTTACTTGGTGGTACTACCATCCAAATTTACATTAAACATAAAAGATGAAACTACTACTAAGTTATCTCTGAAAACACTAACAACATACTAAAAATTATTCTAATTAGCAAATTATCATTGCTGCAACAAAGATTAGTCTAGAAATGAACAACAATATAAAATGTTGTCAAGACAATGGTATGGCCTGACTAGAAATCTGGTAAGGTGCAAACAATTTGCTGTTCTGAAGGTTGCAATTTGACACAAGAAGTTGATGTCAACGGAACTTACTCTCAAATTGCTGAATATCATTGAAAATTGAACTAAACAACCCAAATATGCAACTGTACGACCCCCATAAATTATTACTCGCTGCAGCAATACAAATCAGAACTGTACAACGGCCTAGTACAGTGGTACGACTAGGTCAAAAGACTGTAAAATGCTGTCCCAAATAGCAGCGGTTCATTTCACACATTCAGATGCCTCTTCTTGACATTGTATGGCCTGAACAAAGGATTGACACAACCAACAAACTCCAGAAGAAATAGTGATCAGATTTGCATAAGCAAATAAATTCATGAAATCCCAACAATCCAACCAAAACACACCAAAAATCCACACAAACACACTAAAATATAACTCCACAATAATCTAAAATTGGAAACTACAAATATTTATCTCACTTGTGATTCTTGAATGAAATCACTCAATTGGCTAGGAGGGTTTCGTCCTCGAAACCAAATCATGAAGCACACAGGTAATTCTTGGATGGAATCACTCAATTAGCGAAGAGGGTTTTTATTCTCGAAATTGATCTTGCCAAAAGGGTTTCTCAAAATCAACAATAGCCTCTTTCTGTTCTCAAATCCTTCTTTTATAGGCACTTTTAGGGCAATCAAATATTATCTCCTTTATTTTCACTTTTCCCATCAATAATAAAAATAAAGTGACTTTTGAATCTTTTAATTTTATAATACTTTTAATTTCCATATTCAACGACACTTTTATGACCCACTTTTAAAACAACTTTGTAAGCAATCACTTTGTACCCCATGCCTAGTGTTATCACTTTTGTTCCTCTTTTAAAAACATTTTATGGCATTGGCCGCCCTTCTTTTAAATAAATAACTAAACATAAGTTGCCTTTAAGAAAATAATATAAAGTTACCTTAAGACAACTTAAATTATTTATTTAATTATTTTCCGCACATCTTCCCAGAGTCTATAGAAAATATTAAAATGGGCCAATTATGCTTTCCCAATAACTCCAACATTTAAAGTGCATAGGTCTTCCATTCTCAAAAAGTTGGTGCTTTCCAAGGATGATGGAATTCTCCAAGAATGTTGGAATGGATCATGTTAGCGTTTAATTTTGCACCTTTCCGTGAGAAAGAAAAATGGACAGTGTGTACAGTAGGACTGTTCTTCAAATTTGGAGGGGAAGCTCCCTCAACAAGGAAATTAAAAAGACGTTTACAAAATAACCTATCTTTTTGGTTTCTCAGAGCATGAGCACAAGGCAATGAAGCTCTTCTGCAAGGCTATAAGATTTTTCTAAAGTACTGCAGAAGAAAATAAGTAACTTTATGAAAATACACCTCCAATTCCTTTAAGTAAATCCAGAGCATAAAGAAATTGAAGAGACAACTTGGAGATTTCAACACAAAGGAACAATGATAATCTGACAACAATCGTTCATGCACAAAGTCATGAACAATTCTCACAACCTTCGATAACAAGATAGATCTCAGAAACCATGATGCATATTCTCATTAATCAAAGAGATAAAAACAAATAACACTGCTTGAACAATAAAATGCGAGCAAAAATTAGTCTCAGCATTTACCATTAGAGAGTTTAAGTGTGTAGAATACACTT